>JARQOC010000010.1:90349882-90949882 GCA_033576535.1 Allobates femoralis
ATGAGAAAAATTGGTGTTTTATTGATACCAGTTTGGGAGTATATACAACGGTTTGATCATTTTTTATTGCATTTCATTAGGGCGTGTTGTGACCGAACAACCACAATCCAGTTTCAAAGATGCCGTTGAACAGTTCCTATTTATTTTTCCTATTGGTTTTTATGGGAACCCTGTAAAAATAGATGTAAAAAATACAGATGTTTTTAGGGGGTAAAATCCTTAAAAAAGATGTTAAAAAAGCTGCAACAAATCTGCACCAAAATTGCACCAACAAGGAAAAAACGCTATTGAAAAAAACCAAAAACCAGAGCAGATTTGCTCAATATTTTGGAGAAGAAAATAGAACCCAACTGTGTTTTTGCAGATGAGGACACACCCTAGAGGTTTTATCCCCCCCATATATAATAATTGCAGGTCAGTCTGGGCTGAGTTATATATGTAGAGTCTGGCGACATAATCCGCCCTTCTGTGTCCTGGTATTTTTGGTCTTGATGCTGCAGTTTCTCGGAGAAACTGGACACAGAATTTCTTATTCATGTATCATCAGTAGGTTAAATTAAAAGTCCCTTTGTCATCCCAACACTGACTGCTACAGGGAACATCAATGCTCAGCATGGACTGCTGAAATTCACAAGGGGTAAAGGTGGCAATTATTTGAATTACGATGACATTTGGAAGTGAAGATACTCAGACTGGAACATAATGGACGCTAAAAGGGCAAAGATTGAGACCTGTGAAAATATATACTAATGGCTGGTTTACACGTAGCAACATCGTTAACGTAGCGTAGCGAAGTCACTGCGTGTGACATGTACCAACAATCAGCGATCAGCTAGCTGATCATTGGTATAATGGCCAGAGACATTTTTCGATTTTTGGTCTCCTGCAAGATGGCCAGCATCAACGTGTGTAACAGCAAGACACCAACGATCAACGAGCTCCCAGCGCCACACAGTACACGCTGGGAGCAGGTAACCAGGGCAAACATTGGGTAACTAAGCACAGCACTTTGCTTAGTTACCCGATGTTTACACTGGATACCAGCGTCCTCGCTGGTCTCTGATTGCTGGCGAGTCTGCCTGTTTGACAACTTACCAGCGATTAGATAATGATGTCCCAGCGACCCCCATCATTGGTGGGGTCGCTGGGACATTGATATGTGTAACCCGGGCTTAAGGCTTATGCCACTGTTTTACAATTGTGTAATATATCAGTGTAGAATTTAACTATCTCTACATGAGCACAGCATGGCAGTATGTGGCACTGTATGACCAAGTGACCATTTCATCATACGTGAGATATTGAGTGGCATTATGTGGGTAGTGTAATGCTTTTCATAGAAAACAGTATAAAACCATTCACGTGCTGTGGTGGCAGAGTGCTACACGCTGAGCACTATCTGATATATAGATACCGTATAACCGAATACTAGAAGAGTATGAAGAAAGGGGGGAGTCGGCACTTCTCTCTGTCCCATAACTGACCTTCATAGCTGTTCACACTCAGTTTCCTCATCCTATCCATTGGCTTTGTTAATTGCATGCACCATTTACTTGGGCCTGCTCCACCTTCATTTATATTATACTAGTCTGGCACTGTGAGGGTTAGCTCTGAGATTGTCCAGGCATGTGTAGCATTGCTGCATATACTGGGGCATGATCTGCTTTTATTCATAGTATGCTGGTCTGGCACTGTGATCGTTATTTCTGAGATTGTACGGACATGTGTAGCATATGCTAAATATGCTGGGGCCTGCTCCGCCTTCATCCATGCTGGTCTGGCAATATGAGGGTCAATTCTGAGATTGTCGAGGCATGTGTAGCATTGTTGCGTATACTGGGGCCCACCCAGCCTTCATTCACTGTATGCTGGTCTGGTACTGTGAGGGTTAGGTCTGAGATTGTCCAGGCATGTGTAGCATTGTTGCATATACTGGGGCCTGATCTGCCTTCATTCATGTTAGGCTGGTTTGGCACTGAGGGTTAGTTCTGAGATTGTCCAGGCATGTGTAGCATTGCTGCATATACTGGGGCCTGCTCCACCTTTATTCATGTTAGGCTGGTCTGGTGGTGTGAATTCATTGGAGCTCCCTCCGGTGGTTGTTGCTGGTGATGCAGCTGACTGTGTGGGCTTCACAGGTGATGGTGATGATTGGCAATCTGGTTCTTGGAGCATATAATGGTTTGATGTGGATCAATCCTTGCCAGTTGGCTTTGGTTCCTGGAGGTGTTCACATCTCTCTGGTTTCTTCTTCTCTATGGAATTCTTTGCAAGCTAAGTGGATGTTTTTTTGAAATTTTGTGGCACACTTGTGTGTGCTTAAGGTTCTGCTTATGTTTTGTTTTATTATGAGTTGTGGGTTTGCAATTTAGTCTGCATATTTGTTTATCTGCTCTCAGTTAGGAAGTTTTCTTCCTAGGAATGTTACCATTCACTATTATCTGTTATTTCCAATTCTGCTGGCATCTGATTTATAGAAGTCTGCAGATATAGATGACGCCGAGTCTTAGTGATTCAGTGTAATTTTTGTACTATCTGCTGTTGGTGTTTTTTTTATAGTGTTTTATACTGACCGCAATAGTATTCTATCCTGTCTTTCCTATATAGCTAGTTTGTCCCCTTTTGCTAAACCTTTTACTCTGCCTGTGTTTGTTTTTCCTTCTCCTTGTTTCCCAGTTAATATCTGTGGGGGACTTGCTATTCTTTTGGGGTTCTGCTCTGAGGCAAGATACCTTTTCCTACATCCATCTTTAGGAGCCGTTAGTTCTCCAGCTGTGCAGAGGTGTCTAGGTCTGGTTAGTTACACCCACGGCTACTTCTAGTTGCGGTGTGTTGTCAGGGATTGCGGTTAGTACAGTCTCCAACGACTTCTATGGAATCTGAATATTACTCCTCAGTCATCGGTTCATAACAGTCTGGCACTGGGAGGGTTAGATCTGAGATTGTCGAGGCATTTGCAGCCTTGCTGCATGTACTAGGACCTGTCCACCTTCATCCATTGTATGCTGGTCTGGCACTGTGAGGGTCAATTCTGAGATTGTCCAGGCATGTATAGCATTGCTGCATATACTGAGGCCCACCCCGCCTTCATCCACGGTATGCTGGTCTGGCACTGTGAGGGTTAGTTCTGACATGGTTCAGGCATGTGTAGCATATGTTTAATATACTGGAGCCCACCCCACCTTGATCCACGGTATGCTGGTCTGGCACTTTGAGGGTTAGTTCTGAGATGGTCCAAGGATGTGTAGCCTTGGTGCATGTACTAGGACCTGCTCCGCCTTCATTCATGGTATTCTGGTCTGGCACTGTGAGGGTCAGTTCTGAGATTGTTGAGACATGTGTAGCATTGCTGCGTATACTGGGACCCACCCCGCCTTCATCCACGGTATGCTGGTCTGGCATGTGTAGCATATGCTTAATATGCTGGGGCTTGCTCTGCCTTCATTCATGGTATGCTTGTCTGGTACTGGGAGGGTTAGTTCTGAGATTGTCCAGGCATGTGTAGCATTGCTGCATATACTGGGGCCTGGTCTGCCTTCATTCATGTTAGGTTGGTCTGGCACTGGGAGGTTAGTCCTGAGTTTGTCCAGGCATATGTAGCATTGCTGCACATGTTCGGGCTGATCTGCCATTATTCACTTTTGCCTGTCTAGCAACATGAGAGAGGTTCTGGGATGTTCCACATATGTGCTGTTTTTATGGTTCTGCTTTTAATGTATATTGTAGGTCATATGGCACAGCTTAAATAAAATATATAGAGTAGGATTGTCCTATTGGGATTTGTCTTGACGTGGCAGGGTGGCTCAGAAAATGGATAAATTATTTACCAAATATCTCATGTTACATTATACAGTTTGGAATAAATATGTGCAATGCACTTATTATATTGCATAATATCATGGCTAGTGGTGGCTCCCCCTTTGTTAGGAGACTATGAAGTTATGTTGGTTCCATTTGACTTTAGTTGGGCACTATATGGCATTATCTGGGCAAAAGATGTCAGCCTGAGGAATGTATGGCACTATCTGGTGGCTATATGTTCTCTCTGAGGCACAGTGTACTCTGAGAGAAATTTAGGAGGTGCAAATCAGGTCAAAGTTAGCAACATTTAGGTGATAAGCAGATAATAATTTGATTCTTGCTGCCCTGGAACGGCATCCAGTCTGTTCCTCCAGAGCAGCTGGTTTTCATCTGATCTTCATGTCTGACCATGACTAATTGTAGTGTAACGTGGTGCGGAGCAGTAGCCATGGGCAAGGTGTTCATCTCTTATGCCTTGCATGTTACATGATGTTGGGGGTCCTGGCTGGGTGTGTGGACATTCGATATGGAGGCACTATGTCCTTGATGCAGGTGATTTTAGCTGGACAGGACCAGATGTTGGACAGCTCAAAGAGAGAGACCACCACTCAAAAATAAACTCTCTACTGAATGTTATCTTGGTGGGGATTATGTACACTAGATAGCGGGTGCACAACTTCACAAAAGTTTCCTTTACAACATGGATCATCTTCATACACCATCTCTTACTTCAAATCTTGGTTCCTTCATCATAACCCTATCCGTACTACAGTCCAATTAGTGATTGAACTATTCTCAACCCACAGTTCTGTGACTTCATAATTTTTTTACAATTATTTTTTTGGCAATTTGGTTGGTACTAGGCTTCTCTTTATCCCACATTCTGTTCCATCCTGGCCACTTACCTTTCTAAGTTATAAACTTGGGGGTAATACTACTATTGGTCCTATCCCAGGATCTGTCTGGAGTCGATCACTCTGTCCTTTGGTGAATTCTGTCTCTATGTAGGATCATACTATCCACTGTTCTCTCCTGTCAGGGACACCCATGTCCTGTGGCTCTGCTCATTAGTCAGACCATAGGTCTGCTCTTACTGCACACTAGCCCTATCTGCCCTCCTGACAGGAATCTGTCTCTGCCCCTTCACTTTAAACCCTCACACTCTGGGATAGTCCCAAACATTAGTCCTAACTCTCCCTACTGTCTGACAATATACAATTTATCACTAATAATGCATGTCACAATACACATTACACATCATAAAAGTACTCCTGTCTCAAGGGGGAATGTGGCAAACTGTCCATCTTCTTACTTTGATGTCGTGTGGTCAAGTAAGTGCAAGAGGTGCCTAGGAAAGCTCAGTCCAGAAGTGGAGAATGACTGCATCGGGGACTATACTAAGACAAGGACAACCTGAATTGATATGCTCATGTGGAAAGACTCACAGACACTTTATATGGGTGGTGGTTGAAGGATGGTTTGGCTGATCGGTTGCCTGCTAGCTATCTTGCCCGAATCCTTCATACACATAAATATTTACCATGCTGATCATTGCTTTGCCCTCTATAAGAGATCCGCTGCTAGATTACTTTGATGGGACTTATCTTGTACATAACAAAAGGATTTTCAATCAGACAATGATTTTGGGGGGCCCATTCACAATCTTCCACACCCGTTGAAATTGGCAGGTTCGATTGATATTAGTCTAATGTATGGTGGTTGAAAAGATACTTTTAAGAGAGATAAAACATGGGAAATTAACAGAATAAACTGGGTTCCACAATACTTTTACAGGTAGTGATCGGTGAAACTGTGGCTCTCACTCCCAGTGTGCCATAACCTGTAGAGGGCTAATGGTTCTTCCTATGGAGACTGTCAGGGGCCTGGAGAGTTTCATAGGTCAAAAATGGCTACAAGGGATGAAAGGTAACCAATTTAGTATCTAGCGCTGATAGTTGGCAGCTTTACTTATTTTGAGGAGGCCTAATTTACATAAAATCCACCAGAATGGATGATGGGACCCATCAGAGGCCTGTCATTCAGCCATATCAGGCTCATCCAGCCAAATCAGACCTCTTGCTTTGCATTGATGAGCATGGCCTATAAGTCTACTTATGCTTGGCACTCTCCATAAGGAAGGACATTACCCCTTAGTGACCCACATAGTCATTCACTGAAATAATATGGGTTACCTGTTTGTAACGCCTGCATTTCCTTCAAGGAGTTCACCTCCCGCCATAATTTGTCAATCTGTGTCTTCAGGTCTCCATCTTTTTCTTCAGGAAGCAAAATGAGAACATTTAGAAGAAGAAGACAATATTACAGATTTATAGTCACTCGAAGCAAAAAACAAGTTATCGTCCATTGTATTGTAGCCTTTACCATTGACCAACGATCCCAATCCACCGGAGACCATAAGTACCATGTCATGGAATTTACTTTTATTTCTAGACCTCTTCTAATATGTCATTAAGTCACAGTTTACTAGGAGACATCCAATGCTATTATTGGGGTCAATGAGTTGATATCGTACTTGTGTCAATTCCATTGAACTCAAAGAGAAGTCTAAGACAGCCAGGGGCGTAAGTACAATAGGGGGCCTCAAAAGTCCCTTTTGCTTGTATAAAAGACCAGTGCTATTAAAGAAGTACTGCGAGAAATGTAGTAAAAAAAATAAGTTACCGTAAGTATCTTTTGAACTAGTCTTCAGTTAAAAAAATAAATAAAGTACATTTAAATATTAAAAATTTTACTAAGAACCTTTAGCAAAAAGATAACCTTTAGTGTGTGATTTGTCAGCTACCAGCAGTTTCCCAGCCGTTTCATGTCTTAGGACAGGCTACATAAAGGCATCTGCTGGAGACAGACGTCAGGTGACAGCAGCGTCCTGTCAGGTATCATGAATTTGCATTCCTCTGTTCACCGAACCTCACAGCGGTAGACAGTTTGTACAGTTTATTCTAGCAGCTCCATGCCACTCTCCTGCCTCCAATAAACCTGTCATGTTATATTGTGCATTAATTAGCACAAGGGATATAAACACTGTGGAGATGGATGGAGATAATCGTGCCACCAATCACACAGATGTCAGTGCGGAGTAAAAAATAGAGCCTTTATTCCTACGCGTTTCGTGGGGCACTTCACACTTCCTCAGTGTCCTTTTATGATGGCAGGAAATGATTAAAAACATCGTCATCAATGATAGTAAACAGATACACGTCATCAATGTTGATAAATCAACGTCATCATTGGAAATAAACAGATCGGCGTCAGTATTGAAGTATATAAAGCTTAAAATTGAAAAGTGATACAATGTTGATAAAAGTTTCACTGGAAACATCCTAAGTGTTTAATACCAAATAAATACAATTGCTTTCCAAAGTGAAGTGTGTGTTAATCTGTAACCTACTTTAAAACACATTCTTTGTTGTGTTGGCGGTCAAACGCAACAAAGAATTGTGTGTTATAGTGACACCAATTGACTATATTCCGGCTACTTCACCAAATCATGATGTGTTTTAAAGTGATCCTAAACCCAGAAACTGACCCCCCTTATCTTTAGACCTGTCCCTTCACCCCCTCTTATCATTTCTAGCCATCCCTTTTGCAGAAAAAAATCGATTTTGTAAAGTAGAGAAAAAGTTATATTACTTTGTCCTGTGTGAGTTCTCTGTTTCTGAGCAAGCCGCAATGGGCGGGGCCTGTTTGCTGCTGCCTTGTAATTATGCACGCCCCTCTCTACTTCTACCGTGTTTCCCCGAAAGTAAGGCCCCCCGATTGTAGGCGCTAGGGTAAAGGGCGGGCCTGCTAATGTAAGGCCTCCCCTGATTATAAGGCCTTACAACCGGGGGGCCTAATGTAAGGCCCCTAGCAGAGGGGGGGGGAGCGGGAGCGGGTCGCACGTCACGTGCGCCCCGTCATTACATATGCACTGCATCCCCTGTCAATCAGCGACAGGGGGAGTATGTGCATTATACGGTATATATGGGCCCCCTCCTGCTGGCACACTACCCCCTGTTCTGAGGCCCCCCGCTGCTGCGCTGCTGCAGACATCTTACCCTCCAGGGTCTTCTTGCAGCAGCCAGCGCGTCCATCCTCCGTCCTCGCTGTCTCCCGGATCATATGACCGGCCGGTCGCAGTCGCAATGACGTCATGCGCTGCGACGGGTCACATGATCCGGGAGACAGCCGAGGACGGAGGACCGACGCGCTGGCTGCTGCAAGAAGACCCTGGAGGGTAAGATGTCTGCAGCAGCAGCAGGGGGGCCTCAGAATAGGGGGGTAGTGTGCTAGCAGGAGGGGGCCCATATATACCGTATAATGCACTGCTCCCCCTGTCGCTGATTGACAGGGGGATGCAGTGCATATGTAATGAGCGGGCGCACGTGACGTGCGACCCGCTCCCGCAGTGTCCCAGCAGGAGGGGGCCTGTAGGCCACACTGCTGGGGCACACAATATAAGACCCCCCCCGAAAGTAAGACCGGGGGCCACTTTTGGCCCCCAAAAAAATGTAAGACAGGGTCTTACTTTTGGGGAAACACGGTAAGAGCCTGGCCGCTTCATGAAAGGGGTGGGGCTAAACGCGTCATGCCGGAGCCCCGCCCTTTTTCATGACGCGCCCAGGCTCTTAGAAGCAGAGAGGGGCGTGCATAATTACAAGGCAGCAGCACACAGGCCCCGCCCATTGCGGCTTGCTCAGAAACAGAGAACTCACACAGGACAAAGTATTATAACCTTTTCTCTTACTTTACAAAAGCGATTTTTTCTGCAAAAGGGATGGCTAGAAATGATAAGAGGGGTGAAGGGACAGGTCTAAAGATACGGGGGGGGGTCAGTTTCTGGGTTTAGGATCACTTTAACTAGATAGGCAATCTATTGGATTTACAGATTAAATACGCTCCATCTTAGTGGTCTAAATGGGGTCTCTGATCTTTTTAAATGATCTTTTTAACTAGTCTGTATCCATCTCATCTCCACAGCATGTTTATATCCTTTGATCTATCGGTGGTTCGCTGCAGCCAAGGCGTGTGTAGTGGTTGTGTCACACACAACCACATAAGGTGAGCATATTTGCCAATACACCAATATCCTTGTGTTTATCGGTTAAGACCCTATGTGCGCTGTTTCTTTCCTCTAGTATCTCCTCATTATTAATTAGCACAAAGAATGAATCCGGGCACTAACACACCCACAGAGCTGTGTACTTCGGTGAAACCAGCAATGGTGATTACCAAACTGCACGATCAGACTGGCGGTGCTCAGTCCAGGTATAAGAGGGTATATGCAATGAACGAAAAAGCAGAGGCGGCACTCACTAATCTTCACATAAAGTGCAAGTCTTTAATCTGTGCAAACAGGTAGGGTTACATGGAATGCAGGGAGGGGATGGGGATAGGAGAGGCGGACAACAGTCACACAGTTTTGCACATTAGCGCTTCAACAGATCCTGCCAGGACCCGATGAAGTACTAATACGTGAAACGGTGTGACTGTTGTCCATCTCTGCTATTCCCCTCCCCTCCCTGCATCCTATGTAGGACCTGTTGAAGGGCTAACACGCGAAAACGGTGTGGCCGTTGTCAGCCTCTGCTATCCCCTTCCCTCCCTGCGTCCTATGTAACCCTACCCCTGGCTTAGTCCCACAGTTTTAGGGCCGCCCCCACAGTGAGAGTGCCGCGCACTGATTGCGGACCTGGGAAGCAGCAGGCGGGACTCGGGCATCAACGTGGAGGCTGACAGTGAATGGAGCGGCGGCAGCAGCCAGCTGGCAGGTGAGTGAAACAGCGCCAACACCCCCCCCCCCCACTCTTCACTTGGCCTCTGGAATGATAGCACCACCCCCTCCGCTCTTCTCACTTGCCCTGGAGGTAGCTTTCACTTGGCCGCTGGCTGGAAAAAGTAGACTGCCCCTCAGGGCAAGATCTGCCAGCCAGCCTCTGCTTATATGAAGATTAGTGAATACCACATCTGCTTTTTTGTTTATTGTTTATTTTGCTTCAGTCTGCGCTCTGCTCCTCTGCTTGTCCTGTCAGGTTCGATGAACAGAGGAATGTGCATTCATGATATCTGACAGGACGCTGCACTCACTCAAGGCGGTCTCCAGCAGATGTCTTTACACAGCCCACCCTAAGCCGTGGGATGGCTGGGAAACTGCTGGGAGCTGACAGATTTCAAATCCTGATAGTGCATGAACTAAACATTACCTTTTTGTTACATTTTTGCTAAGTAAAGGTATTTAGCAAAACTTGTAATATTTAATTGTGCTTTATTTATTTTAGTTATTTATTTTTAATACACTTCTCAGGCATCCGTTTAAAGACATACAATAATCACTGAACTTTTGCAATGGGACACGCTAGCTTCAAGTTATGTTAATTATTTAAGCCATGACAAATTAAAGAGCATGCCCAAAAGGTTGACACCATATATAATATAATATAATAATATTGTTATTTACATTTTTTTAAGATATGTGGTGCAATTTAGCTAAGTGCCTAATTGAAATGTAGCCAAGCTTGCACTGGTTTCCAGTCTAGTACTGAGCAGTATATAGTATGGAGGAGATCTGGATTTGGAAGTGTTTGTCATTACTCAGATCATATAATGCAGTAGATTTAACTACAAAACATAATGATGATTGCAGCAAATGACCCAAAAACATTGCTTTTACTGAAAGGCTATGAACACCTTTGCACCTGATTTAATGTTTGTTTTTCTTTCTTCCTAAATGCAAAATTAAGAATTTTCTAACTAGTCTTCAATAAAAAAAATTCTACCATTTTGCTTCCTGTCCATGTCTATCCATCCTGGAGGTTTTTATAAAAATGTTACAAATCTGTCAGAGCTCTGCTCTTTATTCTGACAGCTCTCATTGCTTGCCCATTCATCCTTCACTTAGCAGCAGAGAAGGTAAGGTAGTTATACACAGATACTGTATCCACAACATGGAAAGGAAAGACAGTATCTACAGTCTCATGGAGGGCAGAGAAAACAGGCCGCAAATAAGGAGAAAAGTACATAAACATAACATAATTGCAGGATAGAGCTAGTCTGATATATGAGCTAATGAAGACCATAGCACCCCGGATTCACGCATAGCTAATATCCAACCTATATTATTGGAAAGGACACTCACACAAGAGTGTAAACACCAGTATATTTTTTATACTGTAATTTAATTTTCAAAAGTTAAATATTATCATTTCTCTTGTTTACTAGAAAAAAAGTTGCATTACAGTAACTCAATGATCGTTTTCATGTATCCGTTTCAATATTCTTTTCATAACTGTTTCCAGAAAGTCCACATCATATTTCCTGTTGGAACTTGGTAAACACCGAAATGTTCTAAATGTCCTTAAAGAGACCATTCATAGGAAAATCTTTACTTACCCTTTAAGAGGTGAGTACAAATGGGATTACTGGACACGGACATCTTAAAAGGACAACACAAGAAAAAGATCCTTATAAAGAAATGCATATAATTCTCATCTTCACAGTGGTCTGTGGTTCCAGAGATATGGGCAAGGGTGTAACCACAACAGGTGCAGAGGTTGCAATCGCAACCAGGTCTTGGAGCTTAGGGGCCCCAAAAGTCCCTTTGGCCTATAGAAAAAGACTAATGCTATTAAAGATTTCCAATAATTGGGGGCCCTGTTGGAGCTTTCGCATCGGGGCACATAAGCTTCAAGTTACGCCACTGGATATGGACCTTTTATTTACTGCTAATTTTATGATCCTTGCTAAGGAGCATGACTGAGAGGATCCTCAGAGGCGTGTCTTTTGGTTGCTCTGCATTATTACGTGAGTCCTGGCAAAGACCATGAACATTAGCACTGAATAAAATGAATAATATCTTTGGAAGGATATAGCAGTGGGACTAAAAGAAGAGCGATAACTTGGAAGGAGGAAAAATGCTCAGTCTGTGCTGCCATGGAGAGCTTTTTACCAGGAAGTTCGAGCACACATCACAGGGTGCAATGCAGTTTTATTCAATGCATTTTGAAGTTGCCCTTACTTCGTTGACAAGAAAGATAACCAAACATTTAGGTTATTATCCTGATGAACAAGCAAGGCAGCTTCTACATGGGTTGACTAAAAACATATTGTACCCTCCTCCTTCCCGTTCTTCTCTGTTCCTCTTGTACATATGTGCTTCTGCACCTGCCATATATGTTGTGTATAGAACAACTAAGAAAGGTGAGCAAACCATTGATATAATTCATATGATATTTATATTGGTTAAGACCCTTTTGATTCCTATTGTGGTGCCCCACTGGGTAGGCTGCCACCAGAGGTACTGCACTCCTCCATTAGAGGGAGAGATGTGCCCCTGGTCTCCTGGTGCTGGTGCAGTTGGCTTCACACATGCACACACAATATTTAGTACCCGGGACGGTTGGTGGACCAGAGGGAGGACCCAAGTGTAGCCGGGAAGGGAAAAGTGAAGTGCAGGAGGGGTAGGAAAAAGAGAGTAGAAAAACCATTGGAGGGGAAGAAGTGGAGTGGAAATCGAGAGTGTAGGGGCGGTGTGGTGCCGACTCCCGTGGGGTGGAGCACAACCATGCTTGCCCCAGGAGGGAAAGACCGACAGGTGTAGAAGAGGAAAGGAGCCCTTGGGTTATGTAATGAGACGTAGAACCCTGTACACCCGTGACTGGCAAGACAGAGGGGCTGGTGGACGACACAGGGACCTGGCCCTGAATACGCGCAGATGCTTCATGCCTAAACCATTGAACCGGAGGCCCCAAGCTTCTAAGGGGAGCTGTGGCTGAACACCCAACACAACTTGGAGAAGGCGGCTGAACTAGGGAGCAGTGCCTGGAAGGGGTACCACAGAGCACCCGTGGCTGTCGGTATATGAGCTCTGTGCTGCAGAGAAGCTAAGTGAAGAGCAGCGAGACAAGCTTATAGCGCGAGGGGAGCACCAGAGACAGAAATACAAAGAGAGAGAGAGTTGGACACCAACAGAGGCTTAACTGCACTAACCTGGTTCCGGAGACAATGCTGAACCGGAGGTTGGCAAGGGAAGTACCCAGCGGCCATGCTGAAACAACTGACTAAAAGTAATGGAACTCCAGCTGTGGTGTGTGAGACTTTCTTTAGCGGCGGCCACCGGCCACAGGGGCCACATGGGACACTGGAGTGCTGATGACCTAATGAACATCTGCCAAAGAACAAACTGACTCCTCCACCCCTACTGCCCTGGGGACCGTGCTCCACCTGTGGGAAGCGGAACCATCCAAGCTACCGATCACCGTCCCCAGAGACTCTGAAGCAGCGTCAGCCACCCTGGCCGCATACCGCACTTGACATCACAAATACCCCTTTACCTAATCATCCCCTGTCATCTACCCCCATTTATTTTAAAAATGACACTGCCAGGGTCACGGGACCTTGTCTCGGCCCCCGTCTGTTTCCATGAAAAGAACCGAGATGTGAAGAACAACAAGCTGCCCGGTTCCTGAGTATCTCCGGCCCTGGAGTGGGCGTGTCACAATCATTCCACAGACCTCTTTCAAGAGGAAAAACATGGCTCTTTTTGACTAAGAGGTCTTCTTTTAAGGACACCTAGCATGCTGTTTTTCAATATTAAACTGCCCCCAATGGGTTGTAAATGATACAATATGCATCACTAACATGGCTTTCAAAAAACAAAACAATTCCATGTGTTTATCTTAAAAAAGACTATATGCTTAGATTAATGCTGTTTATATCTTAGGTTTCAGTCATAGAGGTGGTGCTTTTGCTTGCTCAGCCACTGTCACTCAAGTTCATACACAATCTTTTTTACCTTTGACATGCCCTGCACATTGTAACTAATAGCCATCACCACAGGTGTTTCACCATCAGTTCTCCAATGCTGAGCTCCACCCATTAGTTATGTTTGTGATCACCACAGGTCCTTCACATTAGTTCTCTGATGCTGAGTTTCACCCATTAGTTATGTTTGTGATCACCACAGACATTCACATCAGTTCTCCAATGCTGAGCTCCACCCATTAGTTATGTTTGTGATCACCACAGGACATTCACATCAGTTTCCAATGCTGAGCTCCACCCATTAGTTATGTTTGTGATCACCACAGGTCCTTCACATCATTCTCTGATGCTGAGTTTCACCCATTAGTTATGTTTGTGATCACCACAAGACATTCACATCAGTTCTCCAATGCTGAGCTCCACCCATTAGTTATGTTTGTGATCACCACAGGACATTCACATCAGTTCTCCAATGCTGAGCTCCACCCATTAGTTATGTTTGTGATCACCACAGGACATTCACATCAGTTTTCTCCACTGAATAGCTGCAGCTGCTCCACCCATTAGTTATGTTTGTGATCACCACAGGACATTCACATCAGTTCTCTGATGCTGAGCTTCACCCATTAGTTATGTTTGTGATCACCACAGGTCCTTCACATCAGTTCTCTGATGCTGAGTTTCACCCATTAGTTGTGTTTGTGATCACCACAGGTCTTCACATCAGTTCTCTGATGCTGAGTTTCACCATTAGTTATGTTTGCGATCACCACAGGACATTCACATCAGTTCTCCAATGCTGAGCTCCACCCATTAGTTATGTTTGTGATCACCACAGGACATTCACATCAGTTCTCCAATGCTGAGCTCCACCCATTAGTTATGTTTGTGATCACCACAGGCTTCACATCAGTTCTCTGATGCTGAGCTTCACCATTAGTTATGTTTGTGATACGCCATCATCACTACCAAGTACGTGGTTTCAAACCTTCACCCCAGTTCTCAATGCTGAGTCGCTACAGTTATATGGTTGTGACTCACAAGTCTCACCCCGTTCTCCAATGCTGAGCTTTGCCCATTAAGGTTATATTGTCAAGTTCAGGATGTTACATTTCCTCTTGAGAGCACTGTGACCATGTAACAGTAATGGGCAGAATTCAGCATTGGAGAACTGCTTGTGAAAAACATGTGGCAATCAATTACAGTGCAGGGGCGTGACTAAGTTCACAAAAGATCATGACTGAACTTGAATGACAGTAATTGAACCGAGCGAAAGCACCAGACTTCTGACTGAAACCTAAGGCAAGTGTGTGCAGTCACCTCTGCATTTAATGTCTTTTTTTGTAAGATGAATACGAGAACCTGTCACTTGCCATAAATAGGTAATTTTTGTACCTGGTTTAAATGCAGCTGTTTTCCTGAACCCGGCATTGTTTTTTTTTTTCTTCCTGCTTCTTTCCGTTCCTTAGGCCACGTGCACACGCTGAGTATTTGATGAGTTTTTTACCTCAGGATTTGTAGCCAAAACCAGGAGTGGATGATTAAATACAGAAGTGGTGCAGGTATTTCTATTAGACTTTTCCTCTGATTGCTCCACTCCTGGTTTTGTCTACAAATACTGAGGTAAAAAACTCACCAAATACTCAACGTGTGCATGAGGCCTTACAAATCTGAGGTAAAAACTCACCAAATACTCAACGTGTGCACGAGGCTAAATTTGGTCTCCTTCTTCTTTTTGTAAACCTCGTCTTGTTAGCCAAGGGGGCGTGGTACTAAACTATTGTCTATTTCCCTTTTCCTAAGAACCACTCCTCTTTGGTTAATTCAGTAGATTTATATACACAGAAAAAAAAGGGGCAAATCTCAGAAACAGGAAAACACAAAATAAAAAGTACAATGCCAAATTCAGAAGAACAGAGGCATTTATACTATGAAAAAAATAACATATTTACGGCACAGGACAGGTGACTTTTTAGAGGTTTGACCACAATTGGATTTCAGGATACAGGAACCTCAAGTAAGACAATATAGGAATCAGGGGCGTAACTACAACAAGTGCAGGGGTTGCGATCGCACCTGGGCGCCGAAGCCTAGGGCGCCCCAAAAGTCCCTTTGGCCAATAGAAAAAGACTATTGCTGTTAAAGATTTGCAATAGTTGGGGGCCCCGTTGGAGCTTTTGCATTGGGACCCATGAACTTCAAGTTACGCTACTGATAGGAATAATGGAGTCCAAAACACCCTCAGATTATATCATTTTACATTCCCAGAAATGTAATTCCTAGCATAATTGCTAGAAATTGGAGGTACAAAGTGCTCTACACATGGGAGCTTCTTACCCATACTTATAGCAATGCCCTCAGTCATTGTTCCACTTTTCACCTTTCTTTCTTACCTTTCTCCTTAGACCTGCGATCCTTTTTGTTCTTGGATCTAGACGACTGCCCGCTGATTTGCCCCAACAGTAATATTGCAATGAAGACAAAAATAGTGAGCCCGGTCCGAGACATGGTTGATCCTTACTGTTAATTAACCTGGCTAATATTCTATCTCGATCATGGAGGAAAATTCTGAGAATCCCGACTCCTCCAGCTGATCTCCAGCCTTATAAAAGTTCTCCTCACCAGCGGATGTTTTAAATACTTCTCTTGGCCGTGGTATAAGGTGCCTCCTTGTTCTCCTTTCTGAGCCCACGTTTCATTCGTGCCGTATTCGTGTTTTTTTTTTCTTGTGTACTTTACTTTCTTCTGTGAGAGGAATGAATGCACCTTTTCAACCTTCTACCAAACAGCAAAATACATGAAAATTAGAGCTGTTCTGTAGGGAATATGCAGTTGGATACAGATTAAAAATATGTACAATATTATGAAGTTTTTTTTTGATAAAATTTTTTGCATTGGTTAAAGACTGATAAGCGTTTTACCATAGTTAATGTGGCCCTACAAGAGAACGAAGGTTTACTTGCCAACTTTTAGGAGATTCAGCATACGGAACTTCACCTCTGAATACATGCTACGCCATAATGATGACAGCCCGAGTGCTACCATAACAAAGGTGCTCCTGTTACATGGCCAGTCTGGACATTTTATAGCGACAACCCTACTGCCCAGAGAACAATGCAATCAGGAATGTCCTACCTTCACATTGTAATAGCAGGATCCATTTTTGTTCTATCTAGATTCCATTTTATGAATGCCTGTATGTCTATCTCAAAGTGTCTGCTCTAGTGAAATGCAGGGAGAGAGACCACTGTTTATTTTAAATAAAGATGTATATAGTTACTTTGTTTAAAAAAGGTTGGAATGTGAAACCTAAGGGTCCCATTACACTTGGCGACATTCCAGCGATCCCGACAACGATACGACCTGGTAAGGATCGCTGGAACGTCGCTACGTGGTTGCTGGTGAGATGTCAAACAGTCAGATCTACTCAACGACGCAGCAATGATACGGCGACCCGTATAACGACCTCGCCGGTCGTTGGGACCCTGTTACTTAGACCTATGTGGCTGAGTTCTGAGTCGCCAACAAGGTCGTTGTTAAGGTGTCAAACACACCGAAGCATCCTGGCCAGCAGGAGCATGATGATGAAAAAATGGTCCAGGCTATTCCGACACGATCGGCGATGTCACAGGGAGGGTTTGGTCACTGCTATGTGTCAAACATGGCGAGATCGCTGGCGAGGTCGCTGTTGCATCTCAAAACCTGTGATGTAACAGCGATCTTGCTATGTGTGATGGGGGCTTAAGGCTGGCTTCACACTATGTTTTGTTCCTGTCCCTGGGGATCCTGTTTTTTTCAGGACCCCACAAACAGGAACAGACAGGTCCGTATTGGCAACTCCGGATACCATTTCTGTGTCCAGGTCCGGGATCTGAACACAGAGAGAGCAGGGGTAGCCGAGCCAGACAATTGCTATCAGTGCTGTTTCACTTTAGCAGTGCATCTACATGCACTGCTAAAGTGAAATTAAGTCAAGGGATGGTTAAAAATAAAAAAAATAATAAATTCTCATCTGTTCGCCAAGTGTCGCACAATGAATTTATCTCCGACGGCTTGAGGACCTGTGCATCAGCTGACCGGGAAGGGGCAGGGCAACCCAATCAGCTGATGGGTCACATGACCGCATCAGCACGGTTTAAAAAGTTGCTGAGTGGCAACTATAAATGAGTGAACCTTTTAGTGTTCAAGTTCAGTTTGCAAATTTCCAGGTGTTCGGTGAACAGTTTAACAAACCTTCCAAACCCCATTGAAATCAATGAAAGGCAAAATCAAAGGCATAGAAAACACCTTCAAAGGGCTTCAAAAGCTGCCAAACTAAGCTCAAACCGTTTTACAGTAAAGCCCCGCTGTTTTGGCACAGCCATTAACTTCATAGAGTATTATTATCAAGCTCCAGCACTGCTGTCTCCCTGCTTCCGGGCCCGCTCATTACCTCATACATGTTCTCTGCTCCCCCCCCCGTGATCGGTTAAAGTCAGAATATGCCCGCCCTCTGTGTCGGGGTCTGTGATTTGTTGCTGTAAACAGTAGCTGACTGGGTGAAGTGCAGTGTAAAAATAAATAAATAATTGAAAAAATTGTTGTGAGACCCAACTCAATTTTGCTACCAGCCAAGATAAAGCACATTGGGGGGGGAGGGGGTTGTCATTCTCACCCTGTGGAGGCACATAGCTATTGCCCTCCTGCAGGGTAAGAATAGTAGCCTGCAGTCAGTCCAGATTTGGCACATTCATTAGAAGCAGGAAATTCGGGTGCTTTCCTGATGGCCTGGTGCAGTGGAAATTGGGATAATAGAAGGGACTAATGACAGCTGAGTATTGGCAACTGTCATTAAACGCTTGATTGGTAATGTTCAGGCGTTTATGACATCTGCTTATTACCAATCCTGTTAATAAATAGTTAATAAACACAGACAAATCCTTTTTTTGAAATAAAACACAGAGAAAAATACTTTATTTTAAATAAAAAACGCAAGCAACCCTCTTTGACCCATTTATTAGGGCCCATACATACCTTCCAAATGTAATTCACAACAATGTTCCTTGAAGCATCCCAGCTCTGCTGCATCAGAGCTCATGCTGAAGGTGCAGCATCCTATCAGCACAACCTCCATCACGTAATCACTGCACAGAGAACTGTAGCCATGACAACGGTGCCGTGAGTGAGGTGACCTGAGTACACAACTCAGTTCACTGACTGCTCTCTCTACTTTTACATGGTTCTAATCAATACCACACAGACTCTGGTGTGTTCCATGTTTTTGTTTCCCATGTGTCAATGCACTGATGCCCAAGTCTGTGTACCCACTCGGGCATAGAGCATAGGACTTAGCGGGTCCTCCTCACAAAATTTCTCACCAGTTGTCAGTAATAACCCATCCAATTCACACAGGCAAAAAATAAAACCATAGATGTCCATAAAGTGTGTGTAATAATGAGAAATGTCACATGGAGAAGGTATTGAACACGTTACTGAAATGTATTTAATCCTTGGTACTTTGGCCTTTGTTGGTGATGAAGCTCCAGACATCTCCTGTATGGAGACACTAGCCCCTGCATTGCTCAGGTGGATTTTGATCCTTTCTTCCACACAAACACTCTTCACCTCCTGCAGGTCTTGTGGATCCTTCTATGAACTTTGAGCTTTACTTCCTTCCAGACATTTTCTATTGGATTCAGCTCCAGTGATTGCCTCGGCCATTCTAGAATCCTTATTTTCTTTCCCTGAAACCAAGTGAGAGTTTCCTCTGTTGTGTGTTTGGGATCATTGTCTTGTGAAATGTCCACCCTCGTTTCATCTTTATCAACCTGGTAGATGGCATCAGATTTTTATCAAGAATGCCTCGGTACATTTGTCCATTCATCCTTTGCTCAATAATATGAAATTTGGTAGTACCCTGGAAAACAGCAACACTCCATGATGTTCCCACCTCTAGACTTCACTGTTGGTGTTTTGTCTTTTGGCCTCTAAACATGATGTGTATTATGGCATCCAAAGAGTTCAATTTTGCTCTCCTCTGACCAGACTATACTCTCTAGTATTTCAAAAGCTAATCTATATGTTCTTGAGCAAACTGTAAACGTTCTTGAAGCTGCTTTTTGTTCAGCAGTGGAGTCTTGATTGGTGAGCGTGCATACAGAAGCGTGCAGGGCCTGCCGGGGCCCGACTGCTTGGAGGGCTAGGGTCACACTTGTGTTGTGACCCTAGCCTGACGCAAGTATTGTATGCTGCAGCGCGCAGAGCGTTTAACGCTATGCGCTGCCAGCAACTGAGCCCATAGAAACCCGACGTTTACATTGACAACCAGTGGTTGTCAAGGTAAACGTCGGGTTTCTATGGGCTGCCTCCAGCGCATAGCATTAAACGCTATGCGCTGCAACATATAATACTTGCGTCAGGCTAGGGTCACAATGCAAGTGTGACCCTAGCCTCAGGGGCCCCTGAGCACTGCCCCCACACCCAGAGCCATATCCAGGGGGCAGCTGGGGGGTCATTTTCAGGCTCCTGCAGCACTGGAGGTCTCCCTCCTCCCCCCTCCATGGGAGCCGACAGAGCTGCACACTCTGTGCTTACAGGACCTGTGATGATGTCACATGGAGGGGAGGAGTCAAGGATCACATGATCAGCTCCTCAGTGTATCCAGGACTGTGCTGGCCACCATGAATGATGCTCAAATAAGGTGAAATTTGTGTGTGGTTAGGAGGCATTTACAGTGTGAATGTAGCAGAGGTGAGTGTGTACTAGGTGCACGGAGCGGAGCCGTGTGTGTACGAGGTGTATGGCAATTAGGTGAAGGTTATGTGTAGGGTCAGGAGGGATTTACAGTGTGAATGTAGCAGAGGCGAGTGTGTACTAGGTGCATGGAGCGGAGCCATGTGTGTACGAGGTGTACGGAGCAGAGCCATGTGTGTACGAGGTGTACGGAGCGGAACCGTGTATGTACGAGGTGTACGAAGCGGAGCCGTGCGTACGAGGTGTACGGAGCAGAGCCCTGTGTGTATGATGTGTACGGAGCAGAGCTGTGTGTGTATGAGGTGTACGGAGCAGAGCCGCGTGTGTATGAGGTGTACAGAGCAGAGCCGCGTGTGTACGAGGTGTACGGAGCAGAGCCCTGTGTGTATGATGTGTACGGAGCAGAGCCCTGTGTGTATGATGTGTACGGAGCAGAGCCGCGTGTGTACGAGGTGTACGGAGCAGAGCCGCGTGTGTACGAGGTGTACGGAGCAGAGCCGCGTGTGTACGAGGTGTACGGAGCGGAGCCATGTGTGTACGAGGTGTACGGAGCGGAGCCATGTGTGTACTAGGTGTACAGAGCAGAGCCGTGTGTGTACGGAGCAGAGCCATGTGTGTACGAGGTGTACGGAGCAGAGCCATGTGTGTACGAGGTGTACGGAGCAGAGCCATGTGTGTACGAGGTGTACGGAGCGGAGCCATGTGTGTACGAGGTGTACGGAGCGGAGCCATGTGTGTACTAGGTGTACAGAGCAGAGCCGTGTGTGTACGAGGTGTACGGAGCAGAGCCGTGTGTTACGAGGTGTACGGAGCAGAGCCGTGTGTGTACGAGGTGTACGGAGCAGAGCCGTGTGTGTACGAGGTGTACGGAGCGGAGCCGTGTGTGTACGAGGTGTACGAAGCGGAGCCGTGCGTACGAGGTGTACGGAGCAGAGCCGCGTGCGTACAAGGTGTACGGAGCAGAGCCGCGTGCGTACGAGGTGTACAGAGCAGAGCCGCGTGTGTACGAAGTATGTGTACCAGTGGTAGCCCCCCGCGGATTCCGCTCCTATAGTCTCAGCCGCCTTTGCCAGCAGCATTCTTCTCCAGAGTCTCTTCTGCCGCTGTCTGCATTCTGCAGCTCAGCATGGAGGGGCACGATGTAGTCATCACTGTGCTGATATGTGCAGAGCGACCGGAGGAGACCGGAGCGGTAAGAAGAAAGGTGAGGAGAAAGAGAGATCTGGACGGCCAGACACTCCGCTTGGCTGCGGTGCCACCATATGGCAGTGCGGCTCCATTGAGCTGCTTGCATTATTTGTGTGCTTGAGAATGCTTGTGTATATACCAAGCATCCTCAGACGCACAAAAATGCAACATTTTGCATTTGAAGGGTATTTTTAAAAAGCGCAAGGGAACGCAATCGCATTTTAGCCCGCTCCTAACAATGTGTAATATACTCACTGTCAGAAACAGCTCTTGCTGGTTTCAGCAGTCACTGTTCCTGTAAGGGCCCTTTCACATCAGCGGTATTTTCAAATTTAAAATTACCGCATAACCGCGACACTTGCGGCAAGCCCCATGCAATGTCTATGGGGCTTGCGGTAAGGGTGCGGCAAGTGCGGTTTCGGCACTTGCGGCAGGTGCGGCCGCGAAAAAAAAACGCTGCTTGCAGCGGTTTTTTTCGCAGCCGCACCTGCCGCAAGTGCCGAAACCGCACTTGCCGCACCTGCCGCACCCTTACCGCAAGCCCCATAGACATTGCATGGGGCTTGCCGCAAGTGTGCCGCAAGCGTTGCGGTTATGCGGTAATTGCGGCAGATGTGTTTTTTTTCACCGCATCTGCCGCGATTTGAAAATACCGCTGATGTGAAAGGGCCCTAAGGCTGCCTTCACATAGGAGTTTTTTTAAAAATGTGGCAGTTGAAGTAAAACAAAACCCGCATCTGCCGCATTTTCCGTCTAGCGGCTGCACTTGCTGCATGTTTGCGGCAAGCCCCATGCATTGTCTATGGGGCTTGCGGTAAGTGTGCGGCAATATATATATATACATATATATATATATATATATATATATATATATATATATATATAGTAAACCAAGAAAAACGAAACAGCACAGCAGCATACAACGGGTGCAAAGCCCTCCTACCACTTCACTGGTTTTTGTTTAAGATGAAAAAATGAAGGGCAGCACTTCCTTTAGTGTATCCATGTGGGTTTATTTGTCCTAGGACTGCGACGTTTCGGCATAGTACATAATTTCATATATATATAATTATACATAAAGTGCATAATAATCCGTGTAATATAAAGTGCATATAGTGATATTATATAATGCTGACATCCATATTGTAACCAATATCATATATTTTACTTTCAATTGGTAATTTCCAACACAGATGTTACTTATCTCATAATTAGAGGACCCCACGTTGCAACCGTGTACCGCCACTTCCGCCATCATAATCTCGGCGTTCACCTTATCCTATTACGCATGCTCCATGTGAAAAAACCTCAGTCCCGTCATGACGAGAACGCGTACCCCTTCCTAGATCCCGCGCATGCTCTCTGCATACCGGGATCTTCAAGTACACCCACTGCAGTTGCGCAGTAGTGTACATGAAGTCACTGCTCCTAATTCTGTTCCTGCGCCTGCGCTCTCTCCTCCGTGATTCTCGGGCGCCATCTTTAAATCTTAGCGATTGCGCAGTAGTACAGGCACTCGTTCTTAAACTTGTGCAGAAACCTAATAATATGGAGAGTATAAGCGCTCGTTATCCACTATTACATAGTCGTATAGGGAACATAAAAATTCATGTACACATCCAAGTATATTTATTCTAGAAATTGCCCAAATCACTTTAGCATCTCTATATAAGTGTACACATTGGGCAATTAAAGACTAACTAGAAAAATGATCTAAGTCCAGTATAGGAAGAACACTACTGGTCCATATTAGGGTCACCGCCCTGGTGGGCTTTTTACAGTTAAGTATGTTGTTCACATACAAATGAACACCTTAAGTGTCATCCTGTTTAGGTGACCAAACCATGCTTCCATCAAAACCATTATACACCAATGGACTTGATCATGAAATATACTTTATTTAGTAGCTCATTGAACAGGGGCACTTCTACAGACAGGACATCAGATATCACTTGGATAACAATTGCAAATCGGATAACATGTATACAGGCAAGTTGCAGCTTGTGGAGTCCTCTGTACAAATCTACAGAGTAAAAGAAATATTTTTTAGTAAAAACTTAAAAACATTATTTCAAAAATATTACAAGATCATACTTTAACAGATGTTTATCCACCTACACCTGTGGTTGATAAGGGTCGAATATCCAGGGGTTCATACACTATAATAGGCTATGTATTTTGTAATCCACGTTTAGACCGTTAGGTCGCAATGTATTAAGTCTATGGATCCATTCCATTTCTCTTTTTAACAACAATTTCTGTCGATCACCTCCCCGTCTCTGTATAGGGATTGTATCTATTAAACGAAATCTCAAATCTTTTTCCGTGTGCCCCATCTCCACAAAGTGTTTGGGGACCGGTAGATCTTTCCTTTTTTTCTTTATGGTATGTCGGTGGTGGGCAATACGTGTCTTAAAATCACATGTTGTCTCACCGACATACCACAAAGCACAGGGACATTCAATGAGGTAGACAACGTAATCAGAAGAACAGGTCAAAAAATGCTTAATTTCAAACCTTTGCCCCGTTTTTGGATGCACAAATTGTGAGCCTTTATTCATCAGCTTACAATTAATACATGAGAGACATGGGTAACACCCCACTCTCTTTGTACCTGTCAAATACTTTTGTCCATCCTTTCTCATAGAACCAATATCTGAGCGTATCAGTTTATCTCTCAGACATTGGTTCCGTCTATAAGAGAAAAGCGGTGGTTCATTAAATTCTCTCACATGAGGTAAACATTTCCCTAACATATTCCAGTGCTTATGTATTATCTTCGCAACTTCTCTACTTTCTTCACTATACGTAGAAACAAATGGCACTCTTTGTAGTTGTTTCTTATTTTGTTTCTCTGCCAACACATCTGACCTAGCCAATTTCAGCACTTTTTGTTTCTGTTCTCCCAATAATTTTTTTGGGTATCCCCTTGCATAAAATTTATTTATCATTTCATTTAGTGCTGTTTCCTGTTCTCTCTCATTACTCACTATTTTTTTGACCCTTGTCATTTGGCTAAAGGGAATAGATTTAATGGTGTTTAACGGGTGCTGACTACTAAAATGTAGCAGGTCATTTTTATCTGTCTTTTTCACATACAATTGAGTTGAAAATTCATCATTCTGATATAGGACCTGTACATCTAAAAATTGTAGGGAGGATTTTGACCACACCAGGGTCCCTATACAGAGACGGGGAGGTGATCGACAGAAATTGTTGTTAAAAAGAGAAATGGAATGGATCCATAGACTTAATACATTGCGACCTAACGGTCTAAACGTGGATTACAAAATACATAGCCTATTATAGTGTATGAACCCCTGGATATTCGACCCTTATCAACCACAGGTGTAGGTGGATAAACATCTGTTAAAGTATGATCTTGTAATATTTTTGAAATAATGTGTTTAAGTTTTTACTAAAAAATATTTCTTTTACTCTGTAGATTTGTACAGAGGACTCCACAAGCTGCAACTTGCCTGTGTACATGTTGTCCGATTTGCAATTGTTATCCAAGTGATATCTGATGTCCTGTCTGTAGAAGTGCCCCTGTTCAATGAGTTACTGAATAAAGTATATTTCATGATCAAGTCCATTGGTGTATAATGGTTTTGATGGAAGCATGGTTTGGTCACCTAAACAGGATGACACTTAAGGTGTTCATTTGTATGTGAACAACATACTTAACTGTAAAAAGCCCACCAGGGCGGTGACCCTAATATGGACCAGTAGTGTTCTTCCTATACTGGACTTAGATAATTTTTCTAGTTAGTCTTTAATTGCCCAATGTGTACACTTATATAGAGATGCTAAAGTGATTTGGGCAATTTCTAGAATAAATATACTTGGATGTGTACATGAATTTTTATGTTCCCTATACGACTATGTAATAGTGGATAACGAGCGCTTATACTCTCCATATTATTAGGTTTCTGCACAAGTTTAAGAACGAGTGCCTGTACTACTGCGCAATCGCTAAGATTTAAAGATGGCGCCCGAGAATCACGGAGGAGAGAGCGCAGGCGCGGGAACAGAATTAGGAGCAGTGACTTCATGTACACTACTGCGCAACTGCAGTGGGTGTACTTGAAGATCCCGGTATGCAGAGAGCATGCGCGGGATCTAGGAAGGGGTACGCGATCTCGTCATGACGGGACTGAAGTTTTTTCACATGGAGCATGCGTAATAGGATAAGGTGAACGCCGAGATTATGATGGCGGAAGTGGCGGTACACGGTTGCAACGTGGGGTCCTCTAATTATGAGATAAGTAACATCTGTGTTGGAAATTACCAATTGAAAGTAAAATATATGATATTGGTTACAATATGGATGTCAGCATTATATAATATCACTATATGCACTTTATATTACACGGATTATTATGCACTTTATGTATAATTATATATAAATGAAATTTTGTACTATATTTGCACTAATTGTATTATTGTAAGCCCCTTGCATGGGAGCTATATATATGTGAGCACTAGATCTGTTTGTCACTGCTTGAGGAAGGCTGTGTGCCGAAACGTCGCAGTCCTAGGACAAATAAACCCACATGGATACACTAAAGGAAGTGCTGCCCTTCATTTTTTCATCTTATATATATATATATATATATATATATATATATATATATATATATATAGTCCGCGATATGTACTTAAAGGGGGCCCACTGAGACCTTTTCGCCCGGGGCCCACAGAGACCTGGAGCCGGCCCTGGAAGCGTGCATACAGGATTGTGCATTTAGGTCAGGGGTGGGGAACCATTTTTCTGCCGAGGGCCATTTGGAAATGTCTACAATCCTTCGGGGGCCGTACAAAATTATCAACTTGAAAATTACCCATTATATTTGGTTAAACAATCAACTCACCCTTACTGTGTTGGCTGGAGCTGCTTCTCTTTGGTGTGGCTGTGATGTTAGGTGATATTGACCATGTTGCTTCTCAACAGATTTTCCAGGTTTGCTTGAGCCATAGACATCACAGGAGAGGCTGGGGGCATATACCTCACTGGGGAAGCTGAGACTGGGGCATAGAGATCACTGGAGAGCTGGATTTAAAGGTCAGTCGGCAAAATGCGCCTGCCGGCCTGAGCACTGCGGTCCCCAGGAATCTGCCCGAGGGCTGCAGAAAAGTGATCGAGGGCCGCATATGGCCCAGGGGCCTGAGGTTCCCCACACCCGATTTAGGTCATGGAGAGGGAGTGCAGTATTTATTGTTTTCTGTGAGACAATTATAACTGCTTCTTCCAGATCTTTCTGTCACTCTCCCCAGGTGTCCTTTACTCCTTAACAACTCTTCTGATATTTTGAGCAGCAGCTAGTTGTGGCCTATTTAGGATGTTATTTTGTTCTTTCCACTTCCAGATTGAGGACCCAACAGCGCTCACTGGGACCTTCAGTAGTTTAGAAATTCTTATGTAATCAATGCCAACAGTGTATTTTGCCACAATAAGGTTGTGAAGGTCTTGAGATGGCTCACTGGTGTTACCCATCATGAGATGTTTCTTGTGTGGCACCTTGGTTATGAGACTCTTTTTTTACCTGTCATCAGCTGATATTGTTTTTCACTAAATGGCAGGATTGATTTATAATTACTGATAGATTTCAGTTTGTGTCAGGACTTTCCATGGCTTTTTACACATTTCTTTCTTCATGTGTTCAATACTTTATTCCTGTGTCATTTCCCATTATTACACATAGCTAAAAGCACCACTCCTCCTTTGCTTTTTGTTACAGCGCTGGAGTGGCACTTTAAATGTTACTCCCTCCTGCCATCTGTCATATACTCACCTTACGACACCTTCATTGTTTTTCAGAGCCTCTCTGGTTTCATGGTGCCATCTTGTGCCGGTGAGTTCTGACTTTCCGGAAATCAGAAGTTACATCACAAGGTCTCAATGCATCTCTATAAGAGAGCCAGAACAAGGTCAGAATGAGGCCCTCAAAGAGTGGTATTGATTTGTGACCCCTGGTGCGCTTGATAAATCACTGGAACTGCTGGCAGGTCAGAAATCACAGAAGATCAACCGGAGCGCCACTGGAAACAGATGAAGATGCCTGAAGGTGAGTGCAAGACAGGGGGCAGGGGACATACTTTTAAAGCGCCACTCCAGCAGTGCAATAAAAATAAACAGCTGGAATGGTGCTATAACCTATAGACATCTATGGCTTGATTTCTTTGCTTGTGGGTTGGATGGGTTGTTATCAACATTTGGTGAGAAATTCATGTCAATAGCAATAGAAATATATTTACTAAGAAAATTGGTGACGTGTTCAATAACCTGCTGTATATTATCACAGAAATATGCTTCTTTCTCCATTTGTGAGCCACTTCTCCTGAACTCGTCATGCACTCTGGATCCCGCTACAATCCATTGTGCTCAAGACAACACATACTATCAGACTAAAGAATCAGATTACAGCTGAATATTGAGGTCCATTGAGAAGAGAGGAGGAGAATGGAGCAGGGTGAAAGAGAAAGACAGACGCACAGTTGACTGTTGGTGCTTCTGCTTTCTAGTACGGGTTTTATTTCATCATATGGCACTATTTATCCTGCTGAATAATATCCTCCATCCTACTGGAGAGTCTACACATATTCAGAATCTCTCATTTCTCTATATACTGTCTGTGTATACTGTGTACAGGAGACATCATGGCAGCTAGTCTACCCACTAGCTGAGAGACAACTGAAGATGAATGAAAACTGGTCAAATATACAGAATACAAGTCAACTAATTACTAGAAATGGTGTACATGGCAGCTTAATCAAGAACAACTGGAACGTTTTAAGCATACAATAATATATAAGATGCTTGTAGAAATATTGCAGCTCTCATCCTAAGATCGAGTGCATCGTCGATGTTGCTTTGCATAAAAAAATGATGAATAACCTTTAGAGACGTCTCATGTTCTCAGATCCAAGGGAGGAAATTGGAGAACAAATCTCTGGCAGAGGGCAGCGGGCCGTGATAAAATATATCTCACATTAAAGTCTCTCTTCTTCTTGACATGAGATAGCGACCGAGGTTAACTGGAGCCATAGAGAACATTTCATTCATAAGACAGAATGGTGATTAAGGCGGCTCGACACGAGCAGGATATGAAGGCGAGCGATGGTGATCATGTGTCGCTTAGCAACAGAAGCATTATAATTATATTTTTTTCATCTATGCGAAATATCTGCAGACTTGTAAGTATAAAATATTGTCCGCACCCTGTATATAATGGATGAGATGCAGTCTCTGGGTTATAGTCTGATAAGCTGATGGCTGGAATAAGAGCTTCAGTTGAGAAAATTATTATTTGCAAGTTTTCTCACCTACAAAGAATGGAGAGGTCTGTAATTTTTATCGTAGGTCACTCCAACTGTGAAAGACAAATATAAATATAATTCAGAAAATCACACTGTATAATTTCTACATCAGTAATTTGTATTTTATTGCATGAAATAAGTATTTGATGCAATAGAAATACAGAAACCTCTGTTTACAATTACAGAGGTCAGACGTTTCTTGTAGTTCTTGTTTGCACACACTGCAGCAGAGATTTTGGCCCACTCCTCCATACAGATCTTCTCCAGATCTTTCAGGTGTCGGAGCTGTCATTGGGCAACATTGTTTCAGTTCCCTCCAAAGATTTTCTATTCGGTTCAGGTCTGGAGACTGGCTAGGCCACTCCAGGACCTTTCAATTCTTCTTAGAACCGCTCCTTAGTTGTGATAGTTGTGTGTTTTTGGGTCATTGTCATGCTTGAAGACACAGCCACAACCCATCTTTAATGCTCTTACAGAGTGAAGGAGTAATTGGACAAAATCTCGCAATACATGACCCCATCCGTCCTCCCTTCAAGACAGTGCAGTTATCCAGTCCCCTTTGCAGAAATGTGTGGCACCCCTCTGGGTAAACCGCAGCAGAGGTACTGGACTTCTGCGGTTAGGAGGTGTAGTGCCCCTGTTCTCCAGGTGCTGGAATGGTGCAAGTTGAGCTCAAACACAACACACACACAACAGTGACAGGCCCCTGCGACGTGGGTGGACCCTGAGGGAGGACCCAGGCCAGAAAAGGGGGACAGCAGCAAGAGACAGTAGTCAGATCAGTAGAAGACTCCGAGCAGTAACATCAACTGACAAGGAGTGGTAGTCAGGAGTGTAGAGGTGGTGTGGTGCCGACTCCCCGTCGGCTGAAGCCATGCACCCCGCTCGCCCATGGGAGGAGAGAGAACTGACTGCGGAGAGAGAAGAACCCTTAGGGTGAGGATGAGGCATCGACCCCGTACCCTGAATCTGACGAGACAGGGTTGTGGAGGGGATAGTACAATGGTGCGGAAGCATCAACACCGAGCTACCGATACCGGAGGGCCCCGTTTTTTAGCGGGAGCGTGGAGAAGACACTGGGGAAGAGTCTGATGAGCAGCTCCCTGGAAGTAGTCCTTATAGGTCCGGGCACGACACCGGCTACCAGAACCTGAGCCTGAGAAGTGAGAGAGGCTAGAACCGTGGTGACAAGTAGCGAGCCCGCTCTGGAAAGAGCAAGTACCACTGGCCAGAGTGAGTAGGGGACCAAGCGGCCAATGTTTAAAACGACTGGAACTAAAAGTAAATGACTGTTAACACATAAGACAGCTGCTGCGTGGTGTGAGACTTTTATTAGCGGCGACCATCGGCCACAGAGGCCACCTGAAACATCGAGGGTACTGTTGACCAAGTAGTTTCTACCAAGGTACGAGCCGGCGAACCACTCCACTGCCCTGGGGAATGCGCTCCGCCTGCGGGGAGCGGGACTATCTAAGTTGCCAGTCATCATCCCCAGAGGTTCTGCAACAGCCGCGGCCAGCCCTGGCCCATACCACAGGTGGCTTCACGAATACCCCTATCCCCTCAGACTTTCTCTAACATCACCCCTTTATTAAATTAACCGCCACGGTCACGGGACCAGGTCTCGGCCCCGTCTGTCCCCGTGAAGAACTAGAGAATGAGAACAACTAGTAACTGCCCGGTAGCGATTTTCCCTGGCCCTTCAGTGCCGTTTCAAAAAGCCACAACCAAACTATGTTTACACCCCGTGCTTCACGGTTGGGACCGTGTTCTTGAGGTTACACTCATTTTTTTCTGCTTCCAAACACCAAGTGGAGTTGATACCAAAATTTTCTATTTTGGTCTCACCTAACCACATGACTTTCTCCCATGCCTCCTCTGAATCATCCACATGGTCATTGGTGAACTTAACATAGGCCTGGATATGTGCCTTCTTGAGCAGAGGGACCTTGTGTGCCTGCAGGATTTTAATCCATGACGGTGTTATGTGTTACTAACAGTAATCTGAGAAACTGTGATCTCAGCTCTCTTCAGGTCATTGACCAGGTCCTCCTGTGTAGTTCTGGGCTGATTCCTGTTCTGTCTCATAATCATTCTTACCCCATGAGGCGAGATCTTGCATGGAACCCCAAACTGAGGAAGATTGACATTCATCTTGTGTTTCTTCCATTGTCTAACAGTTGTTGCCTTGTCACCAAGCTGCTTGCCTATCACCTTGTAGCTCATCCTAGTCTTGTGCACATCTACAATTTTGTCGCTGGTGTCCTTAGACAGCTCTTTGTTGTTGGCCATGGTGTAGAGGTTGGAGTGTGATTGATTGAGTGTGTGAACAGGTGTCTTTTATACAGGTAACGAGGTCAAACAGGAGCAATTAATACAGGTAATGAGTGCAGAGTAGGAGGCAAATACAGAAATACAGGTCTGTGAGAGCCAGAATTCTTGTTGGTTGGTGATCAAATACTTTTTCATGCATTAAAATGCAATTGAATTATTTAAAAAATCAATTTGATTTTCTGGATTTTTACATTCTTTTTCACACAATTGAAGTGTACCTACGATAAAAATTACAGATCTCTCCATTCTTTGTAGGTGGGAAAATTTGCAAAATCGGCAGATTAGATTCACCAAAAAAAGGACATTAAAATCGGCACAGAAAAACTCACAAAAAAAATGCCAGGTAAATATCCATTTCATTCAGCAGCAGATTGTCAGCTCCCCTGGAAGGCAAACCAGGTGTCATTAAACCGGTGCACGATCACTTGCAACCCACAGTTGGGGGCGGTTGTGGCACCAGCGACCAGCCATACTGTCAAGGAAGCGACCGGTGGCATTCAGACACAAGGCTGCGCAGTGCGGTGCTTGAAGCATGCAGAGTGGCACGGGTGTACTGACGTCACCCGCTGCCGGAAATGACGAGATTCGCGTCATTACAGCCCCATTGCAGTCTCGCCAGCCTGAGGAGAGCTGGGAGGCGCTGAATGTAAATAGGAATTGCAGATCACGCCTATTAAGGCATGTTATTATGACGACATGGGTCCGCCTGGGTGACTAAAGAATATAGCCACTGCTCATTATCATCACTAATGAGTAAGTGATATAAGGTTTTTCTATACTTTCACTGGATGCTTTTATGACCAAAAAGGTGTGTGGGATTACTGATGGAGGCTGCAGGGACATGTTTTAATAGCTTAGGAGGCGTTTTGGGGGTGACAGGATCCCTTTAAGAAGAGAAAGTTACTAAAATAAAATTAATTCAAAAATTCAAAATAGGGGTCCGTCCTATAATCCGATACATCTCATATGTAGAGTAGCTTATGCAGGAGGGGTGGCACGATATTGATTGTGGTAGTGGGGGGTCAGCGATGGCACAACGGGGCAATACTGCAGGCAGAAGGAAGGGTCACCCGTAGAAGTCGGCAGTGGGGCAATGTAACAACCATTTAATGCAACTAACAGTTGCTGGTAAGGCTGAACCCCAAGAAACTCCAAGACCTTTAATCCCCTATACAGGGATCTGGATTTACACAGAGTACAAGAGGTAACTGACCTAAGGAGGGAAAAGCAGCAGACCAGAGCAAGGAGGTAGTTATACAGGGAAGTCAGGAAAAAGGAAAAGGAGAAAATAGGGTACAAATGTCAGGAAGCCGAGTCAGAACCAAGAGGGCAGTGAGGTACAAAACCGTGAGGAAAAATCAGAGTCGAAGAACAAGGCCGAGGTCTAAATAATGTAACAGAGAAACTAGCAAGTCAAAATGGGGAACATAAATACAGCTGGCAGCTAGTGAGACATGTCCCAGGGTTTATATAGCGAGTGGACCCTTCCCATAGGCAAGAGCTCAGGTATCAATGACCCCATCTGTCCCGCCCACATACCAACACCATCAAGCTGTGAAATACAACTGATCCCAGCCACACTAACCCCAGAGGATGAGCGAAGCCTGTGCTCTCCACAATCCACTGCAGGAACCTTTATACCAATAACAGCATCACCCACAGCGTGAACACGGCAATGTCTGGTGACAGGGGCAGAAGCTGCAGAAGGAAATCCTAGCCGAGGCGCAATGCCTTTATCATCAGCGCCCTCTGTAGGGCAAACATAGCGGCACCCAGTGGCTGGGGCAGGAAGTACAGAAGCGGGTCCAGATGAGGATGCATTACTAGCACCATCCATAGATGGAATATGGTGGTGCCTAGTGACCAGGGCAGGAACTACAGGAGCAGGTCCAGGTGGAGACGTGACATGCAATGCCTGTGGGCCTGAAATTGGGGGTGTCGTGGTGGTATGCAGCGTATGGCGTCTGTCATTGATACTTACGAGTTCTGGAAAATGGTTACAGAGGCAGCGCAGGCACAGGTGAATGTCTTAGACAGCCGGAATCTCCATCTGTGCATGCACCACCTCTGCAGCTATTTTCTGGAAGTCTATCCAGTAGAGACAGTGCAGGCACAGTTTGAGCTCTTGGCTCCATGAGATCTCAATCTGCACGTGTGTCAACTTTGCAGCCATTTGCTCGCCAGAACCCAAAAGTATCAATGACGACAGCCGCACACTGCCACAGCAGCCACAGTTCCATACCCGCAAGCATTTCTCCACTGCCAACATTCACCAGTGACTCTGCCCCTGTACCTCTGCTCAACTGCTGCTGCAACCTCCGTTAGGTAAGGAAGATTTAGATTATAAAATACACCCCTATATCCCCCCAATTTGGGAGGGGAAGTGCATTTTATAATCTGAAAAATACAGTATATGTGTGTATATATAGATATATAAAGAGTGAGAGAGACAGACAGACAGAGGGAGGCTGTAAAAATTCCCTGTTAAAAGTCCATGTACAGTCATATGAAAATGTTTGGGCACCCCTCTTAATCTTACTCTTTTTTTTTTGTTTAAAATAGTTTTTTTGCTACAGCTATTTCAGTGTGATATATGTAATAACTGATGGACACAGTAATATTTCAAGTTTGAAATGAGGTTTATTGTACTAACCAAAAATGTGAAATATGCATTATTTCAAAATTTGACAGGTGCCAAAGTATGGGCACCCTTCTGATTTTCATGATTTGAATACTCCTAACTACTTTTTACTGACTTACTGAAGCACTAAATTGGTTTGGTAACCTCATTGAGCTTTGTACTTCATAGCCCGGTGTATCCAATCATGAGAAAAGCTATTTCAGGTGTCCACTTGCAAGTTGTTCTCCTAGTTGTATCTTCTCTGAGGAGTGGCATCATGGGCTCCTCAAAACAGCTCTCAAATGATCTGAAAAAAAGATTGTTCAACATAGTTGTTCAGGGAAGGATACAAAAAGTTGTCTCAGAGATTTAACCTGTCAGTTTCCACTGTGAGGAACATAGTAAGGAAACGGAAGACCACAGGGACAGTTCTTGTAAAGGCCAGAAGTGGCAGGCCAACAAAAATATCAGAAAGGCAGAGAAGAAGAATGGTGAGAACAGTCAAGAAAAAATCCACAGACCACCTCCAAAGACCTGCAGCATCGCCTTGCTGCAGATGGTGTCTCTGTGCATCGGTCAACAATACAGCGCACACTGCACAAGGGGAAGCTGTATGGGAGAGTGATGCGAAAGAAGCCGCTTCTGCATGCACGCCGCAAACAGAGTCACCTGAGATATGCAAAAGCACATTTGGACAAGCCAGTTTCATTTTGGAAGAAGGTCCTGTGGACTGATGAAACAAAGATTGAGTTGTTTGGTCATACAACAAGGCGTTATGCATGGCGCCACAAAAACACAGCATTCCACGAAAAACACTTGCTACCCACTGTCAAATTTGGGGAAGGGTCCATCATGCTTTGGGGCTGTGTGGCCAATGACGGCACCGGGAATCTTGTTAAAGTTGAGGGTCGCATGGATTCCACTCAGTATCAGCAGATTCTTGAGAATAATGTTCAAGAATCAGTGTCAAAGTTGAAGTTACGCCGGGGATGGATCTTTCAGCAAGACAATGATCCAAAACACCGCTCCAAATCTACTCAGGCATTCATGCAGAGGAACAATTACAATGTTCTGGAATGGCCATCCCAGTCCCCAGACCTGAATATCTTTGAACATCTGTGGGATGTTTTGAAGCGGGCTGTCCATGCTCGGCGACCATCAAACTTAACTGAACTGGAATTGTTTTGTAAAGAGGAATGGTCAATAATGCCTTCATCCAGGATCCAGGAACTCATTAACAGCTACAGGAAGCGACTAGAGGCTGTTATTTTTGCAAAAGGTGGCTCTACTAAATATTAATGTCACTTTTCTGTTGAGGTGCCCATACTTTTGCACCTGTCAATTTTTGAAAAAATGCATATTTCACATTTTCGGTTAATACAATAAACCTAATTTCAATCCTTAAATATTACTGTGTCCATCAGTTATTACATATATCACACTGAAATAGCTGTTGCAAAAAAACAATTAAAAAAAAAAAAAAAAAAAAAAGAGTAAGATTAAGAGGGGTGCCCAAACTTTTTCATATGACTGTATGTCATGTAAAAAAATCCTACAAAGAGGAATCAGCTCAGACCTTTTTCCATCTTTAATGTCACCCATAATCTGTACAAATCAATTGAGGAGCAATCTGAAATAATGTAATAATTTTAGGAGTAAAGATAAAGCTTCTAAAATTGAAATAATGCAGTTGTATAAGTGTGAACCCCCTCATGTACTTGGGAATGTGTTTAGGATTAGTCATGTTGCATTTTAATTTTGTTTCACTCCATATAACATTTTGCTGTTCTTTGAGGATTTTCCTGACATTTCCTTAGTTGCAATTTACAGTAAAAGCGATGTTCTGTAAACAGCTGACAACACAGCAAAGGCATCTCACTGATGAAAGTTATCAGTCAGGAGAAGGGTACAAACATCTTTCTAAAACATTAGATATACGATAGAATATTAGGAAGATGGTGATTCTCAAGTAGTGGCTTAAACTTTGAACAGCAATGACATTACCTATAATTTTTCTGCATGACAAATACCTGATTGTGTAGAATTTTTATGTCCGCTTTATATGAACATATACGTTTAAACCACCCCCTTTTCACGAACATAAATAACATTTAATTAAAGGAAATAAAAATACATGTTGGATACAAACAAAAATTTGAAATGGCAGAATTGCGTTCTTTGTACAATTCACCTCCCAAAAAATGGGATAAAAAGAGACCAGAAACTCATATCGATCCTAAAATGGTTCCAATAAAAACTTAATTTCATTGCATGAAAAAATTCAACATAATTTAACAAAATCATCTATTCATAGAGACAGAAAATAATGAGTTGGCTGTGGAGTAAAACGCCCTAGTGCCGGTAACAAATTCCCACCAAGGGCCTCATTTATCAATTCTGACAGTAAAACTGTTTTTGTTGCCCATAGCAACCAGTTTAAATTTCAAATGTCTTTAAAAATGAAAAGCTGAATTCTGATTGGTTGCCTTGGACAACAAAGACAGGTTTGAAAAAGAAGGTCCGTGGTGTTTTGTCTTTGCTGTGTAAATTGTTATTATCTTACGACATAGATTATAGCTCGCTGTGTGCATTCACTGACTCTACCGCGGTGAAGATGTGCAGATACCGTCTCGGCGCCCGGTGTCTACTGATTACATAGAACATCGCTCCCCAGATTTTGCAGTGGGAAATGCATTATTCATAATAGTTGTTTTCGGAGCAATTTGACTGTTAGAAGAGAGAAGAAAAATCCTATAAATGTTTTATAGTGTTTAGTGTTCAGAAAATGAGCAAGATACCATGGCTGAGCTGATTACTGCAGATCCGCTATGTCTCCTCTAGTCATTACTGAAACCTTTGGACCTGAAGGCAAAATTAGTAACAGGCCCCATCTACCATTCATAACACTTGTGTCTTACTTGTTGGTAAAGAGTCCTGTTTGTGCCATGACGGTCTCACAACCTGAGGCAAAAAAAGGACGGAACTTATAACAGTTGACATTTTGAGTAGTCCTTAAAGGGTGTGAGGCAGTGACAGGTGTCATTTAGGAAGGTCACTATGTATCCCCCAAATTGTGCTTAAAGACCTTCTTAGACCTGCTGGAGTGTATTGTATTCTCAGCTATAGCCATGAGTGCAATAACAACATAAAGGAGTGTGAACTGGGTCAAGTTATTTGATTTAGGCTTTTAGGAAAACCAGTTTGGGGCCTTTAATTTGGAGAGATGTGTAAGTTTGGTAGTAAGAGGGACTTTCCCACCAGTCTGGGTCTTGCAACTGGCCCATATCCATGGATCTTATTTAATTGTGCGTTTCACAGTAGGTTGTGTCTCACTTGAGATTCAGACCTGAATCCAGTGATCTATCACTTAAATTACTGGGTGCAGTTTTTAGATTTAGCCATGAAACAGGGTCGAAAAAGTTGCCCCCACCCAACACCAGGCTTTGTATGTACAATATCTATAGACAGTGAGCTGACCCCCGCCCACACCAGGCTCTGTATTACAATGTCTATAGACAGTGAGCTGCCCCCGCCCACACCAGGCTCTGTATGTACAATGTCTATAGACAGTGAGCTGCCCCGCCCACACCATGCTCTGTATGTACAATGTCTATAGACAGACAGTGAGCTGCCCCCGCCCACACCAGGCTCTGTATGTACAATGTCTATAGACAGTGAGCTGCCCCCACCCACACCAGGCTCTATATGTACAACGTCTATAGACCGTGAGCTGCCCCACCCACACCAGGCTCTGTATGCACAATCTCTATAGACATTGTACTGCCTCCGCCCACACCAGGTTCTGCATGTACAATGTCTATAGACAGAAGCTGCCCGCCCACACAGGCTCTGTATGCACAATGTCTATAGAAATTGTACTGCCTCCGCCCACACCAGGTTCTGCCATGTACAATGTCTACACACAGTGACCTGCCTCCGCCCACCCCAGGCTATTTATGTTCAATGTCTACAGACGGTGAGCTGCCCCAACCCACACCAGGCTCTGTATGTACAATATCTACAGACTGCCTGAATTCTCTGTATTAATCCTTACACTCTATGTGACTGCAGACTTTTGAATCCTCACATTGCACACACTCCGAAACGCGTCCAGCGGCACCCCCTGTGCGCTGTGATGATTTTATGATTGCACAATAAAAGGAATATGAAGCATGCCACTGGATCGTCTCTACAATTTCTTATTGCACACACTGCACACTGCGAGGATTCTCTGGTGCCGATGCCAGGAATGGGAGGTCATGTGACTTCAAGAATGTGATTCCCATACTTATGGCCACATTCCGACTAGACTGTATCTGTCCTCTCTCAAAAAATTTGCAATCACAAAGCCGGGTACAGTTTAGTCTGCAAATGAAAGCATATCACAGACTTGTGATCAAGAGCCTGGAAACTGCACCAAAGGATCTCACAGCACACAGTGTACACAATATCACATGGAGGGACTGCAGGCTTGTAGCTTAAAGGTGACGCTTAAAGGGAACCTGTCACCAGGTTTTTGCAACCTAATCTGAAAATAGCATAATATAGAACCCAAGACCCTGATTCCAGCGATGTGTCACTTACTGGGCTGCTGAGTGAAGTTTTGATAAAATCCCTGTTTGATCATCTGGAGGATATCATTAGCAGTCTAGGTGGCCTGCTGACAAGTAGACTGGCATATTCACAGACTGCTAAATCTGCAACAGAGAAAACACTACATTTATCAAAATGACAGCAAACAGCTCAGTAAATGACATATCGCTGGAATCTTAGAGTCTCTATTTCTAAATTATGCTGCTCTCAGATGGGATGGCAAAGACTTTAAGAACTGGACAACTTTTTAAAGGAAATGGTCATATTTGAAATGAAAAAATGAAGGAATGAAGACTGACAGTGCATTTGTGGGAATTAAATTGCACTACGTCTCAGTCTGCAATCTTCATTCCTTTATTCCATTTCAGATCCATTAATATTCAGTTTACAGGCTAATCCAACTGTCTGATTTTTCTCTTGTGTGAGCGGCTCTCTCAGTCAGACAGGTTGGATGTGAACTTCGAGTGTAGCCAGGGTATGGTAGCCTCCTTTAACTCATATATTAGCATACCTTCTACCCTGCGCTGATTTCCTCTTCATGTGTTTTCCTTGTAATCTGTATTATTGTTTTCTGTGCTCTGTGAAATTCTTTCTAAGGGTTCCGTCAGATGGCCGTGTTGTGTCCCATGAATGGGAACAATTCAGTGTGTGTGTTTTCTATGTTATGTACTGCATTTTTATGTTGCTAGGCAGAAGCCCTACCCCTTGAAGTTTGTCCCTTTTTCTCTCCTGCAGTTGATAATGTTAGTCCTATCTCGTCACTTCTTCCCCGTTATCAGTTTGCTGTAGCCATTTTTTGGATGCACATATTATACTGCTCTATTGGGATTACTCATTCTACCTGCTACATTGTGGTTAAATACAAGATTTTAGTGAAAATCATCTGTTTCTCCTGGACTCTTATTACAAGTCAGTGTGGCTGAGTTGGAACTATCTGAGGACACATCACATGTGAGTACATCAATCATACAGTTATCTAAGGGATTGATGTCTAAGTATTTAGAGACTCATACTGCCTTGAAGGGTCAGAATAGGCCTTATACCACATACAACGATTGCACTGCAGTGGGAAAAACTGACCAGCTGCTCTTCTAACCTGTGGCGAGAGCTGCATAGTAATACATGAAGCTGTCTCACTCGGGTCAAGAGAGCTGCCGGCCAGTCCAGCACTGCGATGTGATTGTAGTCCATGTTATACATCTCCCTAACTACATCACAGATTCTAGGAAGCATTACCTCTATACATACAGGGCCTTAAGCATTTGCATTGTGGGTAATCAGGCTCGTCATAGCTCTTTTTTTCTGCTTTAAAATACCTATAAATGAAGATAATTAATTCATGGAGAAATGAAAAATTATGGAAAAAAATCTACTTATATTAATTCTAGACTTTCCATATAGACAGAAGATGATACTTGTGAGGTTGGGCCCCTGCTTGTTATCTACAATAAACTTGTTCATAAGGAACTTAAAGATTTCTAAAGCGTTTGTGATGCCATTCCTTTTCTGTTTATTTTGAAGATAACACTAGGTTTAGGGTTATAGTACCCCATGATAAACAATGATTTCTCCTTTTTATGGCTTCCAGCAATGATCCATTTCAGCTGTTCAGTATACTATGTGGCCAATGATCCTAATAATGACTCTACATGCCTGCAGGAATGCAATATTGTTAGAGCAAACAAGTAACTTTTAAAATTTTTTGATATAAGTAACAACTTTTTTTTCTGCATTTTTCAATAGTTTTACACATCTCCTGGGTCTTTAATTTTCAATTGTCTCACAGCTAATAGGTGGAGACAAGCTGATATGTATCCCGATTCCTCCGTGCAGGGCATCTTGGACACAATAAGAGTTACTGTTGTGTTAGTATCTGGTGTGCTAAGCTGTCAGTAGTTTATTGATAGCGCAGACTTCCATTCTGGTTCTGGGAGGTGCTCGGTTACTCAGGTGTTCCATATTCCCTGTGATTGCTCTGCTATTTTACTTAGCAACCTCTCCCAGAATCCTGCCATTTGTACACTCTCTGTGAGCGGTGTTTGGCCTGCTCTCCTGTATCTGTCTTGTTCTTTGCTATCTGACCATGAACTGTTGCTTGATTTCCCTTTTGTCTGCTCCATGTACTTGTGATCTCCTAGTATTTTGACCCCTGGACCTTGACCTGACATTGACTCCCTGAATCCTCGTTGTGCTCTCCTGAAAACCTGACCCTGGACCGTTGCATCACTACATCTCTGTCTGCTCCCTGAATACTATGAGCTCTTCTGGAATCTGAACCCGGATTACCTCACTTCCCTGCTGCCTATACTCCTGTAAGTAGTGACTGTGTCCCGACCTATTAGTAGTGACTAGTGTCCACACTATAATTTATTCTATACACAACATACATAAACATGAGGGATTCCCATTCTCATATTTCTTTGTAGCACGTGTTCAGAAGTAGCAGCAGCATGTAGGACACCGCACAATACTGAGCTGTGTAGTTGCGAATCCAGCTGTGAAGTGATATAAAAATTTACTACAAAACATCAGCACCATCTGTGTGTCCTCCCATTTTATAGGCAGCATATATTTTAATACCTCAGTACCCTGAAAGGTTTTGTATCTTAGAATGGATATTGATAGTATTTCAAAGTACATGATGAGTTCAGGAGGCAGAAGAGAAGTAGATGGGAAGTGGTTCATAAGTGGAGAAGGAAGAATACATTGCTAAGTTTCTTATACTCCCTTTTACTATTGATTGATGGAAAGTTTGTTGAAACAAGTGTGACCATTTACCTCTAGAATTTTCACAGCACACAATTTAGAGAATATGTGGCCTCAAGCAGGATTTGAATGGGTCTTCCTGGTATAATGGAAATTCAAAAGATGTTTAACATTTTTTAGAGATTCTTAGTAATTGACTGTAGGCAAGTAAGCTGTCGCCATCAAATGAGATGAACATTTTTCAACGATTGGATGCAAAGTGTCTTTTTTTCGTCTCAGATGATCTTGATGAATGAGATTAGAGCCGGAGGTACACATGAAATAGCTGCAGACAACTATCTCTTTTTCCTCTCCATACACATGAGCACTCGGTTTGGCCACATCTGTCTCTGGCTTATCTCTCCTGAATCAAAAGGGTTGCGATGCAATTTCAATTCCTCTATCCTTTCCTGATGTCATTGATCTGGGACAATCTAGAGCACTCCCTATTCATCAGATGGTCGGTAGGCTTCTCAAAAATTAGCGGGTTCAGCCAACTCATCCAATGTTTATGGGGGCCTTCAGAAAAAAGTGGAGTAAAAGCCTACAGGAATAGCATCCTTCAAGAATTGTTTGGCAAACCAAGAGTTCTTTTTGCAGACGGCGCAGTATTACGTGAATGAACAACTCCGCTACATGGTTAGAGTGTCAGCTCCACAATAACTCTATAGCACGCTATCAAGGTTTTGTTGGAGGTTACTATATCTGTATTCCAATGAAAAGAGATGTGTTAGTCTACAAAATGTCTGCTTTGTGGTTTGAATGCTACCTGCTAAGTCCTGGTCTATGACAATGAAGTAGTTAATGAAGGGAAAACGATGTATGTGACAATTATGCAGTGATACCTCAGGTTGGAAATTAATACATTGTTATAAAACAGCTACCTGGCAATTATATTACTGTGTATCTCTTTGTTGTAGGTGGATATTATCCCAAATCCAGGAGGTGTCTGATGTTGTGATCCCAAACAGGGGTATAGCACACACTTGACAGTCCTCATAAAATGTCATCGAGACTACCAGAATAAGGGTGCTCTAAATCTCCTGAGTCTCACTGAAACCTCCCATACAAAAGTAAATCAGGAAGACTTCTTATTCCCCGACAGCCAATCTCATATTCAAAGAGGTTGCAAACAGGGCAGTGAAGAAAAGGGCAAAGTGACATTGAGATCTGGGCAAAAACAGTTGAGCAAATAGATTTGCAGGACCCTGGTCCAGTGGCCACATTGTTAGACTTGACTGCTGGTCCACAGCCCTCTTACCCTCAAGCTGACAGAGACTCTTTTGAATAGTAGGTGTTTTGGACATGCCTAATAAAACATTAGTAAAGGGAGAAATAAAGCCTACAACACTACAGCCACACCCACACCCTAATGGTTCCTGTACAGACTAGAAAACCCCTAGCTGCACAGCTAAGGAACACATCTCGGACCTGGCTTCCTGAAAGGCCATCGAGTGGTTTCTCATTCCTCCTGAGGAACTAGAGGCCAGGCTACTGCACACAACTAACCAAGAAAGAGAAAGTGTAGAGGTAGATGGGGACCCAATGTGAAGAAGCACAAGGAGGGAAAAAGGAGAATGATAAATGAAAGCAAAGGAAACCTCCCACCAATCTAACTGAGGAGAGAGGATAGTTGTTGAGAAGGTAAATGGGCAAACTCAGAGTGGTAACACAACTGGTGTCTGCCTAGAAAGCCAAATTCCTTAGTTGTAGGGCTGGCACTCCTTGCCTGAAATCCATCTAGAAATATATCCAGCAAAGAAGGCTGGTGCAAGGTGAATATAAATAACCCTACCCAAGTTTTGATAGGACAGAGGAAAAATAGGAAAGCGAGAAGCACCTGACTAGTAGCAAAGCACAGGGAAGAAAAGTAAAGATAAGAGAACCGTCAGCAGGGAAGCAAACTGAACACACAGCAAGAAGTCACTGGATTAATTCCAAAATCGAGGCATGCCTGTAGGCCCAAATATGCAGGAACAATCAGAAGATGTGAATGCAGGCGGAGGGGGAGAGTTTGCAGTGCTCTGGTGGTAATGAACTACCAATGTGGACACCTTACCAAGGTCCTGGAAATCTTTTTGCTCAACTCAAATAGGCTGTAGTTGCTCACAAGTCCTGTAGCCTGAAGGGGCCCAAAACTCATAATATTCAACTACCGTATATACAAAGGTCTATGTAAAGAAATACAGAGGATTATTGAGAGGAACAGGAATAGGTAGGTTGGTCATGAAACTAAGATCCTCTGGTCTTGGTTCCTCATCTATTAGTAAAGAGATATTTTATTGTAATGGTCTTGCCATGATGTGAAGATAATTACGGTACATTTTTGAAAATTGTCTTCTTATTTACAGTTCTGGATAATGAGATGGTTGACATAAAATGTCAGGCCGATATCTTCCTGAGTATTGTGAATAGATAAGTATCAGTCATTTAACCTTCCAAAGACTCTTTTTTACTAAGTTGTCTGAAGATCTTCAGGGTCATGTCACATCTACTCATGGTCATGCTCCTGCAACGTCTGTTTTAGTCACCAGGTAGGGCCAGAAGGTATGGGTGGATGAGACTCTTCCCAGCCATAGAGACTTGGGTGGCTGGGACCTGTAGTGTTGTTTAGTCAGGCAGTAAGGTTGTGTGTGCTGTCCAGCTGGCGTAATCATCTCCCTACTTTGGTCAATGGGACAGCAGCACAGCCTACAAAAACTCCTAGGTTACTGCAGGGCGTTGCCAAATAATAACTCATACTAACTGTGGTGTAATCCCGATGCCCCTACTTTGCCTGTTTTATTCTCATTCTGAATTTGGCCCGTTTACTGATGACTCATCCGACTCACAATTTTATCCCCTATCTACCCTCCTTGTTCTTACTGGTGATCTAATCATTCCTGCCAACCCACTCCAGCAGCTACTCTAAGGACTTAAACCAGGGTCACTGTGTAAGTCCGCTTCCCTGTAAAAAGGGTGACATCCAGAGATTCCCTGTGACTTAATAGTTTGAGTATCCTGTCGACTTTTATAGTTCAATAGATGGCTTTATATTAGGAAGTCCAGAGTAGGGAGAAGGGCTTTTATCACTCCTGGCGGTATCCCAAATATCCATTCCATGCTGACATGTCGAGTACTCAACGGGCACATCCCAGATATTAGGAGGTCTTCAGTGGCCTTCTTATCTGCAGTACTAAATGACTGAGTCTCCACTGAGTTGAATGTTTACAGATCTGTCCAAAGTATGGTCTTTCAATCCAATTTCAAACCTGTTTTCTGTGACTTTACTAGTCATATCCCATAGCACTACATTTACACCTCTTACAGACCACCAACCAACTTGATGAATACCATCCATAAGTTCATCTCATCCCGGCTTCTGCATATTATCAAATTCAAAAACCAGCAAACCACCAGCCAAAATGTCATTTTACAGTTGGGTGGGCAGGCGACTTCTATCCAGATAATCCCTGTCCAGGTACCAATCTACCCTGAGACTATCCTTTTAACTGACTTTACCATCCACTCATGATATGGGTTCATATTAGTGTGTTCATCGCAATATTATCACTGTTATTATTACTTTATTATACTACTCCCAGTTACTTACCTGTGCCATATCTCCACTAGACCCTGCTCCAGCGACATCTGCTTCTGTCACCAGACACAGCCATATTCACTCTGTGATGTGGTGTGGTGATAGAGAAGTCATAGCCAGAAACTCTGATCAGCGCAAGCTCTGCCCTTTTACTAAGAACAGAGTGGCTGGGGCCTCTAGTACCTCCCAGTCTTAGGTTAGCTTCACACCACGATTATTGTCTGTCAGGTTGGATGCTGTTTTTTTGCAGGATCACCCGGACAGAACCTGACAGCACAGGATGTGTAGAAAGTGTGGCCAAATATAGTCCCTGATCAGGTTTTTAGCAGGATTCGTTTTCTGCTGCTTCCATGGTGCTGAAGTCTACCTATGTCTGCTCTGCTGCTGTCCTTAGTGCTGAATTCACAGCCTGTGCTTAAATACTGCTGTTCATGGTGCTGAAGTTTGGACGGCAAGATTTCTGAGAATGCTCTGTGTTTAAAATCAGATTCGGGAAACGATCCGTTTTTTTTACCGGATCCAGCACCATAGACTCCCATTATATGGGAACCAGATTGCGCTGGATCCGGGTCTGTCCGATTTTTGCACCAATTTTGTGGACGGTGATTAAACCTTGACAAAACCGAATCAGGCACAGAATACACAAAACCTGATGGCCAAATATGACCAATCTGGCACCATAAGGATACATGGGAGGCAAAACGATCAGGTTCTGTCCGCTTCAAACCGGACAGAACCTAATGCCAATAACTGTGGTGTGAAGCTAGCCTGACACGGTGTGTGTGTGTGCTGTCCAGCTGAAGTCATCAGCTCCTAGCTTCAGCCTATAGAAGGCACCACACCCTACTTATGCCTTCAGGTTTCTACTGGAGGCTGCCAGATATAGCTTGTGCTTTCCTGGCTAGTCTCCTTTCTTGTATAGTGTTTTCTTATTTTACCTCGGTCTGTTTTTGGACGCTTCTCCTGCTTGATGATTCTGTACCTTGCTGCCAGCTTGGTTTTGACCTGGCACCCTGACTATCAGGTCCTGATTTTATCCTTTTCTTGACCTCTCAGCTTTGACCCTGCTGGATGACTATTCACCTGTACGCAGCTATCTTCTGGACCCTGCTGTAATCCAGATCCCTGATAGGGGTTAAAAGGTGTCAGGGTTCTCGGTATTCAGCCCAACAGAGCAGCTTGTGCCACATTTCTCCAGGATAGCCCTTTTCAGCCTGTGGCCTCAGACAGGATCAACCACAGCGGTGATGTCAGCAATGAAGATGTACAGATACCGACTGGAGCCCAGCTCCTAAACAACTACAGAACATCGGTTCCTAGATTTTGCTGTTGGACATGAATTATTCATAGTAGTTGTTTTCGTAGAGATCAGACACTTAGGACAAGTCCGGAGTAGGAGATCCTGTAAATATTTCATGAAGCTTAGAGGGCAAAAAGTTACAGAAAGGGAATCCATAATTCAACAAATTACGGCAGATGCTCAATGTATTTTGCAATTCAATGTAAATATTCATTAATCAATTACCGTAATTTTCATTAAATCCCATTATGAAACATCATTTTACATATTCAAAATCCTCAAACACGACCAATTCAATATTGTGTTTGGTTTTTTTGTGGAGTATTTAGTTTTTTTTGCACTTTTGTTGTTTCTGACATATTTCATCCTCACTTTTTTTAAGTAAATGTTTTAGGTGTTCGCCTGTTTGTTCCTCTTGCTCACATGTGGGCAGAGCTTAGTTTCCAAATATTTTCCCCAGCAAATGATGAATCAGAGCCAGTGTTTTTGGTGGTGTTTTGACATGACTTGTGATGTTAAAATCGCAACAAAAAAATACAACCAAAAAGAACAGCTGCAATATCACTGCAGCACACCTAGAGGACAATTTAGGTATTGCACAGTTCTCATATAAATCTGTGGGCTGTGTTGTAATGCATGGAGGGAGTAGGTCCCAATACAGATATGTTTTCTGTAACCTTCATATTTTCCCAGACTATAAGACACACCTAAGTTTTAAATGAGGGAAACAGGTAAACAACATTTTTAGCAAAAAATTTGGACATGACGAATTGTTATGGGGATAATGTCACCCAATTTTGTACTAATGTCCCCCATTCTGGGCACCTTCTAGGTATGTACTGTATATCCTCTATCCTGATATTTATGTTATGTCCCTATACTGGCATTATGCCCTCCATTCTGGTATATATGTCCCCCATCTTGGTATATACGTCCCCATCTTGGTATATATGTCCCGTCCTGGTATATACATCCCCCATCCTGGTATATATGTCCCCAGTCTGGTATATATGTCTTAAATCCTGGTATTTATGCCTCCATCCTGTCTTTTGTCCCCATCCTGGTGTATATGTCCCTCATTCTTGTATATAAGTTTCCCATCCTGGTATATATGTCCCTATCCTGGTATATATGTCTCCCATCCTGGTATATAAGATCCCCATTCTGCGATATATAATCCCCATCGTAGTATATATTCTCCCATCCGGTATTTATGATCCCCATCTTGGTATATATGACCGCCATCCTGGTATATACATTCTCCATCCTGGTATATATGGCCCCCATCCCCATCCTAGTATATATGTCCCTTTCCTGTTATATATGTCCTCCATCCTTCTCTATATGTCCCTCATCCCGGTACATATGATCCCCATCCTAGTATATATGTCCTCTATCCTGGTACATATGTTACACCTCCTGGTATATATGTCCTCATACTGGTATATATGTCTCCTATCCTGTATTATATGATCTTCAACCTGGTATATATGTCCCCATCCTTGTCTTCCATCCTTCTGTATATGTCCTCCATCCTGGTACATATGATTCCCGTCCTGATATATATGTCCTCTATCCTTGTACATATGTTCCCCATCCTGGTATATATGTCCCCCATCCTGGTATATATGTCCCCATACTGGTATATGTCCCCCATTCTGGCATAATATATGATCTCCATCCTGGTATATATATCTCTCATCCTGATATTTATGATACCCCATGTTGGTATATATGCCCCCCGTCCTGTTATATATGTCTCCATACTGGTATATATGTCCCCTATCCTGGTATATATGGTGTGGGGAGCAGTGAATATTTGTTTTCTTTAATAGCTTGCACATAATTGCACCAGCTGCTGCATGATGCCAGCTACTGGGGCAAACACGTGGGCTCACTATTAAAGGTATTAAATATTCATTGCTCCCCACGCCCATAGTCCCACATACTTCTCCGCCCAGCTTCAGTGCAGAGAGATGGGCAGGATTATAGGTGTGGGGAGCAGTAAATATTCAATAACTTTAATACTGGGCAGATGTGTTAACCCCAGCACCTGCTGCAGCCTGCTCCTGTAGCCCCACTCCACCGCCGGCGCCCTCCCTCATTGGGCTCACGTAGATTGCCCAATATATAAATATCTCATTTTTCAAGCATAGTCCAAACAGCAGTAATGCAGGACCAGAATTCCATCATTCAATGTTTGCATATTTTAGCATTTTAGAGTGCTGCTGTATATATTTTGTAATTATATTGTATTTTCAGCTTGCACCTGTTCACACCTATAGGGCGTGCTGGTCAGTCTTTTATATTTGTAACATCTGCCAGAAACCTTACTCCAGGCAAGGACTGGAGTGAGATGCATTAAAAAACAAGATATTAAGAAAAGTAACTTTCATGAAGACCTCTGAACAGGTAAGGCTACTTTCACATAACGATTTTGTAAAATCCGATGCTGTCCGATATAAATCGGACAGCATCGGATTCTTCTGATGCCTGGAATCGGATGCCAAATAGGCATCCGATTCCGACAGAAAATAGGATGCCCGCCCTCCTGTCAGATCGCTCCCTGAGCTGTCACTGTCTCTCCCCCGGTCCTCTCCTCTTATCCCCTGTGTCTCCCCTCTTGGCCCCCGGTCCTCTCGGCACCCCCGGTCCTCCCCTCTTGGCCCCCGATCCTCTCCTCTTGGCCCCCGGTCCTCTCCACACCCCCGATCCACCCCTCTTGGCCCCCGGTCCTCTCGGCACCCCCGGTCCTCCCCTCTTGGCTCCCGGTCCTCTCCTCTAGGCCCCCGGTCCTCCCCTCTTGGCCCCCGGTCCTCCTATGTGTCCTCCCCCAGTCCTTCAATGTGGTGCCCCCATGTGTCCTCCGGTCCCCTCATGTGTCCTCCCCCTCTCCTCCAATCTTTTCTCACCTGTCCACGACTCCTGCACGGTCCCGCGCCTCTCCCGGTGTCTTGCTGTTCTGTCTTCTGTGCTGCCAGGACCTCTCGTGACGTCACAATCACATGACTGCCGGTTATTGGTTACTAAAAGCAATTCAAGAATGCGCACATAGGGTAATACCTTCTTTTATAAGGCTGAAATATGTGTAAAGAGGGAGCTGCTCACCTGATGCAGTTGTGAAAACCCACAACTGGTAATGATCGCACATCTGTGAGTGGTTTGCTGCAGGATCGTACTTCCACATATCACCGTGGTTCAATCAGCTTGTAGGACAAAGTACCGTGGGTCCGCGCTGCCACTTCAATTAATGGAGATAAAAAAACAGCCACACGGGAATGTCTGGATCAAACAGGATTCTTCTTTATTTGTCCAACATGTTTCGGAGTTATCTCCCAACTCCTTCCTCAGGGAATGTCCTGTTTGATCCAGACATTCCCATGTGGCTGGTTTTTCATCTCCATTAATTGAAGTGGCAGCGCGGACCCACGGTACTTTGTCCTACAAGGTTATTGGTTACTGGCAGTCATGTGATTGTGACATCACGGTAGGTCCTGTCAGCACAGACAGCAAGACACCGGAGACGCGCGGGAGACGTCGGGGGGCCTCGTGGACAGGTGAGTATAGATTTTTTTTATTTTTTTAACCCTTTACTTCACTTTTAGGAGCTATTTTAGTGTACTGAGGATACTCAGTACACTAAAATCGGGTCCGAGGAGACATCAGATGTTTCCTCGGACCCTTCTCCATAGGGCCCCATGTTAAATTGATCGGGTCGGATATGATGTGCACTAAAGGCCATCCGATTCGGTCCGATCCGATTCTGTCAGACTTTATTTGTGGTGCAAAAATCGGAGAACGCTCCGATTTTTGCACCGATAAAAAAATCGGACAGAATCGGATCGGACCAAATCCGATTCGGTCCGATGCCCATAGGGCTGCATGGGGCCCAAAATCGGTCCGATGCTGTCCGATTTTTATCGGACAGCATCGGAAATAAAAAATCCGCAATGTGAAAGCAGCGTAACACTGAAAAGGAAAACGTCTCAAATCTAAAAGAGCATATGGCGCAAATAGTAAGGCCACTATAAAGAGCACATAACACTAGAACATTTGTGAAACACCAATGATGAATCAGGACCTTAGTGTTCAGGACTAATCGACAGAATAAAGACATAACGCCCCCGCGGTGCTAATGCTGATCTTTTTTTTATTTATATATGGTACTTTTTCATGTAAACAGTTTTGTAGGCACACGGTAACAAAAGCTCTACAGCAACAAACACGACCAAACAACGTTTCGCTCCTTTTCACATTGGCCTGGGTTGCAGACTGTACAATATTAAGGCAAAACGAGGAATAACAGGAGTCAATAAGAGAGGAACGATTCGGAACATGGTATCTGGTTAGCATAAAATGGACCAGTGAGCAACACTAGAGGGTTTACAGCACATTTTGACCCAGTAAATTAGATTTTCATGCTGGAAGGGATGCATGGTAGGTAGGCGGTAGATTTAGCAGTGGTGAAATAGTACAAATCGTGGCTTTGCTGGCATTCTCAAGTCATAAAAGTTTCTAGACCCTATAGTGCTTTTTCTGAATTGTATAACTGGAGATTTCATTCTCCAGAGAAGGCAAAACATTAGTTAGTATTAAGTAATGAGATGGCAGAGTCACGAAGACGGTATTTAGAGAAGACCCCTCATCTAATGTGTGGCATAATGGCTGAAACTATCGATTTTAGCGGGGAGACCATCCATTTACTTTGAATGTGGGTTTCTTGACTCAAGGTCGCCATACACATTAGTCTAACATCAGCCAAACCCGCCGATATTGGTGGGCTCAGTCAACACTCTACTATGTATGGTGGCCAGCCGGCTCCCTCCATCGTATGATGTCAGGAGAGATAAGGGAGAGATTATTTGGACAATTCTGGATGAGGTAAGCCGCCACCAGAGATGTCTGGCAGTGTCTCTCTTGTAGAGAACACAGGAGGAGTCGATAGAGATAGCAGCTGATTGGATGATGATTTGGCTGACAGCTTTCTATTGGATATCATATATCTGAAGGCCAAATGTTAGTGGAAAAAAGAATAGGCATATTGGATTTCATCATGCCCCATCCTTTGTCCTCACAGGAGATAAGGAGCCATTGGAGGTGTACAGCTTTGGCTTACTCAACTGGTGAAATATATGTATGGGATGATCAGGATAGATCATCCTGCCTGATCATGTAGAGAAATAGCTTCCATAAATCTGCTCTCCAAATACAGCCGTTCTTAAGTTTTTCACATTAAGAAATGTAAGAAATAATGATTACAGGTCCCATACACATTAGACTAATAACGGCCTAACTTATCAACATCGGCAGATAGTGCAATAATTATCCATTACAATGGAAATTATAAGGTCATATGGGCTTGAAAGCTAAAATCCAGGTTCAAATAGCTGAGTATCTACAGAAGTGCATTAACGCCTGGGCTCTGGTGGTTGAAGGAAACTAAAGGCCCCTCTACCATGTAAAAAGAGAACACTTACCAGTGACATGTGGTTAGAGATTGTGCTTTGGAGCCCAGGAGCTTCAAGTAACGTCTTTACAGGTGCCATAGAATATATGCTAATACTGCTTGGTATATACCGGTAATAAATAATTATGGTCATTTGTTGTAAAACACTTGAATATTCCCTAACAGAAACTACAGATGCATTCACAAAAATCAGATTTATAATGTGTTATGTAACGAGGAATAAAAGGGTTTAACTGGGCCTAGCTTTTCGGACCTAGCTTCTCAGGCCTAGCTTATCAAGCCTAACTTCTTGAACCTACCTTATCGGGCCTAACTTCTTGAGCCTAGCTTCTCAGGCCTAGAAGCTTTTCGGGCCTAGCTTCTCAAGCCTAGATTTTTGGGCCTAGCTTTTCGGGCCTAGCTTCTCGAGCCTAGTTTGTCAGGCCTAACTTCTTGAGCTTAGTTTTTCGGGCCTAGCTTCTCGGACTTAGCTCCTCAGGCCTAGCTTCTTGGGCCTAGCTTCTCGGGCCTAGCATCTCGAACCTAGCTTCTTGAGCCTAGTCTCTCGAGCCTAGCTTCTGAGACCTAGCTTCTTGGGCCTGGCTTCTTATCCACTGTCAGGGCTGATCCTTCTGTTTGCTAGGGATACGCTATCTAACTACAGACTCTAGAAACCAGTTTGTCAAAAATAACTCAAATAGAATACGCAAAAAATTTCTTTTTTAGGCAGATTCTGCCTGAACCGCTTAAAAAATGCTAAAAAGAATGAGCATATGCACAGCAATGTCAAAACATCATTGCTGTGCATATGTTTAGTCTTTTTTGAGCTTCTTTTAACTAGGATTTGAAAAGTGTGAAGTGGTTAAAAGAAGGAGCATTACCATTCTTCAGGTAGTTTCTGCCTGGATGCAAAGATGCCAAAGACGCTTCAGGAAATACACAGCCGGCTTGTAAAAGACGTTGAGTGCATATACCCCAAGCAGCAGCTTAGTATGAAGTTGGGCCTGAGTTTACAGCTGAGAATGGTCAAGGTCCTATTGATATTACTAATTTGCAAAAAAAAAAAAAAAAGATATCCCACTCTCACAGAATGTCAAGAAATAGAGCTGCAATATAAAGATACACGCCATTCAAGTCCAAAGTCAACTGGACCGGGGGGTGGGGTTGACGTCTGCTGCCGGCATTCTTGGAAACACATTAGGGTCCATACTGTCATGGTGTGACGCAACGTGAGGCTTCGTGACTAGGCCTCAAGAGTGAACATGACTTTGAGATGTCTATTGTAAACAGCATAGGCGTTCATATGCTTGAACAAGAATGTTGGTTGGAGAAGCTAAAACTATCATGGACCGGCAGCTGCAGAGAACTAGTCAAGAAGATGGACTAAGTCAATGCAAATCTTTTTCTATAACTCTGTAGAAGCTGTGGAGGTCGTTAGAGGAAGACCTCACACTGCACAGCTTTTTTACTTGTCTTTATTGTGAAATGGGTAAAACAATTATATTTTTTTGATCATGTGATACTAATTGTTTAATCAGGAACTGAAATCACTGGCGATAACAAAAGCACAAGGAAAGCTATAGCAGATGTACACTGTGAGGACGGCGTCAATCAGCACCTAAGATCATAGCTTCTTGAACCGCTGTGGGTATAATGCTTGGAACAATTGAAATGTGATTGCACTATCTGGTTCTGAGGGAACTGTCTTAAAGTTTGTGTTGTCAACAACTGTTGAATCCTGACATTTTCGACATTTTTTTTCAGACTTATCAGTATTTTCTATGGTTTAGATATGTAGATACATGTAACAGAACTATAATCCTGCATTTTTCAGTAGATTTTCATGTTTTTTTCCCCTTAAAGGTATGTTACAGGAAAACAGTGTTTTGTACATGGCTCTGCATGGGTGGAGCCTGACATAGACCAATCAAAACAAGAATTATGTCCCGCCTTCTTAGAGCTCTGTACTAGATAATACCTGATGTATCTTTTTTCTGGGTGTGTTCTTTTAAAATGTACATACATATATACGAATGTCTATCATTATATAAACACCACAGACTCACGGTTTTATGCCACAACCGTATAAAAGACAAGTGTGACAAACAATTAAACATCTTAAATCATCAGTCCATTATATGTCTACAAGTCATCCTCTTGTGTCAAGTTATGAAAAATTCAATTTCCCGACTATTTTCTAAAAAAAAATGGCAGGACCCAGATTTCAGAATGGCAAATCTATCCATGGCCACTAAGGAGGTGGGGGGGGGGGGTCATAACAAACCGGGCACTTTATTATGATGAATGATTTGGCCACCAAGGCCATAAGGGTATTGAATTTGTTTTCCCTTCCGACTCTATGCCATGACTGTTGGATTACTTCCATGACCCTTTTGTTTATTACCAAAGACGTTCTTCTGGAGAGAGAAGTCCTGTATTGGTACCAACCAAAAAGAATGTTATCCCATTATTCTCGTTGCATGTTATCCCCATTATTCTCGTTGCATGGCCTCTCCAACATTTATAGATTGGGGACTTCAGATGGAAAAATTTTTACTAATTGGAATAAAGCTTTAGGTTTCCTGTGGCAAACAAGGTTGAGGTATTTTAGAATTAGACATGTCTACAAAAGTGATACTACTTTATCTAGAAGGTCCAAAAATGTTTAGAACTTAGGGTTTGGTGCAATGGCGATGTGACCAAGAAGTGACCGACACTGGAAAAAACGTCATAAGGCTATTGGCACATTCCTGATTCTTGGGCTTTCCTTGGGTTAATATCGTGTGGTATAAAGGTGACACGGATGACTATATGGCACAACAATAAAACATAGTAATACTGAGAAAGGGTTGGCACTTGAGTTGAGGTGGCAGTGGAGCTCACTGGCAGCGTTTAGTCATTGAGCCTTACTATGGAATCTGAGGCAGGCTTTAATTTAACAGGAGCTGTAAAAGTCAGCACTATAGTTGCTTGGGTGGTTCTCATTCAATAACAGATCTAAGCTCCCTAGTAGCAAGGAGGTGAAGGGTCCATATGTAAGTTGTGATGATATTTTTCCTGCATCTTAAGAGTTTAGCACAGGCTTATTTCACACATCGCTACACTTACTAAAGGCTGCCAAGTAGGCACTTACTGCCACAATATACACAACAGTTTATACAGTAGCTCAGCTCACTGCAGACAAATACAACACACAGTGTACTACAGCAAGTTTGTTCACTGATGCACAGAGGAGAGTTTTTTCCCGTTTTCAAATCTTTCTTCAGACACAGCCTCTATCACTGGATGAAGGGCATCCTTTCCTTATTCTCAGTGTCACCCTCGTGGTCTTCTTCTTCCTCTCCGGCCTCACTGGTTTCTGTACTGTCATTGGCCATCTACATGAAAGCAGAAGTTTCGTGAGCAGAAACCACCTCTCAGAAGTGAGCATGCACATATCTAAAAATATTTCAAGGGCTTGTGCCACAAAAAAATTGTTTACTTTAATCAATAGATGTTAAATTAAAGACAAGTTCCACAATTGGATATATTAACAAATAATGTCCCTGTCCCGAGATATTCTTATAAATGTGTCCCTGTGTAATGGATGTGTCCGATCATGCAGGAACAGGGGGGATATACCACAGCCCCTGGGCAGGAAAAGGTCATATATACCACAACTACTGGGCAGGAAAAGGTCAGATATACCACAGCTCCTGGGCAGGTACAGGTGGGATATACCACAGCTCATAGGCAGGAACAGGTCAGATATACCACAGCTCCTGGGCAGGAACAGGTGGGATATAACACAGCTCATAGGCAGGAACAGGTCGGATATACCACAGCTCTGGGCAGGAAAAGGTCAGATATACCACAGCTCCTGGGCAGGAAAAGGTCAGATATACTACAGCTCCTGGGTAGGAAAAGGTGGGATATACCACAGCGGAACAGGTGGGATATACCACAGCTTCTGGGCAGGAACAGGTCAGATATACCACAGCTCCTGGGCAGGAACTAGTGGGATATACCACAGCTTCTGGCAAGAACAGGTCGGATATACCACAGCTCCTGGGCAGGAACTAGTGAGATATACTACAGGTCCTGGCCAGGAAGAGGTCGGATATACCACAGCTCCTGGCAGGAACTAGTGGGATATTCCACAGCTCCTGGATAGGGACAGATTGGATATACCACAGCACCTGGGCAGGAACAGGTGGGATATATCACAGCTCCTGGGTGTTGACAACCACCCGCTGTGAGGCCGAACTGCTGGCAAGGCAGCACCCTGAGAAACCCCAAGACCCTGTACCCCTAAACAGGGATCTGGAATTACAGCGGAGCCCAGGAGGTAGCTGCCTAAGATGAGCAGTGGACCAGAGCAGGAAGGTCGCCAGGAAGGGAATAAAAATCAGGATCCGAAAACATAGTCAGGAGTCCTAGTCAAACCGGGAGGGCAGCTAAGGTACAAAATTGTCACACTGAAGCAGGATCAAAAATCCAGGCAAAGGCCATAGTCAAAACCGGGAGAGCAGCTAAGTAACCAAATCGTCAGGCTGAAGCAGGGTCAGAAATCCACTTTTCTTACCACAGCAGATCAGGCCTGGAGACCGTGTAGTGGCTCACAAGCTTAAGTGTTTTGGACCAAAAGACAAACTAATACCCCACAATTTGTTGTAGGGTCAGAAATCCAGGCAAAGGTCAGAGTCAAAACCAAAAACACACTAGATCGCTGGGGAAACCAAGACTATATCTGGCGGCCTGCAAGACAGACTCCAAGGTACTTGAAGGGCGCGGTTATCTCCCATAGGCTGGAGCTCACAGCCTGATGATCTCATCTGGACCGCCCCTAGAACCAGGCCAGATGGTGATGAACGACGTGACACCAACCACCCCACTTCTGACAGAAGAACTAAGGCTGCGCCTATCAGACGCCTCTGCAGGACCCTGTCTTCTGCAACCAACATCACCCATATGAGAAACACAGTGGCGCCCAGCGACAGAGGCAGACGTCGAAGGAGCAGGTCCATATGAGGACATGGCCCTCCTATCACCGGCATTATCAGCTGAAGGAATCCGGCACCTCCCAGTGGGCAGGAACAGACTGGATATACAACAGCTCCTGGGCAGGAACATTTTGAATATACCACATCTCCTGGGTAGGAATAGTTTGGATATACCACAGCTCCTGGGCAGGAACAGGTTGGATATACCTCAGCTGCTGGGCTAGAAATGGTGGGATATTTCACAGCTCCTGGACAGACACGTTGGATATACCACAGATCCTGGGTAGGAACAGGTAGGTTATACCACAGCTCCTGGGCAGGGACAGACTGGATATACCACAGCTCCTGGGCAGAAACATGTTGAATATACCACTTCTCCTGGGTAGGAATAGTTTGGATATACCACAGTTCCTGGGAAGGAACAGGAGGGATATACCACAGCTCCTGGGCAGGAAAAGGTCAGATATACTACAGCTCCTGGGTAGGAAAAGGTGGGATATACCACAGCGGAACAGGTGGGATATACCACAGCTTCTGGGCAGGAACAGGTCAGATATACCACAGCTCCTGGGCAGGAACTAGTGGGATATACCACAGCTTCTGGGCAAGAACAGGTCGGATATACCACAGCTCCTGGGCAGGAACTAGTGAGATATACTACAGGTCCTGGCCAGGAAGAGGTCGGATATACCACAGCTCCTGGGCAGGAACTAGTGGGATATTCCACAGCTCCTGGATAGGGACAGATTGGATATACCACAGCACCTGGGCAGGAACAGGTGGGATATATCACAGCTCCTGGGTGTGACAACCACCCGCTGTGAGGCCGAACTGCTGGCAAGGCAGCACCCTGAGAAACCCCAAGACCCTGTACCCCTAAACAGGGATCTGGAATTACAGCGGAGCCCAGGAGGTAGCTGCCTAAGATGAGCAGTGGACCAGAGCAGGAAGGTCGCCAGGAAGGGAATAAAAATCAGATCCGAAAACATAGTCAGGAGTCCTAGTCAAACCGGGAGGGCAGCTAAGGTACAAAATTGTCACACTGAAGCAGGATCAAAAATCCAGGCAAAGGCCATAGTCAAAACCGGGAGAGCAGCTAAGTAACCAAATCGTCAGGCTGAAGCAGGGTCAGAAATCCACTTTTCTTACCACAGCAGATCAGGCCTGGAGACCGTGTAGTGGCTCACAAGCTTAAGTGTTTTGGACCAAAAGACAAACTAATACCCCACAATTTGTTGTAGGGTCAGAAATCCAGGCAAAGGTCAGAGTCAAAACCAAAAACACACTAGATCGCTGGGGAAACCAAGACTATATCTGGCGGCCTGCAAGACAGACTCCAAGGTACTTGAAGGGCGCGGTTATCTCCCATAGGCTGGAGCTCACAGCCTGATGATCTCATCTGGACCGCCCCTAGAACCAGGCCAGATGGTGATGAACGACGTGACACCAACCACCCCACTTCTGACAGAAGAACTAAGGCGCATGCGCCTCTACAGACCGCCTTCTGCAGACCCATGTCCCTCCTGCAACCAACATCACCATATGAGAAACACAGTGCGCCCAGCGACAGAGGAGACGTCGAAGAGCAGGTCCATTGAGGACATGGCCTCCTATCACCGGCATTACAGCTGAATGAATCCGCACCTCCAGTGGCAGGAAAGATGGATATACAACACTCCTGCAGAACATTTTGAATTACCACATCTCCTGGGTAGGATATTTGGATATACCACACCCTGGCAGAACAGTTGATACCTCAGGCTGGCTAAAATGTGGTATTTGAAAGTCCTGGACAGACACGCTTGGTATGACACAGTCTGGTATGAACAGGTAGGTTATACCACAGCTCTGGTATGACAGCTACTGGAATTACTACCACAGCTCCTGGGAGAACATGTTGATATACCACTTCTCCTGGTAGGAATAGTTGGATATACCACAGTTCCTGGGAAGGAACAGGAGGGATATACCACAGCTCCTGGGCTAGGAAAAGGTCAGATATACTACAGCTCCTGGGTAGGAAAAGGTGGGAATACCAGCGGAACAGTGGTATCACAGCTTCGGGCAGGAACAGGTCAGAATATACCACAGCTCCTGGGAGAACTAGTGGGATATACCACAGCTTCTGGGCAAGAACAGGTCGATTTTACCACAGCTCCTAGGCAGGAACTAGTGAGATATACTACAGGTCCTGGCCAGGAAGAGGTCGGATATACCACAGCTCCTGGCAGAACTAGTGGTATTCCAAGCTCCTGGATAGGGACAGATTGGATATACCACAGACTGGGCAGAACAGTTGGGATATATCACGCTCCTGTTGACACTCACCGCTGTGAGGCCGAACTGCTGGCCAGGCAGCTACCCTGACCCAGAGCCTGTACCCCTAAACGGGATCTGGAATTACAGCGGATCCCAGGAGTAGCTGCCTAAGATGGCTATGGATCCACCAGGAAGTCGCCAGGAAGGGATATAATCAGGATCCGAACATAGTCAGAGTCAATTACAAGGCCGAGTGCAGTAAGGTTACAGAAATGTCACACTGATTTCTTAACAAATCCAGGAAAGCCATAGTCAAAACCGGGAGAGCAGCTAAGTAACCAATTGTCAGGCTGAAGCAGGTCAGAAATCCACTTTCTTACCACGCAGATCAGGCCTGGAACCGGTTAGTGCTCCAGCCATTGGGTTTAAATGTTTGGACCAAAAGACAAACTAATACCACAATTGTTTTGTCTACTGGTCAGAAATCCAGGCAAGGTCAGGTCAAAACCAAAACACACTAATCGCTTGGGGAAACCAAGACTATATTGCGGCTGCAAAACTCAGTACTTGATGGGCGCGGTTATCTTACATAGCCTGGAGTCACAGCCTGCAAATTAATCTGGACCGCCCCATAAGAAAGGCCATGTATAGGGAACGAGACACCAACCCGCCCACTTCTGACAGAAGAACTAAGCTCGCTTTTCATTACGCCTCTGCAGGACCTGTCTCTGCAACCTAACATCACCCATATGGAACTCACAGGGACTCAGTACAGAGCAGTACTCGAATGGAGCAGGTCCATATGAAGGACATGGCCCTCCTATCACCGGCATTATAGCTGAGAATCCAGCACTCCCAGTGGCAGGACAAGACTGGAATAACAAGCTCCTAGGCAGGACATTTTGAATAAAAATCACACTCGGTAATAGTTTGGATTATACCCAGTCTGGGGTATGGAACAGGTAGATATACCAAAGCTGCTTGGCTAGAAATGGTGGAGATAATTTCACACTCCTGGACAGCAAAAGTGGATATACCACAGATCCTGGTAGGAACATGTAGGTTATACCACAGCTCCTGGGCTAGGAAACGGATACCACGAGCTCTGGGCAGAAACATGTGAATATACACTTCCTGGTAGGAATAGTTTGGATATACCACATTCCTGGGAAGGAACAGGAGGGATATACCACAGCTCCTGGCATGGAGGAGTAAGAGGATATACAGACATTACTGCCGGATCACAGATTCTTTCTGTAATGTAACATTACATGCTGTTTAAAACTTGGTTTCCATCACAGAAAGAATCAGCTGCGATCCTGTCTGAACTCTTGTATACTCTTTTCCTCCACCTGCCAGGAGCTTGTGGTAACCCACCTGTTCTGCAGGGCTGTCGAGTATAAGTACTACCCAATGTCCTGCCAGGACTTGGCATACCCCACCGTTATCTGCCCAGAGCTGTGGTATATCCACCTGTTACTGCCCAGGCTGGATATCCCACCCGTTACTGCCCAGGCTGTGCCATATCCCTGCTTCCTGCCCCAGAGCTGGAATATACTTCACCTTCCTTGCATATCAACATGCAATTAACATGGCACATTTTACAATCACGGGACAGGACATCTTTTTTTCAACATGTCCAATAGTAGTAACATATAATTAGCCTCAACATCTACTCATTAAATGTACAATTGCGTGCACAACCCTTTAATGAGGACAGTACATACATCATGCCACAAAGTAAGCAGCCAAGGAGCTTCAGACCCGCCATTTGGGCTTCACAGTTGGTTGGAGACAGAGGAGCAGAAAGCATATTGAATCATTTTAGTCTCTGCTGTGCCAGATGGTGGGCACAGTGCAGCGACAATACATCAACCATTTTTTTTAGGAACAGACGCCTGGAGGATAATTGGTAAAATCTTTTTTTTTTTTTTTTTTGCATTCTGCAGCAGCATGTGGTAATAACACACGACGCATCAACAGTGTCAGCCCAAATTAAGTCAACAGCTCCAAAAGAAGATTCATTGTGTTATCAGTGCCCGGCATAAGACGTCTGAGGTCGGCCATACTGGGCTCATGGGAGGAAATAGTATATTCACATTAGCCGCAGGCTGACACCGCTTAGCAGGATCATCCCGGTTAAATCCATGGTGGAGCTCAAGAGAGGAATGATGAGATACGTTCTCATCATCTTACTGTGTGAAGTTGTAATCAAAGAAAAAGAAAGTAATGGCCATCCTTGGACTACACATTGTTGTCAACCAGATTCATATACACCGTGACCCTAGGTACTAAATCTGTAATAATGCAACTGTAGAAGGTCTTGTTTTGGGTGAAAAATAGACAACAACTCTAATGGGCACTTTATTGGCTGTTTTAGTGGTGATTTCAGCAGGCAAAGTGTGAAAAATGCTTCCGAAGGAGTGTACCAGTCAAATTTCTATCACCTATGCAGTAAGCAGGTACAACACTATTGAATTCTAGTGGTTGTTCCAGCACTGATGGCTACAATAGACAACACTATCCTTTATTGAGAAAGGTAAGTGTTGGGCAGGTTGAAATTTACAGTATTTTTCAGACTATAAGATGCACTTTTCATACCCCAAATTGTGGGGGACAGTGGGGTGTGTGTCTTATGGTCTGAATATACGGGCATGTGCTGGCTGTTCTGGAGGAGGCGGGGCTACAGAGCAGCTGGACGAGGTTGGCATGGGAGCTGCAGAAGCAGCCCGTGATCACGTGTCCCCGCACATATAGTGTACTTTAATATTCACTGTATCACACTGTCCACCTCTTAGTGCTGAAGCCGGCACTGAGTAGTGACGGTGCATATTACAGAAGATTAAGTGTACTGACCCCCCTCGTCCTTGATATAGCCCCCCATCCTGTTATATGACCCCTCCATCAGTGTATATAGCCTCCCATCCTGATGTATAGCCCCATCCTGGAATATAGCACCCCCCCCCATCCTGGAATATAGCACCTTCACCCCCATCTTGGAATATAGCACCCCCCATCCTGGAAAATAGCACCTTCACCCCCATCTTGGGATATAGCACCCCCATCATGGAATATTGCACCTCCCCCCATCACTGTATATGACCCCCCATGCTGCCCCACACACACTAAAATAATAAACAGTATAAAATGCCTGTCCGGCGCTCCCCTCCTTCTCCCCCTGTGCAGCCGCAACAGTATCGGTCTCTTCCTTTCTGTGAGTGCCAGCATCCTGTCATGTGACACGTCACAGCACAGTGATGTCATCATTGCACATCCCGGTTCCACAGTCGGATGCCCCGCGATGCACAGACAAGAAGAAACCAATGCTGCTGCTGCGGCACAGGGAGAGATAGAGGGGAGCGCCGGACAGGTATGTTACACCGTTTATTATTTTAGTGTGTGCGGCAGCATAGAGGGCCATATACAATAATGGGGGAAGGTTCAATATCCCATGATGGGGGTGAAGTTGATATCCCAGGATGGGGGGTGCTATATACTAAGATAGGAGGCTATATACAAGGATGGGAGGCCATATACCCGGATGGGGGGCTATATACCAGGATGGGAGGCTATATCCCAGGATGGGGGGCTATATACCAGGATGAGAGGCTATATACCAGGATGGGGGCTATAGATGGGGTTATATGTCAAGATGGGAGGCTATATACCAGGATGGGGGGGCTATATACCAGGATGGGAGGCTATATCCCATGATGGGGGGGGGCTATATACCAAGATGGGAGGCTATATACCAGGATGAGTGGGAGGCTATATACCAGGATGGGGGCTATATACCAGAATTGGAGGCTATATACCAGGATGGGGGAACTATATACCAAGATGGGGGCTATATACCAGGATGGGAGGCTATATACCAGGATGGGAGGCTATATTTTACCTAGAAGAGGCCACTGATGGGGACAACACCCCCCCATAACAGTGTCAACAGCAGACCCCCCCATAACAGTTAATACTAACCACATTTTTTACTTAATTTTTCCCCTATTTTCCTCTACTAAAATCTGTGTGCGTCTTATAGTCCAGTGTGTCTTATAGTCCGAAAAATACGGTAATGCCTGACCCTTTCATTCTTTAGGAACTAAGCCACTACTAAATCAGGGAAGGGACCTCCTAGTCATCTAGTTCAACCCCCTGCTCAAAGCAGGATTTACTAAATCATCCCAGACAGATGTCTGTCCAGCCTGAGTGAAGACTTCCATTTCAGGAGCATACACAACCTCTCATGGCAGACTGTTCCACTTGTTGATCACTATTACTGTCAAAAAGTTTTTGCTGTTATCAAATCTGTAAAGATTTTTGGTCGTGTCTTTCTCCACTGTCCCTTGTGAAACCACAAGGATCATTAGTGGAGATGAACGCTCATGTGTATTAAGGAGTTGGGAGGTCATTATCTTGCTTGTAGGATGAGCTATAGGCTAAGAATTCAGCATTGGCCTGGCCAACTGGAGGTCTCATTAATGATTTCCTCTGGTACACCAAAGGTACTCCAGTCTGACTGCTTACAACAAAATGGCATTTGGGCATGCTTCTTTTCTGGTCCATTCAAAGCTCGCTTTACCATCAGAACTGCATGTTATGGTATAATTTGCTAACCTTTCATAAGGTGGAATGGTGTGTTACAGTGTTACTCTGTTAATTCTTCACTCCAGCATTTTACTGAGATGTCAATGGAAGTGACATGTGAACACAAGAACAGCGCCAGCCCCCACATCCAAAAGAAGCAATACGGATGCAATCGTGTCATTTCTTATGTGGACACTTTTTGTCTTCTCTTTTCTTTGTCTCATTCTGCACAAGTGTTAAATTGGTCCCAATGCATATGGACAAGAAGACTGTAGAACACCATTGTATGTGCGGCCGAATAGGTCAGTCCACTCTTCAGTGCTCATGGATGGGAAAGCTGGAGATATAGACACGTACATTAACGATGTGACCATTACCATTTTACCAGCTACAGAACAGGAGACAAGCGCTGTCCATTGCTTCTATGTCATGTCCATGGGTGAGGTATTCAAGTGAAGAGCTGGGGTATGGAACTGGCACACCAAAATTTACTGAGACACTATTCTGGCAAAGTGGAGATTATCACAGAAAGGAGTAGACCTGGAGAGTCAAAGCAAGGTACCTTGAGAAAGGCGCTGGTCCTGTGCCGAAACGCACTGAAGTAAACTATAAACCCTAAGTTTACTCTCCAGATCTCTTCTCCATGAGCATACCCTGCACTTGGGAATAATCGCTGCTTGGCCTTTCTGCTATATGGATGATACTCTCCTCTAACTATGGCAAATCAGGCTTGTGTGTCCTCACACAACCCTACATGTGAGCACTACCATCACCCTCACCCCCATTTTGTTTCTGCCCTATCTGTGTACTTTTGTCTCATCCAGATCTTTCCAATATAAGTCATTGTGACTTGTTAGTAACTTTTTCTATTAAGTGGACCCTTTCAGGTCAGTGCTGTACACCCCCATTTCCTGGTCCACATGGTCCTCCAGAGGTGCCACCTTTCAATGGATAACTAAAATTAGAATATCCTTTCGGCTTTTTCTAAGTTTTTTTTAGAGTTCCTACTTAAGATGAATCATCAGGATTCTCTATGCCCCTTGTGCTTTACATTGTAGCTTTGCTTGTTCATGATGGTTACAAGCCCACCAGGAAGGCGAAGAATGAGTACTGACCGATGATAAATGGGCCAAATGGGCCACAAGGAAGGATACCAAAGTGTCATATACTTACCAATGGAGTTGGAGCCTTTTCCACATCTAATATCAGCTTTCCAATGTTCCCTCTGTCATGGATTCTCTGCATGGCCTCTTTCACCTGGAACCAAAAAAAGAGAAATATTTGTTAAAAAATATATATTTCCAATGTTATTGACATTTTAAAGTCTAATTTCATCAGGTAATCTAAGGGGAAACCAGAAGCTGAGATGTTTGCTGCTGTTTGCAAAATCGTGTAATCTCCTAAAATTCTAGTTCTGCCTCCTGTACCATTACATTAAAGGGATCCTTTCACCTCCAAAACGCCTCCTGAGCTATCAAAACATGTCCCTGCAGCATCCTATCACTAATCTTACACTCCTTTTAGCTTAGAAAAGCATCCTGTGAAAGTGGAGAAAAAGGTTTTATAACTTATCAGTTAGCAATGTTAATTAGCAGGGGCTATATTCTTTAGTCCCTGGGGCGTGCCCTCTCCGTCATTAGATCATGCCCTAATAGGCGTGATCTCTATTCATATTGTATTTAGCACCTCCCTGCTCTCCATGGTGCTGCCTGCTGGGCTGTAATGACTTGAAACGCGTCATTTCCTGCATTGGGTGACATCAGTACACCCGCACCGCTCTGTAGGCTTCAAGCACCAAATTGCGCATGCGGTGCTTGAAGCAGTACACAGCGGCGTGGGTGTACTGATGCTTTTCTGCGCTAAAAGGAGTGTGAGATTAGTGATAATATGCTGCAGGGATATGTTTTGATAGCTCAGGAGGCGTTTTGGAGGTGACAGGATCCCTTTAAAGCGCTGTGGAATAAATAGAGCTATATTATTGAATAAATATTATTATTATTATATTAATATTCTATGCATTTTGGAGTTTGAAACTCCTTCTTCAGGACAATCACCATCGTCACAATAATGATTATCCTGAAGGACGTTTAAACTCTGAAACGCATAGAATAACTCACCGTCTGGGATTGGTTTGACGGCTTCTTTCACTGGCAGCGTTTTTAACCCCCTCTCTGCATTAGTTGACCTTTTAATAGATTCCTCTGTGCTGAGCAGTGAAGTATAAAATGGTATATTAGCCTGATGGGACCATAAAGACACTTTCTCAGCCTCCATGGAGTGAACGGGAACCTATCTGTATGTGTGCGGAACGAGCGGGAAGCTTTCCGGTGCATATAACAGACACGAATGTAAAGAGCCATAGGACTGATGAGCAAATAACTCAGAATAACTTGCTATGTGAAGGTCTTGCCTAAATCTACCAGTGAAATCTATTAATTCAAAGAAACTGCATCCGAGATGTCAAGCATTCTTGACAAATGTCAAATAAGCATGAAATGCGTTAAAGAAAATGTCAAGCATCCTCCCAGACACTCACTAGACTGCGCAATATTCTACTGAAAAACAATCCCTTTGATAGAGCCAAGATGTCAACCCATTGCGGTAACATCAATGATATGACGAGGATACCTCTTCCAATGCCCACAATGAATCCACCAATGGTTTGATCTTCTTCTGATTATACAAGTCAAGAAGCTTGTCTACAACGCCTCTTATCACACCCCCTCGTCCTTGCTTGAACAGCAAATTGAGCAGCGAGAACCCGGACATGACTTTGTTCTCTTCGTATAATTTGATGGGGTTGACTTTTTCCACTTGCCACCACTGAAAATATAAAAATATTAGGATTCGATGGTTAACATAATTATTCTTTAGAAGTGCCAGATGTCAATGTAAGGAAATAATTGTCCAACATGTTCACACTTATACTGCCTCATTACAGAAGTATTCCCCAACCAAACATCTGGGAGCAACGGCGGAACCAATAGGGTCCCATGATGCACCAGTGTGAATAGACAGGTGGCCGAAAACAGAAAAGTATATTTGGTTATTTTTGGTAAATGTACATGTGCCATCATCTGTTTATTCACAGGATAACACCGGTCCATCAACATCCCCCTTTCTCATTCTATCGCTAGTGTATTTATGACCTACAGTGGGATTGGTTAATAGAAAGGCATCCAGACCTTTAATGAATCTGTTACTATTACTAATTACTATTCTTACAGTTGGGTATTCAACAGTCTGACTGCTCTAACTGTAGAGAAACCTTTCATTTTCAGTTTCCGGAATCGTCTTTCCTTCCCACCTACCAATGTCCGCTGGTCCTTTTTGAAAGGTCTATAAGGAACAAATCATGTGCCGTCCTTGACCACACTTATACTTATACATATAAATGAGATCTCCTCTGAGGCTTCTTTCAAACATGGCCAACTTTTCTAACCTCTCATCACACGGAATAATCTAGTTTGAACTGACTCTTTACAAAATCTGATTTAGGATGCGGAGCCCAAAACTACATCCTAAATTCAAGATGTGGTTTATAGATGTTGTATTGATGAAGAGAATACTCCATCAATGTCTACTCGAGTCCAACTTTTGGGTCTAATCTCTGGCATAAAGTCCAATTTATATGTTCCCATTATCATGGTAATTTTTAGGAATTGCAACAAACTGAATGTGAATCTAATGCTGAACACAACCTTCGTTGGTCCTCCATTCTAGGTTTATTCGCATTCGCAGAAGTGAAATCATAACCAAACCAATTGGTCAACCATACATCTGATATTATTCGTGGTGGTGCCTTTTTGACAACCTTTTGAAGGTTAAACCTTTCTCCATATGGAAGTAACTAAAATAACTGTGTTCTGGAAACATATATATGGCAATATATAAGGCCGACATACCACTACTACGGCCTAGATTTGAGCCTCTGATATCAGCCGTTTAAACCTTTTGATGCCACATTGAACAGTGAGTGTGACTTCCACATGTCTGTGGAGTATCATGGGGGTTCGCCCTATACACTATGCTTGTATGCTGTACACTAAATTAATTCTATTGAATATCAATATCCAATATGAAACAGCTTAATTGCAAGTATCTTTTAGACTCTCTTTGATCAGCTTTAGGAATTTATTATGAGTTTTTCTGTACATACTTGGTTATCAATTATGAATAATGCTTAATTGTTGAAACTCACAGATTTGGCAAAACTGAAGAAGCTTTTGGTTTCACCGGTAACCATATTGGATGAACCTGCAAAGAAACAGTTTATTAATATCATTTACACATGTAAATACCAACAAAAGTTGTAGACCACAAAGTCTCTACTGCCTAACATCTACACTAACTAGTCAAAAAGTAATTCAGTCTATGACAGCATTTTCAGAAACAGCGCCACTCTTGTCTTCAGGGTGTGACTGGTATTGCAGCTCAGAAGAAATTTAGTAATTTAGACCAAAAACAGGAAAAGTGTGGCATTACCCTTAAAGAGGACCTGTCACCCTCCTGGTGCTATGCTAACTGAATGCAGTACTGAATGCAGCATGTCTGCTGCATTCAGGGAAGGGGTCCCCCATGTCTCTAGCCCCCCTTTAAGTTGTTAAAAAGACTTTATAAATTTATGGATAAGAAGTCCAGAGGGACTTACTCAGTAATGAGTCATCGCTGTTGTATAGTGTCCTCCACGCCTCCAGCCCTCTCTGGTCCACCTCCATTTCTCTCTTGTTCAGCCTCCTGTATGTGTCATTGATGTTGCTGGTGTCCTCCCCACCTCTAGCCCTCTCTTGTTCAGCCTCCTGTATGTGTCATCGCTGTTGCTGGTGTCCTCCCCGCGTCCAGTGCTCTCTGTACCACCTCCAGCCCTCTCTTGTTCAGCCTCCTGTATGTGTCATCGCTGTTGCTGGTGTCCTCCCTGCGTCCAGTGCTCTCTGTGCCACCTCCAGCCCTCTCTTGTTCAGCCTCCTGCATGTGTCATTGATGTTGCTGGTGTCCTGCCCGCCTCCAGCCCTCTCTTGTTCAGCCTCCTGTATGTGTCATCGCTGTTGCTGGTGTCCTCCCTGCGTCCAGTGCTCTCTGTGCCACCTCCAGCCCTCTCTTGTTCAGCCTCCTGTATGTGTCATTGATGTTGCTGGTGTTCTGCCCGCCTCCAGCCCTCTCTTGTTCAGCCTCCTGTATGTGTCATCGCTGTTGATAGTGTCCTCTCTGCCTCCAGCCCTCAGCGATGACACATACAGGAGGGTGAACAAGAGAGAGCTGGAGGTGGACCAGAGAGGGCTGGAGGCGGGGAGGACACCAGCAACAGCGATGACACATACAGGAGGCTGAACAAGAGAGGGCTGAAGGTGGACCAGAGAGGGCTGGAGGTGGACCAGAGAGGGCTGGAGGCGGGGAGGACACCAGCAGCAGCGATGACAGATACAGGAGGCTGAACAAGAGAGGGCTGGAGGCGGGGAGGACACCAGCAACAGCAATGACACATACAGGAGGCTGAACAAGAGAGGGCGGGAGGCGGGGAGGACACCATACAACAGCGATGACACATACAGGAGGATGAACAAGAGAGGGCTGGAGGCGGCGAGGACACCATACAACAGCGATGACTCATTACTGAGTAAGTCTCTCCGGACTCATTATCTGTACACGTTCTTAAGTCTTTTTAACAGCTTACATACAGGGAGGCTAGAAACATGGGGGACCCCTTCCCTGATTGCAGCTGACACGCCCTGAGGAAGAATAGTATACGAAACGTACGTTGGCGGTGGGGGTACCAGGACCGAGGCCACAGGCAGTTTATATACCAGGTATGTGAGATAAGAAGAGACAACTATAGTTGAAGCACGGAGGTGGTGCTTTGCACATGTAACCTGAGTCAAGGGTTTGCTAGCACATATGTGCACAGTGCATTGTAAGAGTACTAGAGCCACAGGATCATATAATAAAGCGTGCAGTCACTTAGTGACGATTAAATAGTGTCCCTCTGTTACCTGGTATCACTGGCTATTATATCAAATGATGAATATTGTATAAATGTTTACATAATAATCTTAGTCCTGGACCTGGTTATGAATTATTGTAGTTATTAGGGTACTTTTTTATGTAATTATTTTAACGTTTTTATGAATTAAATGAATTATGACTAATAAAGTGATCACTTAATGAATAAGAAACTGTACTCATCATTCATCTAAGATCCCTTTTTAGAGGGAAGTCTGGGTGGTTTTGAAGTGACGCTGCATTCAGTGCTGCATTTAATTTGCATAGCACCAGGGGTGACAGTTCCTCTTTAATCTAAGCTCCTTGACTTCTGTTCATTTATCGAAAAGTTTATTTTTTGGTTTGACCCTCAGACCTTGAATGTGTACTTCGGCTAACTGATTCCAATGCCTCGATTCGGAAACACTATCTGCAAGCTGTCTATGGTTGTTATTAGAGACTGCATCACGATCATGAATGGAAAATTCTTTGCATGAATTTTATACCCCAACAAAGAACATTTTTAGGGTCTAACATTTCAATACAGGAAACAACTCAGTAGCAGGAGTGATATTTGAAATGATGGATACAGAGCATAAAGATTTAGTACACTGAGCAGCTGTGTGAAATGATGACTTATAGGATATTGGAATTAGCGTGACCATGGATGGGTCTGGTAAAGGGAGATAACTGGTATACAAAGAGAAGACTAAGACTGCATGAATTTCTGTAAATGTTTTTCAATCTCATGCTGGGATTTAGCCACACTTTTGTAGCCCTAGTCTAAGACAGTGACCCAGTGGATCCAGGCTTATGTTTGGAGGACTGAGCACATCACTCGGTGGTATTCTTGCCCTTTACCTGCAGTGTTACTTTTTAGATTATGGTAATTAATTCCCCTACAAACTCCTGACATTGAAATAGTTAATAAAAGGACCATTACGTAGGTGCCAAATATACAGTGATAACTTGGAAATTAATACACGCTAATTAGAAAACAATTCTTTGGCAATTATACCACGTAATGGGCAGTGTCTGTGTTTTGCTATGTGAATATTATCACAGACTGCATTTAGAGCAATATGAAAATAATGGAATTTGATGCAGTAAAATGATTTAAAGGGAATGAGACACAGAGACAGAGAGACGTCCCATGGAAGCTGAACTGCTGGGAACACATTGGGTACAATTTATTATTGCATTTGCACCTTTTTAAAGTCTATTTTACATTTTCTCGCCTATATACAGCTCTGGGAAAAAATAAGAGACCACTGCAAAATGTTCAGTTTCTCTGATTTTTCTCTTCATAGGTATATTTTTGAGTAAAATGTACATTGTTGTTTTATTCTATAAACTACGGACAACATGTCTCCGGAATTCAAAGCTAAAAATGTTGTATTTATTTGCAGCAAATGAGAAATCTTCAAAATAATAATAAAGAAACATCAGACCTCAAATAATGCAAAGAAAACAAGTTCTATTCATATACAAACAACAATGCTCATGTTTTAACTCCGGAAGAATTCAGAAATCAATATTTGGTGGAATAACCATGATTTTTAATCACAGCTTTCTTGTGTCTTGGCCGCTTTCCACAGTCTTTCACTCTGCTTTTGGGTGACCTTATGCCACTCTTGGCACAAAAATGTAAGCAGTTCTTTGTTTGATAACTTGTGACTATCCATCTTCCTCTTGATTACATTCCAGAGGTTTTCAATGGGTTCAGGTCTGGAGATTGGGCTGGCCAGGACAGGGTCTTGATGTGGTGCTCCTTCATCCACACATTGATTGATCTAGCTGTGTAACATGGTGCATTGTCCTGCTGGAAAAAACAGTCCTCAGAGTTGGTGAACATATCCTGAGTAGAAGGAAGCAAGTGTTTTTCAAGGATAACCTTGTATGCAGCTTGATTCATACGTCCTTCACAAAGATTAACCTACCCAATTCCAGCCTTGCTGAAACATCCCCAGATCATTCACCGATCCTCTACCAAATTTCACATTGGGTGCAAGACACTGTGCCTTGTACGCCTCTCCAGGTCTCCGTCTAACCATTAGATGACCAAGTGTTGGGCAAAGCTGAAAATTAGACTCATCAGAGATTACCTTACTCCATTCTTCTATGATCCAATCCTTATGGTCTTTGGCAAACTCCAGTCTGGCTCTCCTTGCTTCTCATTGATGACCTCACTCAAGACTTTTCAACTCCTTTGGCATGGTTAAAAGTTATTTTTTCATTTTTATTTCTTTTGGTCTATTTCTAGCACTTGTTTTGCCATCCAGCTTGTAATATTGCAAGAGGATTGTGAAGACCACAGCAGAGTTATTTACACTTTCCCTCGTTAAATAAGATTTGCTTCAGGTGATCATCTACTCTGAAGCACATTAAGTAGAATGAGGTGTACTTTGGTTGGAATTCAACTGATACTGGAATGGAATGGCTGTCAGACATGTAGAGATGGGGATTTGTAGAAAACTGTGCAGTGTTCTCTTAATTTTTGCCAGAGCTGTATATGTTTATCATGGTCATCACTGAGCACGTGGTTGGGCATATGTAGATGTTTTAGTCTGATTCATCATACACAACTCTTTAAAAAGTTACAAAATATTGGCACAAATATACTAGTCTCTCCCTGAAATTTTGTGACATTTTAGCAGATCATACAACGCTAACAAGTTCCTCAACATCGAAATTACAACACCAAGGTGGTAAAGTTGTGGAGTGGTGGAAATCACTGGATGGTTAAAAAAGATGAAGAAATGGTAACAAAATGTTTACAACCTCTCAATTTTTTAGTATCATGTATGAGCGCCAAGTGGACAAATCCCGGCCCTTATCAATAAGGTTATATTAATTGTCTGAGAATTGTTCTGCTCGGCTAAATGCACTTGGGAAATAATCAAGATCCCCACTGGCAGCTCCTTGTGCAATAGCCGACAAATGATGTGCTAGAAGTGCTCGATGGAGATAAGTCCGGAGATGTGGTAGCCATGAGAGACAGTCTGAGATGCTAGAGGCTATAGGAGAAAAGTCTGGTGACGCTGAAGCCAGAGGCAACAAGTCAGGAGACACTGCAGCCACTGGAGACAAGTCCTGAGACGCTGCAGCCAAGGGCAACAAGTCAGGAGACACTTCAGCCACTGGAGACGAGTCCGGAGACACTGCAGCCATGGGAGACAAGTCAGAGGACACTGAAGCCACAGGAGGCAAGTCCAGAGATGCTGCAGCCAAAGGCAACAAGTCAGGAGACACTGCAGCTATGGGAGACAAGTCTGGAGACGCTTCAGCAAAGGGCAACAAATCTGGAGACACTGCAACCATGGAGACAAGTTAGGAGCCAATGCAGCCACAGGAAACAAATCCATAGACGCTGCAGCCAAGGGCAACAAGTCAGGAGACACTGCAGTCACTGGAGACAAGTCCGGAGACACTGCAGCCACAGGAGACAAGTCCAGAGACACTGAAGCCACAGGAGAAAAGTCCAGAGACGCTGCAGCCAAAAGCCAGGAGACACTGCAGCTATGGGAGACAAGTCTGGAGAGCTGCAGCAAAGGGCAACAAATCCGGAGACACTGCAACCATGGGGGACAAGTCAGGAGACACTGAAGCCACAGAAAACAAATCAATAGACGCTGCAGACAGGGGAAACAAGTCAGGAGACACTGCAGTCACTGGAGACAAATCCGGAGACACTGCAGCCACAGGAGACAAGTCCAGAGACGCTGCAGCCAAAAGTAACAAGTCAGGAGACACTGCAGCTATGGGAGACAAGTCTGGAGATGCTGCAGCAAAGGGCAACAAATCCGGAGACACTGCAACTATGGGAGACAAGTCCGGAGATGCTTCAGCCAAGGGAGACAAGTCCGGAGACACTGCAGCCATGGGAGATAAGTCGGAGACACTGCAGCACTGAGACAGTCTGGAGACGCTGCAAGCCATGGTACGACATTTAGGCCACACATATTGCTCACAGTAGCACGAGCTACATATAGCCTGGCATTGTGTTGAAAAAAAAGCTCTTGGGACACTTTGGAGAAATGGGTATACCACTGGCTTTACCCCCAAATTAATGTAACTCTGAGCTGTTGGTGAACTTGAATGAAGACTAGTGGGGTCCCATGACCTTTCCTTCTTTGAGCTGCAATATCAATGTTAAGGAGTTGTAAAAGAGAATAAAGGCAATCTTAAAGGGCAATTTGATCTTACACAAAAGTCTTAAATCACATGTGCCTTTTTGAAGAATTTGTCGCCAGAAACCACAACGAATAACACAAGACAAAAAAAAGGGGGCTTAAAAAACAAAATCTTATAAATGATGACTCAGGGCCAATCTTATTAAATGACCTATGGAACTAGAAAGGCATTCTGCATTGATGGAAGCTAGAGGAAATCAGAGTTCACTGAGAGCTCATTACCATCCATCAGAGAAGTAAACATGGGGGAAGAAACACCATTCGCTTAAGTAGCTGAAATATCCAACCTACCATATAAAATATATGTTCCCAGTGGTTTCAGGAGGCCGATTCCTTTTCCAGTGTTTTCTCCACATAAGCAATCCAGGACAATGTCTACTCCTTCAGGGGAGATTCTGAATGGTATAAACAAAGGCTCAAGTTAATATCTGTTGATAACTATCTTACAATATGCCACTTATTTATATGTATATTGAGATAACCATGTTACAGATTTTGTGCGGCGCTACACGTGTGTGGAGATTGGTGATGTGCCGATCAAATTTTAGGAGATTTGCTCTGGTGAAACATGCTCCAACAGGATCCACTTGAGTAGCAGGAGGAACATCTTAAGTGATGGATGTTGCGCATAAAGAGTTACCACACTGAGCTGCTGAGTGAAAAGCTGAGTCGTTAGGGGAGTGGAATTATGAATACCTATTTATTACTCTATCCTATGAATGTGTACAGAAAGTGAGTTCCTGGAACAGCCACGGATATACGGTACTAGGATTATATTTGAAAAATATGGATAGGCAAATTCAGAACTGATGTGTCACGCATGGACCAGGGGAAGTCCCGCGCATGGTGCAGCACAGAGGTAACAATGGGATGTAAAGGGAGAGGGAGACTCTCATGAGAGGGAACAGTGGATGGGACATTTCCTGACACTAACCAGTGTCTGACACTTGAGCTCCCCTAACATCCCTAAGCGAGTCCTTCCCCTGCCGCAGACATGTGCCTAGTCCCTAACTGTCTCTCAACTTACCCTGGCAAGTGCAAAGGCCGTTGAGTACCCTAGACGTCACTACTGTTGTAATATCACACAGGAGAAGGTAGACAGACTGGGGAACAAACAGAAGGATACAACAAACTTGATTACTGCAGCCAAACACCAGGATGATACGGCTCACCAGCAGAACTCCAGCAGACACTAGAGACTTCCTCCCTCCAAGATGATCAGAATAGAAAGAATCTATTATCGGCATCAAGTGATGGATCATATGACTAAAGGGAAGAGGAGGGGGTCACAAACTGGCTTCAGGAGCTACCAGCAAGGAAAATATCATTAATCTTTGCTGGTCCATAAGAAGTTATTCACATTGAAAATCCAGATGGCAGCAATTGGATCAGATTTTAGGACTAACTGTTAGGACCCCTGGGATAAGAAAAGCTTATGTACCCTTGCTTCACTCCCCACCCAACCCAGGTTTCTCAAGATAGTAAATGACCCCTTTTACAAAGGACAAGGGATTACTAACCAACAGCTTGGACATCCAGTGGATGTTGACCATGTGTAAGTCCTCTCCATTCACTCTCTATGGGAGTACCAGAAAAAACTTAGCACTGTGCCCCGCTATCTTCGACACTCCCATAGAGAGTGAATAACGCTAGATATGAAGGTTGTGTTTTACATGGTTTTGATTCATCTGCACCATTATAGAGATTGCTAGGATTTATTAACTTGTTTCTTTTTCATTATGACCAGGCAAAAAAAATTGCAGAAATAAATAATGCTGTTTCTATATTTACTTTGAAAATCAGCAAAGCCTATTTTATATACCGAGAGCAAGAACATTTCCCATGAGAACAAAAACTAGGCCTTGTGAGGCCGGCATCTGCCTTTCTTGAATGATTGACAGAATCTTCAGAAAAAAGTAAATAACAGGAATCCGACATGGGAGTTTGCTCATGAAATTCAATGATAGATGTGAAGTCTTTCATTATCTTTTGGCAATCTCCCACATGAGACGTCTTATCATATTATTAATTACCCACTGCTTACACCGCACTGACATCAGATCCACAGATCACATCAATCTCCATCCTCCATAGAGCGCAGTCTGGTATCTCGATAGTACGAGGATCTATCAGTTTGTTTTTGGGAGGGAATCACAGTACATGCAAACCACACACGTTACCACGATTTGAGAGATCTAATACCCAAGGGTGCAAGAAGGCTGCCGGCAGAGTCCAGAAAAGCAGATATGTATCATCGAGGTTGATAGACTCTGTGATGTAAGCCTGGAAGCAGGCTCAGGCATGCTGAATGCTGAGAAGGTTAATAGGATGTGACAGGGCCGACTTTACGAGCAGTCAGAGAGATGGGTGGGAATGACTGCTCACATATGGAACAGTGGGCAGCAACTAACGTAATGGTTTATAACAGGGAGAAATGAAAAGTCCTACATCTGGGCAAGAAAAATGAAAAAAAAAAAAATACAGAATGGGAAGAATAGGGCTAAGCAACAGCACATGTAAAAAAAAACGGGTATACGAAGAGATCACAAATTGAGCATGAGTCAACAGTGTGATGCAGCAGCAAAAAAGACAAACACAATTCTGGGAGGTATTAGATCACATGAGGTCATTATCCCTCTCTACTCCTCTTTTGTCAGAACTCATCTGGATTCTGTGTCCAGTTCTGGGCAGCACATTTTAAAAAAGACATCAACAAACAGGAGCAAGTTCAGAAAAGAGCGACCAGAATGGTGACCGGTCTGCAAACCATGTCTTATGAGGCATAGTTGCAGGATTTGAGAATGTTTAACTTGCCAAAAAGAAGACTGAGAGGAGACTTAACAGCTGTCTACAAATATCTCAAGGGCTTTCACACTATAAAGGGATCAGCTTTATTGGGTTGTCACACTGTAGAAGTCACACTGTAAAGGGATTAGCTTTATTCTCATTCGCTCAAGGAAAGACAAGAAGCAGTGGGATGAAACTGAAAGGGAGGAGACACAGATTAGATATTAGAAAAGACTTTTACACAGTCAGGGTGATCAACGAGTGGAACAGGTGGCCACGAGAGGTGATGAGTTCCCTTTTAATGGAAGTCTTCAAACAGAGGCTGGACGGATATCTGTCTGGGATGATTTAGTGAATCCAGCTTTGAGCAGAGGGTTGGACACAGGAGATCACTTCCATCTTTATCATTCTATGGTATCTCCACCCTGGGGTGTGGTACTTCAAGTAAAATGGAAGCCTGTAGTCTTAGGCTGGACTCACACTGTCCGTGTGACATGTGAGGCAGTCCTGGATCAGTCACCTAGAACGGTCTCTCCCTCTCAGGACGGGAATGTCAGCTGCTTGTATTTCTATGCAGCTCCACACTCCCCGTCCAGAGAGGGAGAGGCTGTTCAGGGTTAATGATCCGACACTCGTCCGAGAGACTCGCATATCACACGAACAGTGTGATTCCGGCCACAGTCTGTGTCTGTGTGTGGAGGTGTGCAGACCTCCAGCCGTGTTATTCTTGTTGAGAAGCTGGACACTATTCTGAGCAGGCGGATCCCTATGAACTGGTTATTTTGTTTTACTTTTCTTATTTTGTATCTGGAAAAGGTTGTCTGTGTTTATCCTTTGGTGTCGTCTATGAAGATTTAATAAACCAGCGGACATTCAAATAGTAACGGTTCCTGTCTCTACCTCAACAAACAGCTGAGTGAGTAGCATTACCACAAGGGGTTGCAGTTGCACCCAGGCCCTGACACCAAAGCCCCTGTCACATGGGCCGACATCGCCGCCTATTACATAGGCGACGTAGGGGCGTGGCCCATCGGCGGCGACATCGCCCCTACGTCACCTCATGTAAAGGGGCGATGTCGGCGCCGCCGGGAGGTCGCCTGGTTTCAGAGCAGTGCTCTGAAACCAGGCGACCATCACGGGGCGATGTGTACACATCGCCCCATGTAACCGGCCGCCGGCGACCTGTCAGGCGATGGGAGCCATAGGCTCCCATTGTCCTGCATCGCCGCTGGGGTTTTCAGACACCCCGGCGGCGATGCCGCCTGACAGCTCGTCGGCGTGGGGCTGGAGATGTCGCCCCGTGCAAATAGGGGATGGCGACGCTGGCAGGGCGCCAAAAATGTGCGCGCCCCCGCCAGTCACCGCTGACATCTCCAGCCCTGTCGCCAGGTGTGACGGAGCCATAAGGGTTCCCAAAAAATCATTTAACCTATGAGGAAAGACCAATACTACGCTGAGTGCAGAATTATTAGGCAAGTTGTATTGTAGAGGATTATAATAATAATAATAATACTTTATTTATATAGCGCCAACATATTCCGCAGCGCTTTACAATGTAGGGTTAGAGTACAGAAAATACAGTAAGTAATTACAATAGAGAACAAATATAGTACAATAATTGGACACAAAACAATGGGTATAGAATCAATGTGAAAAAAAAATACAATAAATAAAGCAAGAAATGAAGGTGACCCTGCTCAAAAGAGCTTACAATCTACAATGGTATAGGGGTTGCACAAGGTGCCGGGGCTTATTGCACTGGTGGTCCAGGCATCTTAAGGAAATGGGTATAGGGCTAAGCTTACATGGATCGTCATTATACAGTCTGTGTAGACCTTTATGGTTTGGTGGAGTTTGTAGAAGAGTAATGTCCAGAGGGATAGCCCATTCACTGTCTACAGTACAACGGACTTATTAGGCAGTATGATAGGCCACCTTAAAAAGATGCGTTTTTAGGGATCGTCTGAAGCCATGCAAGTTGTGGATAGTCCTGATTTCTTTGGGTAAAGCATTTCAGAGGTTTGGTGCAGCTCTGGAAAAGTCTTGGAGCCGGGAGTGGGAGGATCGGATTAGTGCAGATGTTAGTCGAAGGTCATTTGAGGAACGTAGAGAGCGGGTGGGGTGATAGACAGAGATGAGGGAGGAGAGGTAGGGGGGAGCTGCACTGTGAAGAGCTTTGTGGGTGAGAACAAGCAATTTGAATTTGATCCTGTAATATACGGGCAGCCAGTGCAATGACTGGCACAGAGCAGAGGCATCTGAGTAACGATTGGCCAGATGGGTGATCCTGGCTGCTGCATTAAGGATGGACTGGAGAGGAGAAAGTCTGGTGAGGCGGAGGCCGCTTAATAGAGAGTTGCAATAGTCAAGGCGGGAATGGATTAGGGCCACGTTGAGGGTTTTTGTTGTTTCCAGGGTGAGAAAGGGGCGGACTCTAGAGATATTCTTCAGGTGTAAGCGACAGGAGCGGACGAGAGATTGCGTGTGGGAGGAGAAGGAGAGATCGGTGTCAAACATAACACCCAGACAGCGAGCCTGCTGCCTAGGCGTTATCGTAGTGCCGCATACTGAGAGAGAGATGTCCGATTTAGGGAGGTTAGTGGATGGGGGGAGCAGAAGAAGTTCAGTTTTGGAAAGGTTTAGTTTCAAATAGAGAGTGAACATGATATTGGAAACTGCAGCAAGACAGTCATTGGTGTTCTTTACTACCGCAGGGGTAAGGTCAGGGGCTGAAGTGTATAGTTGTGTGTCATCAGCATTTATTATTGATCAACAACTATGTTCTCAATCAACCCAAAAGACTCAAATATCAAATCTTAATATTTTTGGAAGTTGGAGTGTTTTTTTTTAGATTTGGCTATCTTAGGAGGATATCTGTTTGTGCAGGTAACTATTACTGTGCAGAATTATTAGGCAACTTAATAAAAACCTAATATATTCCCATCTCACTTGTTTATTTTCACCAGGTAAACTAATATAACTGCACAAAATTTAGAAATAAACATTTCTGACATGCAAAAACAAAACCCCAAAAAATTAGTGCCCAATATAACCACCTTTCTTTATGATGACACTCAATAGCCTTCCATCCATAGAATCTGTCAGTTGCTTGATCTGTTTACGATCAATATTGCGTGCAGCAGCCACCACAGCCTCCCAGACACTATTCCGAGAGGTGTACGGTTTTCCCTCCCTGTAGATCTCACATTTTAGGAGGGACCACAGGTTCTCTATGGGGTTCAGATCAGGTGAACAAGGGGGCCATTCATTATTTTTTCTTCTTTTAGACTTTTACTGGCCAGCCACGCTGTGGAGTAGTTGGATGCATGTGCTGGAGCATTGTCCTGCATGAAAATCATGTTTTTCTTGAACGATACCGACTTCTTCCTGTACCACTGCTTGAAGAAGTTGTCTTCCAGAAACTGGCAGTAGGTCTGGGAGTTGAGCTTCACTCCATCCTAAACCCGAAAAGGTCTCACAAGTTGATCTTTGATGATACCAGCCCATACCAGTACCCCACCTCCACCTTGCTGGCGTCTGTGTCAGAGTGGAGCTCTCTGCCCTTTACTGATCCAGCCTCTGGCCCATCCATCTGGCCCATCAAGAGTCACTCTCATTTCATCAGTCCATAAAACCTTTGAAAAATCAGTCTTATATTTCTTGTTCAAAGGTGGTCGTTTTTCAGCCTTTCTTACCTTGGCCATGTCCCTGAGTACAGCACACCTTGTACTTTTTGATACTCCAGTAACGTTGCAGCTCTGAAATATGGCAAAACTGATGGCAAATGGCATCTTGGCAGCTTCACGCTTGATTTTCCTCAATTCATGGGCAGTTATTTTGCGCCTTTTTTGCCCAACAACGCTTCTTGCAACCCTGTTGGCTATTTTCCATGAAACGCTTTATTGTTCGGTGGTCACGCTTCAAAAGTTTGGCAATTTCAAGACTGCTTCATCCCTCTGCAATACATCTCACAATTTTGGACTTTTCAGAGCCCGTCAAATTTCTCTTCTGACCCATTTTGCCTAAGGAAAGGCATTTGCCTAATAATTAAGCACACCTTATATGGGTGTTGATGTCATTACACCACACCCCTCCTCATTACAGAGATGCACATCACCTGATTTTCTTAATTGGTAGTTGGCTCTCAACTCTATACAGCTTGGAGTAGGACAACATGTATAAAAAGTATCACGTGATCAAAATACTCATTTACATAATAATTCTGCACACTGTGTATGTATTGGGACTCACAACCCTCAGGGTCCATCACTACTAGGACCCCTTAGTCAGAGAATACTAATGCTTATCACTGAGCTCCCGTGTTCTGCCTCAGATCCCTACATTGGGCAGGATATCAAACAATCAACCCAGAATGGCGATATGCCCTAGACTTGCTAACTCTCTCCCTGAAAAGTGGGAGATCTTCTGATTGCAGAAGGAGAAGGCAAATACAGGCTGCTGATTTTGCAAGATTTCTTAAGTGCCAAATGAAGATGGAGTGAACAAGGCATGGAGGGGTGAGACTGAGAAAAAGGAGGCACGGTGAAGTGGAGACATTTTCAATCTCGTCCCTCCAGGGCTGGCTTTCAAAAAAGTTGCTATTTGGCTAATTATTTGAATGAATTGGTAATGTGGCTAGCGGTGTTGGTCACCCTGTGCCACTTTCAACTATACAATTTGCATAGGTCACCAAAGTAGGTCAACTCTGTGGTAAAGTAGGATGCCAGGAGCTCCATGCCCTACCACTCTCCATTCTGTAGGTCACAGGTTTCTTTGAGTCTAAAACCTACAGAACGGGATGGGGGGGGGGGGGTGTTGTACAGGATGTCAGCTCGCAACGCTTGAAATTGGACTTTTGACTGTGCTAGTCCTCGATCAGGATATATATAAATCGGGGGGAATCAGGATGGCGTTATTATTTTTGCTGTGACAATGGTGGCATTATTAGCTGTAAAAGGGGAGAACAGTTGGCAGTTACTCTCTATGGGGCACTGAGGGGCATTATTACTCTTTGTGAGAACTTGGGGCATTATTATTAATAGAACACTCAGGCAGCATTACTATTTAGGGGCACTTCAGACAATATTAAATGTTATGCATTTGAGAGTTATTAACTCTCATAGGGGCACAAAGGAGGCATTATGACTTTTTAGGGGGCAAAAGATATGACTATTAGTTTCTAGAGCACACAAAGGACAAAAATAATAATGCATTATTATTTTCTATGGGGTGATTTTAGCTTCTAGGGGTGCACGGTAAGTACAGTATAACTATGTGGGGCGGAAAAAGGAGGACTGTTACCATGCAACACAGCAGTAATAGAATTGGGGGAAGCAGCACAATGGGGAACTTGTGTAGGCTAGAGACAGGTGAACACAGTGCTGGCATTGTAATAAGTGAAATGGGCCTGTATAAGTGAAATGCATCAGTGTTGCAAATTTTGCAGATAAGTTGTAGATAGAAAAAGTCATCATGACGGTCTGGACCGGATTGAAAAGATGAGAAAAGTGAACAACTCCATCAGAAAGGACATCTCCTACAAATCCCAATTTGTAGCCGCACAGTAATCACTTGTACATTCTGCAAAAAAAGTATGCATTACTGTACAGTCAATTGGTAACATCAGTCCTGGTCTGTGCCCCCTAATACCCACTATAATTGTAGGAGAAATGTCCGGCTGGCCACATCACTCCCAGCAGATGATTGCCGATCAGTGAAAACAACCCAAGAGAATCACTTGATTGCCAGATTGTGATTATGATTTACTATAGGAACCTGAAAGATAATTTCTGTTGGAGCCAAAAAATAGAGTCAGTCCCTTCAAAAGTGTCCATTGTGGACTGCGGTACTGTACCCTGTAGAGTGTGGCGGAGCGAGCACACTGTGACCGGCTTAGGATTCTCATGGAAACAACTTACTTTTTGACTTCTTGTACGTAATCTGCATTCCTGTCAAAGAGGTGATTTAGAGAGGTTTTTATAGCCTCGTGCTTGAAGGCGGACGCCGTCCCGAACACCGTGACGTTGGGAACAGTTGAGCAGAGTTGCGCCACCGCTTGTCCCTGAAAATATCACATATTGGATTAGGAAAATATCTTGTAGACATCCAAAACCAACAGTGTTCACCACCAGCCAAAACGTATTTCTATGAATTACTCCAACAAAAAATACAATGCATGAAGAGGCCCCGAATCCAACGATGGTGCAGAGGTTCTGACACAGAGTTTTTAGATTTAGCAATGCAGCTGAGCTGAGAGAGCTGCCCCCTCCCACACCAAGCTCTGTATGTACAATGACTACCGACAGTGAGCTTCCCACACTAGGCTCTGTATGTACAATGTCTATAAACAGTGAGATGCCCCTGCCAACACCAGGCTCTCTATGTACAATGTCTATAGACAGTGAGCTGCCCCCGCCCACACTAGGCTCTGTATGAACAATGTCTATAGACAGTGATCTGCCCCAGCCCACACCAGGCTCTGTATATAGAATGTCTATAGGCAGTGAAAAGCTGATTATCACAGTAGGGACTAGGCTCACTTGATGATGTGCCAGAGCAATGATAAGCTGCCTGTACTAAAATAAACATTGTAGGTACTCGACAACAGACATTGTGATAAAGAATGCATTGCTGAATTCTGTGTTAACCATTACAGCTTGATGTATTCAGATTACATTGCAAAAACCCGCTGACAGATTTCTTTTAAGATATGTTTACAAGGTAACTATTATTTAATAGCATTTATTATATGTTATAGAAGCTGTTACGCTCTGCTGATTAGTGGGAATTCCGGTCCTGAGACTCCCACCGATCAGTCAAAACACTACTCTGAAGTCCACAATTCCTACAGTGTCAGGCAGCTGCTGCAAAGGCAAATAAAATAATGGGATGCATTAAAAGAGGCATAGATGCTCATGAGGAGAACATCATTTTACCTCTATACAAGTCACTAGTGCGACCACACTTAGAATACGGTGTACAATTCTGGTCTCCAGTGTATAAGAAAGACATAGCTGAACTAGAGCGGGTCCAGAGAAGAGCGACAAAAGTCATTAGAGGACTAAGGGGTCTGCAATACCAAGACAGGTTTTAAACTTGGGGTTATTTAGTTTGGAAAAACGAAGGGTTAGGGGTGATCTTATAATAATGTATAAATATATGACGGGACAGTACAGAGACCTTATTAATGAGTATGGGTTTCATAAGTTACTGGGCGAACTCCAGTGACATTGACATGAGTTGGGAGCTATTATGAGGTATGTTGTGCTTATATCTCTAGTTGAATCTTCCTGTTGACACCATGACGTCGTGTACGTTTTTACAAGTGCTCAATAAGAAAAGAAAAAAAAAAACTAATTTTTCTGCCTATTAAATTCCATAGCCTTTAGGTCCGAAGCACAAGCAGCCTCAATATATCCCAGACCTGTACTTGCTTTACGGGCTGCCATATGGTGCACGTGTTTGGCGCAGGACAACCTCTATAAACCTTCCAATAAGGTCACATAGACAGCTCGGGCGCACAGCCATAGGTGCCATATGAATATGGAAATCCAGAGACTACAATCTGCTAACAAATAAGTTATTTTACAATTGTTTATTCTGTTAAATGCAGAATCGATCATCATAAATGAAGGTATAAAAGTACAATGATTCCCGGCCACCAATGAAATATGGTTTTCACTTCTGCTTGTTTAAAAAGCCCAATAATCCCCGACATGCTGAATCCACAACACATAACCTCATAAATCCTATTACGTGTTTGATGGAATGAGAAGAATGAGGATATTAAGATCAGACATTTCTCCCAGACTCGGCTCTTGGTAATTGTGTTTTTACAGTAATATTTAATGGTTTTGTTTCCTTCCGAGCTGTAGTCAATGGAAGTCATTTCTGATGATTGCCTCGTTATTGCACGTTTTATGCTGGCAGGGAAATGAAGATTACAGCTGTTTGACTCACGATATTAAAGCAGTATTCCTGCCTAAGGCTGGGTTTTCCGTCTCCTGCTGTGGTTGTAGAGCTTTTACAGTTGAAGCATGGTAATAATACTGCATATTTCACATCTGTAAACTTCCTTAGCAAACTGCAGCTTCTTAGGCCGGCTTCACACCACGGTTTGGAGCTGTCAGATTGTGTCTGGTGTTTTGCAGGATGCACCAGACACAACCTGACAACCCCGGTCGAGCAGAACTGGAGGGCAAATCGGCCGTCCGATCCTGCTTTTTGCCGGCTTCGTTTCTGCAGCTGTCTAGTGCTGAAATTTCAGCACCGCGAGTGCATAAGAGCTGGCCGCGGTGCTTAAATTTTAGCTGTGGAGCTCCGTCCATGGTTCTGAATGAGCGCGGCTGCTTTTAACAGTTGCCGCTCGTCAGTACCATGGATCTGGGAACTGGTACGATTTTTTGTCGGATCTGGGGCGATCCGGCGCACATAGACTCCATTGCTATCGGCACCAAATCCGGCAGAATCCTGTTTGGTTCGATTTTTGCATTGGACACAAAAAATGCTGCAGACTCCGGTTTTGTGTCCGATGCAAAAATCGGACAAAACCGGATACTCCCGGAAAATCCCCAAACCGGAGGCCACATAAGGCCAATCCGGCACCATAAGGATCAATGGGGAACAAATTTGGATCCGGGTCTGTCCTGTTCACACCGGGAGAGAATCGGACCCAAAAAACCATGGTGTGAAGCCGGCCTAAACCATGCCATAATTATCCATGTTATGGACCGGTCTGGGATATGGGACTGGGCTCTGCTCCTTTCCCCTATTTCCACCGCCTTCTCTTGCGCTCCACATAGGGTTTCATAAGTTACTGGGTGAACTCCAGTGACATTATTGTGGCGCCCTCTGGTCGGGATGCCACGGAGGGGTACTGCACCCATAAAAGAGTGTGTAGTATTCCTGTGGCTGAGGAATTGGGATGCTGCATAAAGGACCCTCGTGACACGCATCCACACACACCCTAGTTAGGGGACCGTGGGTAGACCCGCTGTAGGCAGGACCCAGTCCCATGGAATAGAAAAGTGTGTGGGTGGGAAGAGCGTTAGGCAGTCAGACAGTGAGAGAAAGAGCTCCGTTGGGGAGCAAGGAGTAGAAGACGGCGGAGGAGCCGTCAGGGCAGAATGAGACCCAGGTGTTGCGGTGCGCCCGAATCCGGACCCGGTACAATTACAGACTGGAGGGGTTCAGCCCCGGAATGGAGGACCGGCTCCACCGAACCGAAGGCCCGAGCTTCTTTAGGAAGTCCTGGCCGACCCCCGGCGCAAGGAGGAAAAGGCACTATAGAGGGTCCCGAGGACTCAAAGAGGAGTCGCTCAGAAACAGGGGATCCGTGGGAGCTGGCTTCAGGCTTTGCGTGCGGGAGCACTGAGGGAACAACAGAAGACAGCGCAGGAAGGGACCGGACAAGAATAGCAGCATTCCACCGAGGGACCCAAGTGCGGCATCCTAATTCCCGGCGACTACCTAGGCCAGGCAGACCCGAAAATACTGTGTTTGAAGAACTGCCAGTAAACCCGTTCAGAGTTACAAACTGTGTGTGGTACTTTATTCATCTGCACCTGCGGAGCCGCCGACCGCAGCCTGAGAAGAACAAGTAACAGGGCCTGGTGTGGTTGCGTGCCTGTGTAAATCAAAGACTTTTCCTGCAGCTACATTTCCCACAACTGCCCCGGGGATCCTTCTCCACCTACGGGTAGTGTAACCATCCTGCTGTTCGTCATCACCCTGGAGGTCTGTCCCACAGCGCCGGTAACATTACCGGAACTGTAGGTGGCGTCAAAAATCACTATTTTTATTATTTTTATTGACTGTTCCCCTTTTCAGTGACCACCAGGGCCATGGAACTGGGCACAGGCCCCAGTGACATTCCCCTTGAAACAACGCCATGGCACTGGTGCGGGTCATTATCAGACGAGACCTTTTAAGATCAACTCAGAAACAGGTGTCTAGGTATTAGGCAGGATTCACACTTGCACAAGACTCGTATCGAATCATCTGAAATGGCAGTCCGATCTCCGGACAGGAGCGTGCAGGCACAAAGAAATACATGCAGCTGCACGCTGCTGTCCGGAGAGCGGCTGGCCGTGCTGGGTGATGCAATTCTATCGCAAGTGTGATTTCGGCCTTAAGTACAGGATGGGCCATTTATATGGATGCACCTAAATAAAATGGGAATGGTTGCTGATATCAACTTCCTGTTTGTGGAACATTAGTGTATGGGGGGGAAAACTTTTCCAGATGAGTGGTGACCATGACGGCCATTTTGAAGTTGGACATTTTGAATCCAACTTTATTTTTTTCAATAGGAAGAGGGTCATGTGACACATCAAACGCAGAGAGAATTTCATAATAAAAACAATGGTGTGCTTGGTTTTAACATAACTTTATTCTTTCATGAGTTATTTACAGGTTTATGACCACTTATAAAATGTGCTCAAAGTGCTGCCCATTGTGTTGGATTGTCAATGCAACTCTCTTCTCCCACTCTTGACACACTGATAGCAACACCGCAGAAGAAATGATAGCACCGGCTCCAGTATCCGTTGTTTCAGATGCTGCACATCTCGTATACTCACAGCATAGACAATTGCCTTCAGATGAGGGATGAGGCAAACTTTTTTGTGCATGGTGAAGTTAACAAACAAAACCAGCGCTATTGGTGTGACACTAACCCACAGTGGATAGATCCTTCCAAGACTTGTAAATAACTCATGAAAGAATAAAGTTACATTAAAACCAAGCACACCATTGTTTTTCTTATAAAATTCTTAATAGGTTTGATGTGTCACATGACCCTCTTCCCTTTGAAAAAAATAAAGTTAAATCTAAAATGGCCAACTTCAAAATGGCCGCCATGGTCACCACCCATCTGGAAAAGTTTTCCCCCTCCCATACACTAATGTGCCACAAACAGGAAGTTGATATCACCGACCATTCCCATTTTATTTAGGTGCATCCATATAAATGGCCCACCCTGTAGTTTTGTGTTCCCTTATCTTGTGCTTTGGAGTTTGCCCCCTGGTTTTCCCTGCTGCAATCATCTCTGCAAACTCCTTTTTTTCTACAATCTACTTCCTGATTCAAACCTGCAACTAACCCTTTTTTTTTTTTACGTAAACTTATTGAGCTCATCTCTGGACTTGTTCACACTACAAACACTGTTGCATCAGACTGTATCATCTCTACAAACAAGTCTGCCTTTTCACTACTTCCGTCAGTCGCTAGATATTGGTTTGCTGATCAGCTCTTCCTCTGCTGGCAGCATAATAAACTTTGTTCTGGAGCTGTGCACTGTTGCAATTCCTGAATTGACCGTACATCTTCAGTTCCTGAGTGTTCCTGGCTCTGTGTTTTTTGGTGTTCTTTTGTATGGCTGCCATCCAAAATACTCTGCAATACCTAGGTGATGTCTTAAGGTACCTTTACACGCTGCAATTACGGTGTTGAAACTGAGAGGCATTCTGGAGTTCCATCACCGTAGCCATGAAATTGCTACGAAATTGCGGCGTGTATTTGTGGAATCCGGTGGTGGTTTTTAAAGTTGCTCCCGGTTGCGATTTCAGAGCATTGTTCGAAAACTAGCCGCAACCCTGAAGGTGAATTGCCCTGATTTTGGCGTGTGAACGGGCGATAGGGATGGAATCCGCATCGCCCACTGATTTCCCAGAGGCGTTGCCCAGCGTGCTGGACACCGCGCCCTGTCAGCGATTATTGGTGGGGGCTACTGTGTTTCCATTGGCTGTCCCTTCACAGGGCGCCATATTTGAACAGCTGTCCATTCGCACTACACAACTGTAATGGCGTCATGTATTAGCCAGCCTTCCTGCGCACCCTGGCCAATCAGGACGCTATTGCGTTGTCCAATGATTGTGTTGTGGGCGCGGTGTAGCGAAATTTGGCACGCCTATCTGTTCGCACCGCTGCACAAGTACGCCCATGTTCCATTGGTGATTGCGGCGTTTGAAGCAGCGTCGGGAGTCTACCGGATGTTTCCCGCAGTTTCTGTGGCAACTTCCGGGGAGACACGTACCCTTGGGTTGACGACGCAATTGCGCCGTGTACATGCGGCTTCAGCGTTCGGAGGCAAAGGTGAAAAATGTGCACGCGCACGTTCGGTTGCCTCCGATCGTCGCCCGAAGTTGCGGCGTGTAAAGGTACCTTTATGGATCTGTCAGGGTCCCTGAATTGATAATCCTGCACTGTACCTAACTAACTTTCGACAGTCCCATAGAGAATGAATGGAGGGGTGATCTTCAGAGGTCAGATCGCCACCGATCAGCAAGTTATCACTTCTCACCATGAATTTCATGTTAATAAACATTACTAGGGTGGCTTTATTTGGGATGATTTGTAACATGCCTTTTTTAAAGTGCCTGTTTTTCCTCATAAAAAAAACAACTGAAAAAAACAAAAAACAAGACCGAACAAAATGCAATAACCCTAGCGAGGATCGTATTGGAAAACGCACAAAAAAACCCCAAATTGTTTGTAGTGTATTTCATGCTTTCACCAAACATCTAACCACTGAGGAAAAAGCATAAACAGGGGTAGTAAAATGCTGCAAACAATGCACAATTTTTCCTTAAAATTTTTTTTTATTAACAATTTTATACTTTATAATGTAAAAACGTTGTACATTTTGACCCACTTTATATTTGCTGTAATATATGTCAGTCTTAAAGTGAATCTGAACCAGATTTCACAATACAAACCTCACTCATCGTTATATGGATTTTTAAAGCCTGACGAGTCTGGTGTACTTACTTTGAAAATCCATGTTAGAATTGCTGTATAATCCAGATATTAATACGAGCAGTTATAGAATAAGAAAGCTCATGAGTACAAGAGTATTATTATCTGCCTACACCTTCTACAGATTGTACTGAGCAGTGTGAGATTCCATCAACACCGGAGACAAAGATGCTAAAGAGATAAGGTGAGTGTAGATTCAGCCACAGCAGTGACGAAGGACACCAAGGACTGTAAATCAGCCAAGGTGGGCGGAAGTTCAGCAGCAACAGGGAGGAAAGACACTTAAAAGCTGTCAATCAAGCTAGTGGGAGGGACACTGGGAGCTGGTGTATAATATAGGCGGGTGTATATTCAGCAGCTTCAGGAAAAAAGTATACTGAGGAGCCGATAATTAGATTAGGTAGGTGGAGATTCAACAGCTGCAGGGAGCAGGGTTTTGGGCTAAGATTCACCAGTACAAAGGAGGGACACTGAAGAGTTGTTAATCAGTCTAGTTGGGCTAAGATTCACCAGTACATAGGAGAGACACTGGAGAGTTGTCAACCAGTCTAGTTGGGCTGAGATTCACCAGTACATAGGAGAGACACTGGAGAGTTGTCAACCAGTCTAGTTGGGCTAAGATTCACCAGTATATAGGAGAGACACTGGAGAGTTGTCAATCAGACTAGTTGGGCTGAGTTCACCAGTATATAGGAGAGACACTGGAGAGTTGTCAATCAGTCTAGTTGGGCTGAGATTCACCAGTACATAGGAGAGACACTGGAGAGCTGTCAACCAGTCTAGTTGGGCTGAGATTCACCAGTACATAGAAGAGACACTGGAGAGTTGTCAATCAGTCTAGTTGGGCTGAGATTCACCAGTACATAGGAGAGACACTGGAGAGTTGTCAATCAGTCTAGTTGGGCTGAGATTCACCAGTACATAGGAGGGACACTGGAGCGATGTCAATCAGTCTCGTTGGGCTGAGGTTCACCAGTACAAAAGAGGGGCACTGAAGAATTGTCAGTCAATCTACTTGGGCTGAAATTCACCAGTACAATGGAGGGATACTGGATAATTGTCAGTCAGTCTAGTTGGGCTGAGATTCACCAATACAACAGAAGGACACTGAAGAGTTGTTAATCAGTCTAGTTGGGCTGAGATTTACCACTAGGAAGGAGGGACACTAAAGAGTTGTTAATCAGTCTAGTTGGGCTGAGATTCACCACTAGGTATTAGGGACCCTGAAGAGTTGTCAGTCAGTCTAGTTGGGATGAGATTTACCACAAGGTAGAGGGGACATTGAAGAGTTGTCAATCAGTCTAGTTGGGCTGAGATTCATCACTATGTAGGAGGGATACTGAAGAGTTGTCAGTCAGACTTGTTGGGCTGAGATTTACCACTAGGTAGGAGGGACCCTGAAGAGTTGTCAGTCAGTCTAGTTGGGCTGAGATTCACCACTAGGTAGGAGGGACCCTGAAGAGTTGTCAGTCAGTCTTGTTGGGCTGAGATTTACCACAAGGTAGAGGGGACATTGAAGAGTTGTCAGTCAGTCTAGTCGGGCTAAAATTCACCACTAGGTAGGAGGGACACTAAAGAGTTGTCAATCAGTCTAGTTGGGCTTAGATTCACCAGTACAAACTAGGGACACTGAAGAGTTGTCAGTCACTCTGATTGGGCTGAGATTTACCACAAGGTAGAGGGGACATTGAAGAGTTGTCAATCAGTCTAGTTGGCCTGAAATTCACGAGTACAAAGGAGAGACCCTGAAAAGTTGTCAATCAGTCTAGTTGGGCTGAGATTCACCAGTACATAGGAGGGACACTGGAGATTTGTCAATCCGTCTAGTTGGGCTGAAATTCACCAGTACAAACGAGGGACACTGAATAGTTGTTAATCAGTCTAGTTGGTCTGAGATTCACCAGTACAAAGGAGAGACACTGGAGAGTGGTCAATCAGGCAATAAGTGGACATTCAGCAGCAGCTGCAGGGAGGATATTGAGTAGCAGTAGATAAGGCTAGGTGAGCGGAAATTGAGGTTAAATGTATAGAACTAAGCAGCCATTCCGAGATGGATTTGCAAACTGAGGACTAATGTCATCAGGCATCAGGTCTAAATCTATGAATTAAAGAATGCAGTTTGTATTGTGAAATCTGCTGATTCATCCACTTTAATAAATCTCCCCGAATGTTAGAAATCATCCAAATAGTTGTAAGTGTATTAATTCAAAGTATATAACGTTTTACTTACCACCCCGCCACCTGCGGAGTGCACCAGCACTGACATCCCTTCTCTGAGATTGGCCACCTCAAAAAGCATCATGTAGGCTGTGACAAAGTTCATTGGGAAAGCGGCAGCTTCGGAGAAAACTCATATCATCAGGGATCTTGTAGACGAATTCTGCAGGGGTACAGGCCACCTCCGCCCAGGCATTGTAATTAACAAAGGCCATCACTCTGTCACCTATCTGCAATGCAAGAACACAAGGTCGGGTGAAGAATGTATGGAAAACAATTATGGTGAAGCAGCAATCTTGGACCTGTGGCTCATTAGCTTTCGATAACATACCCCCCTCAGCAGGCTCTGCCTTATATCTCAAACTGATTGAAGGGTTTTCCCATCTTCATAAATGGGGATTGTCAGATAGAGGTTATAATTACAAACAATTTAGCAATTTCCTGACCTTTATGTCTCCTTTCTTTTTTTGCTTTGTGTTATTTGTTCATGTTTTTGCTCCAAATTCTTCAAAATGGCACACGTGATTGACGGATTGTCAAAATAAAAAATTCTTCATCCTGTTTTGCCACATTTTAGTACCACGGTCCATTAAATAGTACAAAATTTGAGCAATATTTTAAAGGCGTATATAAAGTCAATCTGTAATTGATGAATCAGCCAAAGATATCTGAAGACATCCGAGTGCTGTCTGAGGGGCCCGTCACACCAGATGACTTCGCCGGAGATGTCGACGGAGATGGGCGGGAGCGCACACGTTTTTGGCGCCCCGTCAGCGTCAACAACTCCAGCAACGCGCCGGCGATCTAACAGGCGGCGTCGCCGCTGGGGTGTCTAAAAACCGATTCATCGCCTGTGAGATCGCCGTCCCCCGTTTACATGGGGCGATGTGTACACTCAGAGTGAAACCAGGCGACCACTCAAATGTGTCGCTCTCGCCTATTCACATTAGGCGACGCATCGGCAATGTCAGCGGTGATAGGCCACGCCCCAGCGTCGCCTATAAGAATCACCGCCGACATCTCCAGGTGTGACGGTACCCTGATTCTTCATAGACTTTCATAGTTAATTTTAATCCAACACTCAGATTAATATTGGACATATCTCTGCAGATTGCTTGGTGTATAAAAAATCACGGACATGTGAACGGCCCCATTCACAATTTCAGGTATGAATAGTATCTGTAAACAAAACTACTGGTAGCCCTCATACACAAAAAACTAATGGGTGAACGAGCAAAATGTTGGGTAAACTAGTTAGATTTGATACAATTTGATTTGTTCATCTTTACAGGTGAGAAATGTATAATAGCTGGGAAGTCCAACCACAAGGAACCCAACTGAGCGCAAGAACAGGGTACACTGTGTGAAGGAAGTGTAAGTGAGCATGTGCGACCACTGCTCTATTGTAACACATGGACTAAGGGATGTCCAGTGCATGGCGCACAGGGAGAAGATGACCCTGCAATCAATAGGGAGCGGGGGATGGGACACCTCCTGACCCTATCCTGATCCTGAGCTCACCTAGTATCCCTCAGTGGGTCCTTCCCCCCGCCATCATGGACCTAGTCCCTAATTGTCCCTCTACCCACCCTGTCTACTGCCAAGGCTGGTGAGTACACTCGATGTCACTGCAACCACAGGAGGAGGAGGACAGAAAGGATATACTACTTCAAGGCTGCAGCCAGACACCAGGACTGCAGGAACCAGAACTCCAGCAGCTACACCAAGCTTCCTTCCTCCAAGATGGTCAGAATAGTTAATCTATTACTGGCATCTGCTGATAGATCATGTGATTAAAACATATTAAGCTATGGGTTGATCTCGATGGACTCAGGGTACCTTTACACGCCGCTACTGGCGGGTGGATACAACCAGCTACTTTACGTGCACGAGCACGCACAAACGGTTACAAACGGTAAACGCACCATCTTTACACGCCGCCACAAGCTACGCTACGCTACGTGACATCTATCCCCGGATACACCGCTGGGTGCCACAAGTAGCCATCTGTAGCTTAGCGTACCATCTTCAGACGCCGCCACCACAGGGTACTCTGGGCGGAACAAAGGCAGCAGAGAAAACATATAGGCGTGCCACAGTCCATCACGCCGCGCCCAAACCACAACCATTGGCTAACACAATAGAGTTCTGATTGGGCACGAGCAAAGGGCGGATGGCGGACACCTGACGTAGTAGTGATCGGACTGTGGGACGGAATAAGCACTTGTGACATGGCGGAGTGTGCAGGAAGAGCCAATCGGTACGCAGTATCTTCCACCAATGATCGCTGATGGGGCGAGGTAACCCGGAGCCTGTGTCACACCCCAGCTACATACCAGGTACATTGCCTGGTGTCGACACATCCCTTCTGTTGCTTCTTTACACACCAATACAGCTCGCTACATTCGCCTGTGTAGCCAACCGTTTCCGGGCAGTGCTCGGAAACAGATGTATCTGTGGCCGGGTGCCTCCTACCGTCTTTACACGCCGCTACTACGGGGTATTTTGCCGCTACAAGCTACATTTGTAGCCTGTAGCTGGTTGTATCCACCCGCCAGTAGCGGCGTGTAAAGGTACCCTAAGGGTACCTTTACACACGGCTACATTTGTAGCTTGTCACCAGGCAACTTACTGGTTGCAGTGAAATCATGGAGACAAGGTTCTATCTGGTTGCTGTGTACAAATGGAATCATGTATCCATGATTTCACTGCAACCAGTAAGTTACCTGGTGACAAGCTACAAATGTAGCCAGGAGTAAAGGTACCCTAAGGGTACCTTTACACACGGCTACATTTGTAGCTTGTCACCAGGTAACTTACTGGTTGCAGTGAAATCATGGAGAGATTATTCCATTTGTACACAGCAACAAGATAGAACCTTGTCTCCATGATTTCACTGCAACCAGTAAGTTACCTGTAGCCACACTAGAAATGTAGCCGCGTGTAAAGGTACCCTTAGGGTACCTTTACACGCCGCTACTGGCGGGTGGATACAACCAGCTACATGCTACAAATGTAGCTTGCATCGGCAATGTACCCCGTAGTAGCGGTGTGTGAAGATGGTAGGAGGCACCCGGCAACAGATGCATCTGTTTCCGAGCACTGCCCTGAAACAGGTGGCTACCCAGGCGATTGTAGCGAGCTGTATCGGCGTGTAAAGAAGCAACAGAAGGGATGTCTATACACCCGGCGATGTACCTAGTATGTAGCTGGGGCGTGACACAGGCTCCGGGATCCCGCCCCCCTTCAGCGATCATTGGTGGAAGCTCCTGCGTTACGATTGGTAGTCGCTGCATAGGGAGGCATATTTAAGGAGCTGACCAGTCACACTACACAATTGCTCGAGCGTCATGTATTAAACAGCCTCCTGCGCTGCCTGGCCAATCATGGGTTTCTTGCTTTGTCCTATCAGCGTACGGACGTCTCGTAATCCACAATTGTGGCACGCCTATGTGCTGTCCCTGCTGCACCAGGTCCGCCCATATTAGCTTGTTGTAGCGGTGTGTAAATGAGGTAAGGTAAGCTACAGATGGCTACTTGAGACACCCGGCAGTGTATCCAGAGATAGATGTAGCGTAGCGTAGCGCACCTTGTGGCGGCGTGTAAAGGTGGTGCGATTACCGTTTGTAACCGTTTGTGCGTGCTCGTGCACGTGAAGTAGCTGGTTGTATCCACCCGCCAGTAGCGGCGTGTAAAGGTACCCTTAGGGTACCATTACACGTCGCAACATTGCATGCAATTTCACTTGCAATTTGCTGTTTGCAGTGAAATTATGGACACATTGTTCCATTGGTACACAGCAACAAAATGTGTCCATGATTTCACTGCAACCAGCAAATTGCCAGTGAAATTGCATGCAATAGTGCGTCGTGTAACGGTACCCTTATGGTACCTTTACACGCCGCGACGGCAGGCTGGATACATCCCGCTACAGGCTACAAATGTAGCTTGTAGCGTCAATGTAGCCCGTCGTAGCGGCGTCTGAAGACGCGACGCTACAGCCGGCGACAGATACATCTGTTTATGGGCTCTGCTCGAAAACTGATGGCTACATCGCCGATGGTAGCGAGCTGTATCGGCGTGTAAAGAAGCACCGGAAGGGAACTCTGGACACCCTGCGATGTAGCTGCAATGTAGCTAAGGCGTGACACAGGCTCCGGGATACCCCGCCCCATCACCGATCATTGGAGGAAGCTCCTGCATGACGATTGGTAGTCGCTGCCTAGGGCGGCATATTTAAGGAGCTGACCAGTCACACTACACAATCGCTCGAGCGTGCTGTATTACTCAGCCTCCTGCGATGCCTGGCCAATCATGATGATATTGCGATGTCCTATCATCGTACGGACGGCTCGTAATCCAAGATTGTGGCACGCCTATGTGCTGTCCCTGCTGCACCAGGTCCTCCCATAGTAGCTGGTTGTAGCGGTGTGTACATGAGCTACAGCTGGCTACTTGAGACACCCGGCGATGTAGCTAGCTACAGATGTAGCGTGGCGTAGCGCACCTTATGGCGGCGTGTAAAGAGGGTGCGTTGACCGTTTGTAGCCGTTTGAGCGTGCTCGTGCACGTGAAGTAGCGGGATGTATCCAGCCTGCCGTCGCGGCGTGTAAAGGTACCATTAAAGTCTATCTTCAACCTTAAAAATTTATGAAACTATTTAAAGGGAAGGGGAGTGGTCACAAACTGGCAGCAACCTTGCTGGTCCAAAAGAAAGCAATACCATTTAAAATCCATGAACCTACAAATTCATGTGACTCTCAAATCCCAGAGCTGTCACAGGACTCCTAACAACAGGAGAGACTTGTGACACCTGTTCATTGTACGGAGTTATATACAGCTATTAAGACAGTGTTCACTATTGGTACAGGGTGCATTAGGTCCATCGTTCTAACATCATTCAGAAATAATATATTTATTGTCCACCTTGTGAAGTTTTTGGAACAACCCCTTTAAGACTGTCTGCCAATGTACTGAGTGCAAATGACAAATTCAGCTCTGCTACATCTGTGCACCCGTGTTTGGAAGATCTGTGATGAAAAAAGGAGGAGGCCATCAATAACACGGATGGATACAATTACAGAGACCCTGAACCTGTGCTTTCTGCATCTTGTATCCTCTGGCGGCATCGACTCCGCTTGTGAAGGGAAAGATATTATTAATAATCGCCATCTGTTGGAGAATTACAATGAAATTACCTAATGCTTTGACCGCATAAGTCTTCCGGTTTTAGGTTAATTAAACCTGATAATGAAAAGTTATGTAACTTTTTAAAATAATTAGAGTTTCACAGAGAATGAGAACTTCTTCATTTACCCCAGAGAGTGAAAACCTTTATAGTAAGCAAAGCTGTCCTCTTCCAAAAAAATATGCAACCCCTGTCCATGGACTGTACCTGGCAGCACTGGAGTAAACGAGGCCGACCTGCAATACCACACACAACCTGTGGACAACTGTGGTGCCATGAAAACATATAAAAATGTGACTATAAAGAAAGCGGATAACTAGTGAGCGTTTTACTACACAGTTACCAAATAGTTCATCCGACATCGAAGAGTTGGAAAACAGCGCCACTGTTGTCAAAAGTCTGTAACTGGTATTGCAGCTACACCCATTATATCGGGTATCTGATTTTTGCAGCAGATGAAGGGGCAGAGACCCTTATTCCAGCGATGTGTCACTTTCTTTACTGGGTGCTGCAGATCTAGCAGTTCTCTGAAAGCTGAGCTGTGTATAACCCCGCCCACATCACTGATTGTATGCTTCACTGTACATAGTCAGAAAACTACCAATGAGTGGTAAGGATGTAGCTGGAATATCGAGCAGAAGGCTGAGTAGTTCTCTAATGATAATGTCCTGCTAATAAAACAGTGAAACTGCAGACCAGTAAGTGATACATGGCTGGAATCATCAAGCTGCTCTCAGTTTAGATAGCGAAACCTTGGTGACAAAGTCCCTTTAGATGAATGGTACTGAGCAATCTTAAAGGAGGTTTTCCTAATAAATACATTTGTCACCTGTCCACAGGATAATGATTGTCATACAAAGTCCACTGTGTGAATGGAGAGGTGTGCACCTGCTTGACCCCCCACTCCACGCATTCATATAGAAGTGAATGGCTCAGTGGTTCACATTCATAGGGGACTTTAAAAACCACATTGTCAGAACTGGTGGGGTCCCAGCAATCATACATTACCTATCCAATATATGCATCTATTGGGAAATATCACTATAGCAGACAAAACCCATGAACATGAGTGGCATCGGATTAGGAAAAAAAGACCCTATTTTCTTCCTAAACATCCCCTCGAAAGGATACATGTAAGGTTTCATTCTACCTGAAGCACGGGCATCATAAATCAGTGACTGGCTCTTGTATTACAAACATCTATGTTTTACAATGGAAACATGCTGTGATCCACAGAAAAATGTAGTTCGCAGTCAGGAGAAAAGAAGGGGTTAAACTACCACGCTGCCATATAGAAAAATGAGCCGAGCAGGAATACCTGTCCAGTGATTTTTTAATCTACGCCTTTCAGGGAGAGAATTCCCCTTCTTCAGGGACAAAAAAATCACAGATGTCATAAAGACGTATCCTCCGAAACACGTAGACTAAAGAATCACTGGCCAGGTATTCCTGCTCGGCTCATTTTTCTCCACGGCAGCGCGGTTGTTTAACCCCTTCTTTTCTCTTGACTGTGATACCCTTCTACAGCAGCTGTCACAGTGGAAGCATTTTAGAGTGGTTGTGACTTTCTCACAACACACCCAGGTGAGCAATCCAGAGTAGTGAAGTCAGAGTCGTAGTCAATGACCATTTTGGTGTAGTTGGAGTGGGTATAGAATGCACCAACTCTGATCCTATAATATATATTAAAATGGGTACAGTAATTCAATGCAGTATGTGAATATTAGAATTATGAATTATGTTCTTATTGACATGCCCCCCAGGGCCGTGGGGTACTCGGAACCGGGGTACAATACTTCTGGGCAGTCACAGGGATCGAGACCTGGCTCCATGGCTCTGGTGCGTGTGTTTTGCCTGAGGTGGGTAGCTTTCCTTGCTTCCAAGCTTAATATTGTGTCAACCGGACCCTGGGGCGCCACATGCTCACTGTCACACTTCCGGGGGAACGCGCCCTAGAGTGGACCCACTAGGCTGTGCTACTGAACTTCCCTGGGTGAGCTGAACCTATTTTACCCAACCCCTATACAGGGATTGTCAGGGGCAAGCCCAGGGGGTCTAAATGCCACGGCTGCTAGTACCAGGGGGGCGGCTCGTAAGGTTAGCCTATGCTGTGGCACAGCTAAGGATTCCGGGTAACGGTACAAGGCTAGGAGGGCAGGAATGGTGCTACCAGGGAAGAGCACAACTAGGGTTCCAGGTACAGGGTACAAGGCTAGGAGAACAGGAATGTCTCCACCAGAGGAGAGTACAAGGAAGGCCTGACCAACAGTCAGCAAGGCAGAAGCAAACTGACTTAATAATCAGGCACCTCCCATCAGTGGAGGTGGCCTGATATACCAGAGGAACAGCAGCTATTGGTCAAGGGGAGTGTCAGGTTGGACCGTGCCGGCCCCTAAAGTCACAGGGGAGGAGTGCACCTAGTGCACCGTTGATTGGTTACATGAATACGACCATTGTAATGTGCTCATGTGTGAGCCCGGTGGTCAGCTGAAAAGGAAGGGAACCCGGCGATGGCTCCAAGACACAGTACGCCTGGACGCTGGATGCCCGGTCGGCAGAGTGGCAGAGGCATGCCGACCCGGGAGAGGTGAGCTGGAGAGCGGTGCCAAGGGGACCTAACACTCACTCTCTGAGACTTATCTCCCACCCCTGCATGGGCGGTGGGTCCCTCCCTTCTCTTGTAATCTGCCCCTCCTCTTGGTGGAGTCGGCATGGCACCACGCAGGCCCCTTTGACTTCCTGTTGGCACTCGGGACGGGCCTGCTTTTATGCAACTTGTGCAGGCCCATTCCACAATGGAGGGCCTGGGGAGGCCCCCGCACCAGCACATGGCGCCACCCGTGGTGTTCAGCTATTGATGGCCAACGCTGCAGGCGGGACCTCTTGGGATGATAGAATCGCAGCTAAGGTGATATCGCTCCCCATGGGTGGAGCGGTTTCCCCAGGCAACCGGTATAGTCTATAGCAATGGTGGGCCATTGGGTTCTCCGCTGGAGCGATACTGAGGAAGGTCTGTGTGGCGTCTGGCCCGGCTGCTTGGTGCGGAAAGAAACAGTCTCACACACAGCTTCTGAATTCTGTACCCGGTTTACTCAAGGGTTTCTTTAGCAATGCCGCCGGGTGCTGCTCTCTGTTAAGCTCCAGTCCAGATAGTCCTCTAGGAATCGTGATAGCTCGTCCAAGACACTCCCTTTTATGTTCCCTTCTCTCGGATTGTTCTCCCAGCGCTAACTGTTGCCTCTCCTACTTGCACCTCCGCACACAGAGCCCCAATCTGGCAGCCACGGCCTTGTCGGGCGCCCGGTACCAAGTCCCTAGCCCTAGTACGGCTACCTTCTCAGCTGATGTATCGGGTGTCGGCTACAGCTCCTGTAGACCTCGTGGCCTCTGGTTCTGTGGTTGAAGTGTGGAGTCTCCTAGCCACCTCAGGGCCGGTCCCTGGTTCCCAACCAGCCCCTCCGTTCGACTCCGGTTAAACTTGGATTCGGGCGCATGGGTGGTTTTTCTCTGACTCTACCCGTGCCCCTGGGGCTTACTCTTCCTTGCCTGCTGTTGTTCTCTCGACTCAGGATGAGCTCCTCACTGCTCAAGTCCTCCAGGTGCTCTAGTTGCACCACTCTCTCACTTTCTCCTCCTGGTTACTGCTCTTACTTGTTACTGCTCCTACTACCTACTACCCACCCACACTCTTCCCTTTTTCTTGTCCCCCCGACTGGGCCCTCCCTCCATTGGGTCCGCCCACCTTCCATGGGACAGGGTTCTAATGATGTGTTGGGTGCCTGATGGGTGTCTCGGACTTACCATCCTGCTTCCCTGAGCACAGGGATACTACACCCGTGGAGTGGGTGCAGTATCCCCTGTGGCGATCAGACCGCAGGGGTGCTACATTATCATAATAATGATTAAAGCCTGATGTTCACATTGTGCTACTACAAAATGTATCACTTAAAACATGAACCATGTATAAGGGAGTCGGGAGTCGTGGAGTTGGAGTCAGGGAAATTGAGGAGTTGGAGGTTTGGCTTACCGACTCCACAGCCCTGGAGAAAACCAAGACTAACCAAGATAAAGAGGCAGGTCCCTGCAGGCTTCTCCCCGCCCATTCAGCATGACAAGCCTCTTCATGTGTGTGTCTAGAGAGAGACCCGTCGATCTTAACAGGTGTGGGTGATGATACTACTATGACTAGTCCAAGAGGCAGTCCCTGCAGGCTTCCTCCCTGCACGTGCAATCAGCTACGTATTGCCCTTTAGGTTTAGGGAGAAGTTTTAGTCTAGCTACGAGCAAGGAGAGCCTCGGCACTTACTAGAAGTGATCTATTTGATATCATGCTGCTCACTGGAGAATCTTTCCTTTTGTATATGCAAACAGGTACTGTGAGCTCAGTTTGGATTTGAACACAGGACTAGCAGAATCCCTCAGGAAGGACCCCCAGGTGCCTTGCGGAAACACCATACACCTGTTAGTGGCCCTTTTAGTAATACAGTTTTTACAAGTTGAGATATGACAAGAGATACCCAAGGCAGGTATCATCACAGACAGCTGTTCGGGTGTGCCACATCATGTCAGAGGATCTGGTAGGGAAGCAAGGTCCTAGTAGACAACATCACAGCATTCACTGATCTCAGAGACATCCAGAACACTGCGAGCAGTGGCAAGCGCTCAAAACAGTGATTCCTGGCCATTGCCCTGGATTATATATGCAAATAGAGTCTGTGGAGCCTCGTTAGGAGTCTCAAACACAGGACTAGCCAGATATCCCTCCAGGGAAGGACCTAGCCAAGGGGTGGCTCCTTGCGGAGAACACCATAACACCATGTTAAGTGGCCCTTTCAGTCAATATCAGCTCTTTTACAAGCTTAGAGATATGACAAGGAATACCAAGGCAGGTATCCATCCACAGACAGCTGTTTCGGGGTGTTGCCCCTCATCAGTGTGGAGTAGGATTCTGGCTAGGGGGAGCAATGCCTAATAGACAACACACAAAGCATTCACTGATCTCAGGGAGACCAGTCCAAGAAAACACTGCGGCAGCTGGCTAAAGTGCTCAACACAGTGAATTCCTAGGCGCATTGCCCCCTGGGAATTATGAATATGCAAATGGAGTCTGTGGAGCCTGGTTAGGAGTCTCAAACACAGGACTATTCTTGTATAGGGACAGACCTATCAGTGTAGTTCAGTGGGCAGGGAGAAGCTGCATTTTCATTTAGTCATCTATTCAACAGCTACACTTTTAATTACTTTTTTTTCTGAAATATTTTAATTTTGGAGAGTAAAATAAATGTTTGTAACGAGGGAATCACTCTCATATTCACGGGCAGAACAAATTATATAACAGGTTTCCTTTAAGTTTTATTAAAACAAAATTAGAAAATTCCTTTAAACTGAATGTTCACTGTCACAATCCCTCCGCCTAGCACTTCTAGGTCACTATTGTCTGTTGCTGGTACAGGTAACTAGTTGTGCTTAGCTGTCAACATGTTATGTTCAGAGTTATTCTCCATTCCGGTTCTGGGAAGGGTTGGATTACTCAGGTGTCTCTACCTCCTGTGTTTGCTCTATTACTTAACTGAGCAGCTTTCCCCAGATTGCTGCCGGTCATAACATTTTGTCCTGAAGTTCTGTGTGGCCTGCTCTCCTGTGTATACCTTGATCTCTGTTTTCTGATCCGGACTGTTGTTTGACCACACTTGTGCCTGTTCCTTGTACCTGTTGTTAGTCTCCTGATATTTTGACCCCTGGACTGTGACCTGTTTAAGCCTTAGTTTAACCCCTGGATTCTCAATGTAATCTCCTGGAAAATCAGACCCTGGACTGTTATATGACCACGTCTCTGTCTAGTCCCGGTATTCTGTGTACTCTCCTGGATCTGACGTCGGATTGACTGATCCTGTAAGTAGTCACTTTGTCGCATAATAGTTTTTGTAGTGCCATTCACATTTACATAAGAAGAAGAATCAGCACAATAGGTGCCAATTTCTGAAATTCCAGCCTATCTGGGTAAAAAATAAGCACAATCCACACAACAGAAGCCATTTTTGCACAGGTTTCATGTTTACAATGTTTTGCATTATCTTCTTGAATGGTAGAATTTTGCCATTTAACAGAGATGTGCGGATTCAGCGCTCACATGCTCCCAGGCGGTGTCGTAGAAAGGAGCGGAGACGGGAGCTGCATTCATCCGGCCTTTCTCCTGAGATGTCGTGAACACATTTTGCAGTCACTGAGCCATTACTGGGTTCTGTTTTCCTACAGGGAAAGCTATAAATATACAGAGTTTCTGCAGAGCTTTTATGTAACTGTACAGTCCTTTTAGTTAATCTGCCTCGTGCCACAATCGCTGGATAGTATAAAGCCTTCAAGTTCTATTTAGAAACAGTAACCTTTCCACAGATGTAGCAGAGCTGGGGTTGTCATTTGGCACCTCTCACACAGGACTGCAGGTAAAGCTCCTCACTTTGAAGGGTTACTTTTACTTATCATTAAAGGGCAATTGTCACTTTCCATAAATATGTCATTTTACTCAGTTAAATGCCGCTGTTCTCCTGGATCCGATGTTGTCTTTCTTTGGCTCCTGTGCATCTGCATTCCTGAGGTATAGCCTTTTTTAAGTTAGTCTTTTTTATACAATTGGGCGTGGTCCTCAAGAAGACACCCATAAAAGAGTTGAAGGACACACCCACTTGACTAAAATGGCTAATATTACAAACTGGTAAGAGAGGGCTGTATCTCAGGAAAGGAGAGGCTCAGGAGCGAAAAAGGGACGACGCCGGATTCAGGAGAACAATGACATTTATAATAGATTAAAAATTACTTATTTATGGCAAGCAACAGGTTTTCTTTAAGGCATACTTGAGGAATTCATTGGTGGAGGCATGGTATTATGAATTAAAGAGAATCTGTTTTTTGCTATATAAATTGAGGACAGAATAAAACAAACGTCAACAGTGCTTCTCTTATCAGGCTCTGTGCTATCGTTTACATAAACTAAAGGCTTTATCACCTGGTGATTACCATTACAGGACTACTCTGTCACATCCAGAGCAGTCTGACACATCCCCTGCTGTCACTAACACCTCACAGTGAATGCACAATGTCTATAGGGAACCTGGGGGTGGGCATTGGGGGGTGTGCAGCTCTCCCAGCACTGCAGTTCCCACAGCACTGCTACACGCCTGAAACTAAATGCTTTGCCTGTGCGAGAATGCCTGCAGCCAGTGAGGATGTTCGTTCAGTTGTTTAATATTGTAGAAAAAAGCAGATCACAGACATAGCACAAAACTAAAGTCATTTCAAATGGTAACTTTATGTCTTTAAGAAACACTAAAAGAAATCAAGATAAAAATGCGGTAGTCAGTAAGGGTACATTTTTCAGACCAAAGGGACAGAAAATTATGGAATCAGTCAATTCTGAGGAAAAAATTATGGAATCACCCTGTAAATGTTCATTCCCAAAACTAACACCTGCATCAAATAAGATCTGCTCGTAAGTCTGCATGTAAAATGGAGTGATCACACCTTGGAGAGCTGTTGGACTGACATAAATCATGGCTCCAACACGAGAGATGTCAATTGAAACAAAGGAGAGGATTATCAAACCCTTAAAAGAGGGTAAATCAACACGCAATGTTTCCAAAGATGTTGGTTGTTCACAGTCATCTGTGTCTAAAATCTGGTCCAAATACAAACAACATGAGAAGGTTGTTAAAGGTAAACATACTGGTAGACCAAGGAAGACATCAAAGCGTCAAGAGCGGAAACGTAAAGCAATATGTCTCCAAAACAGGAAATGCACAACAAAACAAATGAGGAACGAATGGGAGGAAACTGGAGTCAATGATTGTGACCGAACTGTAAGAAACCGCCTAAATGGAAATGGGATTTACATACAGAAAAGCCATCATTAACACCTAAACAGAAAAAACAAGGTTACAATGGGCTACGTAAAAGCAATCGTGTACTGTGGATGACTGGATGAAAGTCATATTCAGTGATGAATCGCGAACATGCATTGGGCAAGGTAATGATGCTGGAACTTTTGTTTGGTATCGTTCCAGTGAGATTTATAAAGATGACTGCATAAAGAGAACATGTAAATTTCCAGTCACTGATGACATGGGGCTGCATGTCAGGTAAAGGCACTGGGCAGATGGCTGTCATTACATCTTCAATAAATGCCAAAGTTTACATTGATATTTTGGACAGTTTCTTATCCCATCAATTGAAAGGATGTTTGGGGATTCATGAAATCATTTATCAAGATGATAATGCATCCTGCCATAGAGCAAAAACTGTGAAAACATTCCTTGAAAGAAGACACATTAGGTCAATGTCATGGCCTGCAAATAGTCCAGATCTCAATCCAATTAAAAATCTTTGGTGGAAGCTGAAGAAAGTGGTCCATGACAAGGCTCCAACCTGCAAAGCTGGTCTGGCAACAGCAATCAGAGAAAGTTGGAGCCAGATTGATGATGAGCACTGTTTGTCACTCACTTAGTCCATGCCTCAGATTTCTAATTAAAAAAAAACACAGAACAGCACAATGTCTCCTTAGCCAAGGCCCTCCTACCACAATCCAAGATTTCAGAAATTGGACAAAAATGGATGGCAGCACTTCCTTTAGAAAATCAAATGTGGATTTTACTCACCCAGGGACCACAACGTTTCGGCAGGAAGCCTTTCTCAAGCAAGTCACTACTTGAGAAAGACTTCCTGCCAAAACATTGTGGTCCCTGGATGAATAAAATCCACATTTGATTTTGTAAAGGTAGTGCTGCCGTCCATTTTTTGTCCCCATAGCCGGGGCGCATCACATGCAGGATCAGGGTATGATCCTGTTCACACTGGCCGGTTTTATAGTGGATGACGCTGTGTGAACCTGTTCGGAACACAAGGAGTTACATGTGATAGTGAGTGCTGTGAATCTGACACATTCATGAGACCAATGAGCGGCTGAAAGAGCGAGGTGTGCTAAATGCTATCAGCCGGTGTGGGTGTGTCTTGAGTAATAGCAGCCCAGCTGGATGAGTCAGTGTGGGAGTGGCAGGCACGATATAGAGCCTGCCAGCTGATTGAGTTGAGAGACTTGTGCGATCATTCTCAGCCAGAGATCAGCCTGAGAGCATGATGATCCTGATGACCAGCCAGAGTTCAGAGCAGTCCAGGGCTCTGTGTGTATGATTGGAGCATGCTAGCTCCATGCCGGGGTCTAGGACCGAGGTCGTAACAGCACCTGGAGGAGGAAGCTTTGGCTGACCCGGTGGACGCTGGTCCGGACATGGCTCAACCACACGTCCGGGAAGGAGCCCGTGGGGATGCATGGTGGACCTGTGACACAGGTAGCGAGACCTGGATCCGTGCCCGGTAAGACGGCAGTTCCCGTGTGACGGAGTGAGCTGTCTGTAAATCATGCCAGGTGAGCGTAGCCGACATTAGGTCCGACTAGTTAGTCAGTGAAGGACCTGTTGAACTGCATAAGTATTTTATGGCTTTTTAAAAGACCCAGCGAATGTATGTAGCCCTATAGGGGCAGATGCATGAAGTGTGTCAGGCGGGCATAGACCACCCTTAGGTCCGATTGAGATAGTCAATGGATGGACCTGATGACCCGGAATGTATGTACCAGAGGTCAGATGCAGGGGTTAATAGAGCTCCTATAGTGGGTAACGGATGGTTTTCCCGGGTACTAAGGTTTGCCAATCCCTGTTCTGAACCCAGAGGTGCCACAGTCCATGGATGTCTATATGATGGGCTGTGAGCGTGTGAAAGGAGGTGTGTGGTCCATGGTGGCTTATAGGATGGATCACATACAGTGTGTAAGAACCCGGTCAGGCTGGAGTCCTGACTCCGGGGTAGTATAGAGCTGGGGAAATAAAGCCAGGCGGTTGGTTCACCCATTGGGACCTATAAGGGCCCTTTGATATATGATAACTTGTGTATTGTTAAATGTACGTTGAACGTGTAGATAGGTCGTAGCCACCACGGGAGCAGTTGATAGAGCTCCAATGGGGACAGAGTGGTGGTTATAGGACCTGGGTAACTATAAGACGTTATGTGCAATATAGGTGTTATGTAATGTTATATGTAAATGTATGGTGTTGATAACACTGGGGAACAATTTGAAAAAATGTTTCTGTTGAGTTAGGTTTTTGAGCTGATTTATACTAAAATTGGCATGCTGATTCCAAAAATGTAGTCGGTTTTATTCTAGCACGTCAAGTTTTTCCTCCACAACTTACCTGCCAGAGATGCACAATTGCACTGATATCTGTAATAAGACTTGTTATCTGATTACAATTCGACGCATATAGAGCTACGTGGCATATGATAGTGTTAAAAAACATGTTTGTCATGCCTATTTCTTATATATTTCATTTTTTGCTCATATTTGTACTATTTAAAAAAAAACAAAACACTTTTTAGGTACAGTAGTTTACATATTTTTAGAAGACAAAAATCCTATAGTTCAAAAACTTGACGTGATAGAGAAAAACTGAGATCATTTCTGGATTCAGCATCCAAAAATTAATTAAGAACAGTTGTCTGACCTAACTCCTAAAAAATTGTGTTCCCCAGTGTAATCAATGTGCAAGGTGTCAAACATGCTACCCGGGTTATGTTATTTATATGTGAAAAATAAACGGGTAGACATTGGATAACTTATAAACACGTGTTTTGTCGTTATGCAAGTGGGTTCCCCGGGTGGTACCTCACATAACTATACAACTATAGTTATTAATGTTACTAGATAGGAGCCCGATCGGGTGGGCGGTGACATGATGATGGGGGCGGGATCTATGGTGCTGACAGTCATGAGGCACCACCCTATGTGTGCTACCTGGCCCCTCCCCCATGCACACTCGCTTGACCCCATGCGCAGCCCTGAGTGAGCTCTCTTGCTACCCCTCATACTGTCTCTCTGCCCTCCTCTGGTTGCTCTGTGCTCCCTCCACTCCCCGTGGTGGCTGTCTCCCCCGCCCCGTCGTCCCTCTTAGCCCCCATCCGTGCTGTCTCTCTGGTCTTCTCCCTTTATTATCTGTGTGCTCTTCCCCTGTGATCGCTGTGCCCCCCTGTGGTGGATCTGCCCCCCCTTGTGCTTGCTCTCATGCTGAGGGGTAGAGCGAGCAAGAGCAGGGGCAGAGCAGAATGGGGAGAGTGGGGCAGAGCTGAGTGGAGCAGAGCAGAGTGGGGCAGAGCGGAGTGGGGCAAAGCAGGGACAGAGTGGAGTGGGACACAGCAGGGGTTGAGTGGAGTGGGGCAGAATCGAGTGAGCAGTGCATGGACAGAATGGAGTGGGGCAGAATAGAGTGGGGCAGAATGGAGTGGGGGCAGAAAGAAGTAGGGCAGAAAGGAGTGGGGCAGAGCAGGGGCACAGTGGAGTGGGGGCACAGCAGTGGCACAGTGGAGTGGGGGCAGAGCAGGGGCAGAATGGAGTGGGGGCAGAGCAGGGGCAGAATGGAGTGGGGGCAGAGCAGGGGCAGAAATAAGTAGGGCAGAAAGGAGTGGGGCAGAGCAGGGGCAGAATTGAGTGGGCCAGAATGGAGTGGGGGCAGAGCAGGGGCAGAGTGGAGTGGGGGCAGAGCAGGGGCAGGGTGGAGTGGGGGCAGAGCAGGGGCAGAGTGGAGTGGGGGCAGAGCAGGGGCAGAATGGAGTGGGGGAAGAGCAGGGGCAAGGTGGAGTGGGGCAGAGCAGGGGCAGAGTGGAGTGGGGCAGAGCAGAGGCAGAATGGAGTGGGGCAGAATGAAGAGGGGGCAGTGTATGGGCAGAGTGGAGTGGGGCAGAGTGGATTGGGGCAGATTGGAGTGGGGCAGAATGAAGAGGGGACAGTACATGGGCAGAATAGAGTGGGGCAGAGCGGGGGCAGAATGAAGTGGGGGCAGAGCAGGGGCAGAGTGGAGTGGGGGCAGAGTGGAGTGGGGGCAGAGTGGAGTGGGGCAGAGCAGGGGCAGAATGGAGTGGGGCAGAGCAGGGGCAGAATGGAGTGGGCAGAGCAGGGGTACAGAGGAGTGGGACAGAATGGAGTGAAGCAGAATAAAGTGGGGGTAGAATGGAGTGGGGCTGAGCTCTCTTTCTGACCCCCTCCCCGCTGTGTTTGCCCCTGGTCTCTATTTTCCTCTGTGCTGTCTTTGCGCCCCCTGCACTCTCTCTGCCCTTTTACCCTACTTCTCAGCTGTGATGGCTCTGTGTCATAGCTAGGAACGGAAAGCATTGAAGAATACAGGGCCTGCAGTGATGTCACAGTCATGAGAATGATTACATGACTGTGACATCACCAAAGGTCCTGTCCCTTGGTAAACTGCAGATTATCAGTGGGGAGAGGTGCGGGAGTCTGCAGGGGCAGCAGGAGAGGTGTGGTATGAGGCGGGCGGGGGTCTATGGGTGACAGGAGAGGTGCATTGGGAGGCGGGCAGAGTATGCAGTGGCGGCTTCTGTTGTCTGTGCCGCCACCAGCCTGCGCCATATTAACATATCCATCACTTGGTGCTAATATGGCGCTGTCGGAAATGACATAGGTGGACATCGGGACGGAAGTGGATGAGCCACAAGGCAATTATATATATAGATGTGGTAAGAGAATTTTTTCTCCAGAACAGATTACAAAATAAATCAAACCCAGAAACCACTGAATTATCATACTCCAGATCACTAAATTATCAGACCCCAGTCCACTAAATTATCAGACCCCAGACCACTGAATTATCAGACCCCAGAATTATCAATCCCCAGACCACTAAATTATCAAACCCAGACCACTAATTATCAGACTGATCACCTGCATTATCATACCCCAGAAGAATTATCAGACCAGGACACTGAATTATCAGACCCCAGACCACTGAATTATCAGACCCAGACCACTGAATTATCAATCTCCAGACCACTAAATTATCAGACCCCAGACCACTGAATTATCAGACCCCAACCACTGAATTATCATTCTCCAGACCACTAAATTATCAGACCCCAGACCACTGAATTATCAGACCCAGACCACTGAATTATCAGATCCCAGACCACTGAATTATCAGACCCCAGACCACTGAATTATCATTCCCCAGACCACTGAATTATCATACCCCAGACCACTGAATTATCAGACCCCAGACCACTGAATTATCAGACCCCAGACCACTGAATTATCAGACCCAGACCCTGAATTATCAAACCCCAGACCACAATTATCAATCTCCAGACCACTGAATTATCAGACGCAGACCACTAATTATCAACCCCAGACCACTGAATTATCAGACCCCAGACCACTGAATTATCAGACCCCCTGAATTATCATTCTCCAGACACTAAATTATCAGGCCCCAGACCACTAAATTATCAGACCCCAGACCCACTGAATTATCAGACCCAGACCACTGAATTATCAGATCCCAGACAACTGAATATCAGACCCCAGACCACGAATTATCAGATCCCAGACCACTGAATTATCAATCTCCAGACCACTAATTATCAGACCCCAGACCACTAAATTATCAGAACCCCAGGCCACTGAATTATCATTCTCCAGACCCCTAATTATCAACCCCAGACACTGAATTATCAGACCCAGACCACTGAATTATCAGACCCAGACCCACTGAATTATCATTCCCCAGACCACTGAATTATCAGATCCCAGACCACTAAATTATCAGACCCAGACCACTGAATTATCAGACCCAGACCACTGAATTATCAGATCCCAGACCACTGAATTATCAGACCCCAGGCCACTGAATTATCAGACTCCAGACCACTGAATTATCAGATCTCCAGACCACTAGAATTATCAGACCCCAGACCACTGAAATTATCAGAACCCCAGACCACTAATTATCAGCCATTCACTCACAACCCCTAAATTATCAGAACCAGGCCACTGAATTATCAGACCTGCAGACCCTGAATTATCAACCCCAGACCACTGAATTATCAGATCCCAGACCACTGAATTATCAGACCCCAGGCCACTGAATTATCATACTGCAGACCCTGAAATTATCAGATCCCAGACCACTGAATTATCAGACCCCAGACCACTGAATTATCAGACCCCAGACCACTGAATTATCAGACCCCAACCACTGAATTATCATTCTCCAGACCACTAAATTATCAGACCCCAGACCACTGAATTATCAGACCTCAGACCACTGAATTATCAGACCCCAGACCACTGAATTATCAGACCCCAGACCACTGAATTATCATTCTCCAGACCACATAAATTATCATTACCCCAGACCACTAAATTATCAGACCCCAGACCACTGAATTATCAGACAGACTGCAGACCACTGAATTATGCAGACCCAGACCACTGAATTATCAAACTCCAGACCACTAAATTATCAGACCCAGGCCACTAATTATCAGACTCCAGACCCCTGAATTATCAACCCCAGACCACTGAATTATCAGACCCAGACACTGAATTATCAGACCCCAGACCACTGAATTATCAGACCACCACTGAATTATCAGTCTCCAGACACTGAATTATCAGCCCCAGACCACTGAAATATCAACCCCAGACCACTGAATTATCATCCTCAGACCACTAATTATCAGATCCCAGACCACTGAATTATCAGACCCCAGACCACTGAATTATCAGACCCCAGACCACTGAATTATCATTCTCCAGACCACTAAATTATCAGACCCCAGGCCACTGAATTATCAGACCTGCAGACCCTGAATTATCACACCCAGACCACTGAATTATCAGACCCAGACCACTGAATTATCAGACCCAGGACCACTGAATTATCAGACTCAGACCCTGAATTATCAGATCCAGACCACTGAAATTATCAGACCCCAGATCACTGAATTATCAGACCTCAGACCACTGAATTATCAGACCCCAGACCACTGAATTATCAGACCCCAGACCACTAAATTATCAGACCCCAGACCACTAAATTATCAGACCCCAGAATTATCAGACCCCAGACCACTGAATTACCAAACCCAGACCACTAAATTATCAGACCCCTGACCACTGCATTATCAGACCCAGAATTATCAGACCCAGGCCACTGAATTATCAGACCCCAGACCACTGAATTATCATTCTCCAGACCACTAAATTATCAGACCCCAGACCACTGAATTATCAGACCCCAGACCACTGAATTATCATTCTCCAGACCACTAAATTATCAGACCCCAGACCACTGAATTATCAGATCCCAGACCACTGAATTATCAGATCCCAGACCACTGAATTATCAGACCCCAGACCACTGAATTATCATTCTCCAGACCACTAAATTATCAGGCCCCAGACCACTAAATTATCAGACCCCAGCCCACTAAATTATCAGACCCCAGACCACTGAATTATCAGACCCAGACAACTGAATTATCAGACCCCATTATCATCAGACCACTGAATTATCAGACCCCAGACCACTGAATTATCGGGGAATATGAGCACACTGAATGATCAAGCAGGACAAGTAATATGAGGACAGAATAAATTAAGATCCGACCTTTTCCCATCCCGCTTGTTTCCCGGTCCACCCTGTTTCTTGCCCGCACCCTGCATTTACCCCCAGACCTGTTATCAGACGACCATGAAAATCAGCCCAGACCACTAAATTTCAGACCCAAAGGCCCTGAAATCAGATATCAGGGAAGATCGCCAGACCAGAATTATAGGCCGGACTATTACAGGCAGACCATGAATATCAGACCAGCCCTGTTTCTGTCCCAGCCACAACAGGCCAATAAATATCCAGCACTGTATTATCAGATCGACATGAATATGACAGACGAATTATCAGCCCAGACAAATTATATTTCAGAATAATTTCCCAGAACATGATTATCAAAATAAATCATCCAACCACTAATTATCAGACCCCAGACACTAATTATCAGACCAGACCACTAATTATCAGACCCCAGACCACTGAATTATCAGACCCCAGAATTATCAGACCCCAGGCCACTAATTATCAACCAGACCCTGAATTATCAGACCCCGACACTGATTATCAGATCCAGACCACTGAATTATCAGACCCCAGACCACTGAATTATCAGACCCAGACCACTGAATTATCATTCTCCAGACCACTAAATTATCAGACCCAGACCACTGAATTATCAGACCTCAGACCACTGAATTATCAACCCAGACCACTAATTATCAGACCCCAGACCACTGAATTATCAGATCCCAGACCACTAAATTATCAGACCCCAGCGACCACTAATTATCAGCCCAGACCACTAAATTATCAGACCCCAGACCACTGAATTATCAGACCCAGACACTGAATTATCAACCCCAGACCACTAATTATCAGACCCAGACCACTGAATTATCACCAGACCCCTACTTCTGAATTATCAACCCCAGACCACTGAATTATCAGATCCCAGACCACTGAATTATCAGACCCCAGACCACTGAATTATCAGACCCCCGAATTATCATTCTCCAGACAACTAAATTATCAGGCCCCAGACCACTAAATTATCAGACCCCAGACCACTGAATTATCAGACCTCAGACCACTGAATTATCAGATCCCAGACCACTGAATTATCAGACCCCAGACCACTGAATTATCAGACCCCAGACCACTGAATTATCATTCTCCAGACCACTAAATTATCAGACCCCAGACCACTGAATTATCAGACCTCAGACCACTGAATTATCAGATTCCAGACCACTGAATTATCACACCCCAGACCACTGAATTATCAGATCCCAGACCACTGAATTATCAGACCCCAGGCCACTGAATTATCAGACTGCAGACCCCTGAATTATCACACCCCAGATCACTGAATTATCAGACTGCAGACCCCTGAATTATCAGACCCCAGATCACTAAATTATCAGACCCCAGACCACTAAATTATCAGACCCCAGACCACTAAATTATCAGACCCCAGAATTATCAGACCCCAGACCACTGAATTACCAAACCCCAGACCACTAAATTATCAGACCCTGACCACTGCATTATCAGACCCCAGAATTATCAGACCCCAGGCCACTGAATTATCAGACCCCAGACCACTGAATTATCATTCTCCAGACCACTAAATTATCAGACCCCAGACCACTGAATTATCAGACCCCAGACCACTGAATTATCATTCTCCAGACCACTAAATTATCAGACCCCAGACCACTGAATTATCAGATCCCAGACCACTGAATTATCAGATCCCAGACCACTGAATTATCAGACCCCAGACCACTGAATTATCATTCTCCAGACCACTAAATTATCAGGCCCCAGACCACTAAATTATCAGACCCCAGCCCACTAAATTATCAGACCCCAGACCACTGAATTATCAGACCCCAGACAACTGAATTATCAGACCCCAGACCACAGAATTATCAGATCCCAGACCACTGAATTATCAGACCCCAGACCACTGAATTATCAGACCCCAGACCACTGAATTATCAAACCCCAGACCACTGAATTATCATTCTTCAGACCACTAAATTATCAGACCCCAGACCACTGAATTATCAGACCCCAGACCACTGAATTATCAGACCCCAGACCACTGAATTATCATTCTCCAGACCACTAAATTATCAGACCCCAGGCCACTGAATTATCAGACTGCAGACCCCTGAATTATCACACCCCAGACCACTGAATTATCAGATCCCAGACCACTGAATTATCAGACCCCAGGCCACTGAATTATCAGACTGCAGACCCCTGAATTATCAGATCCCAGACCACTGAATTATCAGACCCCAGACCACTGAATTATCAGACCCCACACCACTGAATTATCATTCTCCAGACCACTAAATTATCAGACCCCAGACCACTGAATTATCAGACCTCAGACCACTGAATTATCAGATCCCAGACCACTGAATTATCAGACCCCAGACCACTGAATTATCAGACCCCAGACCACTGAATTATCATTCTCCAGACCACTAAATTATCAGACCCAAACCACTAAATTATCAGACCCCAGGCCACTGAATTATCAGACTGCAGACCCCTGAATTATCACACCCCAGACCACTGAAGTATCAGATCCCAGACCACTGAATTATCAGACTGCAGACCCCATAATTATCACACCCCAGACCAGATCCCAGACCACTGAATTATCAGACCCCAGACCACTGAATTATCAGACCCCTGAATTATCATTCTCCAGACAACTAAATTATCAGGCCCCAGACCACTAAATTATCAGACCCCAGACCACTGAATTATCAGACCTCAGACCACTGAATTATCAGATCCCAGACCACTGAATTATCAGACCCCAGACCACTGAATTATCAGACCCCAGACCACTGAATTATCATTCTCCAGACCACTAAATTATCAGACCCCAGACCACTAAATTATCAGACCCCAGGCCACTGAATTATCAGACTGCAGACCCCTGAATTATCACACCCCAGACCACTGAATTATCAGATCCCAGACCACTGAATTATCAGACTGCAGACCCCTGAATTATCACACCCCAGACCACTGAATTATCAGATCCCAGACCACTAAATTATCAGACCCCAGACCACTGAATTATCAGACCTCAGACCACTGAATTATCAGATCCCAGACCACTGAATTATCAGACCCCAGACCACTGAATTATCAGACCCCAGACCACTGAATTATCATTCTCCAGACCACTAAATTATCAGACCCCAGACCACTGAATTATCAGACCTCAGACCACTGAATTATCAGACTGCAGACCCCTGAATTATCAGACCCCAGATCACTAAATTATCAGACCCCAGACCACTAAATTATCAGACCCCAGACCACTAAATTATCAGACCCCAGAATTATCAGACCCCAGACCACTGAATTACCAGACCCCAGACCACTAAATTATCAGACCCCTGACCACTGCATTATCAGACCCCAGAATTATCAGACCCCAGGCCACTGAATTATCAGACCCCAGACCACTGAATTATCAGACCCCAGACCACTGAATTATCATTCTCCAGACCACTAAATTATCAGACCCCAGACCACTGAATTATCAGACCCCAGACCACTGAATTATCATTCTCCAGACCACTAAATTATCAGACCCCAGGCCACTGAATTATCAGACTGCAGACCCCTGAATTATCACACCCCAGACCACTGAATTATCAGATCCCAGACCACTGAATTATCAGACTGCAGACCCCATAATTATCACACCCCAGACCAGATCCCAGACCACTGAATTATCAGACCCCAGACCACTGAATTATCAGACCCCTGAATTATCATTCTCCAGACAACTAAATTATCAGGCCCCAGACCACTAAATTATCAGACCCCAGACCACTGAATTATCAGACCTCAGACCACTGAATTATCAGATCCCAGACCACTGAATTATCAGACCCCAGAACACTGAATTATCAGACCCCAGACCACTGAATTATCATTCTCCAGACCACTAAATTATCAGACCCCAGACCACTAAATTATCAGACCCCAGGCCACTGAATTATCAGACTGCAGACCCCTGAATTATCACACCCCAGACCACTGAATTATCAGATCCCAGACCACTGAATTATCAGACTGCAGACCCCTGAATTATCACACCCCAGACCACTGAATTATCAGATCCCAGACCACTAAATTATCAGACCCCAGACCACTGAATTATCAGACCTCAGACCACTGAATTATCAGACCCCAGACCACTGAATTATCAGACCCCAGACCACTGAATTATCATTCTCCAGACCACTAAATTATCAGACCCCAGACCACTGAATTATCAGACCTCAGACCACTGAATTATCAGACTGCAGACCCCTGAATTATCAGACCCCAGATCACTAAATTATCAGACCCCAGACCACTAAATTATCAGACCCCAGACCACTAAATTATCAGACCCCAGAATTATCAGACCCCAGACCACTGAATTACCAGACCCCAGACCACTAAATTATCAGACCCCTGACCACTGCATTATCAGACCCCAGAATTATCAGACCCAGGCCACTGAATTATCAGACCCCAGACCACTGAATTATCAGACCCCAGACCACTGAATTATCATTCTCCAGACCACTAAATTATCAGACCCCAGACCACTGAATTATCAGACCCCAGACCACTGAATTATCATTCTCCAGACCACTAAATTATCAGACCCCAGGCCACTGAATTATCAGACTGCAGACCCCTGAATTATCACACCCCAGACCACTGAATTATCAGATCCCAGACCACTGAATTATCAGACCCCAGACCCCTGAATTATCAGACCCCAGACCACTGAATTATCAGACCCCAGACCACTTAATTATCAGACCCCAGACCACTGAATTATCAGACTGCAGACCCCTGAATTATCACACCCCAGACCACTGAATTATCAGACTGCAGACCCCTGAATTATCAGACCCCAGACCACTGAATTATCAGATCCTAGGCCACTGAATTATCAGATCCCAGACCACTGAATTATCAGATCCCAGACCACTGAATTATCAGACCCCAGACCCCTGAATTATCAGACCCCAGACCACTGAATTATCAGACCCCAGACCACTGAATTATCAGACCCCAGACCACTGAATTATCAGACCCCAGACCACTGAATTATCAGACCCCAGACCATTGAATTATTAGACCCCAGAATTATCAAACCTCAGACCCCTGAATTATCAGATCTCTAACCAGACTCCTAAATTATCAAACCTACAACAATACATTAAAATTATACGTAGCAGACAATACCCCTAATTAACATACCTTCAACAAAACCAATAAATTATAGTCTCAGACAAGATCACTAAATTTACCAGGTCTCAGACCAGGTCCCTAAATCACCAGATCGCAAATCAGACCCTAGAGAAATATTCTTTCTCCTCCTGAACTGATCTTACAGTCTGAATTCATGGGTGAAGTCTGTACTCAGTGAAGAAACATTTTCGCATTACTGACAGGAGATGACAGCTGGTGTCTGTAATATTCTATGGAGGAGGGAAGAGCTATAGGCAGAGAGAGGGGCTAGAGGCTGATATACAGTGTGCTGTGAAGCTCCGTAGAACATTATGCACACCAACTGTTATCTCAGTAATGGGAACATCTGTATTCACTGAAGACAGACTTTACCTGGTCATTGAGGATTTGATCAACCAGGAGGAGAAAGAAGCAGATTCCTCTGATAACATTTATTACAAAGATTCTTATTTTCATGTGTACTATTCATTTCTGGAATAAGAATGTAAATGACAGATAATCTTTAATATAAAATCATCTTGACTAATTTCCCCTTCAAAAGATATTTGAGAGCCTTTCGTCTGGGGCCTAGGTGGGTACAGGAGCTGTGTGAGTGCCGCCTGTCTGAGGCCCAGGTGGGTACAGGAGCTGTGTGAGTGCCGCCTGTCTGAGGCCCAGGTAGGTACAGGAGCTGTGTGAGTGCCACCTGTCTGAGGCCCAGGTGGGTACAGGAGCTGTGTGAGTGCCGCTTATCCCGGGCCCAGGTGGGTAAAAGAGCTGTGTGAGCACCGCCTGTCCGGGGCACAGGTGGGTACAGGAGCTGTGTGAGTAACGCCTGTCCCGGGCCCAGGTGGGTACAGGAGCTGTGTGAGCGCCGCCTGTCCGGGGCACAGGTGGGTACAAGAGCTGTGTGAGTGATGCCTGTCCCGGGCCCAGGTGGGTACAGGAGCGCCTGTCTGAGGCCCAGATAGGTACAGGAGCTGTGTGAGTGCTGCCAGTCCCGGGCCCAGGTGGGTACAGGAGCGCCTGTCTGAGGCCCAGGTAGGTACAGGAGTTGTGTGAGTGACGCCTGTCTCGGGCCCAGGTGGGTACAGGAGCGCCTGTCTGGGGCCCAGATAGATACAAGAGCTGTGTGAGTGCCGCCTGTCCCGGGCCAAGGTGGGTACAGGAGCTGTGTGAGTGCCATCTGTCTGGGGCCCAGGAGGGTACAGGAGCTGTTTGAATGCCCCCCGCCCGGGCCCAGGTGGGTACAGGAGCTGTTTGAGTGCCGCCTGTCTGGGGCACAAGTGGATACAGGAGCTGTGTGAGTGCCGCCTCTCTGGGGCCCAGGTGAGTACAAGAACTATTTAAGTGCCACCGGTCTGGGACCCATGGGGGTATGTGAGCGTCTCATTTGTTTTGATTGATGCCCTGTACACGGGCAGCGGCGGCTTCATTGTACGATGGATTAGGGCTTTGTGTTCGAAGCTGTTGAAATGATCATTAAAGCTCCTTCCTCTTGTTTTCCCTGTAGTGAAAAGGTCAAATATGGCTCTCGGTCACGTTTTTAATTACCGTCCCACAGTGCGGACCGGCAATTCATTTTACCAAGCACAGTTGCCATGGCGAGGGCAGATCTGTCATATCACAGCAACAAGTAAAACTTGTGCCCCATGACTTCAATTAGAACTGAAAAGAGACGGGGATTTCTATTTATTTTTTGCCTTCATCTAATTCTCCGACCTCATGTATATGAAATCAAACTGTGAGGTGCGTCTCACTAATGAGCTGTGGCCTGGAGAGCTAAACCATGGCCGAGACAGCGTACACTGACCTGCAAGAATCCATCAACACGTGCCCACCCACTCAGAAATACACTGGGGAGGTGTCATCAGGGCTGACGGGCCGATGGGGGTCCTATGAATCCATCAACACGTGCCCACCCACTCAGAAATACACTGGGGAGGTGTGATCAGGGCTGCCTGGCCGATGGGGGGTCCTAAGAATCCATCAACACGTGCCCACCCACTCAGAAATACACTGGGGAGGTGTCATCAGGGCTGACGGGCCGATGGGGGTCCTATGAATCCATCAACACGTGCCCACCCACTCAGAAATACACTGGGGAGGTGTCATCAGGGCTGACAGGCCGATGGGGGTCCTATGAATCCATCAACACGTGCCCACCCACTCAGAAATACACTGGGGAGGTGTCATCAGGGCTGATGGGCCGATGGGGGTCCTATGAATCCATCAACACGTGCCTACCCACTCAGAAATACACTGGGGAGGTGTCATCAGGGCTGCCTGGCCGATGGGGGTCCTATGAATCCATCAACACGTGCCCACCCACTCAGAAATACACTGGGGAGGTGTCATCAGGGCTGCCGGGCCGATGGGGGTCCTATGAATCCATCAACACGTGCCCACCCACTCAGAAATACACTGGGGAGGTGTGATCAGGGCTGCCTGGCCGATAGGGGGTCCTAAGAATCCATCAACACGTGCCCACCCACTCAGAAATACACTGGGGAGGTGTCATCAGGGCTGACGGGCCGATGGGGGTCCTATGAATCCATCAACACGTGCCCACCCACTCAGAAATACACTGGGGAGGTGTCATCAGGGCTGACGGGCCGATGGGGGTCCTATGAATCCATCAACACGTGCCCACCCACTCAGAAATACACTGGGGAGGTGTCATCAGGGCTGACGGGCCGATGGGGGTCCTATGATTCCATCAACACGTGCCCACCCACTCAGAAATACAGTGGGGAGGTGTCATCAGGGCTGACGGGCCGATGGGGGTCCTATGAATCCATCAACACGTGCCCACCCACTCAGAAATACACTGGGGAGGTGTCATCAGGGCTGACGGGCCGATGGGGGTCCTATGAATCCATCAACACGTGCCTACCCACTCAGAAATACACTGGGGAGGTGTCATCAGGGCTGACGGGCCGATGGGGGTCCTATGAATCCATCAACACGTGCCCACCCACTCAGACATACACTGGGGAGGTGTCATCAGGGCTGACGGGCCGATGGGGGTCCTATGAATGCATCAACACGTGCCCACCCACTCAGAAATACACTGGGGAGGTGTCATCAGGGCTGACGGGCCGATGGGGGTCCTATGAATCCATCAACACGTGCCCACCCACTCAGAAATACAGTGGGGAGGTGTCATCAGGGCTGACGGGCCAATGGGGGTCCTATGAATCCATCAACACGTGCCTACCCACTCAGAAATACACTGGGGAGGTGTCATCAGGGCTGACGGGCCGATGGGGGTCCTATGAATCCATCAACACGTGCCCACCCACTCAGAAATACACTGGGGAGGTGTCATCAGGGCTGCCTGGCCGATGGGGGTCCTATGAATCCATCAACACGTGCCCACCCACTCAGAAATACACTGGGGAGGTGTCATCAGGGCTGCCGGGCCGATGGGGGTCCTATGAATCCATCAACACGTGCCCACCCACTCAGAAATACACTGGGGAGGTGTGATCAGGGCTGCCTGGCCGATAGGGGGTCCTAAGAATCCATCAACACGTGCCCACCCACTCAGAAATACACTGGGGAGGTGTCATCAGGGCTGACGGGCCGATGGGGGTCCTATGAATCCATCAACACGTGCCCACCCACTCAGAAATACACTGGGGAGGTGTCATCAGGGCTGACGGGCCGATGGGGGTCCTATGAATCCATCAACACGTGCCCACCCACTCAGAAATACACTGGGGAGGTGTCATCAGGGCTGACGGGCCGATGGGGGTCCTATGATTCCATCAACACGTGCCCACCCACTCAGAAATACAGTGGGGAGGTGTCATCAGGGCTGACGGGCCGATGGGGGTCCTATGAATCCATCAACACGTGCCCACCCACTCAGAAATACACTGGGGAGGTGTCATCAGGGCTGACGGGCCGATGGGGGTCCTATGAATCCATCAACACGTGCCTACCCACTCAGAAATACACTGGGGAGGTGTCATCAGGGCTGACGGGCCGATGGGGGTCCTATGAATCCATCAACACGTGCCCACCCACTCAGACATACACTGGGGAGGTGTCATCAGGGCTGACGGGCCGATGGGGGTCCTATGAATCCATCAACACGTGCCCACCCACTCAGAAATACAGTGGGGAGGTGTCATCAGGGCTGACGGGCCGATGGGGGTCCTATGAATCCATCAACACGTGCCCACCCACTCAGAAATACAGTGGGGAGGTGTCATCAGGGCTGACGGGCCGATGGGGGTCCTATGAATGCATCAACACGTGCCCACCCACTCAGAAATACACTGGGGAGGTGTCATCAGGGCTGACGGGCCGATGGGGGTCCTATGAATCCATCAACACGTGCCCACCCACTCAGAAATACAGTGGGGAGGTGTCATCAGGGCTGACGGGCCAATGGGGGTCCTATGAATCCATCAACACGTGCCTACCCACTCAGAAATACACTGGGGAGGTGTCATCAGGGCTGACGGGCCGATGGGGGTCCTATGAATCCATCAACACGTGCCTACCCACTCAGAAATACACTGGGGAGGTGTCATCAGGGCTGACGGGCCGATGGGGGTCCTATGAATCCATCAACACGTGCCCACCCACTCAGAAATACACTGGGGAGGTGTCATCAGGGCTGACGGGCCGATGGGGGTCCTATGAATCCATCAACACGTGCCCACCCACTCAGAAATACACTGGGGAGGTGTCATCAGGGCTGACGGGCCAATGGGGGTCCTATGAATCCATCAACACGTGCCCACCCACTCAGAAATACACTGGGGAGGTGTCATCAGGGCTGACGGGCCGATGGGGGTCCTATGAATCCATCAACACGTGCCTACCCACTCAGAAATACACTGGGGAGGTGTCATCAGGGCTGACGGGCCGATGGGGGTCCTATGAATCCATCAACACGTGCCTACCCACTCAGAAATACACTGGGGAGGTGTCATCAGGGCTGACGGGCCGATGGGGGTCCTATGAATCCATCAACACGTGCCCACCCACTCAGAAATACACTGGGGAGGTGTCATCAGGGCTGACGGGCCGATGGGGCTCCTAAGAATCCACAGTGGAGCCCCAAAAATGTAACGAGTATGAACTGCTGATCAAGGCAATCACAAAAATAAGAGGATCTATTGTCCTGCAAATTTACCTCACAGACCCGAAAAACTAAGAAAACTAAAAGGGTGAAGGTTATTTTAATTTTTATTTTATAAACAATAATAGGCATGAAAATGAGAAATGTTTGAGATATCTTATCAGAGAAATCTGCTTCTTTCTCCTCCTGAACTGATCTCTTATTCTGAATATTCTCAATATTCCTGGGTAATAGCTGTCTGCAGTGAATAAAGACTTTCCCATCACTGAGAAAGAAAATGACAGTTAGTGCTCATAAAGTTCTATGGAGAATGTCAACCTCTAGCTCCTCCCTCCTGTCTGTCTCCACCTCTAGCTCCTTCCTCCTGTCTGTCTCCACCTCTAACTCCTTCCTCCTGTATGTCTCTGCCTCTAGCTCCTCCCTCCTGTCTGTCTCCACCCCTAGCTCCTCCCTCCTATGTCTGTCTCCACCTCTAGCTCCTCCCTCCTGTCTGTCTCCACCACTAGCTGCTCCCTCCTATGTCTGTCTCCACCTCCTCTCTCCTGTCTGTCTCCACCTCTAGCTCCTCCCTCCTGTCTGTCTCCACCTCTAGCTCCTCCCTCCTGTCTGTCTCCACCTCTAACTCCTTCCTCCTGTATGTCTCTGCCTCTAGCTCCTCCCTCCTGTATGTCTCTGCCTCTAGCTCCTCCCTCCTGTCTGTCTCTACCTCTAGCTCCTCCCTCCTTTCTGTCTCTGCCTCTAGCTCCTCCCTTCTATGTCTGTCTCCACCTCTAGCTCCTCCCTTCTATGTCTGTCTCCACCTCTAGGTCCTCCCTCCTGTCTGTCTCCACCTCTAACTCCTTCCTCCTGTATGTCTCTGCCTCTAGCTCCTCCCTCCTGTATGTCTCTGCCTCTAGCTCCTCCCTCCTGTCTGTCTCCACCCCTAGCTCCTCCCTCCTGTCTGTCTCCACCACTAGCTCCTCCCTCCTATGTCTGTCTCCACCTCTAGCTCCTCTCTCTTGTCTGTCTCCACCTCTAGCTCCTCCCTCCTGTCTGTCTCCACCTCTAGCTCCTCCCTCCTGTCTGTCTCCACCTCTAGCTCCTTCCTCCTGTCTGTCTCTGCCTCTAGCTCCTCCCTTCTATGTCTATCTCCACCCGTAGCTCCTCCCTTCTATGTCTGTCTCCACCTCTAGGTACTCCCTCCTGCCTGTCTCCGCCATTAGCTCCTCCGTCCTCCACAGAATACTATTAGCACCAACTGTCATGTCCTATCTCAGTAATGGAAAAATCTGTCTTTACTGAATACACATTTTACCTGGGAATTGAAAGTGAAAGATCAGTCCAGAAGGAGAAAGAAGCCGATTTGTCTGATAAGTTATATTACAAAGTTGCCTAATTTTATTTCTACTGTTGATTTATTAAATGTTAAAGCACCACTCCAGTGTTTTTTTATTGCACAGCTGGAGTGGTTCTTTAAATCTAAATCCCCTACCTGCTGACTTCAACTTACCTGCCGCTGTTCTCGTCTGTTATCGCAGCCATTTCAGTCGGTCTCCTGCGATTTGTGACCCTGACAGCAGCTCCAGTTTTTCATGGAGGTGCCGAGGGTCACAAGTTAATACAAGTCTATGAGAGCCTCATCCTGGCCTCATACAAGTCTACGAGTGCCTCACCCTGGCCTCAAACAAGTCAGAGAGCCTTGTCCAGTCCTCATAAAAGTTTATGAGGGCCTTTTCCTGGGTTCATACAAGTCTAAAAAAGCATCATCCTGGCCTCATGCAAGTCTATGAGTACCTATCCTGGCCTCATGCAAATCTTAGAGCCTTGTCCTGGCCTCATTAAAGTCGGAGATCCTTGTCCTGACCTCATACAAGTCTATGAGTGCATTTTCCTGGCCTTTTACAAGTCTGAGAGCCTCCTCTTGGCCTCATTCAAGTCTGAGAGCCTTGTCCTGGCCTCATCCAAGTCTATGAGTGCCTCGTCCTGGCCTCATCCAAGTCTATGTGGCCTCATTCTGGCCACGTTCTGGCCTAATTTTGCCGTTGTTCTGGCCTCATTCTGGCTCTCATACACTGGTATTGAGACCTTGTGATGTAACACCTGGCCTGTCAGAATTTACAAAAAGTGAAGAAATTCAGCACTCAAAAAAGTAAAAGAAACAAAAGGCTTCATTCGTAGTAATGTGACATTACGGTCAATGACCTTTTTCAAACGTACAATGTAAGGGAAACAAAAGAACCATATCACAACAAAGAAACAGGAGAATATACATAAGGCTACGTTCACACACTGCGTATTTTTATGCAGCTGCGCTTTTTTACGCGCGTATTTTGTGAAATACGCAGCTCCTTTCACACACTGCGTTTTTTTTATGCATTTTTCTCTGCGCTTTTTCAGAGCCCATTTATCATGTGGGCAATGGAAAAACGCAGAGAAAAACTGCAGAAAGAATTGACATGGTGATTCTTTTTACGCGCGTTCACTTTGAAGTGAAACCGCGCGCGTAAAAAAAAAGCACAAATACGCAGTGTGTGAATGGATTGTGTCAAAACCCATAGGTTTGGCTGGGCTGCTTATCCAGAATTGTGTTTTCACTGCAAAAAGCGTGCGTAAAAAAACGCAGCAAAAAACGCAGGTAAATACAGAAAACGCAGCAAAAAATGCAGAGAAGCAGCAAAACACGCAATGTGTGAACGTAGCCTAAAAGTACATTAAATAAAACACTAAATAGAATGAAAATACATAAATAAAAGAAAAAGGAAATAAAGCAAAAATAGAAAAAAAAGAAGCTATAAGAGGAATATTATTTCATTTTGAAAAAGGTTGACTGACACATCACACGTGTACACAAATGCCACATCCATAGGAATAAAGCTTTTTGTTTCTCTGTGACCTTTTCCTGCGCATGCGCATTACAACACTTTGCTGTGTACTTTGACTTTGTGATATTAAACTCAGTTGTGTTGCATCTGACAACCTCAGCTCCACTACATCAGTATTTCACCCTTTATGGTACTTTTACACGCCGCCATAGAAAGGTAGAAACCGCCCGACATCGGACACAATTGTGCCTGTTGCCTTAAAAAGACCGTGAAGTGGCGGCGTGTAATTCAGGATTTTCCTTCCTGTGTCCCGCAGTTCCTTCGGATACCTGTGTCTAAGCCGTGCTCAAAAACAGGAAGGCACAATCCCTATGGTGGCGGCGTGTAATCGGGGCACAGGAAGGTATCTGCGTGCCCTAGTGAATTCCCTGGGGCGTGCCACAGCGTCATGGATACACGCCCCATCAGCTATCATTGGTGGGGGCTACTGTGTACCCATTGGCTGTCCCTGCACAGGGCGGCATATTTAATGAGCTGACCAGTCACAATACGCATTTGCTATAGCGTCATGTATTAGCCAGTTTTCCTGCGCAGGCTAGCCAATCATGATGCTATTTCGTTGTCCAATCACCGTACGAGCGTCACGTAATACACAACTCTGTCACGCCTATGTACTTGCGGCATGTAAGATGTACGCCCATATTCCCTTGTGGTAGCGGTGTGTAAATCAGGGAAGGTGCTCCACAGAAGGTAACCCGCGGCACCCGTCGGCACTTCCGGGGAATGCAAATACCTTCTGTGGAGCACTTTGTGGCAGCGTGTATATGCGGCATCGGCAACCGTTAGCAACAGGTAAAAACGCGCGCGTGCACATGCGGTGCCTACCTGTTGCTACCCTCTGTGGCGGCGTGTAAAGGTACCATTACAAGCATATTCCCATATTCTCTTATTACTACACTCTATAACGCATCCAAGTCTTTAATAACAATTACTGTAAGGACAATTAAACAATTACGGTATGTGGAACGGAGATTAAAAATTACGGATGAGTTAATTAAAACTGTTCATTAAAATTGTAATTTTTGCACAATGCATGGGCATGTAATCACAGAATATTACAATGACTAATAAATGATTTCTTATTATTATTAGTCGATATTACATCACATTTTAATATTTCCACTCTCTAGGGGATCACATAATATAGCTACGCTATTCTCAAGTAACATTTTAGAATAATTTGTCTTGTTCATGTACATGAGGTATAACACTATTTTTGGCCATTATATGACTTGTATCCTTTGTGTTTTTCCCCTCTGTAGGTCCTATTTCTAATTGGCAATTGACTCTGAGCTGGTGGAAGGAGACTAGCTGCTATGATGTTTCATGTACTCAGCACAGCACACAGAGAGGGATTCCTGCTCTTCTTTCCTTTTTTTTAGCATAAAAAGAGAAGTAGCTGCATAGAGGACATTATACAGCAGCAATGATCATTGAAAGGTAAAAGACTTGTTAGAAAGCTCAGCACAATGTTTTTATGTCTCTATTTACTCTTTTTCTCACTCTGCTCTTCACTCCTCCTTCCACTGTCCATTGAGTATAATGAGCTGTCCCTATAGTGAGCTGGCCAGTCCGCCTTATCTAAGCTTAACCAATTTGAGTTTTCTTTTTCAGAATGGATGATTTCACAAGGTGAGGGTGGGGTACTTGCACTCTGTAGCCATTCTGCACAATTAGGGCCTGCACTTAAAGGCACGGAAGAAGGGCAGAGAAGTAGTATAAGTCACTAATCATTACACCCTTACCAATATTGGATGTACTGGCACATCCAATGTTGGTTCCCTGTCTTTGATGCCGACTCAGTAGCTGAGCCTCCAACTTTCCTGACAGATGATGACTGTGTTTTTCAGCCATCATCTTCCAGTTACAGCCATGGCTGGAGCTCGATTGTTGTTAACCTGTTAAGCACTGCAGTCATTTCTCACATTTACAGCACATGGCCTGGGCGACACAGTCATGGGTCATCGATGGGTTGCAATGAATGAGTTGCTGGAGACCAACATGCTTGTCGGGGTGGTGCAACATTGAAATCAAGGCTGTGCCTGTGCTTCATAGTTGACTGTTATTTTTGCTATATACTTTTGCAGTGCAGTATATAGTGCAAATAGTTAGCAGATCATTTATTTAAGTCCACTAAAAGGTCAAACATATACAGTAAAGATTAAAAATAATGTTTTTTAGAGAATTATTTTTATTATTGATCAACATTTATGTTCTCAATCAACCCCAAAGACTCAAATATCAAAGCTTAATATTTTTGGAAGTTGGAGTGTTTTTTTTTAGATTTGGCTATTTTAGGAGGATATCTGTTTGTGCAGGTAACTACTACTGTGCAGAATTATTAGGCAACTTAATAAAAACCAAATATATTCCCATTTCACTTGTTTATTTTCACCAAGTAAACTAATATAACTGCACAAAAATTAGAAAAAATCATTTCTGACATGCAAAAACAAAACCCCCAAAAATTAGTGACCAATAAGCCACTTTCTTTATGATGACACTCACCAGCCTCCATCCATAGGTTCTGTCAGTTGATCTGTTTACGATCAACATTGCATGCAGCAGCCACCACAGACTTCCAGACACTGTTCCCAGAGGTGTACTGTTTTCCCTCCCTGTAGATCTCACATTTTAGGAGGGACAACAGGTTCTCTATGGGGGTTCAGATCAGGTGAACAAGACTGTGTGGAAGAATGGCCCAAAACCCACTTGAGCAATGCAGGTGACTAGTGTCTCCATACAGGAGGCGTCTGGAGCTTCATCACCAACAAAGTCCGAAGTACCAAGGGTTAAATACATTTCAGTAACGGATTCAATACTTTTTCTATGTGTCACTTCTCAATATCACACATAATTTATGGACATTTATGATTGATTTCTTTACTTGTGTGGATTGGATGGGTTGTTACTGACATCTGGTGAGAAATTCATGTCAATAGCAACTTTAGAAATATATTTACTTAGAAAACTGGTGATGTGTTCAATACTTATTTCACGTGCATATGTAAACTTACACCACTGGACCTAACCCTGACATCTGTGGAAGAAACAAAAATCACCTCCAACATCTAAACCCACCATTGTAGTGAAGGCCCCTGGCAATTAACCTTCAGTTTGCAGCTGGTGGCGCTATAATATCTATGTCACAGGTTCAATTCTCTAATAATCAATTAGGTTCCTCATTTTTTTTAAACCAGACTGCAATAATTGTCATATATCAATGGAAAAGACATCATGATTTACCTCCAAACCGGTGACGTTTCCGCCAAGTGCCTCAACAATTCCAGACAGTTCAAAACCAGGAACCAGTGGTGTTTTGGGGGGATTATCTATGTTTCCTTGCCGAACCATCAAATCAATGAAGTTTAGACCACTGTAAGCAAAAAGAAGGTAAAAGTCATTCATTTAATTGTAGAACACAACATCATTTCTTGTATCACAGGGCAAGGGCTGCATTTTCAACACAAAAAAAGAGCAAAAAGACATGGAGGGGTCTCATTGTGCAACATGACTTTCCAATGAATGGGCCTAGAAGTGGACAGCTAATGTTACACAGAAGCTATCAGCAGTTTTTTTTATGCTCAAATTTTTTGATAAAAATACAAAGTTAGTAATCTTGCAATTTTCACACTGGCTGAATGTGGCTTCCAACCCTCTCTCAGAGCTGTACGTGGCTCGCGACCCTCAGAGCTGGATGTGACTCGCGACCCTCAGAGCTGGATGTGACTCGCGACCCTCAGAGCTGGATGTGACTCGCGACCCTCTCTCAGAGCAGGATATGACTCGCGACCCTCTCTAAGAGCAGGATGTGACTCGCGACCCTCTCTCAGAGCAGGATGTGACTCGCGACCCTCTCTCAAAGCTGATTGTGACTCGCGACCCTCTCTCAGAGCAGGATGTGACTCGCGACCCTCTCTCAGAGCAGGATGTGACTCGCGACCCTCTCTCAGAGCAGGATGTGACTCGCGACCCTCTCTCAGAGCAGGATGTGACTCGCGACCCTCTCTCAGAGCAGGATGTGACTCACGACCCTCTCTCAGAGCAGGATGTGACTCGCGACCCTCTCTCAAAGCTGATTGTGACTCGCAACCCTCTCGCAGAGCTGGATGTGACTCGCGACCCTCAGAGGTGGATGTCACTCGCGATCCTCTCTCAGAGCAGGATATGACTCGCGACCCTCTCTCAGAGCAGGATGTGACTCGCGACCCTCTCTCAGAGCAGTGATGTTGAGACTTACACGACCCTCTCTCAAAGCTGATTGTGACTCGCGACCCTCTCGCAGAGCTGGATGTGGCTTGCAAATATCTTTCAGAGCTGAATAAGGCTCATGGCCCTCTCTCAGAGCTGGATGAGGCTCGCGACCCTCTCTCGGAGCTGGATGTGGCTCGCGACCCTCTCTCAGAGCTGAATGTGGCTTGTGACCCTCTCTCAGAGCTTGATTTGGCTTGTGGGCCTCTCAGAGCTTGGTGTGGCTTGTGGGCCTCTCTCATTGCTGGATGTGACTTGTGGCCCTATCTCAGAGCTGGATGTGGCCCACGACCCTCTCTCAGAGCTAAATGTGGCTTGTGACCCCCTCTCAGAGCTTGATGTGGCTTGTGGGCCTCTCTCAGAGCTTGGTGTGGCTTGTGGACCTCTCTCAGAGCTGGATGTGACTTGTGGGCCTCTCTCAGAGCTGGATGTATTGGGCCTCTCTCAGAGCTGGATGTGCCAGACACTCTCTCACAGCTGGATGTGGCTTGCAACACTCTCTGGGACCTGGATGTGGCTTGCGAACATCTTTCAGAGCTGAATGAGGCTCATGGCCTTCTCTCAGAGCTAGATTAAGCTAACGACCCTTTCTGAGAGCTGGATGTGGCTCATGACCCTCTCTCAGAGCTGGATGTGGCTTGCAACCCTACCTTAGAGCTGGATGTGGCTTGTGACCCTCTCTCAGAGCTGGATGTGGCTCATGACCCTTTCTCAGAGCTGGATATGGCTTGCAACCCTCCCTTAGTGCTGGATGTGGCTCGTCACCCTCTCTAACAGTTGGATGTGGTTCTCAAGGTGAGAAAGGTTGGAGACAACCCTCTGATGTAGGATGAACAATCGACATCAATCAAAGCAGGAGGATGGTGATTATGCCGATGTAAATGCTATTTTTCATCAAAATCAACAGAGCAAGGTAAATGGGCACAGATCTAATCGCAGATAGCTAGAGATCTGGTCCAATCAGATTCATAGCAGATGTGATTGATGTGTCATCATCACTTAATCGCTGTGTACTGTAAGCAGCAGATGTCTTTTACTTCTCGTTGCTATAGGTATTTGTGGTTTTAGCTAGTTTGGGTTTCATATCAAATCTACATATCACACATGTTCAGGCTGCAAGTTAACTCCGTTAATAAAGTCACTCGAACCATGGCAACATGATGTATTGTACTGTGTCGCTGCTAATCTTTTTAGAGTTATGTATATTAAAGTCATCAGCACCAAACATGGAGGTATGTGTAGATATGACAAACATTGCCGCCGTCACCCATCATAATATGCATGGAGCACAGGGGATTACCACGTCCCTGGTGTAATATGGTGATAATTAACCAAGAAAGATGTGTATTTAATTTGGCTTATAGAATATCATTGGCACAGATAGTACTGTACACTTAATGTACTGCACAGGAGGGCAGTATATATGTTATATATATGTACACAGATAAGTAATGTATAAAATACTGCCCTAATGTGCTTCCTAGTAAAATATATAGGCACAGATCTTTGTAACCTCATATGAATGATATAGCACAGATAGTACTGCATCCTTGCATCTCTCTAAACATGGAGGGACGGTAATTACTATTTCCATGTATCTCGCTCAAAAATGTACGCACAGATAATACTTTCTCTCCCTCTAAATGGCATGACCACAAAAAACACTTCCTCCTAGTCCAGTGATGGCGAACTCCAGGCCTCGAGTGCCACACACAGTCCAGGTTTTCAGGATTTCCTTAGAGTTTGACAGTTGGTAATTTGATTGCCAACTGTCAAATGCAATGGAAATCCTGAAAACCTGCACTGTGTGTGGCACTCGAGGCCTGGAGTTCGCCATCACTGTCCTAGTCTATGCCTTTTAGTAATGTAAGCACAGATAGTACTACTTATCTGTCTCTATCTGCAATTATCTAAGATCCCTGTAAATCAGTTTTCCCCAGCTCCAGTCCTAAAGTCACCAACAGGTCATGTTTTCAGAATTTTCTTACTGTTGCACGTGTATTGGACTGGAATTGGGGAACACTGTAGTAAATGATGTAGGCACAGATAGTTTTGCCTCCTTGTATCTCCCTCTGAATATTGTAGGAACAGATAGTACTATCTCATTGTTTTTCCCTCTAACTCATATGGGCAGAGATAGTACTCTCTGCATGTCAATCCCTTTTTTATGAAGCACCAGTGGCACAGAATCAGAATAATTCCGTATCATGCTGTCACACCAGTGACTGTTAGTGAGCAAGGTCAAAGAGCACCTGAGCTGTCCCTCAAGCTAGGGGTCACTAGGTTCTCCCTGTCCCCTTGATTACCGCTGAAGGTGGGAATTCCTGGATCTCATACCTTTCTAACCTCCTGGATAAGACTCAACTAGATATCTCCCCACCCCCTCAAGGGAGTGAAGGGGCAGGAGAGCAGGGAGCACACCGGCAACTCAGGCAAGGCAACAGATACAGTGCTTACAAGTAGTATTCAACCCCCTGCAGATTTAGATGGTTTGATAAGATGCAAATAAGTTAGAGCCTTCAAACTGCAAATGAGAGTAGGATTTATTAACAGAAGCATAAATCTTACAAACCAAAAAGTTATGTTGCTCAGTTGAATTTTAATAAATTTTAAACATAAAAGTGTGGGTCAATTATTATTCAACCCCTAGGTTTAATATTTTGTGGAATAACCCTTGTTTGCAATTACAGCTAATAATCGTCTTTTATAAGACCTGATCAGGACGGCACAGGTCTCTGGAGTTATCTTGGCCCACTCCTCCATGCAGATCTTCTCCAAGTTATCTAGGTTCTTTGGGTGTCTCATATGGACTTTAATCTTGAGCTCCTTCCACAAGTTTTCAATTGGGTTAAGGTCAGGAGACTGACTAGGCCACTCCATCACCTTGATTTTTTCCCTCTTGAACCAGGCCTTGGTTTTCTTGGCTGTGTGCTTTGGGTCGTTGTCTTGTTGGAAGATGAAATTACGACCCATCTTAAGATCCTTGATGGAGGAGCGGAGGTTCTTGGCCAAAATCTCCAGGTAGGCCGTGCTATCCATCTTCCCATGGATGCGAACCAGATGGCCAGGCCCCTTGGCTGAGAAACAGCCCCACAGCATGATGCTGCCAACACCATGCTTGACTGTAGGGATGGTATTCTTGGGGTCGTATGCAGTGCCATCCAGTCTCCAAACGTCACGTGTGTGGTTGGCACCAAAGATCTCGATCTTGGTCTCATCAGACCATAGAACTTTGAACCAGTCTGTCTCAGAGTCCTCCAAGTGATCATGAGCAAACTGTAGACGAGCCTTGACATGACGCTTTGAAAGTAAAGGTACCTTACGGGCTCGTCTGGAACGGAGACCATTGCGGTGGAGTACGTTACTTATGGTATTGACTGAAACCAATGTCCCCACTGCCATGAGATCTTCCCGGAGCTCCTTCCTTGTTGTCCTTGGGTTAGCCTTGACTCTTCGGACAAGCCTGGCCTCGGCACGGGAGGAAACTTTCAAAGGCTGACCAGGCCGTGGAAGGCTAACAGTAGTTCCATAAGCCTTCCACTTCCGGATGATGCTCCCAACAGTGGAGACAGGTAGGCCCAACTCCTTGGAAAGGGTTTTGTACCCCTTGCCAGCCTTGTGACCCTCCATGATCTTGTCTCTGATGGCCTTGGAATGCTCCTTTGTCTTTCCCATGTTGACCATGTATGAGTGCTGTTCACAAGTTTGGGGAGGGTCTTAAATAGTCAGAAAAGGCTGGCAAAAGAGATAATTAATCCACACATGTGAAGCTCATTGTTCTTTGCGCCTGAACTACTTCTTAATACTTTAGGGGGACCAAACAGAATGCTGGAGGTTTGAGGGGTTGAATAATAAATGACCCTCTGAATTAACTTTTAACGCTTTAAAAAAAAAAAAAAAAAAAAAAAAAATCTTTTTGGCTGCAGTGCATTTCCCACTTCCAGGCTGATCTACAGTCCAAATGTCACAATGCCAAGTTAATTCCGCATGTGTGAACCACCTAAATCTGCAGGGGTTGAATACTACTTGTAGGCACTGTATGTAAGGGCTTTTCCAGTAGCTCTGCACTGCTGCTAAAGCAACAAACAGCTCTGCTCAACAGAAACAAGCTCTTCCATCAAGGTCAGAAAAGAAATTCTATATCTGGCATTGATTGAGACCAGGAGTGGGTAAATATAGCGAAAGGGAGCAATAACAACAAGCTGAAGCTGGAATGAAGGCTAAGAGAGTTATTAACCAGCAGGGAAAAGGTCCTTAACCCCTTCAGCATAGAAAAGAAAGTGCATCAGCAAGACAAGAGTCAAGTGACCTCTACAGAAGGCCTGCAAATGTCATGATGGTCTCTCTTACCTGGGAGACTTGTGACTGGTTTGGGACGTCTGTGTCATTCCCTTATTGAGGCTTCATTTTAAATGTGTTTCTTTCCTTTGGCAGTTCAGGAGTTAATGTCAGTTTTATGCTGCTAGCAGACTGCTTAGGCCGGCTTCACTTTACGATTTCAGAGTTTCCGAGTAACCCATATGGGGCTTGGATTATGCATAAATCGTATGGCAAAAAGGATACATCTGAGCACAATCTGTGCCCCATAGCAATACATGGGGGGCAAAATCTGATCCGAGTGTATCCGCTTTGACACGGATACACTCGGAAACTCCGAAATCATAATGTGAAGCCGGCCTTAGTTTCCTTATCAGGTGTGGATACTTTGAGATTAGTCCCATCTCTTTATATGATTACATAGTTCCAGCATGCTTTGCTGGTGATTGAACCCATTCCTGGCCAAGCTTCTTGAGCACAAGGAAGCTCTCTGTAGAGCTGTCTACTGCTTAGCCGTCTGCTGTCAAGGAGCGTGGCAGCAGGCGTGACGTTGCCTTTGTTCCCTGTCTGTCTCCCCTTCCCTCTTGTCTTCTTTATTGAGGTGGTTCTGACTAGTGCTCCCGCTGGCCATTCCCTATTGTGGGCTATCATCAGGGACAATGAGGGACTAGGTATCCTGCTCGGCGATGAGTTGAAAGAACCTGTATAGGGACGGTAGGGAGATCAGAGCACAACCGAAGGTGAGTGCAGGAGGTCACCTCTTCCCTGTTCCCTATGAGCAGGGCCCTCCACTGTATTTGCCCCTCCCCGTCTGTTGTCTTGTGTTGTGCTCCAGACATTGTTGCATCACTATCTCGCATGGTGGGTGGACATCCCCCTTAGTCCAAGAATGACAGCGACTGATTAAACATTGAGATGACATCAGAATGTGGCACACTTGTGACCCATGCAGCCATCCATTAAAGGTTTGCTTTTATGTTTCTAAATTCTTTGAGACTAAGTATCTTTTACTCTGATAATGTTGAATCAACCACCAAAATTGCTCCAGTAAAAAGAAACGCCTAAAATCCAAATCGTGCGACAGTGCCACATATGTGCTCCATACTGACGGCATATAAGTATGGGTGATATTAGGGGGCAGCCACGGCCCACACTGGGTGCCACATCTTTGTCCCCTTTTCCTTTTTCAGAAAATGACAGGGTTCCATTTCGATTACCCCCAGAGGAGAAGCCGGGCATGATTGTTTCCCTTGGAGGATTGCCTGCTGGATAGTGTAAAGCTCCTGAAATCACTAATGTCCTAGTTCTGCTCCAGCGCGTCACATCAAGGATAGCAGTGAATCAGCTGGGACCCCGCTCGGTTTAGTGAATGTGACTCATCCTGAATCATAATTTACCCTATATATACACGGGGGCATTCCACTACGACGTAGAGCGTGAGTCACACAAATCCGGTCAGCTTAGTGGCATCAGTAAGAATACAACCGCAAACCTACGCAGGAGACCGAAATGTACGTCACTGGATGGACGCACCCAAACCCCACTCCAAACCTTCATTGAGGATGGCCACCTCCTTTCATGAAGGGCTAGTCTCTCCCGTCATTAGGAGTCTTGTGACAGCTCTGACATCTGAGCTTCACATGAATTTGGGAGACTCTGGATTTTAAATGCTTGCTTTCATTGGACCAGCAAGGGTCAATGACTCTTTCCTTGCTGGTAGTTCCTGTTTAGTTCATCTCAGCTACTGCCTGTTGGTGAACACTCCCCTTCCCTTTGAATAGTTTCATAGTTTTTAAGGTAGACTTTAAATCCATCTAGTTCATAGCCTAACATTTTTGTAGTCACATGATCAGTTCCTGCTTAGTTCCATCTCAGGTGCTGCCAATTTGTGACCACTCTCTTACCCTTTAAATAGTCACATGGCCTATCTCCTGTTGCTGGTAATAGATTCATTCTATTCTGACCATGGTGGAGGGAGGAGGTCTCTAGTGGCTGCTGGAGTTCTGGCGCCTACAGTCCTAGTGTCTGACTGCAGCATTGAAGTTTGTTGTGTATCCTTTTGTCTATGTTCCCTGTCTGTGTACCTTTCTCTGTATCATTTTACAATAGTGGTGACGTCTGATGCAATCATACTAGCTAGGGTGAGTGGAGATGACAGCTCAGGCATTAGGCATGGGGAAGGACCCGCATAGGGACATTAGGGGAGGTCAGGCGCCAGACAGGTTAGTGTCAGGAGGTGTCCCATCCCCTGCTGACTATCATCAGCGTCTTTGACTCCCTTTCCTCTATCCCACTATTACCTCTTGTGTTGCACCATGCATCCCCTCGTCCGTGCTTGACACACATATCCAAAATTTGGTCAATCTTGGCGTGAGCGCCTATGATTTTTTTGGGAACAATTCAACACTGTGCTGACAGATTATCTGATGCTTTAAGAAGATGTACACACCTATGGGGGTAAATGATTGTGTTTACTCCCATGTATGTATTTGGGGCTAAAATTGGGGTGCATTAAATATTTTGCACCAATTATTTTATTACAGGCTCTATAGGTGCGATGCATCATTTGCATTCATTAAGTCACTTTTATTCTATTCACTAGTAAAAAGGCCCGATGCAATTGCATCGGGAGCAGGGTGAAATGAATTGTGTGTATACAGGCGGGTCAGTGGGTAGCAGAGTATACAGGGGGCTCTGTGGGTAGCAGAGTATACAGGCGGCTCTGTGGGTAGCAGAGTATACAGGCGTGTGTGGTGGTGTTGGCAGAGTATATAGGTGTCTGTGGTGGCATAGTATACAGGCATCTGTGTGGTGGCAGAGTATACAGGTGTCTGTGGTGGTGGCGGCAGAGTATACAGGCGTGTGTGGTGGTGGGGGCAGAGTATACAGGCGTGTGTGGTGGTGGGGGCAGAGTATACAGGCATCTGTGGTGGTGGCGGCAGAGTATAGAGGCGTCTGTGCTGGTGGCGGCAGAGTATACAGGCTTCTGTGCTGGTGGCGGCAGAGTATACAGGCATGTGTGGTGGCGGCAGAGTATACAGGCGTCTGTGCTGGTGGCGGCAGAGTATACAGGCGTCTGTGCTGGTGGCGGCAGAGTATACAGGCAGGTGTGGTGGTGGCGGCAGAGTGTACAGGCGTGTGTGGTGGCGGCAGAGTGTACAGGCGTGTGTGGTGGCGGCAGAGTGTACAGGCGTGTGTGGTGGCGGCAGAGTGTACAGGCGTGTGTGGTGTGCAGAGTATACAGGCGTCTGTGCTGGTGGCAGCAGAGTATACAGGCGTCTGTGCTGGTGGCGGCAGAGTATACAGGCGGGTGTGGTGGTGGCGGCAGAGTATACAGGCGTCTGTGGTGGTGGCAGAGTATACAGGCGTCTGTGCTGGTGGCGGCAGAGTATACAGGCGGGTGTGGTGGGGGCAGAGTATACAGGCATGTGTGGTGGCGGCAGAGTATACAGGCGTCTGTGCTGGTGGCGGCAGAGTATACAGGCGTCTGTGCTGGTGGCGGCAGAGTATACAGGCAGGTGTGGTGGTGGCGGCAGAGTGTACAGGCGTGTGTGGTGGCGGCAGAGTGTACAGGCGTGTGTGGTGGTGGCAGAGTGTACGGGCGTGTGTGGTGGTGGCGGCAGAGTATACAGGCGTGTGTGGTGGTGGCAGAGTGTACAGGCGTTGTGTGGTGGTGGCAGAGTGTACAGGCGTGTGTGGTGGTGGCAGAGTGTACAGGCGTGTGTGGTGGTGGCAGAGTGTACGGGCGTGTGTGGTGGCGGCAGAGTATACAGGCGTGTGTGGTGGTGGCGGCAGAGTATACAGGCGTGTGTGGTGGTGGCGGCAGAGTATACAGGTGTCTGTGGTGGGGGCAGAGTATACAGGCGTGTGTGTGTTGGCAGAGTATACAGGCGTCTGTGTGGTGGCATAGTATACAGGCGTCTGTGTGGTGGCGGCAGAGTATACAGGCGTGTGTGGTGGTGGCGGCAGAGTATACAGGTGTCTGTGGTGGCGGCAGAGTATACAGGCGTGTGTGTGTGTTGGCAGAGTATACAGGCGTCTGTGTGGTGGCATAGTATACAGGCGTCTGTGTGGTGGCATAGTATACAGGTGTCTGTGTGGTGGGATAGTATACAGGCATCTGTGTGGTGGCAGAATATACAGGTGTCTGTGGTGGTGCTCCTGCAAGGCAGGGGTTAAAAAAAATAAAAAAAAGATTATGCTCACCTCTCCCCGAGCCCCCGGAGTCTCCCGCCATCTCCCGCTAGGCTCCCGGTGGCTGTGCAGGCTCCCGGTGCGTGCAGTGGTCTTCTATCTACTGCACTCAAGGACCTGTGGTGATGTCAGAGTCACGTGACCTGCGATTTGCCTGGAGTAAGCTGGTGTCACGTGACTCTGACATCACCACAGGTCCTTGAGTGCAGTAGATAGAAGACCACTGCAGGCACCGGGAGCCTGCAGAGCCACCGGGAGCCTAGCGGAACACGGCGGAAGACGGCGGGAGACTCCGGGGGCTCGGGGAGAGGTGAGGATTTTTTTTTTTTTAACTGTAGAGCGGCTGCGGCTCGTGATGACGCTGCGCGTCATCACTCGCAGTCGCGCAAAGGAGTCTGGGATTGGGCTACAGTGCCCAACTCCCGATTATGTAAGTAGATTGATGTTTTTCGGCAACAAATCCTTTAAAACGGCGCGTGCAACTATATTGTGCACAATCAACAATGCTCTTTATTATTGTTCGTTTTTAACTTTTTTTTTCAGCTAAAATGTCGCAAAATGTGTGCAAAAAATGTTAGGTGTACATAAGATCCCTTTAAAAAGAGAAATCAGCAAAAACAGGTGAAAACCCCAAAGTTCGAAGAACGTAAAAAAAACAAGTAAAAATAGACTTTAAAAAGGCACAAACGACAAACAGGCACAAAATATATAAACCAATAAAAAGGTGCAAACCCAATAATAAACTGGGTCCTTGCAGGCTGGAGAATGAGTCAACTGAGAATCTGTCAGTGAGCTCCTTCAAAATGGAAGTTTGTAACTCTATGTGCTTTCTTTTACTGAATTTCTCCTCTGATTTCTGACCACAGACCATATCAAAGTTGAGTTGATCTGTTATATGATCATAAACCAGCTACAAGAAAAGAACTGCAAATTGTCAAAACCAGTTCGCTAACAGTGCCTTGATTACCGTAACTCATTATGTGACCAACAATAGATAGAGGCTATATAAGGCAAACAATCCAAAATTCTTATTTTTAGGCCAAAATACATGGATTTAAGAACAAAAAAATGCCCCTAGAGGTGTCCACATGCTCTCGTTAAAAGTGTTTTCTGAGATATATAAACATTTTTGCCTTACTGCAGTATATGTAATGACTTAAAGAGGACCTGTCACCCCCCCTGCTGCATGGCAATCTAAATGCAGCATTGAATGCAGCATGTCTGCTGCATTCAGAGAAGGGGTCCCCCAAGTGTCTGTGTCATGTAGGCTTAGAAAAACTTACAGTTAGAAGCCATGGAGGCATTCCCTGTGGCTGGAGTGAGCTCGATTGATGGGGGCCATTCCCTCCCCCTCTGCCTCTCTGTGCTGCTTCTGCTGTGCAGGCTCTGCCCTCCTCCTCTCCGTCACTCACAGCATGCAAATCATTTGTCCTGACCTCAGCTCCAGATTCCTGCCCTGCTGTCTGAACAAAGCATAAACAGCACAGCAGGAGGCGGCACAGACAGGCAGAGGGGGAGGGAATGGCCCCACTCAATCAAGCTCCCTCCAGCCACAGTGATTGCCTCCATGGCTTCTAACTGTTAGTTTTTCTAAGGCTATATCTGGGGGTACACAGCACACAGACACATGGTGGACCCCTTTCCTGAATGCAGCAGACATGCTGCATTCAGTGCTGCATTTAGATTGCCATGAAGCAGGGGGTGAAAGATCCTTTTAAATAAAATACATAACTCAATTTTCAAATCCCATCCATCGCCCCTCCTGTGGTCCCAAGCCGAAATCATTTGCCTGACTGATATAGCCAATCACATGCTTCTTGGGTGACAGCATCAGCACTGAGGTCAGTGATTGGCTGTAGCAGTTACCGTATATGTATGATATACAGCATATGACCAGTTGCAGTACTGGCAGTAACCACCAGAGCGGCGACAGTACAATGGCAGATTATGCTTATACGATTGTGTTACTGCATATCCGCTATTGGGATTTTTTTTAAAAACCCTTTAATGAAAGGAATTCATCCGGAGGTATTTTCTAAATAAACTGTTGTGCCCCAGGAAATGTTGCTAAACAGATTTCCAACAATTATGTTTATCTAAAAGCACGTCAGGAAAAATGCAAGTGAACCGGTGATTCGCGAATTCCTGGCGTCCTGCCCGGAAAAAACACAACAAAGGGGCAACGAGACGCTTACCGACAGCAGATGAGATAGAAATGCACCAGATCTGCCGGGATCACAGTGACCGTGCGGAAAATGAAGGATCACACGAGCCCAAAGAGAGAATCCGTCACCTGCCGCGGCACACGCCAAGGCGGCCATGTTGTTTGCTTATGCTGAGCTATCGGCACATTACTAACTCATAGATGTTGTGAGATCTGTTCTCTACAGATCAATGAGCCATACCCCCATCCAATGCTTGTGTTACTAATGGCTGAAATGCCGAGGAGAACGCACATAAAGGGGTTGTGCCACAAACAATTGTACACTTTAATTAATAAATCTTAGAATATTAAATAAGCTCTACAATTGGATGTGTTAAAACATTTTTCCTGTCCCGAGATATTCTTATAAATGTGTCCCTGTGTAATGAAAGTGTCCAACCATACAGGAATAGGTGGGATATACCACAGCTCCTGGGCAGGAACAGGTGGGCTATACCACAGCTCCTGGGCAGGAACAGGTGGGCTATACCACAGCTCCTGGGCGGGAACAGGTGGGATATACCACAGCTCCTGGGCAGGAACAGGTGGGATATACCATAGCTCCTGGACAGGAACAGGTGGGATATACCACAGCTCCTGGGCAGGAACAGGTGGGCTATACTACAGCTCCTGGGCGGGAACAGGTGGGATATACCACAGCTCCTGGGCAGGAACAGTTGAGAAAAAAACCACAGCTCCTGGGCGGGAACAGGTGAGATATACCACAGCTCCTTGTCAGGAACAGGTGGGATATACCATAGCTCCTGGACAGGAACAGGTGGGATATACCGCAGCTCCTGGGCAGGAACAGGTGGGATATACCTCAGCTCCTGGGCAGGAACAGGTGAGATATACCACAGCTCCTGGGCAGGAACAGGTGGAGATATACCACAGCTCCTGGGCAGGAACAGGTGGAATATACTACAGCTCCTGGGAAGGAACAGGTGGGATATACCACAGCTCCTGGGCAGGAACAGGTGAGATATACCACAGCTCCTGGGCATGAACAGGTGGGATATACCACAGCTTCTGGGCAGGAACAGGTGAGATATACCACAGGTCCTGAGAAGGAACAGGTGGGATATACCACAGGTCCTGGGCAGGAACAGGTGGGATATACCACAGCGCCTGGGCAGGAACAGGTGAGATATACCACAGCTCCTGGCCATGAACAGGTGATATATACCACAGGTCCTGGGCAGGAACAGCTGAGATATACCACAGCTCTAAGGCAGGAACAGATGGTATATAACACAGCTCCTGGGCCAGAAATGGTGGGATATTCCACAGCTCCTGTTCTTGCCCAGGAGCTGTGGTATATCCCACTTGTTCCTGCCCAAGAGCTGTGGTATATCTCACCTGTTCCCGCCCAGGAGCTGTGGTATAGCTCACCTGTTCCTGCCCAGGCGCTGTGGTATATCCCACCTGTTCCTGCCCAGGAGCTGTAGTATATCCCACCTGTTCCTGCCCAGGAGCTATGGTATATCCCACCTGTTCCTGCATGGTCGGACACATTCATTATACAGGGGCACATTTACAAGAATATCTTGGGACATAAACATTTTTAACACATCCAATTGAGGAACTTGTTATAATTCTAAAGCGGCCGTCACACGCACAGATATCTTTAGCGATATTGTTAGCGATCACGTGCACGCGCGATCGCTTACAATATCGCTCACATCGCTGGTGAGATGTCACACAGACAGACTCACCAGCGATGTGGAGCCGCGATCTCGCTGGTAACTATGGTACACATCGGGTAACTAGGCGCCGCGCGGCGCTTAGTAACCCGACGTGTACCATAGTTACCATCTCCCAGCATAGGCTCTGCCGCTGGGAGATCGTTCATCGTGGTGTTATACACCACGATGAAGCAGATCGTGGCATCGTTCATCGCTAGATCTGAGGTCCGGAGCTCAGATCTGCGATGTCAGGATCAAGCGATTTTACATCGTAAATCGCTTGATTACATGCAACGATTTGAAGCCCGATATCGCTTAAGCGATCAAAAAGGAGATCGCTTAAACGATATCGGGCAAGAAATCGTTGCGTGTGACGGCCGCTTAAGATCATTAATTAAAATGTACAATTGTTTGTGCTCTGCCCAAGACTATGAACGAACTTCCCAGAGAGTCGCAGGCTAAGTCCACACACGTTGGGTTTTTATTTCGCTAAAAAGCAGCAAATCCTAGGGGTTGCTTTTTTCTTGGCAGGAGGTTTGCCACATTTTTGCCTACAGACTTGCTGCGTTTTTGCTGCAGATTTTACAATAGAATCCATAGCAAAAACACAGAAAAGAACTGACATGCTGATTCTTTCAAAAACGCAGCACTTGACACTTTCTCACTATAAAAAAACCCACATATGTAGACATCCTATCCTGAAATCACATAGGTTTTAATGTTAACAAAAAACGAAGGAAAGGGTTAGCATAGATTTACATAAAATCAAGGAAAATCTGCAGCAAAAAAGCACTGTATGAACTAGGCCTTAGTGGAACTAATAAGGTTAAAGATGAAAAGCATTTTTGACTGTGCACTATTATCATAAATCGACGTTACTCCATATATCAAGATTTTATGATAACATTTTTTTTAATATTTCAGTGACATTTTTATTCCCTTTATTTCACAGGTCACTTGAAGGAGTTGTCTCAACTATTAAAAGGAATCTGTCAGCAGGTTTTTTCTATGTATTCTGACACCAGTATGATGTAGGGGAAGAGACCCTGATTCCAGCAATGTGTCACTTAATTTCCTGAGTTCAGCAGTTGTGATAAAATCACAGTTTTCTCTGCTACAGATCTAGCAGAGTTTAGAATGCTGAGCCCTGAATAAAACCGCCCACATCGCTGATTGGCAGCTGATGTATCAGTGGTGGGGCCGTGATTGGACCATGAGGCAGGAGATGCCTAGTCTGTAGTGATAATCTCCTGCTGATAAAACAATGATTTTATTGTAAAAGCAAAACACAGCCTGGTAATCGGGGTATCAGTTCCCATATCATGCTGCTCTCAGATTACACAGCAAAAACCTGCTGCCAGATTCCCTTTACATGGGCAAAGTTCTTGTAAAAATAATAATAAACGATGAAGTTGAAGGTAGCTGATATATAATTCTATGCGTCATGGACACAGATCCCCTGCTCTTTCCCCTTTCCTGGTAAGAGATCTCTGCGCATATCACTGAGCATACCCACAACATAGTCACAGAGCATACCCACAACATAGTCACAGAGCATACCCACAGCACAGTCACAGAGCATACCCACAACATAGTCACAGAGCATACCCACAGCACAGTCACAGAGCATACCCACAACATAGTCACAGAGCATACCCACAACATAGTCACAGAGCATACCCACAGCACAGTCACAGAGCATACTGTGAGGTAGCACCCGGGGAACCCGCTTACATAACGACAAAAACATGTGTTTATAATTTAACCAATGTCTACCCGTTTATTTTTCACATATAAATAACATAACCTGGGTAGCATGTTTGACACATTGCACATTGATTATAAACACCATACATAAATACATCATACAATTACATAACACTTATATTGCACATAACGATTATAATAACCCGGGACCTTTAATCACCTTTCTGTCCCCATTGGAGCTCTAACAACCGCTCCCGTGGTGGCTACCTCACATATGGTGGAGAATGCGGGCAAGGTTGCCCGGTGAGGAACGCACCCCGGTTGCAAAGGGCCTGGAAGCCCGGGGAGGGGGAGGGGGTGGTACAGCCGAGGGCTGTGATGCCGAAGCACCTTATATGGACATTCTTATGGACAATCATGTTGATGCACAACTGTGGACTTGGTTGCTATGGGCGACCGCACGACGCACCCCAGCATCTTGCCGGTGACTCAGCGGGGTCATGAAGACGGCGTGTTCAAGGTTCCGGTGGCCTAGGTGTCACGAAGTTGCCAAGTCAGCGCCAAATCCGGATTCCTAAGGACTCTATAAACTGTGTATTGCAACTGTGTTCACCCCCGGCTGGTTTAAGCAAGGAGGGGGGAGGTTGGACAGGAGTCACAGGTATACAAACCGGGAGTGGTGCCACAAGCTGTTGTGTGGTGGCCCGACTTCTATGGCAGTGTATTCATCCCCCACTGGTCTGAACAAGGAGGGGGTAGGTAGGACACGATCTACCGGTGTCCTAGGTGTACAAGCCGGGAGCGACGCCATCGCCCGACTTGTCAGGCCGTGTGTTTAACCCCTACCCACGGGTGTAAACAAGGAGGGGTGTATGAGAGGCACCGCCGTCATGGTCCCCATGGCCCGGGCGCATCACATGCAGGATCAGGGTATGATCCTGTTCACACTGGCCGGTTTTCCTGTGATGTCGCTGTGTGAACCTATCCGGAACACAAGGTGTTAAATGTGAGTGTGAGTCTGTGGATCTGAAACATTCATGAGCCTATTGAGCGGCTGTGAGTGGCTCATGAGATCGATGAGGCCCCTGAGGAAAGTAATGGGTGCTGATTGCTGGCAGCCCAGTTGGGTGTGTCAGGTGGGTGTGTCCTGAGTAGTAGCAGCTCAGGTAGATGTGTCAGAGTGGGAGTGGCAGGCACGATATAGAGCCTGCCAGCTGATTGAGCTGAGAGATTGCAGAGAGACTTGTGAGATCAGTATGATCCTGATGAGCAGCCAGAGTGCAGAGCAGTCCAGGTCTCTGTGTGCATGAAATGATGGAAGCATGCTAGCTCCATACCGGTGCCTAGGACCAAGGTCGTGATAGCTCCTGGAGTGGGGAAGCCGTGGCTGAACCCGGTGGACACTGGTCCGGGCGTGGGGTGAAACACGTCCGGGAAAGGAGCCCTTGGGGGACGCTTGGTGGACCCGTGACCCAGGTAGCGAGACCCGGATCCGTGCCCGGTAAGAAAAACAGTTCCCGTGTGACGGAGTGAGCTGTATGTAAATCATGCCAGGCGAGCGAAGCCGTCCTTAGGTCCGACTAGTTAGTTAGTGATGGACCTGTTGAACCAGAATGTATCTTATGGCTTTTTAAAAGACCCAGCGAGTGTGTGTAGCCCTTCGGGATGCGATTGTATGAAGTGTGCCAGGCGGGCATAGACCGCCTTTGGGTCCGACTCAGTGTAGTCAGTTAAAGGACCTGATGAACTGGAATGTATGTATGTACTAGAGGTCAGATGCAGGGGTTTATAGGGCTCCTATAGTAGGGTAACGGATGGTTGTCCCGGGTACTAAGGTTTGCCAATCCCTGTTCTGAACCCAGATGTGCCACAGTCCATGGATGTCTATATGATGGGCTGTGAGCGTGTGAAAGGACGTGTGTGGTCCATGGTGGCTTATAGGATGGATCACATACTGTGTGTAAGAACCCGGTCAAGCTGGAGTCCTGACTCCGGGGTAGTATGGAGCTGGGGAAATAAAGCCAGGCGGCTGGTTCCGCCATTGGGACCCAAAGGGCCCGTTGATATATGGTAACTGATGTATTGTTAAATGTATGTGAAATGCATAGATAGGCCAGAGCCACTACGGGAGCGGTTGTTAGAGCTTCAATGGGGACAGAGAGGTGATTAAAGGTCCCGGGTTATTATAATCGTTATGTGCAATATAAGTGTTATGTAATGTTCTATGTAATTGTATGATGTATTTATGTGTGGTGTTTATAATCAATGTGCAATGTGTCAAACATGCTACCTGGGTTATGTTATTATACGTGAAAAATAAACGGGTAGACCTTGGTTAAATTATAAACACGTGTTCTTGTCGTTATGCAAGCGGGTTCCTCAGGTGCTACCTCACAATACCCACAGCACAGTCTCGGAACATACCCACAACATAGTCACAGAGCATACCCACAACATAGTCACAGAGCATACCTACAACATAGTCACAGAGCATGCCCAAAACACAGTCACAGAGCATACCCACAACACATTCACAGATCATGCTCAAAACACAGTCACAGAGAATATCAACAACACAGTCACAGAGCATACTCACAGCACAGTCACAGAGCATACTCACAGCACAGTCACAGAGCATACCCACAGCACAGTCACAGAGAATACTCACAGCACAGTCACAGAGCATACCCACAGCACAGTCACAGAGCATACTCACAGCACAGTCACAGAGCATACTCACAGCACAAGTCACAGAGCATACTCACAGCACAGTCACAGAGCATACTCACAGCACAGTCACAGAGCATACTCACAGCACAGTCACAGAGCATACTCACAGCACAGTCACAGAGCATACCCACAACACAGTCACAGAGCATACTCACAGCACAGTCACAGAGCATACTCACAGCACAGTCACAGAGCATACTCACAGCACAGTCACAGAGAATACTCACAGCACAGTCACAGAGCATACCCACAGCACAGTCACAGAGCATACTCACAGCACAGTCACAGAGCATACTCACAGCACAATCACAGAGCATACTCACAGCACAGTCACAGAGCATACTCACAGCACAGTCACAGAGCATACTCACAGCACAGTCACAGAGCATACCCACAGCACAGTCACAGAGCATACTCACAGCACAGTCACAGAGCATACTCACAGCACAGTCACAGAGCATACTCACAGCACAGTCACAGAGCATACCCACAGCACAGTCACAGAGCATACTCACAGCACAGTCACAGAGCATGTCCACAACACAGTCACAGAGCATACCTATTACACAGTCGCAGAGCATACCCACAGCACAGTCACAGAGCATACCCACAGCACAGTCACAGAGCATACTCACAGCACAGTCACAGAGCATACTCACAGCACAGTCACAGAGCATACTCACAGCACAGTCACAGAGCATACCCACAGCACAGTCACAGAGCATACCCACAGCACAGTCACAGAGCATGTCCACAACACAGTCACAGAGCATACCTATTACACAGTAGCAGAGCATACCCACAACACAGTCACAGAGCATACCCAAAACACAGTCACATAGTATATCCACAACACAGTCACAGAGCACACCCACAACACAGTCACAGAGCACACCCACAGCACAGTCACAGAGCATACCCACAGCACAGTCACAGAGCATACCCACAGCACAGTCACAGAGCATACCCACAGCACAGTCACAGAGCATACCCACAGCACAGTCACAGAGCATACCCAAGGCACAGTCACAGAGCATACCCAAGGCACAGTCACAGAGCATACCCACGGCACAGTGACAGAGCATACCCACAACACAGTCACAGAGCATACTCACAGCACAGTCACAGAGCATACCCAAGGCACAGTCACAGAGCATACCCACAGCACAGTCACAGAGCATACCCACAGCACAGTCACAGAGCATACCCACAACACAGTCACAGAGCATACCCAAGGCACAGTCACAGAGCATACCCACGGCACAGTCACAGAGCATACCCACAACACAGTCACAGAGCATACTCACAGCACAGTCACAGAGCATACCCAAGGCACAGTCACAGAGCATACCCACAACACAGTCACAGAGCATACCCACAGAACAGTCACAGAGCATACCCACAGCACAGTCACAGAGCATACCCACAACACAGTCACAGAGCATATCCACAACAGTCAGAGTGTGGCACCCCAAGGGTTAAATTGCCACAGAAACATCAACACAGGTTTAATCCCCACACAACACTACACTAGAAAGTGGGAGGAGCTTAGGTGGCACCTGCACTAGTGGGAGGAGCTAAGTTGTTTACCACAGAGCAAGAGTGACAGTTAGTTCAGTTTGAGTCTGGAGCAGAGCCAAGTGTCAGTGGAGGTCCTGAGAGGTCTGAGGAAAGGAGGCAGAGTAACAGAGGAACATACCTGGGATAAAGAGTTACCCCAAACTTGACCCCGGGGAGGCGTTTAAGACGGATACCGGATCCGAGGCTGTGCCTGAGACAGACAGGACAGTAAACACCGGCATAGTGAAGGTCCACCATCTTCACCACACCATAGCAAAGCAACACGGAGGGGTCAGTGACAGAGAGGACTCAAGTTGCCCAGCAGATTGGTACCCGTGAGCAGAGACAGGGCCAGCAGTACAGCTACAAGCAGCAGCAGGGCCACACACAGCGTTTAAGTAGGAAGCCAAGGACCCGGTCAGGGTGAGAGCAACCCGGTACAGACTCCGTGGACAATATTGTGTTATACCATCTGCAAGTAAAGACTTGGAAAACAACAGAAACCGTGAGTGTGTGTGTCATCCTTATGCTGAAGCCCCACTTGCCCTCATAGATTGCCATTGCATCTACTCTCATCATCTCTACTGCTACCCCTACTCTCCTGCAGCATCAATAACTAACCTCACAGACTTTAACTACTACTACCACTGCCCCGGGGAACCCAGTTCTGCCCACAGGAACTATTCTATCCAAGCTGCTATCCTATCATCCCGGAGGTTCTGCAGCAGCGGCGGCCCCATTACTGGCCGCGTATAGTGGGTGGCGTCACGAGTGACAAATCCCCTGTAAATAACCCCCATTTTATTGTGCGGGGACGGGACACGGTCCGGACCAGGACCGCCGTGACATCCCCCAGCAGTGCCCCGGTCCGGCACCGAGTATCCCGTCCCAGTGGGCTCCACAAGAGCATACCCACAACACAGTCACAGAGAATACCCACAACACAGTCACAAAGCATACCCTCTAAATAGTCATAGAGCATGTCCACTATGCAGTCATAGAGCATACCCACAACACAGTCACAAAGCATACATGCCCACAACACTTTCACAGAGCATATCTACTACACTTTCACAGAGCATATCCACTACACTTTCACAGAGCATATCCACTACACAATCACAGAGCATATCATCACCAGTCATAGAGCATACCCACAACAGTCACAGAGCATATCCACAACATAGTCACAGAGCATACCCATAAGAAGTCCTATAGTCAGTTTTTTGTTTCGAGGTGAATTAACCAAAGACCAACAGGGCTTGTTGATTTTGAAGCTTTTACTCTTTATAAGTGACTTTAGAATACAAAATACAATGCGTTTTGGCTATCACATTGCACAGTTAGCCTTCCTTTCTTACCTGAGGAAGGCTAACTGTGCAATGTGATAGCCAAAACGCATTGTATTTTGTATTCTAAAGTCACTTATAAAGTGTATAAGCTTCAAAATCAACTAGAGTATCAGACTATCTCTGGAAGCGCTGTTGGTCTTCGGTTAATTCACCTCGGAAGGGGAACCTGTTCAATCCGGAGCTGAGCTGCAGGCCAGAGAGCACCGAATACTGGACCAAGTACGCTAATGTGGATTTACATGCTATATAGAAGGATTGCAAAAGGTGAGCAAAACCTTTTTCTTTACCAGACTCCCGTCAGATTTACATCTCTGCACTTAGGGTGGCTTCACACTGGCGTTTGTGTCTGCATGCTGATGGCATGCAGACACAAACGCTGTCAAAAGCAGTGTTGAAATGATGTGTCCGCAGCGGATAATGTCCGCCTGCGGACACATCACTATGGAGCCCGGCAGCCAATCGGCGCTGTCCGGGGGCGGGCCGGAGGAGGAGTTCAGCGCCGGAGATCTCCTCCTCCCCGCCGCCGGTAAGCACCGGGACATGTCGGCGGGGAGTACAGCTGATCTGAGAGCTGTTTGAATCTTCCCGCGCCGACACCGAGAGGAGATGTCGGCGCGGGAAGATTCAAACAGCTGTCACATCAGCTGTTCTCCCCGCCGACAGGTCCCGGTGCTTACCGGCGGCGGGGAGGAGGAGGACAGCAGAGGCTGAGCTGATCTCCCGGTGGCCGTCGGTGAGCTCCTGTGACATCACCGGCGGCCACCGGGAGATTTTTCAATGGGTCCGCAGCGTTCTCCAGCGCTGTCAAGCGCTGAACACTGCGGACCCATTGAAGACAATGCATGTTTTGTACGCTTGGGGACGGCTTGCTGATCTTCCAAGCTCCCCGAGCGCACAAAAAATGCAACATGCTGCGTCCCGGGCGCGGATGCTGGACACCGGAAGGAGCAGATATCGTCCGCATCCGCACCCGAACGCAGCAAACGCAGGCACTATGCGTTCCTATGTTAAACATAGGAACCGCAGCGCGCATGCGTTTGACTGCGTATGGGAACGCAGCATACGCTGCTTTCCCATACGCAAATGTGAAGGCACCCTTAGACCTGCACCTGCTCTGTCCTGTGTCTCCCCTCTACTCTAGACCCCACAGATAACCCAAGGGCCTTACTAAAGAAATGGTCCGTTTTTTGGCACAGCTCCCTGTAGATCCTGTGCTCACGATGCGTTGTTTGATGTTTTGTTACACGGAGTTTGAGAATCTGCATCAAAATCTGCATGTCTATCCTGAGGCCAGCAAAGCCTATGACCGGTCAGAAGTGCTGTGCCCACGGGGCTTTTTTTTTGCCCCAAAATCTGCACCAAATCTGCAAGGGAAAAAAAACACATTGGCCCAGCACTTATGGTGGGTTTACACGCTTCAATCTCGTTCCGATATCGCAACTCAATGGCGCGGGAGCGCGTATTTAGTGCACGTTTCTCCCGCATCGCATTGGATGTTTACACGCTGCGATATCGGAATACAACGTCCGTGCGATGTCTACGCCCCCCCAACCCAGGATCGCACACTTAACATGGGAGTGAATGGGTGACGTTTCAAATCGCATCGTAGTTGGGCGTTTACACAGCACGATTCGACTCCAATCTCCCTTCAATATCGGGGCATTGAATAGCACGCACATTCAATCCCCGATATCGCATTGACATCGTTCCTGCATCGTATTGGACGTTCACACCATACAACGCAGGAACGATCTCGGGTCCAACGATTGAACCACGTGACTTTTGATTGAAATTGGACTACGATATCGCAACGTGTAAACCCGCCATTAGGCCTCGTGCATAGTTCAGTATTTGCTGAGTTTTTTACCTCAGGATTTGTAGACAAAACCAGGAGTGGAGCAATCAGAGGAAAAGACTAATAGAAAAACCTGCACCATTTCTGTATTTAATCATCCACTCCTGGTTTTGGCTACAAATCCTGAGGTAAAAAACTCATCAAATTCTCAACATGTGCACATGGCCTAAGGCCGGGTTCATATTTGCGCATGAAACCACAGCATACCGAACACAGCCAAACGCATGCGCACTGCTTTACTATGTTTAACATGGGAACGCATAGTAGCTGCGTTTGGCTGCGTTCGGTTGCGTTTGGATGTGCATAATTTGTGCGCCCTCCGAACGCAGCCTGTTGCATTTTTTGGGCGTTCACGGAGGCTTGTCTTATCAGCAAGCGCACAAACAATGCATGGATCCCAATAGATTCGCAGTGTCCTCCGCATGACAGCGAAAAAGAACACTGCAGATCACAATGAAATCTCTCCCGGTGGCCGCCGCTGATCTCCTGGGAGATCAGCTGGAGCAGCCACTGATGTCCCGGGCACGGGCGCCGCTAATCTCCCAGCAGTGTCGGCGCGGAAGATTTGAAGAAACAGTGATCTGACAACTGTTTAAATTTCCTGCGCTGACACCATTGGGAGATCAGTGGCAGCCGGGAGGAGGAGGATCTCTGCCGCTGATCTCCGCCTCCCGCCGCTGCCAAGACCGCTGATTGGCTGGCCGGGCACCATACTATGTGAACGCATGTGGACAATCTCCACTGCGTTCACATCAGTATGGCAGAGTTTGCACTGTGTTTGCGTCTGCATGCCCTCCGCATGCAGACACAAACCCTAGTGTGAAGGCAGCCTAAGGTATGTGCACACTGGCTGTGTTTGTGCCGGTGGGCGCTGGGCGACCCGCCAGGAAGCTCTGCACGTCCACCGGCTTCCTGGCAGGGTATGTGCGGCGGGTGCGGCGGTGCACAGCGGGTTAGGGGCGGCGGTTATGCAGCGGCTGAAGCAGCACATGATTCTGCTTGCAGCCGCTGCAGAACCGCGTTTATAGAACATGCACATTCGTTCTAACCGCTGGAACCCAGCGGTTTAGAACAGATGACATGTGTAACGCCGGTTGTGTGCACACGGGGGGTGTCGGTTTCCATAGTTTAATGTTAACCCAAAGCGCTTTGGATTAACAAAATTTACATAAACTCAGGGAAACCGACGGCGGTTCCGCTGCTAAACCTGCACAAACGCCGGCCAGTTGTGTACATACCCTAACACGTACCATGGGCACAGGCCTAAGGCAATGTGCACAAGTTGTGTTCTTACTGTGTTTTTCTGCTCTCTTGGCAGTAAAAAAAAAGCTGCTTCCTAAAAGCATGTTGCATTTTTTGCTGTATTTTTGGTGTCCTTTGTCTACAATACATGTTTAATAAAGTAAAGTTACTAAAGCACAAAAATGCAACAGTTCTGTTTTTGCTCTTTCTCATTGCTGTCAATGGTAGAAAAAAAAGCTGCAAAAAGCTGAAAACAGCTCCCATTTCATTCAGAAAAAAAGCAATTGAGTGCAGATTTCCGAAAGCTCTGAGCTTTAACATAGTCTGACAGGTGTGCAATAGACAGCAATAGACAGTGTGCAATAGACAGGTGTGCAATAGACAGGTGTGGATAGACTGGGTGCGATAGACTGGTGTGGGATAGACTGGTGTGGGATAGACTGGTGGGGATAGACTGGTGTGTAATAGGGACGTCACACGCGTCAATATCGCATGCAATATTGCTGCTGCACATGACGTTGCAGTGATATTGACATGTGTGACAAGGCGATAAATCGCTGGTTGATGGTCGCCGGGTTTTAGAACACCAGGAGACGAGCAAGAACCAGCTCCCAGCGCCTCTCAGCAAGCACTGGGAGCTGGTATCCATGGTATACAGCGGGTAACTAAGCGCCGCATGGCGCTTAGTTACCCGCTTGTTTACATGGTTACCAGTGTTCTTGCTGGTACTGTTTGCTGGTGAGTCTGCCTGTGTGACAGCTCACCAGCAATCAACCTTCAATGTTGCCAGCGATCAGATCGCTGGCGACATTGATGTGTGTGACGTCCCCATAATAGACAGGTGTGTAATATACAGGTGTGCCAGTGATGCCCTCTGAGGGTGTGATGCAGTAAAGTACGATTATACTGGAGAATAAAGGAGCATTGGGGAAAACTGGGCCATATCTGTGGAATCGGATGGCGGATTTAAAAAAAGACGGAATATTCAGCGGAACAACGGGATAAAATAAAGGCAAAAACTGGACACATTGGTTCTGGTGAACAGCATTAACTCTTCAATCACTGTGTGCCGCAGGAGTTAGACCTCTACTCATTACACATAAGTGTGCTGTCACCATATAACACCCTGCACCAATAGACAAACTCCTCTCTGTTATATATCCACGTGCATCTCAATGAATTATAATATCATCAAAAAGGTCATTTATTTCACTAATTCAATACAAAATGTGAAACGCATATGTTATATAGAGTCATTACAAACAGAGTGATCTATTTCAAGTGTTTAGCTCTGTTAATGTTGATGATTACAATACAGCCAACAAAAACCCAAAGGTCATTATCTCAGAAAATTAAAGTGGGGAGGGTGAAGGGTTAAAAACCGCGTTGCCGTATTTCACGAAACATCAAAGAAAGACTAGGCATTAATTTACTAGTCAACTCGTTTCTGGACTGCCTGAAGCATCCAGAAACATGGCAATCTGATATTGATTTGTCCTGAGCAAGGGGGCAGGGAGGCTGGAAACGCGCTGACAAATAAATCAGTATTATATTCACCCTTTGGTGTCTCCTGGAATACGGCATCATGGTTTTTAACCCTTTATCCTCTCTCCTCTATATGCACCACTCTGGGGATTGCAGCAGCTGTGATCTGCTTTTATAGTGGTTGTGACTCTCACAACCACACAAGGTGAAGCCTCTGATACATATTTAGATAATATTTTATCTCTCAGATCCTTCATCCTCCCTACTATAATTTTCTAAGATAATGACCTTTGGGTTTTCATTGGCTGTAAGCCATAATCATCAACATTAACAGAAATAAACACTTGAAATAGATCCCTCTGTGTCTAATGACTCTATATTATATATGAGTTTCACTCTATGTATTGAATTAGTGAAATATATTACCTTTTTGATGATATTCCACTCCATTGAGATGCACTGTATAATATATATATGATATTCCACTCCATTGAGATGCACCTGTATATATATATATATATACTGTATTCCACTCCATTGAGATGCACCTGTATATATATATATATATACTGTATTCCACTCCATTGAGATGCACCTGTATATATATATATATACACTGTATTCCACCCATAAAGATGCACCTGTATAATATATACTGTATCCACAAGCAGGTAGAGCCGGCGTCTCTAGATCTTACAGGATTCTGTCTCTATAGTAACGGAACTTCTTAAAAATTCAAATATCAAAGAAAGTCCCCTCAGTGTGAGCCTCGGCGGAGTCTTTGGAGCATCAATACTCCGCAGTGTAAAGGCCTCACAACGGGGGAAGGCGGTACTCAATGTATTTAGCCTAAAATGTGCCAACAATCTATGAATGACCCGATCATTCATAACTTCCCTTTGTGTTTCCCATATTTATAAACCACATTTTAACCATTAATAACAGGACCTGCCAGATGCTTCATTATCCCAGATTCTGCTACTAGTTGCCATGTTTAACCCTTACTGTTCTGATGCTGCCTCTAAGTTAAAGAAGGGTTAATTCATCTATGCCACCAGCAGTTTAACCCCTCAGACACCACCCCATTGTTCCGGTTAACCCTTACATCAGTTGCCAGACTAGTTGTCCAGTTAAGCCATCACTCTCCAATTAACCCTTCTTAACCTGGACGCAATAAGTTAACCCCTTCCATCACCAGTTAACCCTTTGGTCCACAAGCCAACTTGTAAATCCTTCCCTCAACAGGTTGGTTAGCCGGTTAATCCTTTCGGTAGCAACCACCCACTGTCAACTCGTTCCAACAATTAACCCTTCGGTCCGCAGGCCAATTCATAAATCCTTCCCTCAAGAGGTGGCTTCCCTCTTAACCCATTTGGTAGCCACCACCCACCGATAGGCTTTCCAATTAACCCTTCTTGCCCTGGAAACAATAAGTAAACCCCTTCCATCACCAATTAACCCTTCGGCTGGCTGGCCAACTTGTAAACCCTTCTTCCAACAGGGGCTTCCCCATTAACCCTTTCGCTAGCCAACTGCCCGCCGGTTGGCTTTCCAATTAACCCTTCTTGCCCTGGAAGCAATACGTAAACCCCTTCCATCACCGGTTAACCCTTTGGTCTGCGTGTTAACTCTTTAATCCATTCCTCCACAGGTGGCTTCCGTTAACCATCAGACAACAGTTCTCCGGTTGGCTTTCCAATTAACCCTTCTAGCCCTGGAAGAAAAATGTCAAGTCATTCCAATAAGTTAACCCTTTGGTCTGTGGGTCGTCCGGTAATTCCTTCCCCTTTAACCCTTTTGGCCAGCTGCCCACTGGTTCACATTCCATTAACTCTTCTCGCCCTGGAAGCGATAAGTAAACCTCTTTCATCGCCATCAGTTAACCCTTCATAAATCCATCCCTCAACAGTTTGACTCCTTATTAACCCAAACTCCGCTTCCCAAGTTTTTTGCACCCGGATAACCCCCTTTGGTCCCAGTTAACCCTTCCATCACATGGCTTCTCTGTAACCCCTGTTAACCCTTCCCTCCCCCCAGTGCATGCTGGATGGGGGTGTATATAAAGGGTACCGGACCAGGCTTTCACCCGGATCTTGACTTCTCCCTCCTGGGGCTCTGGCATCACTTTCCGGGCCACCCTCAGCTTGTTGAGCCCTCCGAAGCCGGAGAGCAGCACGGCTCTCATGTCCCTGCCATCTGCGGCCCCTCCTGGCCCCTCTGCCGGCTCTTTGCCTCCCTCCTTGTCGATCATCTGCTCGGTCTCCTCGGCTTTCTCCGGCCGCTCCTTGGCCATGGCTCCCGGCAATGCTGCTGCTGCTGCTGAGGATGGGATGATGCTCGGCCGCTGCGGCTCCGGGCGGCTGGTCCTTCTATTACCGTAATGCGCGCTCTAGCTGCGCGGCGCCCCTCTCCGCCTCGCTGCCTCCCGGGCACTGCTGCGCGCACACTCCACACATAGCGCCGGGGACCAGTGTGCTTCTGTGCTGGATGTCATGTGTCCGTCTGTCCGGCGATGGCGCCCACCATCAAGAGGGGATATCCAGCCAGCCAAGGAGAGGAGCGCACAGCATGGCCTCTACAAGGGGGGCTCCCAAATCCAGGGAGAAAACATTCCTGACAGACCCCTTTAAGGAAAGAAGATGGACGGGAGATCATCGCATGTGCTCCACTAACTTCTCTGGGAAGAGATTCTACTTATGTCTCAAAAAAAGAAATGTGCATGTGGCATTAGATCACCTCTATCTTCACAATATCTGATCTTAATTTTACTATACTTAAAGGGGTTGTGCACTACCTGGACACCGCCTTCTCATCCCCGTGCACTACCTGGACACCGCCTTCTCATCCCCGTGCACTACCTGGACACCGCCTTCTCATCCCCGTGCACTACCTGGACACCGCCTTCTCATCCCGTGCACTACCTGGACACCGCCTCTCATCCCCGTGCACTACCTGGACACCGCCTTCTCATCCCCGTGCACTACCTGGACACCGCCTTCTCATCCCCGTGCACTACCTGGACACCGCCTTCTCATCCCCGTGCACTACCTGGACACCGCCTTCTCATCCCCGTGCACTACCTGGACACCGCCTTCTCATCCCCGTGCACTACCTGGACACCGCCTTCTCATCCCCGTGCACTACCCGGACACCGCCTTCTCATCCCCGTGCACTACCTGCACACCGCCTTCTCATCCCCCTGCACTACCCGGACACCGCCTTCTCATCCCCCTGCACTACCTGGACACCGCCTTCTCATCCCCGTAAACTACCTGGACACCGCCTTCTCATCCCCGTGCACTACCTGGACACCGCCTTCTCATCCCTGTGCACTACCTTCTCATCCCCATATTCACCCCTATAAAAATAAGAAAAGCCTATACTCATCGCCTGGGCCTCGGGATTTCCAACACTGCTGGAGCCGTATCAGCACCGGAGGCGAGTATAGGATTTTTTATTTTTATAGGGGTGAACATGGGGATGAGAAGGGATTTTCCCAATTGTAAACAAACACAGCCAGAGCAACACCAAGACGATGCCAAAGCAAGGCCAGAACAAGGTCAGAACAAGGCCAAGACGATGCCAAAGCAAGGCCAGAACAAGACCAAGATGAAGCCAAAGCTAGGCCAGAACAAGGTCAGAACAAGGCCAAGACAAAGCCAAAGCAAGGCCAGAGCAAGGTCAGAACAAGGCCAAGACAAAGCCAAAGCAAGGTCAGAACAAGGCCAAGACAAAGCCAAAGCAAGGCCAGAGCAAGGTCAGAACAAGGCCAAGACAAAGCCAAAGCAAGGCCAGAGCAAGGTTAGAACAAGGCCAAGACAAAGCCAAAGCAAGGCCAGAGCAAGGTTAGAACAAGGCCAAGACAAAGCCAAAGCAAGGCCAGAGCAAGGTCAGAACAAGGCCAAGACAAAGCCAAAGCAAGGCCAGAGCAAGGTTAGAACAAGGCCAAGACAAAGCCAAAGCAAGGCCAGAGCAAGGTCAGAACAAGGCCAAGACAAAGCCAAAGCAAGGCCAGGACAAGGTAAGAGTGAGGCAGGGACCAAGCCAGAGTGAGTGAGGCCAGGACAAGTCTAAGATAAGACCAGGACGAGGCCATAAAGAGATCAGAGTGAAGTCAGGATGAGGTTAGGATGAGACTAGAACATAGGACGAGGCCAGAGCAGAGCCAGAAATGTGGTCAGGACGAGGTTAGGATGAGACCAGAACATAGTCAGGACGAGGCCAGAGCAGAGCCAGAATGTGGTCAGGACGAGGTTAGGATGAGACCAGAACATAGTCAGGACGAGGCCAGAGCAGAGCCAGAATGTGGTCAGGACAAGTTTAGGATGAGACCAGGACATGGTCAGGAAGAGGCCAGAGCAGAGCCAGAATTTAGTCAGGACGAGGATAGGATGAGACCAGGACAAGGTCAAAAGGAGGCCAGAGCAAGACCAGGATGAGGCCAGAACAAAGTCAGAATGAGGCCAGGAAGAGGACAGAGCAAGGTCAGAATGAGGCCAGAGCAAGGCCAGGACGAGGTCAGAAGGAGGCCAGGATGAGGTCAGAACGAAGCCGCGAGTGCTGTATCAAACCCTGGAGCTGTCAGCAGGTCACTCTTTGACGCAAACTGACCATAGCTCTGATGGAAAAGGAATGACGTCGATAGAAGCTGAATGTAAGAGTAGTGGCAGGGGACTTACATTTAATATAACATAGGCCATGTTCACACACAAGCGTTTTTTTGACCATCTCTGTGTTTTTAGGCTGTTAAAAAAAACGCAGGTGCGTTAACGCAGGGTACATTTGAGTGTAGCTGCGTTTTTCAGCTCCATTTGCGTTTTTTACCCCAGTCCAAAAAACGCTGCATGCAGCGTTTTTGGGTGCTGTAAAAAAACGCATGTGCGTTTTTCAAAAAACGCATGCGTTTTTTTAACATGGGGCCCTATGGGAAACGCATGCAAAAACGCATGGTACATTAGTACCTTTTAGTGCCATTCAAAAACGCATGCGTTTCCCATAGGGGCCCATGTTAAAAAAACGCATGCGTTTTTCAAAAAACGCACATGCGTTTTTTAACATGGGGGCCCTATGGGAAACGCATGCGTTTTTAAAAGGCACATTTATGCACCCTGCGTTAACGCTTGCGTTTTTGCCTGCGTTTTTGGTGAAAAAAGTCCAAAAACGTGGCAAATCCTTGCAGACACACAAGGCACATTTTTAAGCACTCTTAAAAAAACGCAAGTGCTTTTAAGAGTGCTAAAAAAAACGCAAATTGTGTGTGAACATAGCCATAGAAAAAGAAATGATTCCGCAGGACATCCATCCCAATAAAATCCAAATGTATTCAGTAATCCATATAAAAGGTGGATCCATAAAACATCTTGAAACCTTACGCATTTCTAGGGCTACAGCACCATTAATCATGGGACCTTTACATTTAATGTGCGGCTACAGCAGTGCAATGAAAAAATAAAAACCGCTGATGGTGTTTAAAGACATAATTTATAGGGATGGCTGGGATAAGAAGGGAAAGGGCAGGGAAGACAACAACAAAACTTTATTAAGGCTGCTTTCACACTTGCATATTTTCAAATCTGTGTGGTTACACCAAATTCATGCATACTCACGGACAGGCACAGATCTGTGCAAAAGGATGCCAACGGATGTCCACGGAACGTTTTGTTAACAGATCTGTCATCAGTCACCAGAGATAGGGGTGAGAGGAGCTGTACCTTGCTTCTGAGCATGCTCAGTACAGCAAAATGGATCTGTCTCATGGATCCGTTTTTTTTCACAGATCCATACGGATCCGTCCTCCATACTGCTCCATGTTTTCATACGGACAGATACAGATGGGGGTCTGTCTGTTGGTGTCCGCGATTTTCAAGGAAGCCCAGAAACTGAACCATTTCAGTTGCTGAGTACATGACAATTGCCGACACCAATGGATCCGTGATAAAACGGAGACACACAGAAGGCCACTTTAGGACCAATCCATACCCATAGGATAACATGGGAGGCCATAAAAGATCCGTGGTTATGCGTTTCAAAACATATGGCCACAGATTTGAAAATATGCCAGTGTGAAAGCAGCCTTAGAAAGGGGGATAATAACCAAACTTCTATTTAACAGATTCTTAAAGGGAATCTGTCAGGTCCAAAATCCATATGTAACTGATATTATTTTCTAATTCCTTTCTCTAAGCTCTCTCTATTCATGTATTTCTATTATTTATGCTTTCCTCCTATCCTCTGTAACCTTCAAAATAAAAATACATTCCATCTGTCAATCACAGTGAGTTCTCTGCTGCCCACTCCCCAAGGAATGAATATTCATGCATCATTACACTGTCCTGCCCTCCTCTCTGATCTTTATGCTGTGTGATTCATCATTGCATAGTCTGCAGACAAAGCAGAAAGGAAGGGGGAGGAGGTGTATGCTCAGCTGTCATTGTGTGTATGAGACATATGTGAGTGTGTGCAGTCTGAGATATTTCTATGTGATTATAAGAACATTTGAACATTTGCTCAGCAGACACACACATTACATGTCTGCATGTCTGCAGGAAAACCTAATAATAGAAATCTCTTACACAGTGCAGGACAAAACACCTCCCACCACAGAGAGGAGGGACAGAACACCAGCTTGGGTGGGTGTCGATATTTAAATAACACATATACAGCAGCTGGACTAATCCTCTGTAAATGTAATGGACAGGACTAATGCACCAGCTGCCTGGAGGGTCTAAAAATGCTTATAACAAGGAAGCTAAAAATAGTACCATAATGATCTTACATGTTTTTAAAAGGTCTGCCCAGGCCCTATTCAATGTTAATATTAGTATCATACTGAAAAATGACCTGACAGAGTCCCTTTAAAGGGGTGTTCCGGTAAAACCAAGTAACTTATCAGTGGGATATGTGATAATCAGGGACGTAACTACAATACATGCAGGGGTTACAATCACACCTTGGCCCTCATGTCTAGGGGGCCCCCAAATGTCTCATTGGATATATGAGAAGACCAATGCTATTAAAGACTTGGGGGCCCCATTGTTGTTTTTGCGTTGGGGCCCATGAGCTCCAAGTTACGCCATTAGTGATTATTTATCAATTGATGAGGGTCTTAATAGCAGAATTGGCACTTTTATATCCATTACTAAACATGCTCGTCAGCTGCTCTCTTCACCCTCTATGGGGCTGATGAGCACTGCACTTGTTTTTTTCTGGAGGCGCCATAGAGAATGAATGCAGTGGCAGCCCGGCTCCAACCTACCGCTACACTTTGTATCGGGAATAAAATGTCCTCATTCCGCAAGATACAGCGATTGAACCCTCTATAATTTGTAAGTCATCATAACTCGTTTTCACCATACAACCACTTTATCTTGTCTGTTGGTAATGATACTTGCCACAATTACAGTTTTTAAAGGGTTAAATCCTTGAAGGAAACTTGCTTAGGGCTTATAAATACAATCAACTTTGCAAAGACAGGACATAATATAACCTTTTAAAGGAACCAAACACAGAAAATAACAACTCACCACACCTGCATCGCTTGCATCCTGGGTGCACGATAGCCTGAGATAGCAAAAAAGTATATCAGCAGAAATTTGGCACTCCATTTTTTTTCCTTGGTTCAGTGCTTTATTAGACATACAGTATATGTGCACAGATGGCATACAGTGTGATCTTCAATACACTTCCACGTTTTGGTATATCATGTGTTAATCATAGATGATCATCTATGATTATTTTTAACCAGCCTTCAGCTTGATCTTGAGCCACGATGACTTACTGGATGAACACCCTGTAGGAAGATCGATCTTGTGCTGCCTAGATAGGTAACCACGGTTTTCTCCAAGCTTACGTAGGTCCACCAGGGTCTTCTCCAATCCTAGATAGATGCACCAGGTCTTCTCAATCCTAATAGATCCACCAGGGTCTTTTCAAGCCTACATAGGTCACCAGATTTTCCAAGCCTAGATAGTCTCCAGGTCTTCTCCAAGCCTAGATAGGTCCTCCGGGTCTTCTCCAAGCCTAGGTAGGTCCACCACGGTCTTCTCCATGACTAGATAGATCCTCCAGGGTCTTCTATAATCTTAGATAGGTCCACCACGGTCTTCTCCAAGCTTAGATAGGTTTACCAAGGTTTCTCCAAGCCTGGATTGGTCGACCAGGGTCTTCTCCACCTTTATCCTGATAGTATCAAGCCATCTGGTTGCTGGTCTTCAACCAAGGAAAAGTGAGTGCTGACTTTCTTCTGCTGATAACCATGTTAAGGCTCCCAAACTGTTATGTATATAAAAACTCAAACATATAGGGGGAAATAAAGTCCAATCCACTGAAGCTGTACCTACACCCTACTGGTTCCTGTACAGATTAGAATGTTCTTAGCCACACAACTAGAAATCTGTGACATCCGTCCAAGGCTACAGGCACAAAAGGGTTATCTTGGACAGACTAAGCCCAAGTTGCTCCATTAGGCAAAATCCCAAGAGACACTGACACCCTTTAACCTCCATACAGGAATCTGATTTACAACCGGGCCCAAGAGATTGTTGACTGTTGAAGGGCTGCAGTAAAGAGATAGGAAAATGCCAAGCAGGGTCAAAGCCGAGAGGTCAGGAAAAGGACAAAATCAGGAGCCGATAGCGTAGGCAGAGAAGTGGGTCAAAACTGAAATGGCAGCAAGGTACAAAATCATGAAGCATGAGGGGCATCCAAAAACAGGTCAAGGTAAAACCAGAAAACACTAAACGGAAGACAGGAGACTTAGTCAGGGAAACAAAAAACTATTTCTGGCAGCTTGCAGCAAATGGCTGAAGGTATTAGTTGGATGTGGTGCTGTCTAATAGGTTGAAGCTTAGGAGTTAATGACTTCAGCTGAAAAGCACACACATCACACTGTCAGACTGTGAAATACTACAGGTCGCAGCCACTCTAACCTTAGCTGATGAGTGGAGGCTGTGCTCGCTAGAATTTCTTGCTCAGACGTCTCTTATCACCAGAACCACATACAGAATGAATATGGCAGAACCTGGTGAAAGGATCAGGCCCTGGTGGGATTGTAACAAAATCACAGCTTGAACCTGTCTTCCTGAAAGGCCATCAAGCTGTTTCTTGTTCATCCTAAGGATCCAGAGGTGAGGTCACTACACACAAATAACCAAGGTAAGGAAAGAGAGCAAAGGTAGACGGGGATCCAAGGTAGAAAACTTAAATCACTGCACAGGTCGACAAAGGAGAAATAATAAAAGCAAGCTAGGATAACCTCCTACAAACGTAACATAACAGAAGATAGATGTGAGGAAGTAAAAAAGAAATACTTAGAGCAAATACAACACTGGTCTCTGTCTAACAGGCAAAGTCCCTTAGCTGTTGTGCTAGAAATCCTTAGCAGAAATACATATAGAAATATAGCCAGCAAGGAAGACTGGTGAAAGGAGGGTATAAGTAGCTCCACCTAGGATGTGATAGGGCAGAAACAAAAATAAGCAAGTGAGAACACCTGACTAATCGCAAACCTAAGGTAAAAGCAAAGATAAAAGAACCATTAGCATTTGACTGACCAGGCTATGGCTCAGCAGGGAAGCAGGGCCGCACCATCCATTGGACAGTATGAGCCCTGAGTCTCAGGTGGCAAGCAGGCAGGGGGAGCTGCTGTGTAGAAGGGGGTGGCACCTGCATCACACAGCGGCCTCCTGTGTGATGGGCGCCACCGGCTGCAGCATGGCAAGGCTTAGCCCCTCCCTCTGACTGTGCAGCACCCCTCCCCCCCGCTCCTCACCCACGGCTCAGGTGGCAGGAAGGCTTCATGCACCCCTGCAGGAAAGGAAACTAATCACAGAGCAGGAGGCCTACGGATCGAGTCCAAGGCATGACACATACACATTAGATAGAAGTCCAAGCTTCTTATTTCAGTGGGATTAGCCAACCACTTAATGTGCATTTTTAAGACGACGTCTCGAGAAACCTTAGAACTTAATTCAGGGGTCCCCAAGTCCAGTCCTCGAGGGCCGCCAACAGTGCATGTTTTCAGGATCTCCTTAGTATTGCACAGGGGTTGGAATCATTACCTGTGCATTTGATCACATTAACACCTGTGCAATACTAAGGAAATCCTGAAATCCTGCACTGTTGGCGGCCCTTGAGGCCTGGAGTTGGGGACCTAATGGCTTATACCAGTTTGGCGCAAATCAAATTTCCTGACAAAAATGAAAGCAATTCTGGGGAATCAAATTTGGTTAGATTTGCCTATCACTAATAGACAATAACATGAACATCTTGTGACAGAGTATCATGAAGTTATGTTTTTCTTTTCCTTTTTTTTTTAAGCTGGTCTCGGTATTCCACTTATTTTAGGATGTTTCAAGCCAAGAAAAAAGCTAAAGAGGAAATAGGGTACAAGTCACAGGGTCACGGATCTTTACCTACAGGAGTTCTATGACCTCATTGTCCTATTCTAGCAACACAGTTTGTGATGGGAACGCTTTTCCCAGTGTAATTATTTTAAAGTTCCGACGATTTCTCTGGCACGGAAAGGGTAGAGTATGGATATAGTGCATGTGGTGCCCCGTTGGTCAGACGTCACACCGGGGTATTACACCCATAAAAGCGGTGTAATTTTCCCCAACTGTAAGTGGATGCAGGATTGGTAGGAGGGACTCAATTCCAGCATTCCCACACTCAATCCAGGGATGGGCTCCCCCGGGGGGAAGGTTAGGAGAGTCGGGAGGTCAGAACAGGCGAGTTGCAGACTAGACCTGAGGGAAGATGAAAAGAGGTCCTGAGGGGACCTTGAGAGAGGGTGCCTGACGCATGAGTCTGGGCCCGAGAGAGTAAGGGGGAAACCCAGTGAAGAGCGACCATACTCCGGGAGCTTCCCCACTCCAGGACGAAAAGCCGCATCCGAGGAAACGTCTGGAGTCTACCTCCGTAGTCGACAACTGGTTGCTGCGGCTTGTTAACCAGCCACAGCACCCTGCCACTCACGGAGCGGTTCACCCGGTTCCACAAGAGGTTGGGGTCCAAGCAGCAGAGAGGGAGAGGAGGGGAACTCGATTACTACCTCAGCGGGACTGGGAAGAGACTTACCCGGGCAGGGCTAAAAGGACACGGGTTTCGAAACTAAGGCATACAGTACCACGGGTACCTCCAAAACGCCTTGCATCCATTTACAGCCACCCGAAAGGTCACCTGTGAATTCCATCTTTACTGCACTGTGAACTGTGTATTCTTTGGAGGCTCGTTTTTCAGTAAAGTACTCGGAAAGAGTGAACTTACTGTCGTGTCTGTGTGCCACGAACAGTGACTTTTATTTCAGCTATCACTGCCACGGAGGCCCAGCTTCACCTGTAGGAAGCTATACCATCCTTGCCGCAATACCATCGCCATCCGGAGGACTGTGGCGGCGCTGTTAATCACTCACCAGGTACTACAGGTGGCGTCACAAATTATCCTAATAGAAACTGTACTTTTTAAGAAGTCACCGACCCCAGGGCCACAGACTCGGGTGCAGCCACCCGTGATAGCATCCCCCCTGACACCGTGCCCAAGCTCTGAGTACCCCGGCCTGGGCGGGTCAGTACAGACTCTACTGGTCTGCATCCTTGAAGAAGACCATTTCCCCTCTTTGTTCACCCCTGATTTGATTTACATGATTTTGTTGTGAACTCTTTTTGTTCAATTGTCATCCTTTGCCTTTGAAAAAAAAAAATCTGAGTCTGCATCTTGCTAGAAAGAAGCAATTAGATGCAGAAAGCCAACAGCTTCTGATGCTTCGCACACACACAGCGTGTAACAAGTAGCTAATGGCAGTTTTGTACTGCCTATTATAGAATAAACACCGGGTTCAGTTTAGAGGAGAAAGCTCTGCATTGTGTGCTCAGATACCGCTCGGATACATCGGAGGTTGGAGGAGGTGTAGCCGACTTCTACCTTTAATTAACGTCCAGAAAGACTGGAGGGAAGACACTGTAACTGGAATTATTGATACTGATAGAGAAGGTTGGGCTCTGGGAATATTAACAATTTTAGCCTGAAGATGTTCCTCTACCTTTCCCTGTCAAGACTGAATGCTCAGATTTGCTATGAAAACGGTTTATTTCCATTCTGGAAAAAGGATTTTTCACTGCTGGCCATGAGTCTAACTTGTAGACATTGGGCCAAATCATGGAATGGTCTACAAGTAGGTCTAGCACCATCAGTAATCTCTAATGTTACCTTTACACGCCGCCACCGAATGGTAGAAACCGGCAGGTATCGGACACAATTGTACCTGATACCTTGAAAACACCGCGAAGTGGCGGCGTGTAATTCAGGAAGTTTCTACCTGTGTCTTTGGATACCTGTGTTTCAGCCGTGCTCAAAAACAAGCAGGCATAATCCCTATGGTGGCGGCGTGTAATCGGGGCACAAGCACGGTATTTGAGTTCCCTGGGGCATGCCACAGCGTCATGTATACCACGCCCCATCAGCTATCAGCTACTGTGTACCCATTGGCTGTCCCTGCACAGGGCGGCATATTTAACGAGCTGACCAGTCACAATACACATTTGCAATAGCGTCATGTATTAGCCAGCCTTCCTGCGCTGGCTGGCCAATCATGATGCTATTGCTTTCACCATATGAGCGTCGCGTAATTCACAACTCTGGCACGCCTATGTATTTGCGGCGCGAAAGATGTACGCCCATATTCCTATGTGGAAGTGGCGTGTAAAGCAGGGAAGGTGTTCCACAGGAAGGTAGCCCAGGCACACGTCGGCACTTCCGGGGAACGCAAATACCTTCAGTAGAGCACGCAGTGGCGGCGTGTAAATGCGGCATCAGGTACCGTTAGCAACGGTTCCAAACACGCGCATGCACGTGCGGTGCCTACCTGTTGCTACCCTCTGTTGCGGCGTGTAAAGGTACCATTATAGTTAGAGTTGGTGCTTATCGATTCACAGGATTCAGACCATTGGCCATGTTGGTAATCTGTGGCCACTACAACCTCCTTCCTGGTGGGCTCCCGGTCTCTTCCATTAATTCGCTGGTTTGATGCCATCATTTAGGAGATATGTGACGCTCTGCCTGGCCGGCAGATGTCATCAGACTAGTCCAGTGATCCCAGATTACCAAGCATGAACGATGGACCTGGACCTGCGAGATTACACTAACTCTACTAATTGCCCTTCACCTCTGCATGGGTTTCTTATTAGAAGGATCTTATTAGAAGGATCTTGGGTCTAAAGACCCCCATACCAACTACGGCGGCCGTCACACGGGACGATTTCTTGCCCGATATCGTTTAAGCGATCTCCTTTTTGATCGCTTAAGCGATATCGGGCAAGAAATCGTTGCATGTAATCAAGCGATTTACGATGTGAAATCGCTTGATCGTGACATCGCTGATCTGAGGTCCGGTTCTCAGATCTAGCGATGAACGATTTCACGATCTCCTTCATCGTGGTGTATGACACCACGATGAACGATCTCCCAGCGCAGAGCCTATGCTGGGAGATGGTAACTATGGTACACGTCGGGTAACTAAGCAACGCGCGGCCCTAGTAACCCGATGTGTACCATAGTAACGAGCGAGATCGCGGCTCCGCATCGCTGGTGAGTCTGTCTGTGTGACATCTCACCAGCGATGTGAGCGATATTGTAAGCGATTGCGCGTGCACGTGATCGCTTACAATATCGCTAGCGATATCTGTGTGTGTGACGGCCGCCTACCAGTCAAATGATCGTCTGACAGCAATTTTTTCCGATTCTTCTATACACAAGAACAATCACACTCCTCCGGTGCAGAAAACAAACCCTTTTGTCCCCTTTTGATTAATCTGCTGGGAAATAATCAGGTGGCAGAGTCTACCGATCCCTGTTGGGTTCAGCTGTCGTTAGTGTGTGAATGTGTATGGAGGCCTTCAGAAAGAATGAAAAATGAACTCAGGTTTCACATAAGAATGAGCAGTATTCCAAGCACTTCATGGTACAGCAGATTTTCCTGAGCATCTGAGTTCGATGGAGTGATGCTGACATACTGTGAGAACAGTATGAACTAATCCAGTTAAAGGATTTGTAAGCCCTTTGAACACTTTTGCACACACTCCGAGGTCAAAATGAAAATTTGTAAAAAGCCTTTCAACAGGTTTATCTTTTATTCACGGTGGGCCAGAAAATAAAACAGCCCCTTGTTTCTGTTGTGTGATTTGTTCCTGATAATGCTTGTCATGTCTCAATCATTAGAACTGGTTTAGAGTAAATCTGTAGCAACCGATCAAAGCTTATCTTTCATTTACCAGAGCCATATAAGAAAAGAAGGAGGCCATCATATCATTTCCACTAGTGGTGGAACTAGAGTTCGATCATGGGCCTCAATGCAAAATTTAGACCTGCACCCACCCCCATCGGGCATGTGTAACTTTTAGTGTTCCAAAACCTATTAAGGGTGCTTTCACACTACGGATTTTGAAGGGAGCCGATGCTGTCCGATATAATTCGGACAGCATCGGCTCCCTTCTGATGCCTGGAATCGGGTGCCAAATAGGTACCCGATTCCGGCATAAAATCGTTGCCGGGCTGAAAAAAAAGAAAAAAAAAAAAGAGTTTATTCTCACCTCCCCCCCGAGCCCCCGCCGTCTCCCGCTATCTTCCTGGAGGTTGCCGGTGGCTCATGCAGGTTCCGGTGGCTGCAGAGGTCTTCCTCTGCTGTTCAGGACCTGCGGTGATGTCACTGTCACGTGACCGCGGGTTCCACCATGGTAACCCGCGGTCACATGACTGTGACATCACCGCAGGTCCTATACAGCAGAGAAAGACCTCTGCTGACACCGGGAACCTGCATGAGCCACCGGCAACCTCCAGGAAGATAGCGGGAGACGGCGGGGGCTCGGGGGGAGGTGAGAATAAATTTTTTTTTTTTTTTAACCCCTGCGCTCCCAGTTGAGCATTTTTACTGTACTGAGCATGCTCAGTACAGTAAAATCGGGTCCGAGGAGACATCAGATGTTTCCTCGGACCCTTCTCCATAGGGCCCCATGTTATAGGGATCGGGTCAGATCGGATGTGCACTAAATGCCATCCGATTTGGTCCGATCCGAGTCTGTCAGATTTTATTTTCGGTGCAAAAATCGTTGCAGGCAACGATTTTTTTCACCAAAAAAAAAAAATCGGGCAGAATCGGATCGGACCAAATCTGATGGCATTTAGTGCACATCTGATTCGGTCCGATCCCCATAGGGATGCATGGGGTCTGAAAATCGGTCCGATGCTGTCCGATTATTATCGGACAGCATCGGAAATGAAGAAATCGTAGTGTGAAAGCACCCTAAGATTTACTAGTTGCCCCCCCTGCCATTAAGTAGTAATGTCACCCACCCTGGTATATATGTCCTCCATCTTGGTATATATGACCCAATCCTGGTATATATGCTCATCCTCAGCCTATCCTGGTATATATGTCCTTATTTTGGGCCTATTCTAGCAAATATGTTCTCATTCAGGTATATATGTTTCCTTCCTGGTATGTATGTCCTAGTCCTGGTATAAATATCTTTATGTTGGGCTTATCCTAGTATATATTCCCCATTCTGCATAAATCCAAAGGACCAGGGTGTACAACGATCCGTGTTGCAGAGTATAAGGAAGGACCACAATCTTGGTATTCACTGTGTGCATTATTATTAGGCAAATGAGTATTTTGATCACATGATACTTTTTATACATATTGTCTTACTCCAAGAGGTATAGGATTAAGAGCCAACTACCAATTAAGTAAATTAGGTGATGTGCATCTCTGTAATGAGGAGGGGTGTGGTGTAATGACATCAACACCCTATATGAGGTGTGCTTAATTATTAGGCAAATGCCTTTTCTTAGGTAAAATGGGTCAGAAGAGAGATTTGACGGCCTCTGAAAAGTCCAAAATTGTGAGATGTCTTGCAGAGGGATGCAGCAGTCTTGAAATTGCCAAACTTTTGAAGCGTGATCACCGAACAATAAAGCGTTTCATGGCAAATAGCCAACAGGGTCGCAAGAAGCGTGTTGGGCAAAAAATGGCGCAAAATAACTGCCCATGAATTGAGGAAAATCAAAGCTGCCAAGATGCAATTTGTCACCAGTTTCGCCATGTTTCAGAGATGCAACGATTCTGGAGTATCAAAAAGCACAAGGTGTGCTATACTCAGGGACATGGTCAAGGTAAGGAAGGCTGAAAAACGACCACCTTTGAACAAGAAACATAAGGTAAAACGTCAAGACTGGGCCAAGAAATATCTTAAGACTGATTTTTCAAAGGTTTTATGGACTGATGAAATCAGTTCATAGAAGAGAATCCAGGAGGAATGCACTTAGATCTGCGCCCATGTTTCTCTTGTTTCTCCCACCACCATAGATAATCCATAGCCTTGGATATCATCTCCTTGTAATGGACTGATGAAATAAAAGTGACTCTTGATGCGCCAGATGAATGGGCCAGAGGCTGGATCAGTAAAGGGCAAAGAGCTCTACTCCGACTCAGACGCCAGCAAGGTGGAGGTGGGGTACTGGTATGGGCTGGTATCATCAAAGATGAACTTGTGGGACCTTTTCGGGTTGAGGATGGAGTGAAGCTCAACTCCTGGACCTACTGCCAGTTTCTGGAAGACAACTTCTTCAAGCAGTGGTACAGGAAGAAGTCGGTATCGTTCAAGAAAAACATGATTTTCATGCAGGACAATGCTCCATCACATGCATCCAACTACTCCACAGCGTGGCTGGCCAGTAAAGGTCTAAAAGAAGAAAAAATAATGACATGGCCCCCTTGTTCACCTGATCTGAATCACATAGAGAACCTGTGGTCCCTCCTAAAATGTGAGATCTACAGGGAGGGAAAACAGTACACCTCTCGGAACAGTGTCTGGGAGGCTGTGGTGGCTGCTGCACGCAATGTTGATCGTAAACAGATCAAGCAACTGACAGAATCTATGGATGGAAGGCTGTTGAGTGTCATCATAAAGAAAGGTGGCTATATTGGTCATTCATTTTTTTGTGTTTTGTTTTTGCATGTCAGAAATGTTTATTTCTTATTATTGTGCAGTTATATTACTGTAGTTTACCTGGTGAAAATAAACAAGTGAGATGGGAATATATTAGGTTTTTATTAAGTTGCCTAATAATTCTGCACAGTAATAGTTTCCTGCAAAAACAGATATCCTCCTAAGATAGCCTAAAAAAACCCCACTCCAACTTCCAAAAATATTAAGCTTTGATATTTATGAGTCTTTTGGATTGATTGAGAACATAGTTGTTAATCAATAATAAAAATAATTCTCTAAAATACAGCTTGCCTAATAATTCTGCACACAGTGTATAAGAATGTTGCTTTATTTCTTCTACGCGTTTCGTGCCTGTCACAGCCCCGAAACACGAAGAAGAAATAAAGCACCACTCTTATATACCAAGATTGTGGTCCTTCCTTATACTCAAAAGCGCGGATCGTTGTACACCCTGGTCCTTTGGATTTATGCATATGTTGTTCCTGATGGAAAGGTGGATCCTGCAGCAGCTGTTTTGAGCATTTAAACCGGTTGTGGGGCACACAACCGCATAAGGTGAGCAGTACCTCATTTTTTAACTATCTGGTATCTATGAGATAGGACCCTCTTGCGCCCTTGTCTACCTTTTAATAGGTTTTATATTCCCCATTCTGGCATATATGTCCCCAACCTGGTATATATGTCACCATGCTGGTATATATGTTACCATCATGACATATATTTCAATCCTTTGGCCTATCCTGGTATATATGTCCCCATTCTGCTATATGTGTCCTTATTTTGGGCCCATCCTGGTATATATGTTCCCATTCAGGTATATTTGTCCCAATCCTGGGACAATCCTAGTATATATGTCCCTATCCTGGTATATTTCTCAATCCTCAACAGACCCCATCCTGGTATATATGTCCTTATTCTGCGCACGTCCTGCAATAAATGTCTCCAATCCTTGTATATATGACTCCATCTGGGGACCATCCTGGCATATATGTCCCCCATCCTGGTATATATGGCCCCCTATCCTGGTATATATGTCCTTTAACCTGGTATATATGCCCCCCATCCTGATATACAGTATATGTTACCATCCTGGCCCCATCCTGGTATAAATGTAACCAATATGGTATGTGTCCTCATCTGGGGCCCATCCTGGAATATATGTCCCCCATCCTTGTATTTATGACTGCATCTTTGGCCAATCCTGGTATATATGTCTCCCATCCTGATATATATATGTCCCTTATCCTTGTATATATGACCCCATCCTGGTATATATGTTCTCCATTCTCATATATACAGTGTGTCCCCCATCCTGGTATGCATGTCCCCCATTTTCATATATACAGTATGTCCCCGATTCTGGTGTAGATGTTTCCTTCAGGTTATATATGTCTTCAACCTGGTATATATGTCCTCATCCAGGCCCTTTCCTGGTATATATAGCCCCCATGTTGTCTGTAAAGCATGAAAAAAAAGAAAAGAACTTTTACATACCTTCTCTGCCTCCCACACCACACGGTATCCTCCTCTATAGCCACATCAGTGGCCAGCAGGTGATGTTAGCGTGCCTGCTGCTATAACAACACATAACATCACTGTCATGGGCCCCCAGTCATGGGCATGACTACATTAACTGACGGTCTCTGTTTGACCGGCAGCATATATTGCCTTGCAAATACGTGAAGGTGCTATGCGCATTAATGCATTTCAGCTGGATATGTATTCTCAGACGTACATCCAGTTGTAGTAGGTGTTGGAGTCGGCTGTCCCGCTCCACGCCAAGGCTTAGTCGCGACCTCTGTAATTGCAATTGTTATGCCCCTGTTTTACCCCCATTACGTGATTCTCGGTGGAGGGCAGTAGTGCTATTAGCATGTGTCCAACATGCTGTATTGTGATAGTGCAGGACAGGATCACAGTGCAGTTTGATTCTCACGTCCTGTTCCATTGGCCACAACGGTAATCTGTGTCCACTGCTGGAGAGGGAGGACCACTTCTTATCCGCTGAAGTCTGCAACTCTTCTTTTGATTATTTGGCCTAGTGCACTGTCATCATTACGGTGTTGAATCCCGCTTTACTGCAAATCAAAGAAGCCAGGGATGTCAGCAGGTAAGAGGCGGTACTCCATCTCCTGAATAGCGTCTTAGGTAGAGGAAGCTCCTGATAGAAATAGGCGTTCTTCCAAGAACTCACGGCACAGAAACACCACTCCAGCCTGTCATGGCCGAAGAATGTATAACAAAAAGATGATTCTTCATTAAGATTACCGGTATTCAAAAACTTTTATTCCATGTTAGGCTCCATTCACACTGTGCGTTTTTGCTCTGTTTTTGCTCTGTTTTTGCTCATCAGTTTTTGTTGCCAAATCAGGAGTGGGTGATAAATCCAGAAATGGAGCACTTGTGTCTATTACACTTTTCCTCTGATTGTTCCACTCCTGGTTTTGGCTACAAAAACTGATGAGCAAAAAGAGCAAAAACAGACCAAAAACAGACCTAAAACGCACAGTGTGAATGGAGCCTTATTATAAGTGCTTATTTTCATTATAAGTCCAACTAGTAAAATGCATTTTTTTCCTACACGTCTCAGACTGAAATTAGCTGGAACATCCTCCAGTCTGTAAATCATCCTCCTGATGCCATCCGACTATTGTCTGTTTTTCACGATCTTATAGAAAGAAGGTGAATAAACTTTTTTTTTCTTCTCATCAGAAAAAAAAAAGATTAATCTCCGACGGCCTTCTGGTGAAACCTGATCAAAAACACTGATGAAATTCGGATCAATTTTCTCGCCACTAGATATGATTGAAGATGGCTATTTTTGTACGTCATCCTTCCTTTATCCTGAACAAACCATACAAGGAGTACAGGTTTGTCTTTTATTTTTAAAGGTCGAACCTGTTAAAAAGGGATTTTTTTCCCATATAGAAATGGAAAAATCTCAGCCCCCTGCTCTTACCACTATGGGAGCAATCTGTACGTTACTGCTACACTGTGACTGTTGGATAGCAAGGGACAAAGGGCTCCTTTACTGTCAGAGACCCTAAACTATCCCTGTCCCCAGGATTACCCCTGATGGTGGGGACTCCTGGGTCTCGTACTCCTAAATATTACTTATCTATTTGTCCCCACCAGGGAGGGAAGGGCAGGAGTGCAAGGGAACACATAGACAACACAGATAGGGAAACAGATACAACAGACTCCAATTCTTCTCCAGGGAGTCTCCACCACATATGCTAGAAAGATAATACTGCTTTCTCCAAAGAAAACTCCTTTTAAAGTCAGCATAGAATGAACTATAGCAAGCATAGGAAGGAGTGAGGAGTAGGCTTATATGGCGGAAAGAAGTGGCAGCAGCTGAGATGATAACTACATGGTAATCACAGCAGGCTAGAAAGAAACCTTAATGGCGGGTTTACACGTTGCGATATCGTTGTCCGATTTCAATCAAAAGTCACGTGGTTCAATCGTTGGAGCCGATATCGTTCCTGCGTTGTATGGTGTGAACGTCCAATACGATGCAGGAACGATGTCAATGCGATATCGGGGATTGAATGAGCGTGCTATTCAATGCTCCGATATTGAATAGACATTGAAGCCGGATCGTGCTGTGTGACAGCCCAACTACGATGCGATGTTCTACGTCACCCATTCACTCCCATGTTAAATGGTCGTTCCTGGGTTGGGGGGCGTAGACATCGCACGAACGTTGTATTCCGATATCGCAGCGTGTAAACATCCGATGCGATGCGGGAGAAACGTGCACTAAATGCGCGCTCCCGCGCCATTGAGTTGCGATATCGCAACGATATTGAAGCGTGTAAACCCATCATTACACCTTCAGAACTAATCCAGCTTTAATCCAACCTAAATAATGACAAATATTCTTTATTTTCTCATCTATTTTAATTTCCTGATTTAAGATGTTATTATTCTATTTACTGTACATTAAAATGAGGCTGTCGCTGTTCCCAGCAATCATAGATTTGTTTATACAAATTATTCAGACCCACGATCTACCAACTGGAATATAAAAATACCTAGGGGACATTGGGGGGTGGTTGGAAATAAAGTGACCCCATCTGAAATAGCCATCCAGGTCATGGAAACCCCTTTATAGTAAAAACTTGGGTAAAAAATAATTTTTAAGATGAAGAGGTAGGAAAGCCTTTGGTACTGAAATCTTAGAGTACATGCTTGGATGGACGACTGCTATGAAGAAAAGTAATCCATAAATCCTCGGTTAAAATTCCATTTTGCAGGGGATTATGATAAGGGTTGTAATCCCTCTCTAGTGTTGTTTAATAAAGAGGAGGTTTGTACTGTGGCGGTATATGGTGAGGACAGACACTAGATCACATAGAATTATTACCCTTCTAAGTGCCTTTTTCTTGTTTGTTCTTTTTTAAATTCTAAAAGCCAACTTTATCCTATAAAACTACTCAAATCACTAGATAGATGTCATAAAACAAGATTAAATATGAAGCTATTTACAGTGGTAGCATAATGGAGAAATGTATTATTTTTTCTATTCCATGACATGTGTCTATTGGACACTAATTCTTCTCTGTTTAGGAAGTGTCCGCTGGGTGTTGCTCATATTCGGAACTGTCCAGTGGACAGTGCTCATTCTGGAAAATGTTCGTTGGGCGTTGCTCATTTTGCGAATTGTCCGCTGGGCGTTGCTCATTCCGGGAAGTGCCCCGGTCTGTACCCCTGTACCCCTCTTACCAGTGAGTGGGATACTACACCCTAACATGGGTGCAGCATCTCTGTTTTGACTTGATCTGCAGGGGTGACACATGTCCCCTGCGCATACTGGGAAGTGTCTGCTTGGCGTTGCTCATTCTGGGAAGTATCCACTAGGTCAGTGATGGCGAACTCAGGCCTCGAGTGCCACCAACAGGTCGGGTTTCAGGATTTCCTCAGCATTGCACAGAGGTTGAATCATTTCCAGTGCAGGTGATTATATTATCACCTGTGCAATGTAAGGAAATCCTGAAAACCTGCACTGTTGGTGGCACTCGAGGCCTGGAGTTCGCCATCACTGCACTAGGTGTTGCTCATACTGGGAAGTGTCTGCTCGCATTGCTCATACTGGAACTGTCCGCTGGGCATTGGTCATTCAGGGAAGTGTCCGCTGGGTGTTGCTCACACTGGGAAGTGTCCATGATGCTGGACATTGCTCATACTGGGAAGTAGTTGACATGCCCCTCCAGGGCCTTAGGATACTCGGAATCAGGCTTTCTTAAAGCTTCATGACGGGTATCACAGGGACCCGGCTTAGTGACCCTGGCAGTGTCATTAAAAGTTCAGTGTAGGTGGCTCTCTCTCTTAAGGATAGGGATCTGGCGTGGAGAGTTCATCCTAGGCAGGGATGACTGAACCTGGGGATGCTTGTTAATTTATATGTGATGCCACCTGCAGGTTGCACCTATAGATGGTTGCCACTGCACGACAGTCCTCCTAGGGGCCGATACTTGGGAGGCAGCAATGTTCTTAAGCCCTCTACGGGTGGGTGGACCCCTAAGGTGGCCAAAGGTACCTGAGTTGGTAGTTGTGCTTCTGGTGCTTTAGATACGTTAAGAAAGTTCACAGATACAGTGGTCTGCAGTCTTTAGTTCCTTTACTCACAGTCTTTGTCCAGCTACTCCCTGGTAGTAGGATGGTACGTAACCGGCACCCCTTCTCTATCCTTTCTAGGTGGTCTCACACAGCTCTTGCCTCGCCCCCCTTCCTGCCTTGCGCCTCACCACACAGAGCTCTGAGCCAGTGACTGTGGGCTTTTCCTAGGGGTTCCCCTGCAGTGTCTCCCCTTAACCCTATGGTTGTCATCTTTTAAGCAGATGTGCGCGGTTGTCGACCGTGTCACCATAAAAGTACGTAATAATTAATATAAATATCTAGCTCAACCACCCGATAGAGTGCCAATAGAAAAAATTACCGTAGTCAGATAATAAAGTCTATCCTTGGCACACCTTGAATAAAGTTATGAAAAAGTATCTTTGCTTGAAGTGTTTTTTTTTATAAAAGTACCACAGCCTCCGGGTTGCTAGCTGAGTCTGGTCTTCTCCACTAGGCTTTTGGGTTCCCGGTGCCCCTTGAGGCGTAGTATCTCCACTTGCCTGCACCTGACAATGGATACGAGACCCACTTGCTCACTTCCCGTGCATCTGGGACCCCTTTTCCTTCTGGAGCCACTTGAGTGATGTTCTGCTCTAGGTTTTGGCCTCAGGACAAGTTCCCACTTGCTCCAGTACTTTGGCCACTTCTCAAGCGTACGTTCTCAACTCGATCTTGGTGTTCAATGGCCTCTCCTCAGCTGTTCTACCACCACTCCTCAGCTGGTCACTCTCTTCTTCTGTTCAACTGTCTCTTCTCCTGTGTTCTAGATGCTTCCTACTAGATTTATACCCCTTGTCACGTGTCCCACGTCATCTACGTGTGTTCTTCCTGACCTCACTCCTCCCAAGTGCTCCCTCTAACTACTTCCTTCACCACCCAGCCCCACTACAATGATTCCTAGTGCGTGGCCTGAGTGTCCCGATAACGGTCTATACACCTCTTACCAGTGAGTGGGATACTACACCCTAACAGGGGTGCAGTACCTCTGTGGCGACTGGATCTGCAGGTGTGCCACATGTCCACTGAGTGTTGCTCATACTGGGAAGTGTCTGCTTGGCGTTGCTCATTCTGGGAAGTATCCACTGGGTGTTGCTCATACTGGGAAGTGTCCGCTGGGCATTGCTCATGCTGGAGGTGTCCACTGAGTGTTGCTCATACTGGGAAATGTCCGCACGGATGTTGCTCATGCTGGAAAGTGTCTGTTGGGTTTTGCTCATACTGGGAACTGTCCTTTGGGTGTTGCTCGTATTGGGAAGTGTCCGCTGGGCAATATCCATTCTGGGATGTGTTCTTCGGGCATTGCTCATACTGGAAAGTGTCTGTTGGATGTTGCTCATACTGGGAAGTGTCCACTGGATGTTTCTGATACTGAGAAGTGTCTGTTGGCTCTTGCTCACACTGTGAAGTGTCTGCTGGGGGTTGCTCATACTGGGAAGTGTCCACTGGATGTTTCTGATACTGAGAAGTGTCTGCTGGCTGTTGCTCACACTGGGAAGTGTCTGCTGGGGATTGCTCATACTGGGACGTGGCTGCAGGGCATTGCCAACATAAACTCTCTACACATAATATGCCTCTATGAGACGCTGTATTCTTCCCCAAAAGTCAGAACTCAACTAGAGCAGTGAAGGCCAAAACAAAGATAGAAGATATTGCTTCACTGAAATCAGTGAGAGGGACCACGCATGTGGGCTGGCTTCTCCTACTGGAATGGTCTCAGGATCAGTGGGAAGAAAAACTTTTAGGATCCAAATCCTCTAAACATATTGATAGAAATAACTCATTGTTATAATAAGTTTGAATAAACTTATATCAATACTCTTCAGCCATTGAAAAAAGAAACTTAGCCTACAGAAGGTCATAGACCAAAATGGACATTGTAGACTAGAGGTGGATGAACCAATGCCATATGTACAGGTCAGAGTTCACCATACATAGAAAATAAAAGCCACTTTAAGGTGCTGCTTGACTCCACCCCATTCTAACTACCTATGACATCAGGTGCTGCTGCCGTATCCCATTTTTAGGATTACAATACATTTTTCAGTTTACCGTCAGCTATTATTGCAGAATCAGCTGTGATCCCATATAGGTTCTTGCCACCCTTTAATATAGGGAGAGTGAATAGACCACCTCACATCCTCCCAAATTAGACACATGGACTGACACTTTGGTAAAGTGATGCTGGCTGTCGTCACTTCTCAAGGCAAGCCGTGAGACAGAGGCGTCAAGGAGTCTGCGGTCAAATACCAGGAGGATACGTCAAAGGTAAAAGGGGCAAGTCAAAAGATTAAACAGATCATAGTCCATAGTCAAGTCCAAAGAGTACATATAGAGAGAAAGGGGTTAGGTGAAAGAGTAGTCAAAGTGCAAGGTCAGGCAGCAAAGCATCAGAAGAGCTAAACACTAGGCACACACTCCACAAAACAATGATTCACAATATCGGACTATTGTCAGCCAAATAATTATCCAGAATGGGCGACACCTGGAGGAAACTCATCAGACCTGGCCAGATTGGGTGGTTGAGGTGTTACAATATTAACCTCCCGACACACTGCTGCCTCTGATTGGGCGGCACAGCTGTCACTCACTCCGACCCTAGGGCACTGCGAGTGGTGAAACTGTGACAGGTAATAAATCTTTGGGAAAGGTTTTATCTCAACTGAATGTTATTTTTGTTCTTGAAGACTATTGTTATTTTTTTTGTATTCGTTATTTAATTGATCTAATTTACCTAATATGCTATTTTTCATATTTTTGTGTATATTGCTTACCGTACTTTATATTTATTTTACAGTATTTTTTATATTTTTGAACAGGAGAAATACTCACATGTCAGAAGTGTTAAAAAGCAAAATATGTTCTGCAGAAATGTTTGGATGTGTGATATGGTCTTTATGTATATTATTTTTCTGCTTTTTATATATTATGCATACAGTGTCCTGAAAAGAAAGCAGCACAATGCAAAACTAATACAGCAAACAGGGGTAAGCCTCAAGGTACCGGCCCGGTATCCTCCATATACCTTCAGCCAAAAATGTATATGGAATATATGTCACAACATTCATTGAATTTTCCAAACTGATGTGACTTAAAGAAAACCAATCTATGTCTGAGCAACTAACTCAACTCTACCCAGACCTGTAAATACTAAAAATTGAGCAACCCAAGGATGAAGCCAGAGCATTGATGTAGAGGTGTGCAGGTCGGACACAGTTCTGCATGGTATTTCTGACATAATCATGGCTGTTCAGTACCAGCTTTCCCAGCAGTGTTGTAGAAAAAGAGGATTTATTATTTACCAGCGCTTGACACAAAGGCTAATGAATTTTTGGCTGGAGACAGAGTTGAATATAAGGTCACATTTAGTCTAAGCTTTGTTAGAAGTTGGTTGGATTAGCGCATACCTCATCACCTCATTTGCTGAACATGCAAGAGTCACCAGGAAAACCTGTGATTGGCAGAAGGGAACATGAATGATGGACTTGTGGCTAGGTTGACCCCTCCAATAATACCTCATATAGATGCTGCATTATTCATCCTGAGCTGTTTCAAATTGATTTCCGATGACTCTTAAAAGGGAATCTGTAAGTAGGTTTTTGCTATGCAAACTGAAGACAGCATGCTGCAGGGGTTAAAAACACTAAAATCAACTTTGCTTCTCTTATCATTCTATGTGCTATTGTTTACTAAACTATCACCCGGTGATTACTATTACAGGACTACTACAATCCAACACGCCCCCTGCTGTGATTGACACCTCACTGCCAATGTACAATCTCTATAGAGATCTTGGTGTGGGTGTGGGCAGCTCTCCTGTGTTTCTAAAACTAAATGCTTTGATTGTGTTAGCTGAAGTGTCACGTGATGGCTGCTTTGTAGTCCATGTGTGTTGCTGCTGTGGTTTAAATCTGAATTAATTCCCTTTGGCATATTGAGTGTTAATCTGTAGAAGCTGTGGACACCCCCTTTAAAGTCATTGCAATTTTACAAATTTTAAGATTATGCAAATTCCTTGTAAAGACATTCTATTTCTTCTCCTGCTGTCAATCATCAGGAGAGCACAGACCCCACTACAAGCAGGAATCCAGGAGTCTAGAGAGCAGTGTGCTCCTGATTGAGAACTTGGGACAAACTCAATTCATCTGGCACCAGATCGCCCAATACAAAACGTCATTCATTAATAAATGGACCTGAAGAGGCTGCTGTATTTACAGTTAGGGCCAGAAATAATTGGACAGTGACATAAGTTTTGTTATTTTAGCTGTTTACAAAAACATGTTCAGAAATACAATTATATATATAATATGGGCTGAAAGTGCACACTCCCAGCTGCAATATGAGAGTTTCCACATCCAAATCGGAGAAAGGGTTTAGGAATCATAGCTCTGTAATGCATAGCCTCCTCTTTTTCAAGGGACCAAAAGTAATTGGACAATGGACTCTAAGGGCTGCAATTAACTATGAAGGCGTCTCCCTCGTTAACCTGTAATCAATGAAGTAGTTAAAAGGTCAGGGGTGGATTCCAGGTGTGTGGTTTTGCATTTGGAAGCTGTTGCTGTGACCAGACAACATGCGGTCAAAGGAACTCTCAATTGAGGTGAAGCAGAACATCCTGAGGCTGAAAAAAAAAGAAAAAATCCATCAGAGAGATAGCAGACATGCTTGGAGTAGCAAAATCAACAGTTGGGTACATTCTGAGAAAAAAGGAATTGACTGGTGAGCTTGGGAACTGTAAAAGGCCTGGGCGTCCACGGATGACATCAGTGGTGGATGATCGCCGCATACTTTATTTGGTGAAGAAGAACCCGTTCACAACATCAACCGAAGTCCAGAACACTCTCAGTGAAGTAGGTGTATCTGTCTCTAAGTCAACAGTAAAGAGAAGAGTCAATGACAGTAAATACAAAGGGTTCACATCTAGATGCAAACCATTCATCAATTCCAAAAATAGACAGGCCAGAGTTAAATTTGCTGAAAAACACCTCAAGAAGCCAGCTCAGTTCTGGAAAAGTATTCTATGGACAGATGAGACAAAGATCAACCTGTACCAGAATGATGGGAAGAAAAAAGTTTGGAGAAGAAAGGGAACGGCACATGATCCAAGGCACACCACATCCTCTGTAAAACATGGTGGAGGCAATGTGATGGCATGGGCATGCATGGCTTTCAATGGCACTGGGTCACTTGTGTTTATTGATGACATAACAGCAGACAAGAGTAGCCGGATGAATTCTGAAGTGTACCGGGATATACTTTCAGCCCAGATTCAGCCAAATGCTGCAAAGTTGATTGGACGGCGCTTCATAGTACAGATGGACAATGACCCCAAGCATACAGCCAAAGCTACCCAGGGGTTCATGAGTGCAAAAAAGTGGAACATTCTGCAATGGCCAAGTCAATCACCAGATCTTAACCCAATCGAGCATGCATTTCACTTGCTCAAATCCAGACTTAAGACGGAAAGACCCACAAACAAGCAAGACCTGAAGGCTGCGGCTGTAAAGGCCTGGCAAAGCATTAAGAAGGAGGAAACCCAGCGTTTGGTGATGTCCATGGGTTCCAGACTTAAGGCAGTGATTGCCTCCAAAGGATTCGCAACAAAATATTGAAAATAAAAATATTTTGTTTGGGTTATGTTTATTTGTCCAATTACTTTTGACCTCCTAAAATGTGGAGTGTTTGTAAAGAAATGTGTACAATTCCTACATTTTCTATCAGATATTTTTGTTCAACCCTTCAAATTAAACGTTACAATCTGCACTTGAATTCTGTTGTAGAGGTTTCATTTCAAATCCAATGTGGTGGCATGCAGAGCCCAACTCGCGAAAATTGTGTCACTGTCCAAATATTTCTGGCCCTAACTGTACTTTTAAAGTCCATGTCAGAATGACTCTATAATCATCTTTTTTTATTGTTTGATCTGCCTAAAAATGAGAGAATGCAGACTGATCACACATTCATTGTTTCAGGAGGATACAGTAAGAGCCTTATCAGGTCTGAAGGTTACTCTTTACATTATGAAATCTAGTGACATTTCCTAAACATTTTGAAAATGGCGTCAGAAGGAAAAAAAATAATATAAAAAAAATAGAAAAGTAACAGTTGATATCATTAAGGCGGCCGTCACACAGTGCAATATCTTGAACGATATTGTAAGCGATCACGTGCACGCGCGATCGCTAACAATATCGTTCACATCGCTGGTGAGATGTCACACAGACAGACTCACCAGCGATGTGGGCCAGCGAGATCGCTGGTAACTATGGTACACATCGGGTTACTAGGCGCCGCGCGGCGCTTAGTAACCCGACGTTTACCATAGATACCATTTCCCAGCATAGGCTGTGCCGCTGGAAGATCGTTCATCGTGGTGTCATACACCACCATGAAGCAGATTGTTAAATCGTTCATTGCTTGATATGAGCTCCGGCTCTCATATCTGCGATGTCATGATCAAGCGATTTTACATTGTAAAATCGCTTGATCGCACGTAGCGATGCACAAACGATATCGCTTTAGCGATCAAAAAGCAGATCGCTTAAACGATATCGTTCAAGATATTGCACCGTGTGACGGCCGCCTAAGAATTACACTTTATCATTTGTGTCCTTACAGTATAATACAGCAGGATCAGTCATAACATTGAGATCTCTCACTAGTATCCCTCCATGCTCCCCAAAGAAAAATGTTTTTTTTTCCAGAGATCCGATGGGCCTATTTAGCATAGAATCTACATGCAAATCAGGATGGAAGTGCTCTGGGGCGTGTCAATGCATTGCAGGAGGAAGTGCCACGCCCCCAGTGCACTTCCGGCCTGATTGGCATAGGACTCCTACACTAGATATCTCATGACTGGCCTTTCAGATCTCTACGAAAAAAGTATCATTTTTATTGGGGTGCAAGTCTGTTATAAAGCCACTCCATTACTTACTGATAGTTGTTTTTTTTAAGTAAATTGCCAAAAAATACACCGAAAACCAAAGTTCTAGACTCTCTCATCCTCTGTGATCAGAGAAAGCTTAACTTTGTCTCATAGCAGGAGGATGTTAGTGTGTCGTCAGAAAATAACCCACTGCTTAAATAGGATTTGCATGTTAAATATAAAAATAAATATATTTGGCCACAGGGTTTTTTTTTAGACTCACTACCTGTTCTTTATGGAAATGCACATGCACATTAACAGTAATGAACAGACTCAGTCACTATCTTTTGTATTGAAGCATCTAATGAGCATGTGCAAAGGTCTCTGTGAAGAGGAGGTGAGCTGTGACATTGCCTGTTGTGTGCGCTGGATCCTGTGTTGACTGTGATGATAATGAGACTGCTGAAAAAGATCTACATACAGGAAGTATGAATACGTTATAAATACATTTAACAATACATTCTCTTTAGATCTACTAGATATACAACAGTGTCGCTGTTATTTAGTGTCAGACTGCGGCGGTGGGGGCAGAGGAGTAGCTGACTTTGGGGGCGCGCTAATCAGCTACATGCAAATATTACATTTACAAATTTACCTATTCTTTTATATAATAATATACTGGGTGGTTTGGTGAGATGCTTCCTTTTTCTCTACATACTGAATAAAATGTATTGTGCCATCTGCTGATCATGTTTGGGGGTAAGAGACATAATACTGTAGATTTGACCACCAGAGAATTCCCCTGCTTTCCTTCCGGCCAGTCCGAGCCTGCTCTTGTAATCTGTGTGCATTTGTGGCGCCCCGCCAATCAGGCATCACAGAGGGGTACTGCACCCGTAGAGGACCCGTAGAAGCGGTATACGACCGCGAAACGGTGAACCGTCGTCCGCCTCCCCTGCACCCCCCTCCCTGCTTTGTGTGTTCAAACAAAATGGATTTGGACAATGAATAAAGAAAGAAAGAAAGATCCATCTCCGGTGAGTGCAGCTTTTTTATCTTTTGAAAATTTGAAAAAAGTCTTATGCTTGCCTAGTTCCAGCACCGCTTGGTAAAGCTGCAGATATTAGTCACGGGAGTGACGCAGGCTCATTGCAAGGTGTTTGTTAGTGCCCGGTGTTTTTCTTTTTTCTGCGTTAACAGACATGGGTTAGTTAATGAAGGCACACCAAGGGTTCCACCATACCACCTGGGATCCACTTGCAGCCACCCGTTAGCTACCTGTTCTTGTAACATCTAAAGTGCTGCACTGTGAACTGTAACTGCAACTGCTACAACTAACAGTAAAGTACCCGGAGGAAAAGTGACTTTGCCTCTGCCTGTGTTTCCTTTTGCATGAACTTGTTCCCTTGTCAGGAACACTGCCCGGAGGTCCAGCCCTACCTGTAGGAGGACTTTGCCAACTAGCCGTGATACCATCTATCTCCGGCGGACTGTGGCAGCGCTGGTGACTCATCACCAAAAACTACAGGTGGTGTCTCGACAACTTGTAAATATAATTCCCTGTAAATATACCCTTTTTCAAAGAAGTCCCCCAGGACACGGGATCAGGCGCGGCCACCCCTCCCCGTGACACAGGAGCGTTAACCCCTTGGAGTCTGATACCCTAGTACCCCAAAGCCTGGGGCTCGACACATTCATTGTTCAGAGATCAGTCTGAAGAATCTATTAATCACTAGAAATCATACACATCAGTGCAGACAACTACACAAATATCATTTAGCACCATTATATTTTTACATGTAAGATCCCTGATACACACGTAACTGGTGGTTCTAAAACATGAGACTCATTGTTGACCTGTAGATCAGAGATGAAACGCAACAAGTCATTTTCGAGTTTCCTGATGGCGGTATATTATATGAGCCATCTACCGTTACTGTAATTACAGAAAGATATTATACACAACTATACTGCCACCTAGTGACAAACACAACTGCTTTGAGATGATTAAGCACCACTCCAGCAGATTTTGTTTTTTCAGCACAGAAGTGCTGCTTTAAATGTAAACCCCCCTGCCCCCTGTATTATAATCACCTTCTGGTGGCTTCACCTTTAACAGATGCTGCCTCTGGACATGCAGCACCATATTTTGCCAGTAACTTCTGAATAGCTAGAAGTGAGAAGATACATCACAAGTGCTCCATGCATCTCTATGAGAAATGGAACTAGCCCAGGATGAGAGCAGCGCGAGGCATTGACGAGGTGAGGATGTGGCTAGAATGAGGCCACAACAAGGCCAGAACGATACCAGGATGAGTCCAGAATGAGATCAGAATGAGGCTACAAGGGTCTGAACAAGACCAGGATGAGGCTAGAATGCATCCAGTTCGAGGACAGAACCAGACCAGAAGGAGGACAGAATGAGGCCAGGACGATACCAGAGTGAGGACAGAGCGAGACCAGAATGAGGACAGAGTGAGACCAGAACAAGGACAGAGTGAGACCAGGACGAGACCAGAGCAAGGACAGAGCGAGACCAGAATGAGAACAGATCGAGACCAGAATGAGGACAGAGCGAGACCAGAACGAGGACAGAGGGAGGCCAGGACGAGGCAGAGCAAGGACAGAGCGAGACCAGAACGACGTTAGAGCGAGACCAGAATGAAGACAGACCGAGATCGGAATGAGGACAGAGCGAGATCGGAATGAGGACAGAGCGAGACCAGAATGAGGACAGAGCGAGACCAGAATGAGGACAGAGTGAGACCAGAATGAGGACAGAGCGAGACCAGAATGAGGACAGAGAGACCAGAATGAAGACAGCGAGACCAGAACGAGGACAGAGCAAGACCAGAACGAGGACAGAGCGAGACCAGAACGAGGACAGAGCGAGACCAGAACGAGGACAGAGCGAGACCAGAATGAGGACAGAGCGAGACCAGAACGAGGCAGAGCGAGACCAGAACGAGGCAGAGCGAGACCAGAATGAGGACAGAGCGAGACCAGAACGAGGACAGAGCGAGACCAGAACGAGGCAGAGCAAGACCAGAATGAGGACAGAGTGAGACCAGAATGAGGACAGCGAGACCAGAATGAGGACAGTGTAGTGAGGTGAGCAATTCAGATTGTATCATAGAAATGGATATGGAAATGAACTGTGCACAGTCCGCTACTGCCCCCTTGTGGACAAGTGCTGAAACAAACGCAGAGAAGTGGGAAATTCCCTTTTCAGCAAAAGTGTTTACCCAGGAAGAGAAAGAGCGGGAAGTCAGTGCAGATCCAGAGCTGAGCCAGGGGAGACCTGCTTGTGGATGTCTGTTGAAAGAGGGCTACTTTGCTACACCTTGCCGGAAAAATCACCCCGCAGAAGCCCCCGTGACTGATCCTGGGCCACTGGACTTTGGTGCTGTGACTCTGGCCACTCTGCAAAACCTTGCCGCCGAGCACCCGAAGTGCATGTGCAGGGGCCGTGACCGACATAAGGGAGCTATTTGTACTGCCGTGATCTCCCTTCTGCTGCTCGGGGTGCCCCCGAGACAGAGACTTCTGTGCTGCTGTGGGCTCCCTTCTGCTGCTCGGTGTGCCCTGAGACTGGGAGAGACATTAAAAGAAAAATTCCGTTACCTGTGGAAGGAGACCAAAGAAGAAGACTGAGGAGTTTCCCCCTTCAGTGCTGCACCGGGACCCGTCATTATGAGATCCCAGGCCTGCTACGTGGGAGCGACATCTTTTTCTGTGATAGACTGGTACGTGATTTTAGGGAAAGTTAGGGAAAGATACCTTCATTGTTGTGTTTTTTTTTCTCTTTGTCTTCTTCTTGCTGCGTACCGGAAGAAGTAAAGATCCAGAGACTCTAATATATACAAGTGCGCATATAGTTCGGTTGACTGTAATATAAACATGTTTGACAGTAAAGAAACGTTATTACCGGTTAAACCTGAGTATGGGGATTCTGTTGAGAAAGATCATACACACACACCCGCGGCCTTACCACCGGTCGCTACAACAGAGCGAGGCCAGAACGAGGACAGAGCGAGACCAGAACGAGGACAGAGCGAGACCAGAACGAGGCAGAGCGAGACCAGAATGATGACAGAGCGAGACCAGAACGAGGACAGAGCGAGACCAGAACGAGGACAGAGCGAGACCAGAACGAGGACAGAGCGAGACCAGAACGAGGACAGAGTGAGACCAGAACGAGGACAGAGCAAGACCAGAACGAGGACAGAGCGAGACCAGAACGAGGACAGAGCGAGACCAGAACAAGGACAGAGCGAGACCGGAACGAGGCAGGACGAGGCAGAGCGAGACCAGAATGAGGTCAGAGCAAGATCAGAATGAGGACAGAGCGAGACCAGAACGAGGCAGAGCAAGACCAGAACGAGGACAGAGCGAGACCAGAACGAGGACAGAGCGAGACCAGAACGAGGCAGGACGAGGCAGAGCGAGACCAGAATGAGGTCAGAGCAAGACCAGAATGAGGACAGAGCGAGACCAAAATCAAGACAGAGCGAGACCCAGACCAGAACGAGGTAGGATGAGGCAGAGCGAGGACAGAGCGAGACCAGAACAAAGACAGAGTGAGACCGGAATGAGGACAGAGCGAGACCAGAATGAGGACAGAGCGAGACCAGAATGAGGCAGAATGAGGACAGAGCGAGACCAGAATGAGGACAGAGCGAGACCAGAATGAGGACAGCGAGACCAGAATGAGGACAGCGAGACCAGAATGAGGACAGAGTGAGACCAGAATGAAGACAGAGCCAGACTAGAATGAAGACAGAGCCAGACCAGAATGAGGACAGAGTGAGACCAGAATGAGGACAGAGTGAGACCAGAATGAGGACAGAGCGAGACCAGAATGAGGACAGAGCAAGACTAGAACGAGGCAGAGCGAGGACAGAGCGAGACCAGAACAAAGACAGAGTGAGACCAGAACAAAGACAGAGTGAGACCGGAATGAGGACAGAGCGAGACCAGAGTGAGGACAGTGCGAGACCAGAGTGAGGATAGAGTGAGACCAGAATGAGGACAGAGCGAGACCAGAATGAGGACAGAGCGAGACCAGAATGAGGACAGAGCAAGACTAGAACAAGGCAGGACGAGGCAGAGCGAGACCAGAATGAGGACAGAGCGAGACCAGAACAAGGACAGAGCGAGACCAGAATGAGGACAGAGCGAGACCAGAACAAGGACAGAGCGAGACCAGAATGAGGACAGAGCGAGACCAGAACAAGGACAGAGCGAGACCAGAATGAGGGCAGAGCGAGACCAGAATAAGGACAGAGCGAGACCAGAATGAGGACAGAGCGAGACCAGAATTAGGTTGGGATGAGGCTGGAACAAGATCAGAACAAGGCCAGAACGAGGCTCTTATAGAGATGTATTGAGTTGTGACTCCATAAAACACTGGACCTACCTGAGTCACAAATCCTCATAGACCGACCAGAGCGCCGCTGGGAGAAGGTGAACCCGCCGGAGTGTACTCTAACCCCTTAGCAGCACAGCTGGTTTTAGTTTTGCCCTTTCCTTCATTTACAGCCCCATCTTTTATATATTTCTGTCATTATTGCCCTACCAGGGCTCATTTTTTGGTGGACGAGCGTTTTGAATGACCCTATTCATTTTACCATGTCATGAACTGAACACGGGAAAAAAGTCATCCAAGTGCAGGGAAATAGTGGAAAAAAAAACACAATTCTGCCATTGATTTTTGTTTTTACATCAAATGACACTTATGTTTTGTTGGGGGAGATGTAGTGGCCAAAAAACTGCAATTATGACATTTCAACTTATTAAAAATAAAAAATTCTGAGATATGGATTAAATTGTATATCTTGATATTTTTTAATATTTAGTTAAGGAAACAGGAAGCAATTCAAAATGTTTTTCTATTGACATACGTGTCGATTTCTGCCATATATAACACGAGTAGGGATGATCTATAACAACTGGTCTAACAAAACAACTGGCTTTGTTGCTCATAACAACCAATGAAAATATAGCTTTTATTTTCTAAGCTTCTGTGGAAAAAAGAAAACTGTGTCTGATTTATCTTTTTTTTTGCCCACAGCAACCAATCGGGATCAGCTTTTATTATTTTATGGAAAAACTGAAAGCTGAATTCTGATTCACCGTTTTTGCCCATAACAACCAATCAGAATACAGCTTACAGTTTCTATGGAAAAATTAAAGTTGAGCTACAATTTACTTTATCACCCAGGAGCAACTAGTTTTAATGTTAAGGCGCTCACACACCTTAGACTCCGGTTGGTTGACGACAGCCATCGCCTTCAAGCCGCTCATGTACATTCATGTTGGGCTTATGCATTATTCAATAGGGAAAGGGCTGAGCTGAAAACAGTAATTGAACATGGCTGGTTATTATTATTATTGTTCATTATTAAAGCGCCATTTATCCCATGGTGCTTTACATCTGAAAAGGAGCATACATAGACAAGTAAAATAAGCATGAGCAATACAAGGCACACACAAGTACAGGGAGAGAGGACCCTACCCACAATGGCTCACAGTCTACAAGGGATTGGTAAGGATACACTAGGAGAGGGTAGAGCTGGTTGTGTGGCGGTTCAGTGACTAAGGTCATTGCAGGTTGTAGCTTGTCGGAAGAGGTGAGTCTTCAGGTTCCTTTTGAAGGTTTTCACGGTAGGCGAGAGTCTGATGTGTTGGGGCAGAGAGATTCAGAGTATGGGGATGCATGAGAAAACTCTTGTATGCTATTGTGGGAAGAAGAGATAAGAGGCAAATAGGGAAGGAGATCTTGTGGAGATTGCAGGTTGCGTGTAGGTAAGTACCGAGAGACCATGTCACAATGTATGGAGGAGACAGGTTGTGGATGGCTTTGTATGTCATAGTTAGGGTTTTAAACTGGAGCCCTGGACAATAGGAAGCCAGTGAAGGGCTTGGCAGAGAGGAATGGCTGGGGAATAAAGGGGAGACAGGGGGATTAGTCAGACAACAGAGTTTAGGATAGATTGGAGTGGTGCAAGAGTGCTAGAGGGGAGGTCAGAGAGTAAGAGGTTACAATAGTCGAGGTGGGAGATGATTAGGGCTTGCACAAGTGTTTTTGCAGTTTCTTGGTCAAGGAATGTATGCATCGGGAAATATTTTTGAGCTAGAGTCGGCAGGAGGTGGCAATGGCTGGGATATGTTGCTTGAAAGAGAGGGCAGAGTCAAGTATCACCTGAGGCACTCGTACATGCGGGACTGGGGAAAGTGAGCAGCCATTCACTTTGATGGATAGGTCTGGTGGAGGGGTGAGTGGATGGGGGGAAAGATGATGAATTCTGTTTTGTCCATGTTCAGTTTTAGAAAGTGAGCAGAAAAGAAACATGAAATAGCGGACAGACCTTGTGGGATTTTGGTCAGTAAAGAGGTGATGTCAGGTCCAGAGAGGTAGATCTGTGTGTCATCAGCATAGAGAGGACACTGCAAACAGTGGGATTCTATGAGCTGATCCAGGCCGAAGGTGTAGATGGAGAAGAGTAGGGGTACTAGAAATGAGCCTTGGGGAACACCGAAAGATAGGGGGTGAGGTGAGGAGGTGGTGCGAGAGAGGGAGATGCTGAAAGTCCAATGTGTTAAATACGACAAGATCCAGGACAGGGCCAAGTCTGTGATGCCAAGATATGAGAGAATCTGTAACAAGAGGGAATGGTCCACAGTGGCAAAGGCAGAAGACCGGTCAAGGAGAAGGAGGACAGAGTAGTGTCACTTACTCTTGGCGGGTTGTAGGTTATTGGTGACTTTAGTTAAGGCAGTTTCAGTTGATGGGAAAGGAAGGAAGCAGCTCCACCGCAAATTACTCACAGACTCCTCCACCGGTGTGATGGTATGGCATCCATCTAAGGGCCCTTTCACATCAGCGTTTTTTTCAAATCGCGGCAGATGCGGTGAAAAATGCATTCTTTTGCCAGCGATTTAACAGCATACGGAAATGACATTGCGGACACGGGTTTTGGTCAGTAAAATGATACAAAGGTAGAGAGGTGACTGTGGTATCGCATAGGTGCGCAAAGTGGGTTTTGGCTTGCGAAGGTGTCAGGGAAGAAAAAAAACCGGGGCGAGATCGAGATTTTGGTGCGAAGGGAACTGCAGCAATGTGCCAGAAAGACAGCATCTTGTGCCGAGATGCTAGACTGTATAGGCGATGGTCCACAGCAAGGCAGAACAGGTCCAGGCAAGGAGGACAGGTATGCCTTAATCGCGGGCTGTGGTTTTGACTTTACTAGGCATTCATTGATGAGCGAAGGAAAAAAAACTCGACTCAGGTGTGAATGGATCCCTAAGACAATGAAATTAGTGAAGGAAAGCGGTGCTTTTTCTTCTTATTAATGGATCTTTGTTAATCTTTAATAATTAAAAGCATCACATGGTCGCATGGGGGACTGCTAGATGTGTTTCAATTAAACCATTATTAATCATGGCTTAGCGGTCCCCCATTCAGACCATATGATGGTTTTAATTATTAAAGATTAATAAAGGACCATTAATAATAAGAAGCAGCACGATTTCTTCCTGTCAAGTAATTTTCAGTTTGTCAGTCTTTGTGGCAGTCAGTGAAGGCCAGATTGTAACCTGTCAAAGAGGGAGCAGGAGGGGAGGAGGGAGGACAGTTCAAGATGGACATGCTGTTCCAGAAGTGAGGCATAAAGGAGAAATGACATTGGGAGATAGTTAGACACAGAGGATGGGTCAAGGGAAGGTTTTTGAGGATGGGTGCAATTGTGGCATGTTTGAAGAATGAGGGGAAGACACCATTTGTAAGTGAAAGGTTGAAGAGATGTGTTAGGATGAAGGACTGTGGCAAGGTTGGGGATTAGGTGGGATGGGAGCAGGTCAAGCGTGCAAGTGGTAACATGTGATTTTGACAGAAGGGAGGAGAGCTGATCTTCTGTCATGGTGGAGAAGCTGGTTTTGGAAGAACAGAGCTGAGCAGTAAAGAGGAGGGGCATAGGGGGCTGCGAGCCAAAGCTTTTTTTGATGTTATCAATCTTTTGCTTAAAGAAAGAGGCAAAGTCTTTAGCAGAAATGAGAGGAGGTGCTGGGGGATGAAGTAGAGAATTAAAAGTGTTGAAAAGCTGTTTAGGGTTATGAGACAGGAAGGATATGAGAGATGAGAAGTTTGTTTTGCAGCAGCGAGTGTGGATTTGAAGTTGACGAGGGACTGCTTATATGTGACAAAGTGCTCAGCAGAACGGGATCTCTTCCATCTCCGCTCAGTTACCCTGGAAGCCCGTTTCAGTTCTTTGATCAGGCTTGTCTGCTAGGGTTGCCATTTGATTGTAGGAGTTTCTGTGCAAAAGGGGGGGCGGCCGAATCGAGCGCTGCTGTTATTGTGGTGTTATATAAAGTGGCAGCAGCATCTGTGTCATGTAAGGAAGCTATTTCTGTAAGAGGGAGAAGGGACTCAGAGAATGAGTGTAAAATATGGTGTTTGAGATTTCTGTGAGAATGATTGAGTTTGTGGAGTGGTTGCTGCGCACAGGGAGAGGAGCGGGAAGAGAAAGTCAGTAGGTTGTGGTCAGACAGGGGGAGAGGCGAGTTAGAGAGGTTAGTAAGGGAACAGAGGCGGGTGAAGATAAGGTCCAGTGTGTGGCCATCTTTGTGAGTGGCCGCAGAGGACCATTGAGAGAGGCCAAAGGAGGTAGTCCGTGATAAAAGTTTAGAGGCAGCTGAGGTGGAAGTGTCAATGGGGATGTTGAGGTCACCCATGATGATAGAGGGAATATCAGCAGAAAGGAAATGAAGTAGCCAGGTGGTGAAGTGGTTGAGAAAAGTGGAGATGGCTAGCTCTGTGGGGCAGTAGATGACAGCCAGCTGGAGGTTGGAGAAGGAGTAGATGTGGACAGAGTGGAAGGGAAGAGTAGCGGAGGGTGGTAGTGGAACGGGGCTAATGGAGCAGTTATTCGACAAGAGAAAGCAAATGTAGCACCCTGGCACCCTGGTTGGGGCACCACAGAACTCTTGGTACACAAATGGAATGTACACAGCAAGCAGAACTCACTAAATAAAACACCTTTTCTTTACACCCCTTTTCACCCAGGCCTCTAGGGGGAGCTCCACTGGTTACCTTAAGCCAGTTCCCCCTATAAATACAGGTCCTGAAGGGAGAAACAGTGGAGTGTGCAGTCGCTTTAGAACTGTGAACAGCTAGGAGAGCTGACCTGGTACTGGAGCCACACTAGGCCCATACCAGCACACCCGGAAAAGTGAGAGACCCTTGTAACTGGGGTCATAGGACAGGAGGAAAATACCTCAGAGGGACAGGAGAGTTATCCTAACTCTCCCTAACAATCCGGGTACTGGATCCGAGCTGCAGGAGCCACATCACAGGCTGCAGAGAAACCAGTACCCCAACCAGGAAGTTTAGTTTCCTGTACACCTGAAGCACCACCAGATGAGAGCCCAGGGAAGAAGGAGGAATTCACCTAATCCCTTTGAGAGTGCCCTCAGTGCAGCAAACTCAGGTGAACCACGTTCCACCAGAACGTACAACCCGGTCCGGCAGGATTTCATATCCACCAGACCTCACCAGAACAGCGTATATAAGGAAGCCTACACCACTGCTTGCTGTGGAAACTCCAGGAGTGTCAACCTCATCACCCGGTCGAGTGTACCTGTTGTCATCAGTAAAGGTACCAAAAGACTTTATGTGTCCGTGCATCATTCCTGGACTAACCCACAGTAACTACTGAGCTGCCGTATTCCATCAAGTGCAGCTCCTGGCCCCAGGGATTCCTGCTCATCCTGTGGGGAGCATCCCATCTAGCTGCCGCACATTCCCCGGAGGCCCAAGCAGCGCCGGTGCTTTCACCGGACTCCCACAGGTGGCGTCGCGACAAATCAAGAATCATCCCTATCCTAAAATCCCCTTTGATTTGACCACCGGGCGCCACAGCCTCAGGCGCGGAACCATGACAAGTGCTGCATCGCCTGAGACGTGAGCATCTGGCAATGGTAAGTCACAAACTCCTCCACCAAATTTGTTGTTCGGGCGAGGGGTGTGAGAGAGATGGAATTCGCCATAAGAAAGTGCAGTTGGAGAGGCTGTGTCAGAGGTGATGAGCCAAGTTTCAGTGATGCCGAGGAAGGAGAGTTTGTTAGTGATAAGGGGTCATGGACGAACGACAGTTTGTTGCAGACACAGCGTGCGTTCCATAGGGCTCCAGGTAAGGAGACTAAGGGAGCAGGGGCTGGCTGAATGGGAATGAGGTTATGAGGCTTGCAAAAACTTGTAGAGGATCGTGGCAGGGGGTTAGAAATGAGTGTGGGGATGTTTTAAGGAGGGCCAGGATTGGGGGATATGTCACCAGCAATCAGGAGCAGCACACAGAGCGATAGAAGGTGGGAGCAGGATGGGGCATAATGTGGTCATGTGTGTCTGGAGAAAAAGGATTGTATGTGGAGGAACAGCTCTGAGGAGAGGGTGAGATGGCTGGGGAGGATGGAGGAACAGATGACTAGCTCTTTACTGGGTGGAGGGATTAGAGGACTCATGGTTCTGAATACATCTTCAGCTAAGGGCAATCAGTTGCGACTAAAGGGGTGGGTATAGAAAAGCAGGTTATAAATGAGAGGGAGGGAATGACAAGTCAAAAATATGCCAGAATTAAATAAGCAAGAGGAATGGAACATATCATGGAAGCAATGGGTAGGACAATAGTCATAACAAAAAGATATTATATGCAATTTACACAGACATTCAGAAGCCAGTCAGAAGTATAGGTGAGATATCAAATATATTAATTAGTTATTACAATTTGCCATTTATGATTAGGGAAAAGAACAAGGATTTATACGGATTATTTTTTTTTAAATATTTTTTTCCATTTCTAATTGATCGTTTGATCACGTATACAATGTGAAATTGAGGATTTCCAATGTGAAGCCCGCTCATTACAAGCAGAGGGGTTGCTACTTCGCCTGGCATACTTGCAGTATCGGGGACCGTAGGTTAGGGGGTGTGACTAGCTTAGGTGTTGGCCATGGCTCGGTGTCTCCTTTAGCGACACAGTGGAATAAACATTACATTTTGAAGTCTATGTGATCATGGAGTTTTTAATAATAGAAGCTAGGGTTTCCATAAAACTTGTTCTGTGCTGAATAATAGAATATAATTTAAACACGTCAGTGTCTCAGGCCACGCCCATCAACTAAGCCGCTTTAATTATGCAAAGGATGCTTCACTGCCCATCCTGCCCATCCCCTCTGGTGATCTTACCCCCAGGCCTCCGCTTCTACTATAAAAAACCCAATGACCACGTTGACGTAATAATGAATGTTTATTCCGCAAAAGGAAAAGCCAGGCTACGTCCACCACCTAAGATGGTCAAGCCCACTAACATCCCATCCCCAATGCTGCAAGTATGCCCTTTGCCTTACTTATATGGATTAGAATTAGTAGAATTTGGAAAAGACCTGTGGTTTTTGGCCCCCAAAATGGCCATTTGCAATGACAATTATGATCTGTCTTGAAAATTAGCATTCCTCACTTCTTGGCAGTGAAATATCACACTCACTCCTACAATTTGCCCTTTTGATAAAACTTTAGCAGGAGCTGGTCATAGCTTTCTATGGTCCTTTCCAGATCAAATCCTGGATCGAAGGAAGGCCCCTTCTCTAAAAGGATGACAGAGAGCATTAGGGCGCAGTAGGCAGTGAGTCCCCATATGGTAAATCTCTTCTTGGTCTCTGCGTCAACGTAGAAGTACTGATGGATAGTCTGTGATCCGAAGGGCGGTACATTTAGGTGCAGTGGTGTATAGTCTTCAGTACTAACAAAAACTCCAGTGGAACAAAAAATACATCTGCCACTTCATCAGGGTTCAGTGTTGGCTGAAAATCGTTGTCGACTATCCCGACGACCGGGGTGACCATAGAGTGGGGAGACTGGAAGACAATAAAACACTACAATGTGACATCAAGGAATCAAAGCATTGCACAAAAAATTTCGATATAGTAAACAACAGTTTTCTAGCGCAAAGTGCTTGATGAATTACCCCTTCATGTCCAAACAACTGTCCATCTTTGGAGCGGAGTAGTAATAAAAAAGGGATATTCTGACCTAAACAAGTTATCACCATTCCCTGGATTTATATAGACCATTTCCAGATTGCAGAATATAGGGTAAATATAGCAGATTGTGTAGAAGGAAAAATACTCCTTTGACTCGTATGGTGACCCCTGATCTCAGCGACCAGGAGGGCACAAATAAAAAGGCCATGTGCGGTGTACCTAAGCTAAGCACCTACTAATACTTTATGGTTGTATGTAATTTTTATGTAACTGTTATATAGGAGAGTCTTTTAGGGACAGCCATATACGAGCAGGGGCGCCTCATTGATTATTAGGGTGCCAACCTCCGTAGCAAGGCCAGGACACAGTTCCAACACAGTTCCGAATAAAAATAAAATTAAAATGATACACATGTAAAACCCTATACTTATAATATTCTAATATATTAAGCCTATAAGTTCTCCCAATTTTTTAGAGATTACTTGCTGCACTATTGGGTCAGTTGTTGACCGCAAATGGGTAATTTATTGATTGTTTGCACTTATCTCACAGTATCGGAATGGGGTTTTGTTTTTTTGTTTTAAAAGGGGTACACGGTGGAACTCAATCACCAGATCACAGTGCTGGTATTTCCCATTCTCTCTTGGATACAAGACCAAGGCCAGGAGGCGCCTATAAAGCCAAACTGACACAGATATCCCCCATAAGCTTTTTATGAACCTTGCTAACCCCTTTCCATACTTATATTACATGTTGGGTGCAGGTGTCAGGAGATGAGCTCTCTTCATACAGGGCAGATGTCAGCTGTGTTATTTAGCCATCCTATGCATCTGACTGCAGTGATTGGTGGGATCGCTGATGTTTAACCACTTGAATGCAAATTTCTGTCAATGACATGAGAGGTGTGGTAGATCTGTCTGAACTGGAGCCCATCAACTCCAATGCAATGTGATTGTGGGGTGCTGATGGCCTGTTACGCTAGTGGGGAACATAGTGAAGGTCCCCCATCTATGCACATTTGAACTGCCATGAAGCTCAGCCATTGGATGGGCTTCATAGGTATATTGCAGTATGTGACACAAACAGTTGCAGGGTCATATTCCCTAGGGGATTAAAGAAGAGAAACATCAAAATAGATATTTCTTGGTCAGTGGACCCCCTCACAAAACAAATGCAATAAAAACACAAACATCCTAACTGACCAAAAATGATACTACTAATAACAAAGGTTCACTGCCACCCCCCTCCTACAAGAAGAGGAAAACAAGGTCTCATACAGCTCCATCAATGGAAAAAAGTTATGGGTCTCAAAAAAATGCAGAAAGGTAAGAATATCTAGCGAGATCATGGCATAGCCGAAACACATTGGTTTTTAAGGGTTTTTTTTTTGTCGGATTGTCAAGTTTTCAAACTGGATTCATTAAGGAGCAGTTGTACCTACGTCTTTGGAATCGGCCTCTTATTACATCATGGGATATAATTTGCAATGTAGAAGCCCAGACCATGACTTGTACACATGGAAGTAGAACCATGGGAACCATGGAAATAGAACCAGTATACTATCGTGAAATGGTGAGCTGACAAAAAAAAAATGGTGACAAAAACTTTTTATTATTACAAAAGGTTCAGAATTTCTTCAACCAATAAAATATGCTCAACATTGAAATTGCAACAATAAGAATGAATAGTTATGGAATTAGGGAAATCAGAGGATTGATAGATGTGTTATTGATATAGGAATGACAGAACGTTGCACCAGTCTTGGTCCCGGGATTCTGGTATGGGGTGGGATAATATCTGGGTAGCCAGACCCTCTTGTCTATATCAAGCCCAGAGTATATGGCAAGTGAGGACATAACCGTATATTAGTCTAGTGCGGGGTAATATCTGTGTGGCCAGACCCTCTAGTCTATATCAAACCCAGAGTATATGGCAAGTGAGGACATAACCGTATATTAGTCTAGTGCGGGGTAATATCTGGGTAGCCAGACCCTCTAGTCTATATCAAGCCCAGAGTATATGGCAAGTGAGGACATAACCGTATATTAGTCTAGTGCGGGGTAATATCTGGGTAGCCAGACCCTCTAGTCTATATCAAGCCCAGAGTATATGGCAAGTGAGGACATAACCGTATATTAGTCTAGTGCAGGGTAATATCTGGGTAGCCAGACCCTCTAGTCTATATCAAGCCCAGAGTATATGGCAAGTGAGGACATAACCGTATATTAGTCTAGTGCGGGGTAATATCTGGGTAGCCAGACCCTCTAGTCTATATCAAGCCCAGAGTATATGGCAAGTGAGGACATAACCGTATATTAGTCTAGTGCGGGGTAATATCTGGGTAGCCAGACCCTCTAGTCTATATCAAGCCCAGAGTATATGGCAAGTGAGGACATAACCGTATATTAGTCTAGTGCGGGGTAATATCTGGGTAGCCAGACCCTCTAGTCTATATCAAGCCCAGCGTATATTGTAAGGGAGGACATATCCGTATATTAGTCTGGTGCGGGATAATATCTGGGTAGCCAGACCCTCTAGTCTATATCAAGCCCAGCGTATATTGTAAGGGAGGACATATCCGTATATTAGTCTGGTGCGGGATAATATCTGGGTAGCCAGACCCTCTAGTCTATATCAAGCCCAGCGTATATTGTAAGGGAGGACATATCCGTATATTAGTCTGGTGCGGGATAATATCTGGGTAGCCAGACCCTCTAGTCTATATCAAGCCCAGCGTATATTGTAAGGGAGGACATATCCGTATATTAGTCTGGTGCGGGATAATATCTGGGTAGCCAGACCCTCTAGTCCAGTGATGGCGAACTCCAGGCCTCGAGTGCCACACACAGTCCAGGTTTTCAGGATTTCCATTGCATTTGACAGTTGGCAATCAAATTACCAACTGTCAAACTCTAAGGAAATCCTGAAAACCAGGACTGTGTGTGGCACTCGAGGCCTGGAGTTCGCCATCACTGGTCTAGTCTATATCAAGCCAAGAGTACCGTATATGGTAAGGGAGGACATATCTGTATGTTAGTCTAGTACAGAGCCAGAGGGGACATTGTATGACATACAGATACAAAGAACAACAGAAAGTGATCACCACCCCTCAGATTTCGGTCTAGGCATAACACAATGTTTGAATTCTGCCCAGAGCGTTCACTTAAGGCTTTGTATTTGGGCAATTAACCTCTCAACGTCTTTCCATTTTACATGTATTTCAAGTCCTGACAGCTATACTGCTCATCTAATTATCATTGAAAACATTAGGATGGTCATTATGATCTCCAGTATAAAATACTATTTTTTTTTTTTTTTGCTTTGCACCCTAAGTGGTTTGGTGTCTGTAGACATCCTTCAATGGAAGTCTTCAAACAGAGACCAGACAGACATCTGTCTAGGATAATTTATTGAATCCTGCTTTGAGCAGGGTTGGACCAGATGACCAAGGAAGTCCCTTCACACTCATTCTATGATGGCAGAGATTACCATTGACATTATCAGGGTGCTTTCACATCGCGTTTTTTATCCTGTCAGTGGGATCCTACTTTTTGCAGGACCCCACGAACAGGACAGGATGGCATTGGAGGTGAGCCTCCTGGTGCCATTTCTTGTCCGGGTCTGTGATATTCACGGGTCCGGACACAGAAAGAGCTGTGCGGGGCACTTTCACTTCTGCAATGTATATCCATACATTGCGGAAGTGAAATTAAGTAAAAGCAAGGGGTTAAAAAATGAAAAAAAAACTATTCTCACCTTCCAGCGATCCCCCAATGCCTCCAGCAAGCTCCGGATGACTACCAGACCTGCCGTTACTTCACAAGCAGCGTAATCGGGTCACATGGCCACAGTTACTGTGGTAACCGGTCATGTGACCTGATGTATGGATATACATTGCGGAAGTGAAATTAGACGGTTAGGAGCAGTTTTAGTGTACGGAGCATGCTCAGTACACTAAAATCGGATCCGAGGAGCGATCAGCTGTTTCCTCGGACCTGCGTTAATAGGCCCCCATGTTAACTGGCGCGGATCCTGTCGGATTTGATTATATTCGATTTGGACTGCTGAGCCCAAAATAGGAGCAGTCTCCGATTTTGGGCACAGCAAAAAATCGGGCACAATCTGATCCGACAAAAATCGGATGGAAATTAGGCGAAATCTGATCCGATCCATGCCCATAGGATAACATAGAGGCCAAATCGGATCCGTGGCTGTCCGTTGTACGGATCCGCAGCATGAAAGCAACCTCAGACTGAATTCTCTATAGGAGTAGTATAGCCTCTTCATTGTGTTCACCGGCAGGGGTCTTAGAAGTGGAAGCCCCTACAATCAAACATCCAAGTCCTATAAGAATTATTCTGCCATCTTATAACAGAAATCAGTTATGATGTTGTGATTTATAGTTACCCGGGAAAAAGTAGGAGTTAGCCGGCCAATGATTTCTACTTGCTCGGGACACAGGCCAACCTCCTCTTGGGCTTCTCGGAGAGCCGTCTGGATATCATCTTCTTCTGAATGTTCCTGTCTTCCACCAGGAAAGCACACTTCTCCCGGCATTGTTTTAAGCTAAAGGCAAACAGTAGACATGTGTGTGAACAACTATTTATTATTTGTTATTAAGTGCACACATATCCTGTACAATGAAAAATTACGTTCATTATTCTCCGACTTCTATGGAGGTCTGAATTATTAGGCTGACAATACATTAGAAACAACACACAGATATCAGCTCCCCTCCGGGTTTATAATAGTGTCCATTCCATGATAGTAGAGATGAGTGAACTTTTTGAAGTTAAGTTTTGGCAGTGCAACCAAACTTTTTGGTGCATTGATCATGACCCCAAACCTCAATGGAGGTCACTGATTGGCAGTTCACCTCTCCGCCAACATATTGCGAGCCATAAATAACTCTTTCGGGAGTAGGAGGGTGTTTTTTTTAAATTAAATTCATTTTGGACACACATCATACCCAAAAACTGCAATTGATAAAAGACTGAACACAGCTCGCACTGGGCCAAGCATCAACTGTACCCGACCACAGCAATGCTGGCTCCAGTGCTTTGCGAACGTAAAGCATCCAAACTCTGAACCGGAACAGGTTTGCTTAACACCGGGAAGTTCGGTGACCTGAACCGAAGTATGAAAGGTTCACTCATCTTTACTAGTTAGCAGCTCGACTTCATGCTTAGGTCCAAGTGGCAGGTGTCAACAGGATACACACAAGGAGATAGGCAGAATCCGGCACCAACATACAACTATGAATAAGGACTGTACGGTCTGAAACCCGCCAGCTGTTTAACCACATTATATTTCGATTTTAAAGTTGAACTAAAATACAGTACTTTGTTGGTGCTGGATTCCACCTGAGAGTAACATCAGCCGAACGTGGAATTATTAGCCAGAACGTCTGATTATACAACGTGTATGGGGGCCCATAGACTCTCCAGATGACAGATTTTGGAGTGAGATAGTGATAGAGGAAATTGATTTTGATATGCCCAATCCTTTTGGCCTAATGTGTTTGGCTTCCCTATATTTCCCTCTACTTATACATAAATTAATCATGTTTGGCTGAGTGTGTACTTGAGACATTTTCTTTTTTTGGTCAAATTGTTATTATTCAATTTTTGACAACTTTTAAAAAAGGAGGGGATGGGTAAAAAGAGTGTGCAAGTAAAAGGAAAAGGGGAAAACAAACAAGAACAAGAGGCATGAAAGGTCAACTAAACTTATACATCAATTTATAAGTAAAAAAAAAAATACCATGTTCCAAAGATTATAAAGTAAACAATAAAGAAATAAAGATTCGGATTTTCTGATATCTTAACACTTAGTCAAGAGGAGGCAAGAACTTGAAATGAAATTTTTTATTCCAAAAGGTGTCATTTTTTATGTCGAGAATCTTGAGGCCTTTTTTTTTACCTAACGAGCACTCGCAGTCATCTATCTACAATATATGGGAAATTAGAGTATGCAGTCAGCTTGCAGATGGTCATGATGAGATAAGGGTATGAGCACACTGAATCATTGTGTTGAATTTTTGGAGCAGAAACTCAACATATTTGAGGAGGTTTTGGAGAGTTTCCATTCCGTTTCTGCTCCAAAACGCCTAAAAACAATGTAGTGAGTAAAATACCTTACAGCTAGGTATACGCAACGTCATACAGATGCCCACAGGGCTGTCAAGTTTTCCCAGGCAACGCAGCTTCAGGAAAACTCCACTGGTAATTTTCTCAAGGCTGTGGAGTCAGAGTCGGAGTCCGTTTTGGTGGGAGTTGGAGGTTTCACTTACCGACTGCACACCAGGGCCTTGGAGTTGGAGTCGTGGACTTGGTGTCCATTTAGGTGGAGTCGGAGTTGGATTTGGGGAAATTGATGAGTCAGAGTCGACGTTGGAGTCAGAAGTTTGGCTTAGGCTGGGGTCACACACACAGATATCTGGGCAGATATTGTTCACAGATCTCTGGTTGCAGTGAAATCATGGACTCATTGTTCCATTTGTATACAGCCACAAAATGGGACAATCTGTCCATGATTTCACTGCAACCAGAGATCTGTGAACAATATCTGCCCAGATATCTGTGTGTGTGACCCCAGCCTTACCAACTCCACAGTCTTGCATTTTCTGGAGGTAAGCCGCCACTGTTCTTGAGGCAGCTTTGCTCTACATCGTTTTGACATATCTGTGCACCATGCTTATTTTAAGGGGTGCTTTTCCAGGCACACATCCTAAAAATGCATTTCCACAGTCAGATTACAGCCCATATTGAGTGTCAATTGACCAGTAATTTATCGGCGTTTGTTTAAAATCTGGGCCAATGCAAACTCCTATGGGGTCAGAACGATTATTACCCCCTTTCTGAATTATGACACATCCCACCAAAAGAAATGGAAAACTGTACTCAGATTCTAGAAACCCAAACAACTACATGAGTATATAAAGAAGAGAAGTATATAAAAAGCATAAAACCATAATCTTTATTGAAAACAAGGATAAAAAAGAAGAAAAAGGCGTCACTCAAAAATAGATCCAATGAGTGTCAATCAATATAAATAGCACACATTCTAAGTAATAGAGATTCAATAAATGAGCCATTATAGGAATCAAGATGAGAACTGATAGCAAAAAGAAAATCCCTAAGGTGGCAATATACAGCCGGAAAAAAATCCAGGAAGTATATTATTAATTTTATTATTATTATTCCTATTATTAATCATTTATTCATATAGCACCATTATTTCCATGGCGCTGTATAATGTATGTGTATGTAAGATTCATAGCTAGAAAATTCCAAAGGAAAAATACCAAAAAACAATTCAGAAGACATGAACATAGTAATGTTAGAATAAAATGCCAAATGTGAAATGTGTGTGACCAGATAAAAATAAAGAAATATATATCGTGGGTGCAAAAGATAAATTGCTTATTGCCCAATTATAACCCTGTATGACACCTGGGACCGGTCGCCACTTGAAGTTGCAGCAACCGGGATCGGTAAGTCCAGTCACCCAAACACACACCCAACACACTCCGATCCCAAGACTAAGCACTCTATGCCCAGCAACGGGATGGGGCAGGAGACAAGTGGAGGGTGGGAAAGTTAGACAGGAAACAGGGAAACAAACAAAACCAGAAAACACCACAGGAAGTTTGTCAGTAGTGAGTAGTCAGTTGAGTCCAGGAGTCAAGTTCAGTCAGAGAGAGAGGAGAGAACACCATCATTGCACGAGACTGAAAGGACACGGACCCTGTGGCCTCAGGTCCCAGGCTAAAGACTGTAAAGCAGTGTTTCCCAAACTCTAGTCCTCACAGCCCCAACAGGTCATGTTTTCAGGATTTCCTTAGTATTGCACAGGAGATACCTTGATAATGATTCAATCACTTGTTCTAAACTAAGGAGATCCTGAAAACATGACTTGTTGAGGGCCATGAGGACTGGAGTTTGGGAAATACTGCTGTAGAGAGACAGAAGGAGTCCTATGGGCACAGATATTGAGCAATCCTTTTGTGTGCCCGAATTAGGGGGAAAGCTGAAGGACTGGGCAGAAACCAGGGTGCCCCCTCTGAGGTGGCCAGGACGCTCCACACTCTAACCACGAACCTGGCGGGGTGCAGTGTTTTTATGTCCTGTGACCCAAACCTGGACTCACAGGTAGAGAAGGAGGTCGCCCAACAAAGGCCCGTGGACGCTGGATCATATCTTTGGTGCGGAAGAGTAACAAAGAGAGGCCCATGACAAGGAACACGAAAGGGGGTGATCTGGATGAGCCATACCGGCTGCTAAGACTACTGGAGCTGCCACTGAACTGTCTTGTAACTTGGGCAGCAGGAGCCTGCCCGAGAGTGTCCCTAATCCCTGCCATCAGCAAGCTCAACCCCGTTGGCCTCCTATTCCCCAAATTACCTCTACAGACTATCTGGTTGCCCTGGGGACCCGCTCTTCCTGTGGAGAGCTAAACCATCAGAGTGCTTCTCCCATCATCCCCACAGCACTCGACTACAGCAGCGGCTATACCGGCTGCATTCCAAAGGTGGCGTCACGACAAACTCTTATTTTTGCTTTTAATTTTCTTTTCATCCATTTTTCAATTCCCTTTTTAACTGGAGGGGATCATGGACTGGGTCACGCCACCATGACATCCCACAGCCCCCGAGACATTAGGAGGGCCTGGTTCCGAGTACCCCATGGTCCCCACCAACTTTAGTCATCCATGATAGATTAATAACGGTAAAAGATGACCCAAAGGGATAATAACCATGATGGACCAATAATGGTAAAAGATGACCCAAAGGGATAAGGTGGACTACTAAGGATCAAAGTGCACCCCGACACACATTTATCACAGTGCTTCTTTCAGGGATGGACACTATATTAATAAAAGCTATATGTATAGCTATACTAAAAAAATAAAAGACTCTTGAAAGAACGGGAGGTAAAACAAATCTAAAACACAAAGATGAAAATCGACCACAGTAGGAAGGAGTTAAACAATTGTTCTGTCCCTGTTGGGCGTGCAGACTGATTGGGCCTACTGTCATGTTTGACAGATGAACAAAACCAACGAAACAGAGAGGACGGCCTTACTGATTACAGATTATCAATATTCTGCTTTCCAGTTTTGTTTTGGAACCAAATGACACTTTCTGGATTATCAGTTTGCACTGACGCAGGTCACATATACCCAGAATTCCTGTATTTAGGTCTACAGATACATATTGGTTTATTTCTTTTTTTCTTGCACTTTTTTTTGCCTTTTAAGTAAAACATCTTTATGAGATGGATTGTGTAAATGAGACATAACAGCTGATAATTGTTCCGTTTTAGTGAGGAGCGGAGACTGCAATGAAGTGTAAAGTCTGGGAATATGCGCGGCACAGATCCGCCACTGACTTACCTGCATTGATCTGACAGTCAGGAGGAGATGCAGCTTCCCTTGTCTAATTAATAAAGGGAGTAGGATCGAAGCTTTCGGGAGAGAAATGTAGCTGTACCGGCTGCCAACATCATATTTCTCGAGGAGACTCTTGATCTTCTCCCTAAAAGTTGTCACAAAACAGATAAAAATCAGCTTGGAAATTCACAGTGAAGACAAGGCAATCATAAGCCGGCACTGCTCGGCTCTTATCGTACATGTCATCCCTTCCTTCACATTAATGAGACGTCTCAACATTCGGATGAACGACTTCTCCAAGTGGTAGACGAGAACTGAAATGGTTAATAGTCCATATTTTTCACAGGATTACCACTCGGTTTAAATGGGCCTTGGGTGGAGAGTCCCCTTGGGTCTTTTTGAAGTTTTTTACTCTTCATTTGTGAAGAAACGGATTTTTTTTTAAAAAATATATAGCTTTCCATCGAAAAAGCCATATGTGGACTTTCTTAATTTTGAAGATACCATTTATTTGATTATCAATACTAGAAAAGGGAAAGAGAAGCGCAATAGGGTCTTGTCATTGGTAAAAAGGTGGACTAAATTTAACTAGTCACTCACCTAGAGGGGTTGTGTAGCACACAACCAGCGTCAGGGCAAAAAGGTGATAGCTGCTGCAAGGATCCACACCACAACGGTTAACGTAGTTCAAAAGTGCAGAGGGTGGACGGTGTATACGGACCTGCACTGCATAGACCAGAAAGATCAGACGGTGTTCATCATTGTAGTGTTTATTTCCAACCAAGTGGATACAAACACTACAATCATGAACACCGTCTGATCTTTCTGGTCTATGCAGCGCAGGTCCGTATACACCGTCCACCCTCTGCAATTTTGAACTACATTTATTTGATTATGACACACTACACCATGTTCCAAATTATTATGCAAAAGTTATTTTTCTCTGATTTTCCTAAATGGTTGGTACAAATGACGGTCAGTGTAATAAAAGTCATCACCCGGTAAGGTACCTTTACACGCCGCAACTACGGTGTAGCAACTGAGAGGCAATCCGGAGTCCCGTCACCGTTGACCTGAAAATCCTCCTGGCAGAGCAGTGCTGCAGCGGTGGTCCCATCATTGAACACAACCCGTGGGTGGCGTTACAACAAACTTTATCCCTTGTAAATACCCCCTTTTACTTGTGAGAACCAGGGACATGGTCCGGACCAGGACCTCCGTGACATCCCCAGCAATACCCCAGTCCGATAGCGAGTACCCCGTCCCAGTGGGCTCCTCAACAATATGGCCATCTTGAACCGTCCGCTCACCTCTCATCCTGCTCCCTCTTTGACCGGTTACAATCTGGCTTCCGACCGCATCACTCAACTAAAACTGCCCTAGCTAAAGTTACCAATGACCTACTAACTGCCGAAAGAAACTGACACTACTCTGTCCTCCTTCTCCTGGACCTGTCCTCTGCATTCGACATATTAGACCATTCCCTCCTGTTTCAGATTCTCTCATCTGTTAGTATTGCAGACTTGGCCCTCTCCTGAATCTCTTCATGTCTAACAGACCGGACATTCAACGTCTCCCTCTCCAACACCACCTTCTCCCCTCACCCCCTATCTGTTGGTGTTCCCCAAGGTTCAGCTATTGGACCTCTACTCTTCTCCATCTACACCGTCAGCCTGGGACAGATCCTAGAGTCGCACGGATTTCAGTATCATCTCTTCCCTGATGACGTGCAGATTAACCTCTCTGGACCTGACATCACCGCCTTACTAACCAATATCCCACAATATCTGTCCACCATTTCATCTTTATTTTTTGCTCAATTTCTAAAACTGAACATGGACAAAACAGAATTCATCATCTTTCCTCCTCAGGCTACCCCTCCACCAGACCTATTCATCAAAGTCAATGGCTGCTCACTTGCCCCAGCCCCACATGCTCAGTGCCTTGGGGTAATCCTCAATTCTGCCTTCTCTTTCAAGCCACATATTCAAGCCCTTGCCACATTCTGCCGACTCCAACTCAAAAACATTTCCCAGATCCGTACATTCCTTGACCAAGAAACTGCAAAAACAGTTGTGCAAGCCCTCATCATCTCCTGCCTCGACTACTGCAACCTCCTACTCTCTGGTCTCCCCTCTTGCACCCCTCCAGTCCATCCTAAACTCTGATGCCTGACTAATCCTCCTGCCTCCCCGCTACTCCCCGGTTACTTCTCTCTGCCAAGCCCTTTATTGGATTTCCATTTCTCATAGGCCCCAGTTCAAAACCTTAACTTTGACATACAAACCCATACACAATCTGTCTCTTCAATATATGTGTGGCATGTCTTCCAGTACTTACCTTTTACACAACCTGCGATCCTCTCAAGATCTTCTCTACTCCCCTCTTATCTCTTCTTCTCAGAACCGAACACAAGATTTCTCCCATGTTTCCCCTATACTCTAGAACTCCCTTGCTCCAACACATCAGACTCAGTATATTAAACCGCTGTATGACCAGCTCTGCACTCTCCTAAGGTATCCTTATCTATCCTTGTAGACTGTGAGCCCTCGCGGGCAGGGTCCTATCCCCTCACCTTCTGTATCCTCACCCATTTCTTGTTGGCTGTGAGCCTTCGTGGGCAGGGTCCCCTCCCCTCACCTACTGTATCCTCACCCATCCCTTGTAGGTCACCTACTGTATCCTCACCCATCCCTTGTAGACTGTGAGCCTTCGTGTGCAGGGTCCTCTCCCCTCACCTACTGTATCCTCACCCATCCCTTGTAGACTGTGAGCCCTCGTGGGCAGGGTCCTCGCTCTTCTCCTACTGTATCCTCACCCATCATTTGTAGACTGAGGGCCCTCATGGTCAGAGTCCTCTCTCCTCACCTACTGTATCCTCACCCATCCCTTGTTGACTGTGAGCCCTCGCAGGCAGGGTTCTCTCTACCCTCACCTCTTATATCCTCACCCTTCCCTTGTAGACTGTGAGCCATCGGGCAGGTTCCTCTCTCCTCACCTACTGCATCCTCACCCATTCCTTGTAGACTGTGAGCCCTTGCAGGCAGGGTTCTCTTTCCCCTCACCCATCCCTTGTAGACTGTGAGCCCTCGTGGGCAGGTCCCTTCTCCTCCTGTATGTGTCTGTGCCTTGTATTGTTCATGAATATTGTACTTGTCTATATATGCCCCTTTCTACATGTAAAGCTCCATGGAATAAATGACGCTATAATAATAAGCGAGCCATATCCATCTCTTCCACCCTCACAGTAGTGACACCAGAAACCTTCTTATTACCGATATAATGAAAGCCAAAGCTTTTTCACAGAAATCACGGTGAGGTAGTATACAAAGATGCAGGGTTCCCACAATCCCTTCACTCGGTATTCTGGCATCAAGCACTCCACCGCACGGTCACATCCAGCTTCAAACACTTTCTATAATCGGTAGAATCATTCTGTCTTCAGCTTATATTACTGAAATTATCGGTATACCCCCAAGGCCAGCACATGGCCACCCCGATCTGCCCTTCTATGTGGGGCTACTCATAAAAGTCACCATCTGGAGACCTGCTCTTCATAGCCGTTTGGTGGACCTGGTGGTAATGCACTAAGCTGGCAGACAGTCGCGAGTCAGACATCACAGGTGGCCCCAAGTCACAGGTTGGGGATCCCTGCCTTAGAGGATGAAATAAAACCAAAGGCTTTTGTGGCGCCCCACTTGTCAATGCGCCACAGTAGGGGTACTGCACCCAAGACAGCGCTTCAAGATCTAAACGCTCTGGACAAGTGTAATAGGGGTTAAAAGTCACTAACGAGCTTATGAACAGCAGCCTCTATTATGACAGATGGACCGAAACCCATTATTTACCAGCATGGGAAACATTAGAACGTGAGAGATGGTACGAGACGTCTGCGGTGTAGAGCAGCCATGCCTCATATAGGAGATCTACTTCCTGACTACAATGGACGGTCAGGGCTCTGTCCGCCCCTCTGGATGGCGCTGTCCTTCCTGCACAGTCCGTTCTTCTGTCCTTACCTCTGGAGATCAGCACTTTGCTCCTCTGTATCCTCACCACTGCTGCTGGGTCTCATCCTCCACATGTCACCCATAGAGCCTGACATAAGAGCTGTCAATGACCTGACTGAGGAGGAAGGCTCACAGCTCAGGTTACACACACAGGAATGCTGCACAGTCAGCTGACTAGCTGGATCATCATCACGTGACTCTTAACCCCGTCAGGCTGTGTTCACACGCTGAGCTTGTTCATGGTGCAGATTGTGGAGGTCCAAAATCTGCATTGACTGGCAGAAAAATGCACCAACACCATCCCTGCCTGCACGGTGCCGATTTGGTGGGGTTTTGGTGCTTTGTGTCTGTTTCAATAGTTTGGATACTTTGGCCAAAAAAAAGAAAAAAAGGTTAAATCCTGCTCCCTCCTTCAACACTATCTCCTCCTGTGGAGTTAAATGCAAATTAGGCACAAAATAAGCAACACACATACCCATCTTGTGAACACTGCAGTGTATCTGAGGGTCTATGGGGGAAAACGCGGTAAAACCCACAGCAAGAATTGACATGCTGCAGATTTATCCACAAACATACCGAGCGGATCTGCTGTGGGAAATAAAGCACCATACAGACAGGATATCACAAATCCCATAGACGTGGCTGCTGTATAGTTACTGCAGATCTGCGGATCCTCACCAGATATGCACCAAATACACGTCAGAATAGGCATCGTGCTCACACACCCTCAAGACGGGGATGGTTTTAACTCTGAGGATGCAACAATCTTATTTTCCTTTCTCTGAACTTTTAAAAATCTGCATGAGGAGTCTTTTATGGTTGGAAGAATAGAAAGAATAAGGCAAAGAGGAAGACCAACCCAATGGCTTGATACTATCAAGATAAAGGTGGAGAAGACCCTGGTGGACGTATCTAGGCTTGAAGAAGACCCTGGTGGACCTATCTAGGCTAGGAGAAGACCCTGGTGGACCTATCTAGGCTTGGAAAAGACCTGGTGGATCTATCTAGACTTGGAGAAGACCCTGGTGGACCTATCTAGGCTTGGAAAAGACCCTGGTGGATCTATCTAGACTTGGAGAAGACCCTGGTGGACCTATCTAGGCTTGGAAAAGACCCTGGTGGATCTATCTAGACTTGGAGAAGACCCTGGTGGACCTATCTAGGCTTGGAAAAGACCCTGGTGGATCTATCTAGACTTGGAGAAGACCCTGGTGGACCTATCTAGGCTTGAAGAAGACCCTGGTGGACCTATCTAGGCTAGGAGAAGACCCTGGTGGACCTATCTAGGCTAGGAGAAGACTCTGGTGGACCTATCTAGGCTTGGAAAAGACCCTGGTGGATCTATCTAGACTTGGAGAAGACCCTGGTTGATCTATCTAGACTTGAAGAAGACTCTGGTGGACCTATCTAGGCTTGAAGAAGACCCTAGTGGATCTATCTAGTCTTAGAGAAGACACTGGTGGATTTATCTATGCTTGAAGAAGACTCGGGTGGACCTATCTAGGCTTGAAGAAGACCCTGGTGGACCTATCTAGGCTTGAAGAAGACCCTGGTGGACCCATCTAGGCTTGAAGAAGATCCTGGTGGACCTATCTAGGCTTGGAAAAGACCCTGGTGGACCTATCTAGGCTTGAAGAAGACCCTGGTGGACCCATCTAGGCTTGAAGAAGACCCTGGTGGACCTATCTAGTCTTGCAAGATTGCCATGCAGCAGGGGGTGACAGGTCCTCTTTAAAGTAAATATTGCTTCTGTGTTGCTTTATTCTCATATTTTCCAATTGATGGAGCTGTATGGGGGACTTGTTTTTTCAAGATGAGTTCATTTATTTATTTTTTTAGAGTGTCATGAACAATAAGGCTATATTCACACAGGGTGTTTTTGCACTTCTTCAGTACAATATGTTGGCGAAAAAAATGCTGCAAAAACACTGAAAAAATTGACATGCTGCTTTTTTCAAAAACGTGGCAGTTTTCCATTTCAGTTAGAAAAAAAAAATATGCAAAAAAACCCTGCAAAAATGCCCTGTGTGAACATGGCCCTAGAATTCCTCTCTTAGCTTCCAAGAAATACAGGAACACATAAACAGATAAAGCAGTTGAGTTGTTTATAGACGCTGATGTGACAATATTCCCATTTTTTCCTAGTCTTGGACATGAACTTGTGATCACTGGATTCTTCACATAATGCATGGCCATATTTCTGTGCTGCCTGCAGTGTATTATATTTAAAGGGAATTTGTTAGCAGGTTTTTGCTACTTAATCTGAAGACAGTGTGCTAAAAGGTTAACACAGATTTCAGTTATGTCTGATGTTGTTTACATGCTATATTTGTTTTAGCTTCAGGAGATTACCATTGTTGGACTAGATCAGCTAAAGGTCAGCTAGTCCAATATGCCCCTTTCTGTAATTAGCAGCTATCTATAGACATTGTACATGCAGAGCCTGGTGTGGGCGGGGGCAGCTCACTGTTTACAGACATTGTTCATACAGAGCCTAGTGTGCTTGAGGGCAGCTCACTGTCTATAGACATTGTACATACAGAGCCTGAGGTGGGTGGGGGCAGTTTCACTGTCTATAGACATTCTACATATAGAGCCTGGTGTGGGAGGAAATCCACAGAGGAAAAGATGGAGCATCATGGTCTGCACGGTTTGACAAGCCCAGCTCCATCTTTTTCCCTTTGTAGATTTCATCTCTTTTCCAGCGGGGCTCCAGCAGCGACCATATTCTACAGGCAATTCCCAGTTTGTTGTGGCTCACACAACCGACAAAGGTGATTCTAACAGATTGGGGGCACCGGGACACTTATTATAAAGATAAAACCCTAGGTGCCCTCCCTCTTATTTTCTTCTAGTGTGTGAGGAGGCAACTCTCTGTCTATAGACATTGTACATACAGAGCCTTGTGTGGTTGGGAGCAGTTCACTGAAATAGACATTGTACTTACAGAGCCTGATGAGGGTGGGGGCAGCTCTTTATCTATAGACATTGTATATATAGAGCTGGTGTGGGAGGAGGCAGCTCTCTGTCTATAGACATTGTTCATGACAAAGCCTGGTGTGGGAGGAGCAGCTCTCTGTCTATAGACATTGTACATATAGAGCATGGTGTGGGTGGGGGCAGTTCACTGTCTATAGACATTGTACATATAGATCCTGGTGTGGGTAAGGGCATCTCACTGTCTATAGACATTGTACATACAGAGCCTGGTGTGTGTGGAGGCAGTTCACTGTCTATAGACATTGTAAATATAGAGACTGGTGTGAGCAGGGGCAGCTCACTGTCTATAAACATTGTACATATGAGTCGCCCACTGGGACCATGGGGTACTCGGAACCAGGGCCTCTCAACGTTGTCTGGGCTGGCTGGGTAGTAACGGTGACATGACCCTACTCCGTGATCCCAGGCGGTCAATAATAAAAGGGAAAATAAAAATGAAATCGTTTTTTGGTAAAAGAATAAATTGTGACGCCACCTGGTATGTGACTATACGTGGCCACTGCTGCTGCAGAACCTCTGGGGATGATGGACGGGCAGCTGGGATGGAGCGGCTCCCCATGGGCGGAGCGGATCCCCGAGGCAGTGGAAATAGTAACGGTGTAGGGTGCAGGATGGCAGGCGCAGAAATAACTGGAGTCCACAGCAATGAATGTTTCCTTTACCTTTACTTGTCTGTCACAGGTACAATCCGGGACACTGGTTTAGATGTTACTGTAGACTCAAGCAATCAGGAAAGATCCACCTAGCCAGGTGTGTTGGGCCTCCCTTCTGCGCTTTCACTTGTGAGTCCCCGCTGCTGCATGAAGCTGTGCTGGGGCGTCTCTCTCCCAGTCTGTACCTGTATAGCTGGCAGCGTGAGCCTGTTCCAGGGGCTGCTCCTCAGTGGAGACCAAAGGCTCTAACATGCTACTGTGCTCCAGGCATTAGGTAGGCCAGGGGACCTTGAATCCCCTGCCTCGCCGGATTTCTGCTGCTGGGCCATTAGTACCTGAACAGCCTCGGACTTCGGCGTCCGGTTTCTGGCACTCTCCTCTGGGGGGGAGCGAGATGTCGCTCCGCTCCCCAGGTACTCCTCTCCTTCCTCCTCAGACTCACTCCATGGCTGTTTTGACTAACCCCACCTCCAGGCCAGAATTTATATAGGGAAGCTCCCTTTAAGCCTGTTTCTAGAGCTCCCCCTTCTGGTCTGGAGACAGGAAAGTGTTGGATGCTTTGCCACCTGAATAGGGAACCCCCTTTCTGCTTCCAGGCGTGACATCACACCCTGTGAGGGAGTCAATACCTTTGTTACAACCAGACCCCTGGGGTGCTACACATACAGAGCCTGGTGTGGGCAGCTCACTGTCTATAGTCATAGTTCATGCAGAGCCTGGTGTGTGTGGGGGCAGCTCACTGCCTATAGACATTGTACATAGAGACTCTGGTGTGGGTGGGGGCAGTTCATTGTTTATAAACATTGTACATACAGAGGCTGGTGTGGGCGGGGGCATTCACTAATAGACATTGTACATACAAAGCCTGGTCTGGAAGGGAGCAGCTCACTGTCTATAGACATTGTACATACAGAGCCTGGTCTAGGCAGGGCAGCTCATTGTCTATAGACATTGTACATACAGAGCCTGGTGTGGGCGGGTGCAGTTCACTATCTATCGACATTGTACATACAGAGCCTGGTGTGGGCGGGGGCAGCTCTCTGTCTTTAGACATTGTACATACAGAGCCTGGTGTGAGCTGGGGCAGCTCATTGCCTATAGAAATTGTACATACAGAGCCTGGTGTGGGTGGGGGTAGTCACTGTCTATAGACATTGTACATACAGAGCCTGGTGTGGGCGGGGGCAGTTCACTGTCTATAACATTGTACATCAGAGCCTGTGTGGTGGGGAAGCTCATATCATAGACATTGTACATACAGAGCCTGGTGTGGGCGGGGCAGCTCATTGCCTATAGACATTGTACATACAGAGCCTGGTGTGGCGGGGCAGATCACTGTCTATAAACATTGTACTTACAGAGCCTGGTGTGGGCGGGCAGTTCACTGTCTATAAACATTGTACATTTAGAGCATACTAAAGTGCTTTTACTACCTCCTCATCTGCGGCTTCTGAGCTCTTGAGAAGTTACACAGGCGTCCCCTGTGGCTTCTTTCCGCCGCCTTTAGTGCAATTATTCACACCCCAATAGACGTGATAATCCTTTTGCATCTTTCTCGCCCTCCTCCATGGGCAGATAAGCCGGCATGACACTAATCGCGTCATATCCGGCTATCATGACGTCGGCACATCTATTGGGTGTATCGAGGACCTCGCGATGCGCATTACGCATGCGTGAGGCTCATCACAGACAAGCTGCCGTAAAGTAACCACACGCATGCGTAATGCGCATCGCGAGGTCCTCGATAACCCAATAGGTGTACTGACGTCATGATAGCCGGATATGACGCGATTAGTGTCATGCCGGCTTATCTGCCCATGGAGGAGGGCGAGAAAGATGCAAAAGGATTATCACGCCCATCGGGTGTCAATAATTGCACTAAAGGTGGCGGAAAGAAGCCACAGGGAACGCCCTGTGTAACTTCTCCAGAGCTCAGAAGCCGCAGATGAGAAGGTAATAAAAGCACTTTTTGAAAATTTATAAATACACTATTTTGACAAAAAGGGATAGGTAGAATAGGATAATTAAGGTGTCAGGTTCCCTTTAATAATGAGCATTTTTCATGATCAGTTTACTAAAGAGAATATTGATACAATGGTGCCCTCTGGTGGTAGAAACAGAAAACCGCAATATATTTTCATGGAAGGTAAAGAAAAAAGTGAATAAAAAGTGGAGAGTGCAGAAATTTTAATCTTAATTTCTAAGAGATGAGGTTATAGAGAGTCATTTTAATTTCCTGCAGAATTATATCTTTTTCTGAGTAGTTTTCTTGATTAGAAAGGACTCTGTACAATCGGCAGATACTCACATTTTTAACCCTTGGAAGTAAGCAATTCAGGTTTATATTGATAGCAAGCAGACATATTGAAAACCCATAGACTCCTAATCTATTAAACAAAACAATAACATTTATTTGATGGAACCAAAATGCTTCTTTAATGTGTATGAGTGGTGTGTGTCCTCGCCCCTTTAGATCTGGCCAAATCTGTAATGGGCAGAAAAATATACAATTAATCACATCAATACAAGCAAAGCTTATTCAGCAACATGCATACACCTGACATAAGGGTCGGCAGGCAGCGATCATTCCTGCAGAGCCAAGTGTTGTCTCACGATCATTAAATTATTATTAAATTAGTGAATTCTGCAATGCAACATATCCAGAAATCACTACACCGGCCCCCGCTCTCCTCTACACCCCCCACATTCCAGAAATCACTACACCGGCCCCCGCTCTCCTCTACACCCCCACATTCCAGAAATCACTACACCGGCCCCCACTCTCCTCTACACCCCCCACATTCCAGAAATCACTGCACCGGCCCCCACTTTCCTCTACACCCCCCCACATTCCAGAAATCACTACACCGGCCCCCACTCTCCTCTACACCCCCCACATTCCAGAAATCACTACACCGGCCCCCACTCTCCTCTACACCCCCCACATTCCAGAAATCACTACACCGGCCCTCACTCTCCTCTACACCCCCCACATTCCAGAAATCACTACACCGGCCCCCGCTCTCCTCTACACCCCCCACATTCCAGAAATCACTACACCGGCCCCACTCTCCTCTACACCCCCCACATTCCAGAAATCACTACACCGGCCCCCACTCTCCTTTACACCCCCCACATTCCAGAAATCACTACACCGGCCCCCACTCTCCTCTACACCCCCCACATTCCAGAAATCACTACACCAGCCCCCACTCTCCTCTACACCCCCCACATTCCAGAAATCACTGCACCGGCTCCCACTCTCCTCTACACCCCCCATATTCCAGAAATCACTACACCGGCCCCCGCTCTCCTCTACACCCCCCACATTCCAGAAATCACGGCACCGGCCCCCGCTCTCCTCTACACCCCCCACATTCCAGAAATCACTACACCGGCCCCGCTCTCCTCTACACCCCCCACATTTCAGAAATCACTGCACCGACCCCCTCTCTCCTCTACACCCCCACATTTCAGAAATCACTACACCGACCCCCACTTTCCTCTACACCCCCCACATTCCAGAAATCACTACACCGGCCCCCGCTCTCCTCTACACCCCCACATTCCAGAAATCACTACACCGGCCCCCACTCTCCTCTACACCCCCACATTCCACAAATCACTACACCGGCCCCCACTCTCCTCTACACCCCCCACATTCCAGAAATCACTACACCGGCCCCCGCTCTCCTCTACACCCCCCACATTCCAGAAATCACTACACCGGCCCCCACTCTCCTCTACACCCCCCACATTCCACAAATCACTACACCGGTCCCCGCTCTCCTCTACACCCCCCACATTCCAGAAATCACTACACCGGCCCGCACTCTCCTCTACACCCCCCACATTCCACAAATCACTAAACCGGCCCCCGCTCTCCTCTACACCCCCCACATTCCAGAAATCACTACACCGGCCCCCACTCTCCTCTACACCCCCCACATTCCACAAATCACTACACCGGCCCCCGCTCTCCTCTACACCCCCCACATTCCAGAAATCACTACACCGGCCCGCACTCTCCTCTACACCCCCCACATTCCAGAAATCACTACACCGGCCCCCGCTCTCCTCTACACCCCCCACATTCCAGAAATCACTACACCGGCCCGCACTCTCATCTACACCCCCCACATTCCAGAAATCACTACACCGGCCCGCACTCTCATCTACACCCCCCACATTCCAGAAATCACTGCACCGGCCCCCACTCTCCACTACACCCCCACATTCCAGAAATCACTTCACCGGGCCCCACTCTCCACTACACCCCCCACATTCCAGAAATCACGGCATCGGCCCCCGCTCTCCTCTACACCCCCACATTCCAGAAATCACTGCATCGGATCCCGCTCTCCTTACCACCCACCACATTCCAGAAATCACTGCACCGGCCCCCGCTCTCCTCTACACCCCCACATTCCAGAAATCACTGCATCGGCCCCCGCTCTCCTTAACACCCACCACATTCCAGAAGTCACTGAACCGGCCCCCGCTCTCCTCTACACCCCCACATTCCAGAAATCACTGCATCGGCCCCCGCTCTCCTTAACACCCACCACATTCCAGAAATCACTGCACCGGACACCACTCTCCTCTACACCCCCACATTCCAGAAATCACTGCACCGGACCTCACTCTCCTCTACACCCCCCACATTCCAAAAATCACTACACCGGCCCCCACTCTCCTCTACACCCCCCACATTCCACAAATCACTACACCGGCCCCCGCTCTCCTCTACACCCCCACATTCCAGAAATCACTGCACCGGACCTCACTCTCCTCTACACCCCCCACATTCCAAAAATCACTGCACTGGCCCCCAGTCTCCTCTACACCCTTCCTCTCTGCTGGCTTCCAGACACTATTTGCTCTCCACCTACTATAATAGCCGATCTGGTATGATTCATAGGTATACTTAAATTGCACTTGACCTAGGCCCTATGCAATAGTGTTTATTTTTTATGAATTTAAATTTATTCTATTTTTGTTGTTTTTTTTTGCATAATTTGCACATTTTTTTGCTCACTTGTGCACTAGATGCAATCCTATTTGTTTTTTCAGATTGCATATATATGGGCTAGATGCAATTATATTCTATATACAGTATGTAACATTTTGTTGAATCAGAGGAAGTATTTGTTGGTTAATCATCTTAATATTTATTTCATTTTTTTTTCATTTGTATCTCTAAACTGTGTATTTGGAATTGTGCAATATTTTTTTAGGTGCAATCCTATGTCTAGGCACTGCGCATTTTATATTATCGCCATATAGTGTTTTCATCTTTCCTACAAAAACATTGTTCTTTTCACTCTGAGGACCTCTAGTGGCCTCATGTTTATACCATATATGTCTGGGAAAACCATATATTTTTACCATCAGTACAGTAAAACACTTGTAATCTTCTCCTATGTCCCTGTAATTTTTGTTTCCTTATACTGTTAGTATTACTTTTGTCTTGTATTTTATTTTTTATTCCTTTTGATGTGTCCAAGTGCATATATGTGGGTTGAGTACCCTGATGGATTTGTTTCACGGTGTGTCCTTATTTTTAATGTTTTTAATCCATTCTATTAATATTTTCCTAATTTCTCCCCTCTATATAGTACAGTACTAACCAATAAGCCACTGGGCTGATCTATATACAGTACAGTGCTAACTTCTGAGACAGTGCTGCCTTATATGTCACACCCCGGGAACTGGGGTACTCCGAACCGGGCCGTGTCGTCCTCAAGGGCTGCGAGGTTGTCACGGTGACGTGACCTGGCTCCGTGGTCCCAGGTGCGGCAATAAAAAGGGGAAGATAAAAGGGGATTCAAGTTTTAGTAAATTGTAGTTCATGACGCCACCCGTAGTTTTGTTGCCAGTGAGGGCCACCGCTGCCGTCCAGGCCTCTGAGGATGATGAGGGTTGGCAGCCAGGATGTTGAGCCCTCTATGGGCAGGGCTTGTTTTCCCAGGGCAGGTATAGAGATGGAGTAGTGGTACGCTGCAATCAGCCCCTTCAGGCTGTCTCCCCTGTGGCTAAAAGTATCCATGTGTGACTCTGCAGGCAATCCTCCACTGTCAGCACACGAATAAATCTCACACACTGAGTCCTTAGTTCATCGGGTAATTTACTCCACTGCTCTACGTATACGACAACACAGTCACTTTACAGCAGTTTACTCATGGTTCCGGTGACCGGATAGCAGCTGGGATGGTTTGCTAGGGCACCCCCTTTCTTATGCCTTTCAGGCCTCTCTGTTCCGTCCCGCGCACATCCTCCGGGCCAGTGGTCGCGGGCTTCTCTTGGACGTTCCCTTGCGGGACTCCTAGCCCTATGTGACGGCCTTTCTGTTTCTGTGACAGGGGTTGGGTTCCAAGCATATGTACCGCCCCTGGGTATTTGGAACTCGGATGTGTGGGCCCTCAGATTCAGTGGGGGATCTCACTGGTAGCCTGCCCAGACCCGTGGGTCCGAGGGGAAGACAGTCGCCAAATTAAAGGATTGAAGTTTTTATCACATGACGCCACCTGTAGTGCCTGGTGACTACACACAGAGCACCGCCACAGTCCTCCAGAGGGTGGTGGTATTGCGGCTAGGGTGGAGCAGCTCCCTACAGCTAGAGCTAATCCTCCGGGACGATGCAAACCAATAAGAAAAGTCAATGAAGCAGGACAGAGACACAGAGGCACTTCACTCTTCCAGGTACTTGTAAGAAGGAAACTGAACAAGATGACTACAGCAGGACGGCCGGCCGGGTAGTCGCAGCAGAATGCAGAATCTGTGGAAGTCTCTGGAGGTACCTTCTTGGATCTACCCTTGTCCTGTCCCCTCTCTCTTCGGTGCCTGTTTCGTGAGCAGTAGTACGACCCAAGGGATAAACACCCTGAGAGCGTCTTCGGAGCTGGGACGAGTACGGTTGGAGGATGAACACTCCAGGCCGCGTTGTCAGACCCGTGTACTCCGGGTGTACAAGTCAGGACCTTTCTGTCTCGGCAACATCTTTCTCTAGCCCTCTTTTGAAGCCCCCTTTCTCTCTCGGGTAAGCTCCCATTCTCCGTCTTTCCTCAGGGAAGACACTCCTGAAGACTCCCCGTGTGTTCCACCTTGCTCCTCTAACACTTTCTTCCAAGTCTCCAACCCTTTAACTCTCCAACTAAGCCTGAGACCTCCCCCGGTTATATTGGTGGGTGTGTTTTGGGATCAGATCCTTCCACAGTGTTCTGCATTGTACTTACAACAGGGATGACCACATGCTCATCTTTGGGTGTAGTACCCCACTTGTGACGCCTGACCAGCGGGGTGCCACACATACAGTCCCTTCACCCCGCCGGTTAATCTATGGCTGGGGCATACAGTGTCCTACCATGTCAACAGGGCCGGCTCCCTGGTGTCGGCCTGGTCCCACGGTGTCCTTTTTGGTTCGGGTGCGCCGTGGACCTCCTCTGTTCTTCCTCGATGCTTAGCTTGGGACCCAGAACGGCTAATCCAGTGGCACAGGCCGCCGGGTCCATTTTTTTCCTCCCAAGTGTTACAGTTTCTTAGTGTGGTGCCCCGCAACGAGTGCGTCACAGGAGGGTACTGCACCCCTGACTGAAGGTGCAGTATCCTCCGTCTCAGTGGTGAACAGGTTAATCCCAAGGCTCCATGTACCACATGCAACATCTAGAGCAGGGGTCTCAAACTCCAGGCCTCGAGGGCCGCACACAGTCCACGTTTTCAGGATTTCCTTAGAATTTGACAGTTGGTCATTTAATTACCAACTGTCAAATACTATGGAAATCCTGAAAACCTGCACTGTGTGCGGCCCTCGAGGCCTGGAGTTTGAGACCCCTGATCTAGAGGCAGAGGAGCAATTAGATATCCGTTTCCTGGGCAACCGGTCCTGGTGGGAGGAGAGTTAGATGCATAGCAGTGGGGAAAGAGCAGAAAGAGTTAGAAAGTGGGAGAGACAAGAACAAGAACCAAGTCGTGACAGGACAGCTAACAGGGAGGGCACCAGGAGCTGGTGACCCAGAAGTGAAGGGGGCCAAAAGAACCAGTAATGGGCGAAGAAACGACCCGAGCCCAGTCCAACCCGGAGTATCGGCTCCGAGGTAGTGCAGATGATCTATCGCTGCGCTACAGAACCGGAGTGATTGAGGGCTTCATAGGAGCACAATACACAAATCTCCATCACCGCCGCTGTACCGGGAGGGGTACCCACCATTGAGGTCCAGGGACCCATCGGGAGTTGCTAGGCCAACGGCTCGGGTGCCCACAGAAGTTCCTCTGTATCCCGACCTGGTACGTTAGAAGCCGCGAAGAGTAAAAGGAACAGTCAGTTTAAAGAAAGACACTGTGGAGCCTTGGAGGTACACTGTTCATCACAGGGACCACCCGGTCCGTTACCTGAAAGTGAAACCGTTATTCCAGTGTACCGTGTGTGAACTAAGTAAAGACCCGTGCAGAGGAGCATTGTGTCCGAGCCTTATTTCAGAACTGTTACTAACCGATTCGCCTACAGAATCAACTGAGCTGTCATATTCCATCACTACAGCTCCTGACCCCGGGGATTCCCGCTCATCCTGTAGGGAGCGGATCCATCTAGCTGCAGCCCATCCCCCGGAGGTCCAAAGCAGCACCGGTGCCATCACCGGACCCCTACAGGTGGCGTTACGAAACAGAAATCATTATATTTTAACCCTTTTATTGACCACCAGACCTCCAAAGCCTCAGGCACAGAACCGTGACCACAGCCAGCGCCTGAGACCTGAGAACCCGGTTTACGGTGAGTCATTAGCTTTAGGGTGTCTCGGCTTAGGACTTCTTCCCGCTACACCACCCTCTAGGGAATCTCCTCCCAACTTAGTGTTCCTTGGTTATTAATCTAGTTCCTACACCATTTTCCCGGGTTCTGTATCTTCTCTCCACCTGCCGCCCAGCTCCCCCCACTATCCCTTGCCTGACATGGAGTACTAGGTCTAGGGATTGGGGGATGTGTTGGGTGTTGGTATGGGTTGGCTAGCTGACCTGTCCCAGCTGCTGTACCTCACTGTGGCCAATGGTCCGAAGGGGGCCACATATGTATAGTGCAGTGCTAACCACTGAGCCACAGTGCTACCCTATATATAGTACAGTGCTCACCACTAAGCCCCCGTGCTGCCCTATAGTACAGTGCTAACCACCGTGTGCTCTTATACAGTAGTGCTAACCACTGAGCCTGTATGCTGTCCTATATTTAGTAAGTGAGCCATCATGCTTCCCTATATAGTACAGTGCTAACTACTGAGACATGTGTTGCCCTATATATAGTACAGTACATAACCACTGAGCCGCCTTGCTACCCTATATGTAGTACAGTACTAACCACTGACCCACCATGCTGCCCATGAGAAACGTTCATGCTGACAATAGAGAAGAATCCTGACAGTGCATTAGTTGCACACTGTCAGGATTTAGCAATCTGCAGTCACACTGAGTGAATGTAAAAATGTTGTCCAAGGCTCGTCAGGTTTACTTTTTGATGGAAAATTTGGTACTAGAGTAAGGACGAAAGCAAAATTCACTTTAGTTCAGCCATCAGTCCCATATAATCCTATAAAGGGAACTGTTAGCATATTTTTATGTAAGGATAGACGTGTTATGGCTGTATAGAACCGTTTTCCCCAAAGAACCGACGAGCCAATCCTAGGAAATTAGAGTGAAGTCATATACAAATCAGGATGGGAAGTACACTGGGGGCATATCTGTGCACAAGGCAGGGACTGGTGGTCCGAGGGCAGGGGGGAAGATGCCCCCAGGCCAGTCATTGGTCAAGCAGCAGTTTTTTCATGTCGGTCTGGGAGGCTGCTCTGCCCTGAAGCTCACCGCTCATGTGCCACTGCGGTGTGCTTACCCCCAGGCCGAAATTTGCCAGCCAGCCCTTGGCACTAGTAATAAGCAGAACTGAGTGCACTGATTCGCCCCCAGTGCTTTTGTTAGCCTGATTTGTATATGGCTTATGTTTTAGATTTTTCATTCTTTCACAATGGATCTTTACAAAAAAAGATAATTTTCATCAAGGAACAAGTGACTCTAAAGCCATAATGTACTGATTTGTCCTAGAAATTAATATTTGCTGTCCATTATTTTTCCTATCAGATAGTTGATGTAGGCCAAGTGTACCTTTATAAAATTTCTATTATATTTTTGTAAGGCAAGCACAGAGGAATTGATATCAGAATTACAGTACAGAAATGAGACCAGACATTTTCAAAAAAATGGAACTTTATACTAGAGAGCGAGAATTAAAGATTCTCGATTAAACAATACAGGTAAACCAATATGGAAAAGTAAGATAAATCAGGGTCAGGCTCAACCGGGATCACCATGCTCCCCAACACCTGGAATATTGTGGAACTGATGATGGCAAGTTTACCTAAAATGCACCCTAATTAGTAAAGGAGTGCGAAAACTTTCTAGTGACAGTGTTAAATCTTGGCCAGTCAATGGAGAAACACGGTACCTTATAAACTGATTCACAATTTTAAACCTCCGCTGACCTCGCACACAACAAAGGTCTAATCAGGTGCCACAGGAGAATTCTGACCGCCAGTCTAAACAGGAGAGATTCAGTTCTTGGCACCAATTATTAAGTGGTACATGTGTGGTGCCCCGCAACGATTGTGCGTCACAAGAGGGTATTGCAGCCATAAATGCAGCCGCAATATTCTCTGACACAGCAGTGATCTCGGTTAATTTAGAAATCCAACCTGCATGCATCACCTAGAACAGAGGGCCAATCCTAGGTCTGGTGGGTGGAGTGTTAGGGAAGTGTAGTAGAACACACAGTAGTCTAGACAGAATCAAGAAGGGAGTTAGTCTAGAATGACAGAGAAAGAGTCTAGAACTAGGAACTTGGAGTAGGAGCGGGGGTCCGCACCCCGTGCAGGCCCACGGGCCAGTCACCGGTCGGGTGTACAGCACCATGGAGCCCTTACCAACACGGGATTGGGCATCATCACACGGGTCCCCACAAAGACTCCCGTGCCCACAACTCACAGCCGGTTCACTGGTACCAAAGCTGTGCAGCAGTTCACCTCTGGCTACAGCGAACCAGGAGCGTGGAGGAGACAGCTTTACAGGAGCACCCACCACCAGCCAACTTCCAGTCGTCTACACCAGCGGTGTACCCACCGAGGGATCCAAGGCTCCCCAAAACATCCAGACACGTACATCATGGATAGGGCATTGAAGCAGCCTCCCCGTACCCGACCTGGTATTCCTGGGCGACCTGGCAACCAATTAGTTAGAATGGAGGAACACTGCGGATTTCTAAGGGACACCATCACTGCTGAGTCCACCCAGTCTACTACCCAAACCACCTGTATGCCATGTACTGCTGCTGGTTACAGTAAAGACCCGTTGCAGAGACTTTCTGTGTCCGTGCTTCCTTATGAACTGTCCGTCCGCACTGCAAGGTAACCGCAGCTGCCGCACAAACATCCTAAGCAGCTCCAGCCTCCGGGGATACACCGCTCAGCCTGTGGGGAGCGTAACATCTTGCTGCTGTCCATCCCCCGGAGGTTCCGCAGCGTCGGTAACGATTACCGAACTACTCATAGGTGGCGTCACGAATAAATTAAAAACCCCTTTAATCTGTTCACCAAGACGTCCGCAACTTTTGATCTGCACTACACCGGGCCCCACCACGGCAGGCGCGTCCATACCCGTGACAAGGAGAAGGAAGCATCGTCTGTCTAAACCGGTAGTCCCGGCCACGGTGAGTCAGAAAGTGGCGTCACGAACAGGATACGAGCAGGCCCGTTACCCAACGGGTATAATGTGCTTAAAAATGACTTTATTGTCTACAAATTGGACTTTGTTCGTCCCTAAAAGAACTTTCCCGCCTTTTCACCGTGGGCCAAGATGGGCCAAGATGGCGTTCCCGCCACAAGAAGCCGCCACGTGAAAGCCCAGGAGTGAGTCAAACCCCCCCCTCATCGTGGGAGGGCTAAAGACAAAAGGCGCCAAAACTCCTTGTCCGCCCTGATTGCTCGAATCAACCATGGGGGCGGACCCCAAAGACTTTTCCCACGATTGGACTACAAAAGCCAGAGGAAATGGGAGTAACAGACCTTCTTCACCAGCTCTACCAGAACGCTTACCGGTTGAACGGGTGTGGTTTCCCTCCAAAGAAGAAAATGGCCAGCATGAGACTCCAAGACCTGATGCGAGAGGTCGAGGCGGAGGCCAGAGCAGCCATAGGCCAACCGGGTCCGGGTCCTGCCCTTACCATAGACGGCAGCCCCGACTTCTGGCTAGAGGCTCTACAAGACCTCCGGGTGCGACTAATTGAGACTGTGGAATGGACGATTCGCAGCTGGAGTGCGACCCTAGGCAGACGACTACACCACGCGATGCAGCAGAGCCGACCGGGTACAGCTTCTCCAGGCCCAGACGACATCGCCAGCTCCTCAACTGCCTCACCGTCGCCTACCACCTGTCCTGCTTCGTCACCGGAGCCCATAGACTGCGTCATTCCCATGAGGACCACAGCTCGACCCGTCCCAGCGGTCGAACCCGCAGCCGACCCCGTTCCTGAGCCGGAGCTTACCATACGCTCCATGGAAGAACTTGACCTTTACCAGGTTCCCACCGAGGAACCCGCGATGTGTTGCACCACTAAAGAGACAGTCGCTTGTTTCGTCCCCGTACCGGAGGCTTCCCTTGCAATTGCCGAGGCCTACCTGGTAACCGGGATTGAAACCCCTCTACCTACAGTTACAGATGAAGAGGCAGGCAGCCTGGAAGCCCTGCAGGACGTCTCTGTGGAAGGATCCGCAGCACCACCGCCCTGTTGTACAACGGAACTAGCTTCAACATCTCCAGCCAACGAGCAGCCTGATGTGGTCATCGAAGGAGAAGTCGAGGAGGATGACGACGAGACCCGCAGCACCGCTGAGGATTTCGACACCGGGTTCGCTTGGGGAGACACCGAGGAACTTCCAACCGGGCATACAGCTCGGGTACACTGGTCGGGTGCAACGCTGACACCTTCCCCTGTGCCGTTCCACCGTGTGCCGGTCCATACAGCCCGCCAAGTTCAAGCTTCCCACCAAACCACCAGCTCCATTACTCATCTCTACACCCGAGCCGTAACGACGGAGATGTACGCCAGAGACTACGAGAGGAGTGGCAAGCCCGAGAACGCGCCAACATGCAGGCCCGTGCCGAGGCTCGCCGCCAGCCGCCGCTGCCTGATGAACTCCGCCGTGAAGGTAGAATTTCCACCTTTAACTTAAATACCGGGTGGGGGTTCGCTTGGGAGGTGGGTTTGAATGAGGAGGTGTTTGTGGGGCGCCGGGACGTTGAGTCAAACTTGCCGAGAGGACATCCCGATCGCGACCTATACCGGGGCGATGTAATCACCTATGAACGCAATGCTTGTCCAGATGGGTGGTTCGCTATCCGGGTACGCCATCGTTCTCCGTGCCAGTGACTTTAAAACTTGAACTCACTCAATGAGCAGGCCCGTTACCAACGGTATAATGTGCTTAAAAATGACTTTATTGTCTACAAATTGGACTTTGTTCGTCCCTAAAAGAACTTTTCCCGCACTTTTCACCGTGGCCAAGATGCCGCTCCCCAAAGAAGCCGCCACGTGAAGCCAGGAGTGAGTCAAACCCCCCCTCATCGTGGGAGGGCTAAAGGACAAAGCGCCAAACTCCTTGTCCGCCCTGATTGCTCGAATCAACCATGGGTGCGGACCCCAAAGACTTTTCCCACGTTGGACTACAAAGCCCAAGGAAATGGGAGTAACAGACCTTCTTCAACAGCTCTACCAGAACAGCTTACCGGTTGGAAGGGTGTGGGGTTTCCCTCCAAAGAAGAAAAATGGACATAGCATGAGACTCCAAGACCTGATGCAGAACGGAGGTCGAGGCGGAGGCCAGCAGCCCATAGGCCAACCGGCGTCCCGGGTCCTGCCCTTACCATAGACGGCCAGCCCCGAATTCTGGCTAAGGCTCCTACAAGACCTCCGGGATGCGCTAATTGGACTGGTGGAATTGGACGATTCCGAGCTGGAGTGCGACCCTAGGCATACGACTACACCACGCGATGGCAGCAGAGTACCGACCGGGTACAGCTTCTCAGCACCAGACGACATCGCCAGTCCTCAACTGCCTCCCCGTCGCCTACACCTGTCCTGCTTCGTCACCAGGAGCCATAGAACTGCGTCATTCCGTGAGGACCACAGCTGACGTCCACCAGCAGTCGAACACCGCAAGCCGACCCGTTCCTGAGCCGGGCTTACCATAGCTACCATGGAGAGAACTTGACCTTTCCAGGTTCCCACCGAGGAACCCGCGATGTGTTGCACCACTAAAGAGACAGTCGCTTGTTTCGTCCCGTACCGGAGGCTTCCCTTGCAATTGCCGAGGCTACCTAGGTAACCGGGATTGAAACCCCTCTACCTACAGTTACAGATTGAAGAAGGCAGGCAGCCTGGAAGCCCCTGAGGACGTCTCTGTGGAAGGATCCGCAGCACCACCGCCCTGTTGTACAACGGAATAGCTTAACATCTCCAGCCAACGAGCAGCTGATGTGGTCATCGAAGGAGAAGTCGAGGGGACGATGACGACGAGACCCCAGCACCGCTGAGGATTTCGACACGGGTTCGCTTGGGAGACACGCAGGAACTTCCAACCGGGATACAGCTCGGGTACACTGGTCGGTGCAACGCTGACACCTTCCCCTGTGCCGTTCACCGTTGTCGCGGCATACAGCCCAAGTTCAAGGCTTCCTACCAAACCACCAGCTCCGTTACTCTAACTACACCCCGAGCCGTAACGACGGAGATTGTAACGCCAGAGATGACGAGTGGAGTGGCAAGCCCTGAGAACGCGCCTACATTGCAGGCCGTTGCCGAGGCCTCGCTGCCAGCCTGCCGCTAGCTGAATGAACTCACGCCGTGAAGGTAGAATTTCCACCTTTAACTTAAATACCGGGTGGGGGGTCGCTTTGGGGGTGGGTTTGAATGAGGAGGTGTTTGTGGGCGCCGCGGGACGTTGAGTCAAACTTGCCGATGAGGACATCCCGATCGCGACTATAACGGGCGATGTAATCACCTATGAACGCTATGCTTGTCCAGATGGGTGGTTCGCTATCCAGGGTACGCCAACGTTCTCCGTGCCATGACTTTAAAACTTGAATCACTCATGTATTGTTCCTGTTTATCACTGACTTGTGAGATCTCGCGGCTACAAGCTGAAACTTTTTATCTAAGAACAGCCTAACCGCCCGCCGGGTCCGCACCATGTGTTTTACCGTGTTTATTTTGTCTACCTCATTTTATGCCATATAATGTACCTGTCATTAATAAAGTGTTAATTAACCTGTTATAAAATATAAAACCTCTGTAATGTGGGTAGTGTGACGCTTGGGAGCAAGCGTTATTCTAACAAGGGGAGTGTGGCGCCCCGCAACGATGTGCGTCACATAGAGGGTTATTGCAGCCATAAATGCAGGCGCAATATTCTCTGACACAGCAGTGATCTGGTTAATTTAGAAATCCAACCTGCATGATCACCTAGAACAGAGGGCCAATCCTAGGTCCTGGTGGGTGGAGTGTTAGGGAAGTGTAGTAGAACACACAGTAGTCTAGACAGAACCAAGAAGGGAAGTAGTCTAGAACTGACAGAGAAAGAGTCTAGAACTAGAACTTGGAGTAGGAGCGGGGGCTCCGCACCCCGTGCAGCCCCCGGGCTGTCACCGGTCGGGTGTCAGCACCTGAGGCCTTACCAACCGGGATTGGGCATCATCACACGGGTCCCCAAAAGACTCCCGTGCCCACAACTCACAGCCGGTTCACTGGTACCGAAGCTGGCAGCAGTTCACCTCTGCTACGCGAACCAGAAGCGTGGAGGAGCAGCTTTACAGGAGCACCCCACCACCAGCCAACTTCCAGTCGTCTAACCAGCGGTGTACCCACCGAGGGATCCAAGGCTCCCCAAAACATCCAGAACGTACATCATGGATAGGGCATTGAAGCAGCCTCCCCGTACCCGACCTGGTATTCCTGGGCGACACTGGCAACCAATTAGTTAGAATGGAGGAACACTGCGGATTTCTAAGGGACACCATCACTGCTGAGTCCACCCGGTCTACTACCCAACCACTGTATGCCATGTACTGCCTGCTGGTTACAGTAAAGACCAGTTGCAGAGACTTTCTGTGTCCGTGCTTCCTTATGAACTGTCCGTCCGCACTACAAGGTAACCGCAGCTGCCGCACAACATCCTAAGCAGCTCCAGCCTCCGGGGATCACCGCTCAGCCTGTGGGGAGCGTAACATCTTGCTGCTGTCCATCCCCCGGAGGTTCCGCAGCGTCGGTAACGATTACGAAACTACTCATAGGTGGCGTCACGAATAAATTAAAAACCCTTTAATCTGTTCCACCAAGACGTCCGCAACTTTTGATCTGCACTACACCGGGCCCCACTACCGGCAGGCGCGGTTCACCCGTGACAAGGAGGAAGGAAGCATCGCCTGTCTAAAACCGGAGTCCCGGCCACGGTGAGTCACATGCACGCTTCCCGCCAAGCTGCCTTAGCTCAAGAATTACAGTTTGAAGATCTCACAGTCCTTTCTGCTCATCCAAGTCTTCAGGGATGAGCCAGGAGTCTTAACTTGGCACAAGGAGGGGGGACTCTTTAACCTGACGATGTCCCAGACTGTCACCGCAAAGAATGGGATTTAGAGGGATGAATTCAGCTCTGGACAGTTCACTGCTTCATTTAGGAATTGCCCTTGAACTGCTCACATTCACTAATCATGGCACAGTCTCTTTGTAGGCATCAGGCTTAGCTTTTTGTTACCTTTCTAGGAATCGGGCTTAGTGTTCTCAGCAATTGTATTGAGGCGAGTCACTGCACATCTGCAGGCTGTGGAGTCTGGCTGGAACTAATTTCCTCTGCCTGTCCTATAAAGAGTCTCCTAGCTAATCTCCACAGAGACCCTGGTGGATTGGTGGTGAAACTACAGACGCTGCCTCCTTCATCTCACATTTTGATGAGCAGAAATTGCTCAAGGGCCTTTTATTTTCAGAGATCAGTGATCAGCCGGGACCCCATATTCCACCATCATAGTTCCTCACATATATCTACGATCATCCATGAGGTCATTGAACCTGCATGTCCCCTTTAAGCTAGTTAAAGGGATATAGAGGGCAATCTTGGGGTCCTATTGATAGGTGGTCTGCGTGTTTATGGGTTATCCATTCCTGACCGACTGCCATAATGTTTCATGGTCTGCACATGTTTTATACTGACTACAAATCTATTTGGATCTGGGGAATTAAAGAAAATTGTTCTCAGCGGTTAAAACAGCTGCCGACCTCCCTTACAATCATCTTTAAACTGACACGTCTGCTATATGGAGACATATTATACATTTTTCAGCAATGTATCGCCACTAAATCATGGAGGCCAAGTATGCTGTACGTTAAAAATCTTTATAAATCATGTATTAAGTTCACATGACTTGTAAATTATATTAGTGGAGCGCCCCCTAACCCCAATGTGGTATAAATTATTTGCGCTGTGATCTTAGATTTATTCTAGGTTCGGCTTCATGTGAAGATGTTTTGAATTTGTGAATGTGTTGAAGTCATGTTTTTCTCCTTGTAGATGAGGGAAACTCGCTCTAATGGAATATTTAACAAAATGTTTTATGTGTATTAATGTGGTAGTGTAATGTAACACAGCTGACAGCGGGTGTATCCCAGAGGTCTGTAGTATAGATGGTGATTCTGATGTTTTGGTAGAGTCTATGATCTCCTGTCTTTTCCTGGAAATCTGGGTGTCAGCACAAGTGGCCCCTAAAACAGCAGTCTGGATGTGTAGTCCAGAGCCTCCTATAACAGGAGTCTGAATGTGAAGTCTGGAGCCCCCTATAACAGCGGTCTGGATATGAAATCTGGAGCCCCCTATAACAGCAGTCTGGATGTGTAGTCTGGAGCCCCCTATAACAGCAGTCTGGATGTGTAGTCTGGAGCCTCCTATAACAGCAGTCTGGATGTGTAATCTGGAGCCCCCTATAACAGCGGTCTGGATGTGTAGTCTGGAGCCCCCTATAACAGCAGTCTGGATGTGCAGTCTGGAGCTCCCCTATAACAGCAGTCTGGATGTGTAGTCTGGAGCCCCCTATAACAGCAGTCTGAATGTGAAGTCTGGAGCCCCCTATAACAGCAGTCTGGATGTGTAGTCTGGAGCCCCCTATAACAGCAGTCTGGATGTGTAGTCTAGAGCCTCCTGTAACAGCAGTCTGAATGTGTAGTCTAGAGCCTCCTATAACAGCAGTCTGAATGTGAAGTCTGGAGCCCCCTATAACAGCGGTCTGGATGTGTAGTCTGGAGCCCCCTATAACAGCAGTCTGGATGTGTAGTCTGGAGCCCCCTATAACAGCGGTCTAGATGTGTAGTCTGGAGCCCCCTATAACAGCAGTCTGGAGCTCCCCTATAACAGCAGTCTGGATGTATAGTCTGGAGCTCCCCTATAACAGCACTCTGGATGTGTAGTCTGGAGCCTCCTATAACAGCAGTCTGGATGTGTGGTCTGGAGCCCCCTATAACAATGGGCTGGATGTGTAGTCTAGAGCCCCCTATAACAGCAGTCTGGATGTGAAATCTGGAGCCCCTATAACAGCAGTCTGGATGTGTAGTCTGGAGCCCCCTATAACAGCGGTCTAGATGTGTAGTCTGGAGCCCCCTATAACAGCAGTCTGGAGCTCCCCTATAACAGCAGTCTGGATGTATAGTCTGGAGCTCCCCTATAACAGCACTCTGGATGTGTAGTCTGGAGCCTCCTTATAACAGCAGTCTGGATGTGTGGTCTGGAGCCCCCTATAACAATGGGCTGGATGTGTAGTCTAGAGCCCCCTATAACAGCAGTCTGGATGTGTAGTCTAGAGCCCTCTATAACAGCTGTCTGGATGTGTAGTCTGGGGCCACCTAAAACAGCAGTCTGGATGTGTACTCTGAAGCCCTCTATAACAGCGGTCTGGATATGTAGTCTGGAGCCCCCTATAACAGCAGTCTGGATGTGTAGTCTGGAGCCCCCTATAACAGCGGTCTGGATGTGTAGTCTGGAGCCCCCTATAACAGCAGTCTGGATGTGTAGTCTGGAGCCTCCTATAACAACAGTCTGGATGTGTAGTCTGGAGCCCCCTATAACAGCGGTCTGGATGTGTAGTCTGGAGACCCCTATAACAGCAGTCTGAATGTGCAGTCTGGAGCTCCCCTATAACAGCAGTCTGGATGTGTAGTCTGGAGCGCCCTATAATAGCAGTCTGGATGTGTAGTCTGGAGCCCCCTATAACAGCAGTCTGGATGTGTAGTCTGGAGCCCCTATAACAGCAGTCTGAATGTGTAGACTGGATCCCCCTATAACAGTAGTCTGGATGTGTAGTCTAGAGCCTTCTATAACAGCGGTCTGGATGTGTAGTCTGGAGACCCTTATAACAACAGTCTGCATGTGCAGTCTGGAGCTCCCTATAACAGCAGTCTGGATGTGTAATCTGGAGCTCCCCTACAACAGCAGTCTGGATGTGTAGTCTGGGGCCCCCTATAACAGCAGTCTGGATATGTGGTCTAGAGCCTCCTATAACAGCAGTCTGGATGTGCAGACTGGATCCCCCTATAACAGTAGTCTGGATGTGTAGTCTGGAGCCCCCTATAACAGAGGTCTGATAGTGTAGTCTGGAGATGCCATTATGACAGCACTCTGGATGTGTAGTCTAGAGCCCCCTATAACAGCAGTCTGGAAGTGTAGTCTAAAGCCCCTTATAACAGCAGTCTGAAAGTGTAGACTAGAGCCCCCTATAACAGCAGTCTGGATGTGTAGTCTGAAGCCTTCTACAACAGCAGTCTGGATGTGTAGTCTGGAGCCCCCTATAACAGAAGTCTGGTTGTGTAGACTAGAGCCCCTATAACAGCAGTCTGGATGTGAAGTCTGGAGCCCCTTATAACAGCAGTATGGATGCGTAGTCTAGAGCCTCCTATAACAGCCGTCTGGATGTGTAGTCTAGAACCCCCTATAACAGCCGTCTGGTTGTGTAGTATGGAGCCTCCTATAACAGTAGTCTGGATGTGTAGTCTAGAGCCCCCTATAACAGCAGTATGGATGTGTAGTCTAGAGCAGTGGTCCCCAACCTTTTGTGCACTGGGGACCGGCTTCATGCAAGCCCAATTGTCCGCGGCCCGGCGGGGGGCGGGGCTTTGGTCATATGGGGCGCAGCCATAGATAAGGGGTGGAGTTTAGCACTCTGTTTCCCCCAAAAGATGTATTACGTATTATTTTCAGGGGATGTTTTATTTTTCCATCCCCTTGCAGCCCCCAATGTGGTATCCACATAATTCCCTTGCAGCCCCAATACCATATCCCCCATCATAATCCCCTTGCAGCCCCATCATCCTCCTCTTGCAACCCCATCCTCCTCTTCCAGCCCCAGTATACTCCTCTTCCAGCCCCAGTTTCCTCTTCTTCCAGCCCCAGTATCCTCTTCTCCCAGCCCCACCATCCTCCTCTTCCAGCCCCAGTATCCTCTTCTCCCAGCCCCATCATCCTCCTCTTGCAACCCCATCCTCCTCTTCCAGCCCCAGTATCCTCCTCTTCCAGCCCCAGTATCCTCTTCTCCCAGCCCCAGTATCCTCTTCTCCCAGCCCCAGTATCCTCTTCTCCCAGCCCCACCATCCTCCTCTTCCTGCCCCACCATCCTCCTCTTCTAGTCCCCACCATGCACTTAAAGCCCTTATTATCCTGTTCCAGCCCCCACCATCTCCAGCACACACAAATAGCAGTCACCAGGCCCCCCTGCACCTGCAGCATTAGGTTGTCTCGGCTGTATGCATAGATGTATGGGAGAAGCTCTCCGCCCATCAAAGTACAGAAGCCGGGCCAATCACAGTGCAACAGCCAGTAGCCAATCAGGGTCTGGCTGCTGCACCGTGATTGGCCCAGCTTCTGCACTGTGATGGGCGGAGAGATTCTCCCATACATCTATGCATACAGCCGAGACAACCTAATTGCTGAAGCGGCGGGGGGCGGCCCGCATCCCAGCACTCAGAGCCACCACAGAGCTCAGCACATTGTGTAGTGCTGGTCTGCGGTGGCGCGGACTGGCACACAGACCCCCGCGGCCCGGTCCCGGTCCGCAGACCGGTGGTTGGGGACCCTTGGTCTAGAGCCCCCTATAACAGCAGTCTGTATGTGTACTCTGGAGCCCCCTATAACAGCGGTCTGGATGTGTACTCTGGAGCCCCCTATAACAGCGGTCTGATTGTATAGTCTGGAGATGCCGTTATGACAGCAATCTGGATTCTTACTTTGGAGATCCTTGGACCTTCTTATTATAGAAGTCTCAGACTGAATGTATTGACTTTGTTTCTCATTGAGACATTTCAGGATTCATGGACCTGAATTATCTTCATCTACTTTCAGTTTACAAGGTCTATTAATGAGCATTTGAAGGAGTGCTGACCTTACACTTCCATAATCCTATTTAATTCTGAGTCAAATAGTTGAGCATTATTGGCCCAGAACTATATAAGGAATAGAACCAAAATTATCCCTCAGAGACACCTTCAGGACTAAGTATTTCTTATGAAATGTATGAATGGGAAACATTACTTTAATGGAAAAATTATTCCATTTAAGCCCAAATAAATGAAAGTCTTATTATTTATTTTAGGACAGGAAGAAAACCCAGGATGGGGGGACAGGGCTCCTCATACTCTGACTTCCCTCTTACTGCGTCTCTTATTCCATTTGTCATAGACATCTCACATTAATGAACGGTTAATACAGGAACATGACAGAAAGTTGGATGATATTGCTCCTCTCTGTGGGATTTCCTGCATGATAATCTTCGACTTTGGCCAGTACTCAACGGCCTGACATCATGTTAATGCTACAATATCCAGGCAGACCTGACTTATCCATGCGTAGAAATTCCCAGTCCACAATGATAAAAAAATATATCTACTTGGGTGCATGTAATTGTCCATATAGGTGTCCATGATTTTATTTTGGGTCTACCACAATGTTTCTCCACTCCCGTCCTCAAATAACCTTACAAGTCAGGATTCCGGGAAACATAATAGAGAAAACAGTTGGCAATGGTGATTTTAGCTCTACAATAGTAAGGGAATTCTGGTATAATATTCTTCTGGACCTAGAAGACCCTGACCTAGCACCTGAAGGAAGATGTGATGATCAGCATTTTTGGTGCTAACCAAAGCGCCACCAGGCAAACTAGCGGAGAGCTTCTTTTTTCATCCACTCGAAGGACAGAACATATGGCCTAACACTATTATTACAATATGGCACCAATAGTTCACCTTCAACCATTGGATGGAGTTTTTATTACCAGATTTTATGTCTGGTGGGATATTTTTAATACCAAAAATTATTTAGTTAAAGAAAATTTAGCCAATATTTTCCTGTTTCTGAATCCTTTTCTGCTTGTTCAATCTTTGGAGCAATATCCAATTAGCTTCCTTCCTGTTAGGCTACATTCAGATGCACCATTTTTTGTCCTTTCTTTTCTGCTGCGTTTTTGGCTGCAAAACAGAAGATGTTCATTGATCGCTGGTGAGGTGTCACACATACAGATATTGAGAACGACGCTGCAACGATTCCGCAAAATGCGAACGATACTTGCGGTCGTTTGATCGCCTACGTCCTTCAGTTCTGAATAAGCGAAGTCGTTAACGACATCGTTATCAAGGTGTCACACACACCGATGCTGCAGGTTGAACAGACGACCAACGACTGATTTATGGTCCAGTTCATAAACCTCCAATCAATGATCAGCCGACTTATCGTTGATCGTATCTACTTGTCACACGCAACAACGTCGTTACGACGTCGTTGCTCCACCCAAAAAGCTGTGACGTATCAACGTAGCGTGTAACCGGCCCTTTTGCCTTTTAAGGCTACCCACGCAAAGGCCAGGTTACTGTCCACAGTTGCCTAAAGTTTGTCTGAAGTTTAGTACTACTTCAAGTGGCTAAGCTCTAGACAGAAGTCTATCATCTCCTCTGCTACGCCTTGAAATAATCAGAATTATTTTCAAGCTCAATCAATTTTATTAGGTGAAGTGCACTCTAATGTCTCTACTAGCAAGTTACCAACTTCTCAAAACTATTCTTAGTGGTGTTCACACCTGCACTTTGCAATCAAGGTCAGACATCTGTTCAAGCGAGTCCCCATTTGCTTGTACTTTACTGTGATCCTGTTGTCAAGTCTTGTCAACCTACAAGTTCTACTTTGCATACATCTCTGTTATTTATATTTTTCCTGCTGAAAGATACAAGACTATATTTTCTCCGGTTAATTCTGTGAATAATCTTTGTCCTGCTAGAATTTATCATCTTGCTATATAGTTATTGTTCCCACATGTGTCCACACACCTTGCTGTGCTACCTGCTTCTCCTGATTGTCTATGGTTCTGCATACCCTGTTGTGCTGTTCCTAACTGATCCACATGCCATCTGGCAAAATCCATTCTGCTGCATTAGCACCTTCAGTCTGTACTGCTCACTCAGCCCTAGAGCTACACCCATCAGCTACACCCACTCATCAGGTGATCCAATAACAGCTCTCTGTATATTCAGAATGTCACTGTGCTTTCATTCTTTTCTATAGCCTGATTTGTTTGTAGACATTTTCTGCTCTCCACACTATGGAGACTAGTGTAAAGCCCCCCACCTCTCTGCTGCTATCTCAAGCTCCAAGCGAAGGGAAGGGAGAATAGAGTGAGCCATTAAAACCAGAAGAAGAAACTCTGATAGATTTGTAATAATTATGCGGATTAATCAGCTAGATCAGAGATTCTCAACCTTTCTAACCTTGAGATCCACAACCAGCTCTGAGAGATAGTCACGAGTCACATCCAGCTCTGAGAGAAGGTCGCGAGCCACATCCAGCTTTGAGCGAGGGTTGCGAATCACATTCAGCTCTGAGAGAGGGTCACGAGGCACGTCCAGCTCTGAGAGAGGGTCACGAGGCACGTCCAGCTCTGAGGAAGGGTCGTGAGTAACATCCAGCTCTGAGAGAAGGTAACGAGGCGCATCCAGCTCTGAGAGAGTCATGAGCCACATCCAGCTCTGAGAGAGGGTCACAAGCCACATCCAGCTCTGAGAGAGTCGTGAGCCACATCCAGCTCTGAGAGAGGGTCACAAGCCACATCCAGCTCTGAGAGAGGGTCATGAGGTGCATCCAGCTCTGAAAGAGGGTCACGATTCACATCCATCTCTTATGGTACCTTTACACGCCGCGACGGCAGGCTGGATACATCGCGCTACAAGCTACAATTGTAGCTTGTAGCGTCCATATCGCCTGTAGTAGCGGCGTCTGAAGAGGCGACGCTACAGCCGGCGACAGATACATCTGTTTATGGTCTCTGCTCATAAACTTAAGGCAACATCGCCGATTGTAGCGAGCTGTATCGGCGTGTAAAGAAGCAACGGAAGGCAACTCTGGACACCCGGCGATGTGGCTGCCATGTATCTAAGGCGTGACACAGTCGCCATGTTACCGCGCCCCATCTGCAATCATTGGAGGTCGCTCCTGCTTTATGATTGGTAGTCGCAGCATAGGGCGGGATATTTAAGGAGCTGACCAGTCACACTACACAATTACTCGAGCGTGCTCTATTAACCAGCCTCCTGCGATGCCTGGCCAATCCTGATGATATTGCGCTGTCCTATCATCATACGGACGGCTCGTAATCCAAGATTGTTGCACGCCTATGTGCTATCCCTGCTGCACCGGGTCCGCCCATAGTAGCTTGTTGGAGCGGTGTGTAAACATGGTACGCTACGCTACAGCTGGCTACTTGAGACACCCGGCGATGTAGCTAGCTATAGATGTAGCGTGGCGTAGCGCACCTTCTCGCGGCGTGTAAAGAGGGTGCGTTGACCGTTTGTAGCCGTTTCAGCGTGCTCGTGCACGCGAAGTAGCGCGATGTATCCAGCCTGCCGTCGCGGCGTGTAAAGGTACCCTTAAGGTACCTTTACACGCCGCGACGGCAGGCTGGATACATCCCGCTACTTCACGTGCACGAGCACGCTCAAACGGTTACAAACGGTCAACGCACCCTCTTTACACGCCGCCACAAGGTTCGCTACGCCACGCTACATCTATAGCTAGCTACATCGCCGGGTGTCTCAAGTAGCCAGCTGTAGCTCATTTACACACCGCTATAACCAGCTACTATGGGCGTACCTGGTGCAGCAGGGACAGCACATAGGCGTGCCACAATTGTGGATTACGAGCCGTCCGTACGCTGATAGGACGAAGCAATAACATCCTGATTGGGCAGGCAACGCAGGAGGCTGAGTAATACAGCACGCTCGAGCGATTGTGTAGTGTGACTCGTCAGCTCCTTTAAATATGCCTCCCTATGCAGCGACTACCAATCGTCATGCAGCAGCTTCCACCAATGATCGCACATGGGGCGCGGTAACACGGAGCCAGGGTCACGCCTTAGCTACATTGCAGCTACATCGCAGGCTGTCCCGAGTTCCCTTCCGTTGCCTCTTTACACGCCGATACAGCTCGCTACCATCGGCGTTGTAGCCATCAGTTTTTGAGCAGAGCTAGGAAACAGATGTATCTGTTGCCGGCTGTAGCGTCACGTCTTCAGACGCCGCTACGACGGGCTACATTGGCGCTACAAGCTACATTTGTAGCCTGTAGCGGGATGTATCCAGCCTGCCGTCGCGGTGTGTAAAGGTACCATTAGAGATGGTTACAAGGTGCATCGAGCTCTGAGAGCATCGTGAGCCATATCCAGCTCTGAGAGAGAGTTGTGAGCCACAGCCAGGAGGATCGCGAGCCACATTCAGCATTGAGAGATGGTCACAAGGCGCATACAACTCTGAGAGAGAGTCGCGAGCCACATCCAGCTCTGAGAGAGAGTTACAAGCCACATACATCTCCCACCCTTCACAGTAGTGTCACCCAGAGCCCCTAATACAAGTATAATGACAGCCAAAGCTTTTCCCCAGAAATCACAGTAAAGGAGTATATCAACATCCAGGGGTTCCTACCTTACCCTCATTCAGATCTGCTCTTCTATTTGGAGCTACTCACAAGTCATCATCTGGAGTCTGGTTTCATAGCTGTTTGCTAGATCTGGTGCTAATGCACCAAACTGGAAGACAGCCATGCGCCACACATCATGGGTTCGCAAGCCACAACTGGCTCCCGAGCAGTCCCCTGAGCTACATTAAGATCATGAACATATTTTGTGGCAGCAAAATAGTGGAACATTTTTAATGACAACTACATACAAAGTTTCTTAAGTTTGCATTTAGGAAGCAAATCTAATATATAAAGCTGAATGTGTGTATGTGTGTATGTGCGTGTGTAGGTCCAGGATTGGCATCTACACTATTGCAACTACAGCCACAACATTTTGTACAGTCACACGTCTGGACCCCGAGAGCGTCATAGGCTATGTTGTGAGGCAAAATTTTAACCCTGCGCGTTCCAGTTCACCAAACAATTTTGCACCTATCTACTTAATGGGGAAAAAGTGAAAGGAAAAGTGTTGGAGGAAAATCGACAGCTGCCAGCTATAGCCACAAAATTTTGCACAGTCACATGTCTGGATCCTGACAGCATCATAGGCTATGTTGTGAGGTGAAAGTTTAACCCCGCGCGTTCCAATTTACCAGACACTTTTGCCCCCATCTACATAATGGGGAAAAAGTGAAAGGAAAAGTGTTGGAAGCAAATTGACAGCTGCCAGATGTGAACAAGGGGGACTTAAAGAATGAGAGCGATGGCGCCAAAGAGTATATACCGTACAGTTGCTAAGGTGGGGCCCCGACATAGAATACTCACCACACACGGGGATATGAACACACACACACAAAATGCGCCATACACTACCACGTGCTTGTAGCAAGTGAAGAAAAAGAACATAGCAACAGGGATGATCACTGTAATCAATCTTTATTTATATAAAAAACTCAATAGAAAAACACAAAACACCACTGACCACCTCTTTAAAATTAAAAACAATTAAAACAAAAAAAAAGTTGTTACAAAGCTGGTGTACAAAAGGTATGTACAGGTTACTGAACAATAAGCAATGATACCAAGTCAGAGTATAGTACAATATAATTTGCTGGCAACACATATACCACCCTCAGCACACATTTCACCACACATACACCAACCTTGCCACATAATAACCCTAAAACACACACAAGTCTGGTATTATCCTTCAAAAATATAAATCTGATTAATAAGCAGCAAAATTACAAGCGAAACAAATGTACCATATCTTATATATAAAGCTGAATGTGTGTGTGTGTGTGTGTATGTCCGGGATTGGCATCTACACCATCGCAACTACAGCCGCAAACTTTTGCAGTCACACGTCTGGATCTCGAGAGCGTCATAGGCTATGTTGTGAGGCTAAATTATAACCCCGCGCGTTCCAATTCACCAAACAATTTTGGCCCTATATACATAATGGAGAGAAAGTGACAGTTACCAGTTGACAGTTGTGAATGAGAGGGGCTTAATGACAGCACCAAAGACTAACAGAATATACCAGCATATAGTCACTAAGGTGGGGCCCTGACATGGAATATTCACCACGCACAGGGACATGTATACACACCACATGCACACAAAGAGTAACAGCTAAGGTGGAGTCCCAACATTGGATACTCACCATGCACCCGAACATAAACACACCACAAAGAAACACACACAACACAGAGACACACACCACACAGACCCCCCCACAGGGACACACACACATACACACCCTATAGGGACACATGCACTCACCCCACAGGGACACACACACCACAGGGACATACACACATACAAACCCCACAGGGACATAGAGACACACACACACACACACCCCACAGGAACACACAAACCCCATAGGGATGGACACACACCACAGAGACACCCCTCCCCCCACAAGGACACACACCACAGGGGCACCCCTCCCCCCAAAAGGACACAAACCACAGGGACCCCCCCACAGGGACACACACACACCACTGGGACACACACACACCCCAGGGACACGCACACCCCAGGGACACACACAGACAGACACAGATGTGCACAAATCGCCTCACACAACTCGCCTCATACGTGTGCTATCTTTATTTTCCAAAAATAAACATCTGATTAAAAACAGCCAATGTACAACACATGTGCCATATAGGGAATTAAGGCAGATGTCAGTCACATGAAATATCTTTTATGTGTATGTGTGAGGTAATATACACTGCCCGGCCAGGGGGAGGGTTTACTGTTGGCTGGAGATTTATTAGGCTGCCTATAGCAACCAATCACAACTCAGCTTCTATTTTCCTACAGGTCATTAATATGACATATTCAAATTCTATTTTGTTATAGCTAACATCAGTTATTTATTAACCCGGGCGTAGCCAGGTAGTACAGCTAGTTAGCAATAAAAACAAAAATCTGTGCTAAGGTGTACATAGTCCTTATGTATGGTAGAATTACTGCTTTGGTGAGTATAAGAATCAGTTAAAACGTCCTCTCCTTCTAAAATCCTTCCATGAACTACAGTCATATGGGAGACATCTTCACTATAAAAGCTACACTTTGTCTCCAAGCTCATAAATGTGATAATGCAAATCTAAGTGGTCAGAAATAAGAATAATTTTTAGCTGAGCAAATAAATAAGTCAGTGAACACATGAAAATTTCATAGCACCCGCCAAAAATACCACTAACCTCTTCATAATGTCAGATATTTTTAAATATTTGCTGTCTCAGATTTATGATATGATTCTGCAATTATTTATTATGGAACTGAAAAATAAAATTATTAGACTTCTAACTAAATAATTTTTTTCAAAGAAATTCAATGTCTAAACATTGATGATTTTTAATTTTATTGTAATCCTGAGTCACTTCTTTTGGACAAGCCATGAGGTGGGGAAGACAAGGAGACTAAGGTCACAGCCATGGTGGTATGTCAAAGACAAAGGGATAAGACAAATGGATAGTCAGAGGCAAAGTCAAGGATCAGGTAACAGAGATCAGAGTGCAGAGTAATAACAAAACGGGTAATTCATGTGACTAGTCAAAAGGTAACTCCAAGGTCAAGCAGCAAAGATCAGAACAGCAAACAAGAGGCACACACTCCACAGAGTAAGCTATGACTGACAATGGTCTAACCATTCTCAGCCAGCTAAGTAGCCGGATAATTATCCTGAATGGGCAACACCTGGAGGAAACCCATCAGACCTGGCCAGTTAGGCTGTCACTCACAATACTGACAGGGCAGCATGCCCCTGCCACTGATTGGGCAGCTGAGCTGTCACTCACTGCCTCCCTAGGACACAGCAAGTGATGAAATCATGACAGTACCCCCTCTACTAGGGGATCAACAGACCCCCAGGCATCGCAGAAAACCTTGAATGGATGGCCCCAACCAAACGATTGGCCTTCACATTTCAAGGAAAATGTTTGAGCTGGCACCCACATCCAATAATAAGAAACTTTATTTCGGAAAAACTCACATGAATAAAAGCATCCTGAGGCCGAAGCCCGTTGTCAAACCTGGATCACAGTTGAAGGAGGGGTGAACATTTTCCCCTTCCCCTTTCCCAGATTTGTCTTCACATTTCAAGCAGGAACCCAAGATTTCACCTCTGGTCAATTAATAAGATATTGGAGGGAATTTTGGATCCTCCCAGAATCCACAATCCTCTGTACATTGTACTCCGGACATTCATAAACTGGCACCGGAGGAGGTGGGACGAGGAAGATAATACCGGATACTGGAAAATGTTCAAAATGTGAGGAGAGTGAAGAAGTTTCAATCTAAAAATACATAATTAACTATTTCCAGAATCCCAAACAGACCTGTGGATTTAGGACCCAACTTCACTGATGGCACTTTAAGTTTGATATTATTGGATGACAATTAAACCTTTTCACCTACTTTAAAGATGGGACCCATCAAACATTTGCTATCGGCCTTCCGTTTTTGTCAATTTTGAGCAGTCTCAATTTTCTTTTGAACTTCCCTCCAGACATTCCCAAGTTTCCATATGGCAACCTCCACCCCAGGACACCCAGAACTTATCCTAGAGAATTCACCAAAATGGGGATGAAAACCATAATTACAAAAGAAGGTGAGGCTCCAATAGACTGATTGATCTGACTGATAAAGGTGAACTTAGCAAGGAGTAGAAATGAGGACCAGTCCTCCTGCTGAGCTGCCCAAACACCTTAAAACTTGACCTAAAAGTCAATCCTCAGTTTAATACAAAAGGCTCTCCAGAATTTGTAGACAAATTACACTCGTCTATGAGACACAGTATTAAGAGGAATTCCATGCAATCTCACAACATACCTATTAAACAAATATAAGGACAAAAAAGGAGAGGAGGTGTGCACAGATATATATATTTAATGTTAAACAAGTAAACTGGCTTCACAAGATAAAGAGATGGATACATAAGATGCTTAGGGGCAAAGTGCATACAATGCAGGTAGAACAGTACAATATAAATCAATTACTGTGCACAGTACAATATCCATGTGGATAGTAGCATAGACCACCTATGATACATCAGATATGTGGTAGTATCAAAATATACATATATATAAAGTGCCAGTGCAGCTAACATAACCACAAACACTGCAATCATAGGAAAATCACAGGGCTACCACAGTAACCCAAAGTGGAAGGTGCACAGAAATAGTTACCACAAAGTATACAGCAAGGCCCCTGGCCAGTGAAGGATCCCCCGGGTCCGGACCCCTACGTACGTTTCGTTTTTGTTATCAAAGTCACTTCACCAGGGGGGTAGGGATGTCTAGACACTATCTGCTACATATACCTATCAGCACTAACGCTGATCACTACAAAAGTAGGTAATCTCATTGTGTAGCCACAAAAGATATGTGTCTCTATTATGATTGTCTATTTATTCAATTCTTGTAAATGTTTTCTCTCAGTCTGTGTCCTTTATATACAGTATATATGCATAATGGCATTTAGTTACATGCCTTTTGTGGTTCCACAATGAGATTACCTACTTTTGTTAAGCTCTGCTACTATGTGTCCTGCCGCTCCCCTCCCTCCCTCCGTGGTTGCGCGGCGTCTCTAACCGAAGACACGCATGCACGGGAGCCATGGCAACGCGTCCTGGCTCCCGGATGTGCGCGTCACGACGGTGACGCTTGCGTACTTCCGTTACGGGCGGGATCAGGCGGCAGCCGGACGCTGCACAGATGGCGGCTATCAGCGTTAGTGCTGATAGGTATATGTAGCAGATAATGTCTAGACATCCCTACCCCCCTGATGAAGTGACTTTGATAACAAAAACGAAACGTACGTAGGGGTCCGGACCCGGGAGATCCTCCACTGGCCAGGGGCCTTGCTGTATACTTTGTGGTAACTATTTCTGTGCACCTTCCACTTTGGGTTACTGTGGTAGCCCTGTGATTTTCCAATGATTGCAGTGTTTGTGGTTATGTTAGCTGCACTGGCACTTTATATATATGTATATTTTGATACTACCACATATCTGATGTATCATAGGTGGTCTATGTTACTATCCACATGGATATTGTACTGTGCACAGTAATTGATTTATATTGTACTGTTCTACCTGCATTGTATGCACTTTGCCCCTAAGCATCTTATATATCCATCTCTTTATCTTGTGAAGCCAGTTTACTTGTTTAACATTAAATATATATATCTGTGCACACCTCCTTTCCTTTTTTGTCCTTATATTTACTCTGTTTGGAGTTTTTTACTGGGTTGTGTGAGCTCCCACTCACTACCAGTTATATGGGTTGTATGGAATTTTTTCTAATACCTATTAAACAACCTAGAGTGTGTCTCTGCATTAGATAACCCAATGAAATCAGCTTATTTGCTGAATCGGGCAACCACCCCCCAAAATTTACAGTTTTTCCACCAGACAGAGGTAAATCAGAGGTATATAAAGCTGAGTGTATGTATATGTGGGTTTAAGTATGTGTATGTATCATAGCTCCACCCCTCCATATAGCCCCACCTCTTCCGATACCCCATCCCACTTCATAGCTATGCCCCTTTGGTTGACAGCCCCACAGTTAGTTATTATGCCCGGGCAATGCTAGGCTCTACAGCTAGTCTGTGATAAAATTCATGGCAGAAGAGTCCATGTGCTTTCTGGAATTGGCAATGGAACCAATTCCCAAGCAGGCAGGTTATGACAAACTTTAGCGCATGCGTAAATTTAACAAGTGGAAACAAGCTCTCTAACTTTACTCTACTCTACTGACAGCCCATCGCCCCCAGCATCTGATTGGGTGGTAGAGTTATCAATAAGAATACTGACAGCCAAACACACCCCTGATTAAATAGGACGGCTGAGATATCACTTCCTGCATCCCTAAGACGCAGTGAATGGTGAAATCATGACATTAATTAATAGCCATGTTTATATACATCATAAATAAGTGAAGATATTTACATAGTATTTTGGATATGCATTTTATTGGTTTATTGAGCTATTTCAAGCTTTCAAAAGTAATCTAAAAACGTTTTTGGTATGTGTAGTGCCGGCGTTCCAGTCTCTACATATGCCAGTGTGTACTATTGCCGGTGTCCCTGCACTTTTTTCTCCCATCACACAGCAGGGGCTCAGATACCACTACTTCTCTGGCCAGCCACTTGTCCTTATGGGCGTGAATGTGTTGCGTGGTTTTCTGCTCTCCCGTACAGTCATCCACGTGTGTATCACTCCCCTGTTCTCCTGCATGGCTATCCTCATGCTGCCCATGTGCTGCGTGGTCCTCTGCTCTTCTGCATTGCTGCCCATATGTAGTGCAGACCCCTGTTCTCCTCCATGCCCTCACTAGGCCCCAGGCACTGTACTTGTCTTGCTTGTTTCATGGCCTCTAGCCTAGAATTGATGTCCCCAGCCTACCACTGGGAGGAACCAAGTATTTACAGTTCCCTTTCCCTGTTGAGGTGTCACCAGAGCAACTCATTAGGTTTCTAAACTAGTCCTGAAAAGTGGTCCAGGCTGTTGGTCTGGTTTCTCCGTATCCAGCACCAGTCCTTCCTGCAATCTGCTAATGTCCTTGAATTTGTCAGTCAGAACCCCTGTGCATGTCCTGTCTATGTTTCTGAACCTTCCTGGCTGTGCCCTTTCCTGGTACCAGCCTGTGTCCTGCACCTGCTATCCTGAGTCCTACACCTGAAGTCTTCTGTTCTCCCTGGAGCAGGGTGTTCTGCTTGAGTCCGGTTACCTGCCTGAGTCTTCCATCCTGTCTGAGGCTGGTTTGGGCTCTGTCCGGCATATTTAGGTACCTGTATATCCAGGGGCCGGCGTATCTGTGGCACCCAGAGGTTAATGTGCCACAGTAACATCACCAAGGGTTAACTCCCCACACAACTCACAACACTACACTAGGCCTCCAGGCCAGAAGGGGGAGCTAAAGCTGCTTCCCTATATATTCTGGGTGGAAAGGAAGTGGCAGTTAGTTCAGTTCCTGAGAGGACTGAGGGAAAGGATCTGGGTGTAAAAGGGCTGCGTTAGGCTCACTCCACGGTCCACTGTCCAGTTCCAGGCCAACCAGGGTCTGAGGAATAGGAGAAGCAGAGGAACACACCCGGGACACGGAGTTACCCTAAACTCACCCGGAGGAGCGCAAAGACCGGATACCGGATCCGCAATTGTGCCTGACACAAGCAGCACAGAAAACACCAGATTAGTGAAGATTATATATCTTCACTGTACCGCAGAGAAGCAACACGGCGGGGTCAGAAACACAAAAATAAGACTCAAGTTGCCTACAAGTTTGGTACCTGTGAGAGCGGCAGCAGGGCCACACACACAGCGCAGGATTAGGAAGCCAAGGACCCGGCCAGGGTGGGAGCAATCCGGCTCCAGTACAGACTCCGTGGACAATATCTACTGAATACCATCTGCAGTAAAGACTTGGAAAACTACAAAACTGTGAGTCTGTGTAATCCTTGCGCTCGAGCCCTACTCTTCCTCACAAACTGTTATCATCTCTACCACTACCTCTACCCTGCATCATCTATAGACTATCATCATCACTACCCTGGGGAACCAGGCTCTGCACGTGGAAAGCCATCATATCACTGGCTGCCATCCATTATCCCGGAGGTTCTGCAGCAGCGGTGGTCACCCTGAACACATACCATGGGTAGCGTCACAACTTTATCCCCTGAAAATAACCCCCAAACCCATTACTTGTGGGCCCGGGACATGGTCCGGACCAAGACCACCGTTATTCCCTGTGATACCCCGGTGTAGCACCGAGTACCCTGTCCCAGTGTGCTCAACATATCCATAATCTGGTATATTCTGAGTCTGGAAACTCTCACAATTGTCGGTGTACCTGCACCTGTACTGCTTGTATTACTGTACCTGCCTTTCTTGCTTACCTATGCAAGTGCAAGATAATAGCTGCCAGATGTCCAGTGCCCAATGACTTCTACCTGATGTCCTGTGCCTAAACCTGTTTGTACCCATGTATCTGTCCCAGTCCTGTTTGTGTTCCAGTTCCATCCCTGACTGGCTCAAATACACATCGGGTCCCGTGTCTGCTCACCTGTCCTGCTATCACCAGCTCCGCTCAGCAGCCAGAGTCCAGAACACTTATTTTTTCATAGAATTTTTTTGGACTCTGAGAATTTTTTCTTTTAATCAACTAAATAAATATATATTTTTTTGTATTTGGGCTTATATGTTTTATGCTATATGTATATAAAAGAGCAGAACATTAAACAAGGAGACTATCCATGGCATTGATGACCATAAGGATTGTGCAGTACTTTGTTTTCCCTGTGACGACGCTGAAGAAAAAGTGCAAAGGTATGAAAGATAATAATAATAATTTTATTTATATAGCGCCAAACATATTACGCAGCAATTTACAATTCATAGGGGACATGTACAGACAATAAAGTTCCTAAGTGTGAACAGTCAGTTTGCCCTGATTGACACTTCTAAGTAACAAAAAGATTTAATGGAATTTGGTCAATGCCTTTAAAAAGTTTGCAAAAAAAGTTAGCATTATTTTTTACTTATTTTTAATTCTAGTAATTATGATGATTTAATTGTAAGTAAATATTAAATACATACATTTGTTTTCTATATTAGTGTTATTATCCAGCGATTTAGGAAAAAGTGGTGAATCTAAACATGTGAAATAGTTGTTATAAGTTTGGCCTCGCCTCTGTGCCTCTTGAAAAACTCCCACCTCCCACCCCTTTGTGTGAATTGGTCTTTGGCTGAAAGCACACTGTCTGAGTGACATGCGAGTTACTCGCATGAGTCTCGGATCATTCACCCGGGATGGCCTCCCCCTCTCCGGAAGGGAGCAGTGGAGCTACATAAAAAACATACCACTGGCAGTATCCCATCCAAAGAGGCAGGGGTCGTGCCCGATGATCATGCGAGTAACTTGCATGTCACTCGGACAGTGTGTTTCCAGCCATTAGTTACAGATCCTGCACAGTAAGGTTAGGTTACTTTCACACTGACGTTTTTTTGCAATCCTTCACAGTGTCTTAAAATACCGGCTCTGAACCATATGGTATCATTCCTGGTTTTTGCCGAATACAGCATAATACCGGGACAGTACCATGTGGTTCAGTCTGTTATTGTCTTGTTTTTTTAACTGCATTTGACTGGTTTAACTGGATTCCATGCATACTCAGTAGGCATACGGATCCGGATTAGCCGGTATAACTGGATCCGGGACACATTGACTTGCATTATAATCGATGCCGGATCCGGTTGGATGGGGTTTTTTAACTACCACAAAAAAGGTTTTTGACTAGTCAAAAAACAGGAATCGGTAGAAACTTGATGCAAAAGGATTCTACCAGACACCAAGACAAGTCAATGGATAAAAACAGGATCCATGTTCATTCCTGTTTTGGTTGCAAAAAACTATCTCAGTGGATTGCAGAAACCCAATAGTCTTAAGGCCCCTTTACACATAACGATGTCCCAGCGACCCGACCAACGATCGGGTCACTGGGACATCATTATCTGATCGCTGGTGAGCTGTCAAACAGGCAGACTCACCAGCGATCAGCGACCAGCGAGAACGCTGGTAACCAGGGAAAACAGCGGGTAACTAAGCATAGCACTGCGCTTAGTTACCGATGTTTACCCTGGTTACCTGTTCCCAGCGCTTTCTGTGCAGCGCTGGGAGGTCGTTCATCATTGTCTCCCACTGTCAAACACGCCATGCTGCTGCACGAGCAACTAATTTACGTCCAGTCCATTCTTGCACGATCAATGATTAACTTTGGTCGTTGATACGTGTCACACGCTACAATGTCGTTTTGACATCGCTGCAACATCACCAAACCGGTGACGTTGCAACGATACCGTAGGGGTGTAACGGAGCCTTTAGATATAGTTTTCTCTCCGCAGAATCTTCTGGTCCTCAGGGAAGTTGTGCCCGGCTCCCAGCACGGCACTTTAGTTATGGTATGAGCTTTACATGATGAAGAAAGGGACACATTTTCTTTAAAGGAGCTTTCTACGAGGATTGAGAGATAATGAGCGCAAAATTGAATAACAGATATAAGTAACCTTAGAATATTGCAAGGAAAGTTTTTGAACTAGAACTTAGTAGTATTAACAAAATAAAATAAAAAAATGCAATTTCAGACTTGCCAGTAGGTGGCGATGACAAGCTTCATAATTTTTTGCAGTTTGCAAACATTGTGAAGAATTAAAATCTACAAATAAAATCCACCAGTCAGCAATACCTTCCCACTGCGATTCATTATTAAACAACTGAACCTCAGGATTTATTTGCATACTTACATTTGGATCTAAAAATCTCAAATCGCACATATGAGCTCTGTGACAATTCTACTTCCCTTTCACTCTATTATCAACAAATACTTATTGTCTTATATAAATACTATGTACATCAGACATCACAACTGATTGACTTGTCAGGAAAATTATATGAAGATTGTAAAATATACTGGTGAGTCGGTTGACAGGGTAGGGGGGTACTGGGATACCGGGACAGATGGTCACTTTGATGGGGGATTACGGCCGGTCGGTTCCCAGTTCCATGCCCTGGACCCTCAATGGCGGGGATGGTGGGGGATGGTGATGATGGATGGGGGAATGGTAATGTGACGCCTGTGGTACTTGTGGTAGCTGGTAATGGGGATACCAGCGCTGCAACCGGCCGCTGAGGTGATAGAGGTGAAGCTCAGAGTAGTACAGCTCCCACAGGTGGAGCTTTACCTCAAGGCAGCTGGGTGGATGAGGGGAGTAGTAGTAGCAGTTCTACTGTGAACACTGCAGGCGACGGTGGGGGAAGCAGGCACACACACACAATTGTCTTTGTTTCGGTACCTTTTTTACTGATGTCCGGTAACAGGTACAGTCCAGAAGAGTAACCAGGTTCTCGGTGCAATTTGCGACGTTCACCTTGGAAAGTTGTGAGGCCTCCTCTGTTATTGTGTGCTGTGATTGGGGTAAGTCCTGCCTGAAACTGAACTTGTCGCTCCTTCTCCCTCTCAAGGTACTACTGCATAACCGACATTGAGGACCTTTCTGTGGGATCCCTATTCTCTGCTTAGGTCCCTGGTCCTGTACTTGGTCAGGTTTGAGTGTCTTCTTTGCTCTACCTCAGGTGGATTAGATCCTCCTGGTCTGCCCGGGCTTTCTCTGCTGCACTTCAGATTGTTAGCAGAATCGGACTCCGGTGTCCGAGTGGGCTAAAGGGAAACCTGGTATGTTCCCTTCTTCCTTTCTCCTACTTCCTCCACTGGCCTTTGACCCTCTCCCAAGGGAGCACCACAGCTGGGTCAGTGTTCCCTTGATCCCAGTAACCAGCTCCTTCACTGCTGCTCTCTCCTCTGCTCACTGCAGACTAACTGGAACTGAACTACTAACTGACACCTCCCCACAGGCCTGGATCTTTTATAGGGGATCTTGCTTAAGGACAGCTAGTGAGGCTCCCCCTCCAGGTCTGGGGTAGAAGGTGTTGTATGCTTTATGTACCAAGGTGTATGTCTCTCCTTGCACCGGTTGGTCCTGTGGCAATCCAATTCTGAAATAATAATGGGGTGTGACTCTATTCATAAATAATAATCTCCAAAGAGTGCACTTTAAAATAATTCTTTATTTAGTAAATACTAAAATCAGTAAGTAGTGTGTGTAACCCTACACCTGTATCTAGTAAAACAAAGAGATAACAGTTGTATGGGAGGATCCCTGCGTCTCTATCCTTCCCCTACCAACTGTCTCTGCCTGACTACGGAGGTTTAAACACGTTATGTAAATGGTGTCCCCGTTCCACGGCGGCTCACCCTGAGTGTCCCTATATTCTTACTCAGGGCAAATTGCTACCGGCAGGGTACCTGTCATATATCTTGGATGTGCTAGAAAATGAGCCTGGGTCAAACCCCAGTGCCCTTCCTGCGTGTGTGTGTGCAGCTTAGATGTATGTACGTTTTTTAGGGAGAGTTCTACTTGATATTACCATAAACCCAAATATCAGGTCTCAAGGTGAGGTACCATCTATCCCCCAAGATCACATCACCAGCACATGTATATATGCACACACAACTTCACCCCTATTATGCTCAAACAGTGGGAGATAACGCAGGCCCAGCAATCATCACAAGTAGGCAGGTTAATAACCCATCAAGCAGAGTTAGAACTTATCATTCCACTTATCTGATGTTATAGATGTTCCATCAGTCCCAGTCTCTGTCATACAGCGTATGACCTCTCAGTCTCCGTCATACAGCGTACGACCTCTCGACGCATTTCTGCCCGCTAATTCAGCTGGGCGTCCTCAGGAGCGACTGTGCTGTGTTGGTTACCAGGTGGTTCCATATAAGTCACCCGGGGCGCTGTAAGAGGTGGTATAATAACCTACCCTTAGTCCTCAGTAGTGTCAGCAGCAAGGGGTGCCTCCAGGATACCACCTTATATACCCTAGTGTCCTGCCATTAGTGAGGACAGGTGTCACAGCCTGTCTCCCCGCCTGGGAAGCGCTACTTCCGGTTCCGCGTCGCGGACCGGAAGTGCGTCATTCCCGGTATTAGGGCGGCCGCAGCAGATGCTTGCGTTCCACAAGCTGTACCCGCGACTTCCGGTGTGCGTTCCACACACCGGAAGCGCGTCATCTCAAGCTCAGATGTGGCCCGCCCCACAGAATCCCGGGCTAGGCAGGACAGTGCAGCAGTATTTACTGCCCGCACATCCTGTGCAACCCGGAAAGGGGCTGGATGGGAAACAAATACAGGGATACATTGGTTCCACCACAAGGACCCTCATAAACACCAGAGTCCAGGGTGAAATCTACCTGTAAATATTGATATAATGGACACGTATATACTTATATAAATGATATTAACTCTGAATTGGGTGGTTATCATGTCCATTACTTCTGTTTTATACTTACAGGTATCCTGCTACCCCATACATTCCCCACCAATCGTCTTAAATCACATTTGTACAGTTTTTCTATCTTGATGGTGATGCACCCTTACACACAGTTAAATCACCGCGTATCATTCCTCTCCATCATAGTTCAATCATGTGTATAAGACGATATAGTGCCATATATATATATATAGTATGGTCACCTTTCAATGCTCGGCTATACTTTCATTGGTACCCTCCTCACGTGTGTCTGCACTAAACATCACAAGGGAGAAAAGTCTCATTACAGTTTTACCAGACTTAGTTTTAGATGATTGTGTCACCTTAATAGGAGACCAAGTTAGATTAACCTTTTGGTCCATTTAGGACTAATAGTTCAAGCGGGATCCTATACGGATGCCCGGGATCAAAAGAAATAATACCAGAATGTAGACTAGCGCTCCCTGAAAACGCAGGAACGTGACAGGTAGTTAGGGGATTACAAGAACGGAACATAGGAAATCTGTTCATTTAGACCTCCCCTTCCGGTGGAATCCAATCTGTATATCCATTTGCATTCCCTTCTGAGGATTTCCCCATCCCAATTACCTCCTCGTTTGGGCTTCTCCACCACTTCCAAAATCTGGAAACCAATGCCTTTTACGTCTCCCCCATGAACCTCATGTACATGTCTGGATATTGGGGTATCGCGCTCATTCCTTATATCGCCCATGTGGTCCCCAATTCTCCTTCTAAATTCCCTTTTCGTTTTTCCCACATAGTCCCTTGGGCAACCACATTGGAACAAGTATACAACTCCTTCGGTTTTACAGTTGCCAAACTGTCTGTTCTCATATATGGCACCTGTAGTACTACTTCTGGCTGTCTTTGTTACCCTTACGTGGTTGCAGAATGAGCACTTCCCGCACCTAAATGTGCCAGATTGTCTCTTTTCCAACCATGTACCTTTTCTTTTAGGGGGGCAGTATTGGCTGTGGACAAGTTGGTCTCTTAGTGACCTCCCCCTCCTATAGGTAATGGCCGGTCTCTCAGGATCAAGGGTGCCACATCTTTATCTGCCTTCAGGATGTCCCAATATTTCTGGATGATACCCCTCACCTCACCAGCCCTATCATCATAGGTACCTATGATACGAATCGTATCATCTCCTGATCTATGTTTGTTGGGTCTCAATAGAGATTCCCTATTGCTGTCTCTCGCATGTTTATAGGCTTGATTTAGTACGTGAGGTGGGTAACCTTTCTCGGCGAACCGTACCTGCATCCGTCTCGCCTCGGTTTGAAATTTGGTAACATCGGAACAATTCCTTCTGGCCCTTAAGTACTGACCCCTTGGTATCCCCTCCCTCAGTCCCCTTGGATGGTGACTATCCCATCTCAGGAGATCATTTGTTGCAGTTGGTTTTCGGAATATACAGGTCTGGAGGCCTCCCTTTCCATCCTTATAGATATTGACATCTAGGAAATTCAGAGAATGTTCGTTTATTTCTGACGTAAACCGTAACCCTAGGTTATTGACATTCAGCTGCCTGATGAAGTTATTGAATGATACACCATCCCCTCTCCACAATACTAGCACATCATCGATGTATCTGCCCCAATAAACTATTTGGGGCTCCCACCATGATGTGTCCTCATTCGTGAAGACAACCGTGTCCTCCCACCAGCCCAGGAGCAAGTTCGCATAGCTTGGGGCACAAGAACTCCCCATAGCTGTGCCCCTGAGCTGGTGGTAAAACTTCCCATTGAATTCAAAGCAGTTGTGTGTCAATACGTAATTCAGCAGATCCAGGACAAATTTGTTATGTCTCATGTACTGGTTCCCACGTCCAGATAGATAGAACTCAGTGGCACGCAGCCCCATCTCATGCGGGATGCTGCTGTACAGGGCCTCCACATCTATGGAGGCCAGCTGTACATCATCCCCCACAGATACACCATCCAGTTTACTGATTAAATCCAAGGTATCACGGATATATGATGGTAAACTCGTGACATAACTGCGTAGTATCTTATCAAGGTATATCCCGCATCTTTGAGTTACTGAATTGATGCCGATACTATTGGTCTCCCCTTGAGGGGGACCAACCCTTTATGTATCTTAGGGAGTGAGTAAAAAACTGCTGTCACGGGGTGGGAATTGTACATGAAGTCCATCTCTTTTCTGCTGATTACGCCCTCCTCAAATGCCTCTGTCAGTAAGGCGTGTAATTCACATTGATATTCCTCTATTGGGTCATTGTCTAGTTTCCTGTAAGTAGTCTGATCATCCAATATCCTGGCGCACATTGTTTTATAGATGGTATGATCCATTAATACCAAATTGCCGCCCTTATCCGATGGTTTCAATATTAGATCATCTTTTGCAACGAGAGCATCAAGAGCCACCCTTTCCTCTTTTGAGAGGTTTGGTTGGTAATTGCCCCTTCGCTCTCGTAGTTCTCTCAATTCCCTAGTAGCCAGACTCAGAAAAATATCAATGCTTGTCACCTCACCGACAGGAGGCATCTTCTTACTGGGTGGTCTGCAATCAGTAAAGGGTCCCTTCCCCTCCACTCTAAGGGTATCTCTGTGTAAATCCATCATGACCCCAAAGGTAGCTAAATCCTCCTCCTCTATGTCAATATAAAGAGACCCTTACCTACTGAGAGACAAAACACCAACAACATCCACAGGACTAGTATAATAGATGAGAATCGGATAATAAACCTGACTAACCATGTCCTCTCTGATATCGATAAACACGTACTATCTAAAGGTTTATCATTCGTTCCCACCAACCACTTCAGCGATTTCGATTGGGTTAAAGACCTGAACCTATTTGCGAGAAAGCTGAAGTGGAAAAGGTTTTTTAAACTCAACGATGAGACCAGGTACCAGGATATTGACATAGAGGAGGAGGATTTAGCTACCTTTGGGGTCATGATGGATTTACACAGAGATACCCTTAGAGTGGAGGGGAAGGGACCCTTTACTGATTGCAGACCACCCAGTAAGAAGATGCCTCCTGTCGGTGAGGTGACAAGCATTGATATTTTTCTGAGTCTGGCTACTAGGGAATTGAGAGAACTACGAGAGCGAAGGGGCAATTACCAACCAAACCTCTCAAAAGAGGAAAGGGTGGCTCTTGATGCTCTCGTTGCAAAAGATGATCTAATATTGAAACCATCGGATAAGGGCGGCAATTTGGTATTAATGGATCATACCATCTATAAAACAATGTGCGCCAGGATATTGGATGATCAGACTACTTACAGGAAACTAGACAATGACCCAATAGAGGAATATCAATGTGAATTACACGCCTTACTGACAGAGGCATTTGAGGAGGGCGTAATCAGCAGAAAAGAGATGGACTTCATGTACAATTCCCACCCCGTGACAGCAGTTTTTTACTCACTCCCTAAGATACATAAAGGGTTGGTCCCCCTCAAGGGGAGACCAATAGTATCGGGCATCAATTCAGTAACTCAAAGATGCGGGATATACCTTGATAAGATACTACGCAGTTATGTCACGAGTTTACCATCATATATCCGTGATACCTTGGATTTAATCAGTAAACTGGATGGTGTATCTGTGGGGGATGATGTACAGCTGGCCTCCATAGATGTGGAGGCCCTGTACAGCAGCATCCCGCATGAGATGGGGCTGCGTGCCACTGAGTTCTATCTATCTGGACGTGGGAACCAGTACATGAGACATAACAAATTTGTCCTGGATCTGCTGAATTACGTATTGACACACAACTGCTTTGAATTCAATGGGAAGTTTTACCACCAGCTCAGGGGCACAGCTATGGGGAGTTCTTGTGCCCCAAGCTATGCGAACTTGCTCCTGGGCTGGTGGGAGGACACGGTTGTCTTCACGAATGAGGACACATCATGGTGGGAGCCCCAAATAGTTTATTGGGGCAGATACATCGATGATGTGCTAGTATTGTGGAGAGGGGATGGTGTATCATTCAATAACTTCATCAGGCAGCTGAATGTCAACAACCTAGGGTTACGGTTTACGTCAGAAATAAACGAACATTCTCTGAATTTCCTAGATGTCAATATCTATAAGGATGGAAAGGGAGGCCTCCAGACCTGTATATTCCGAAAACCAACTGCAACAAATGATCTCCTGAGATGGGATAGTCACCATCCAAGGGGACTGAGGGAGGGGATACCAAGGGGTCAGTACTTAAGGGCCAGAAGGAATTGTTCCGATGTTACCAAATTTCAAACCGAGGCGAGACGGATGCAGGTACGGTTCGCCGAGAAAGGTTACCCACCTCACGTACTAAATCAAGCCTATAAACATGCGAGAGACAGCAATAGGGAATCTCTATTGAGACCCAACAAACATAGATCAGGAGATGATACGATTCGTATCATAGGTACCTATGATGATAGGGCTGGTGAGGTGAGGAGTATCATCCAGAAATATTGGGACATCCTGAAGGCAGATAAAGATGTGGCACCCTTGATCCCTGAGAGACCGGCCATTACCTATAGGAGGGGGAGGTCACTAAGAGACCAACTTGTCCACAGCCAATACTGCCCCCCTAAAAGAAAAGGTACATGGTTGGAAAAGAGACAATCTGGCACATTTAGGTGCGGGAAGTGCTCATTCTGCAACCACGTAAGGGTAACAAAGACAGCCAGAAGTAGTACTACAGGTGCCATATATGAGAACAGACAGTTTGGCAACTGTAAAACCGAAGGAGTTGTATACTTGTTCCAATGTGGTTGCCCAAGGGACTATGTGGGAAAAACGAAAAGGGAATTTAGAAGGAGAATTGGGGACCACATGGGCGATATAAGGAATGAGCGCGATACCCCAATATCCAGACATGTACATGAGGTTCATGGGGGAGACGTAAAAGGCATTGGTTTCCAGATTTTGGAAGTGGTGGAGAAGCCCAAACGAGGAGGTAATTGGGATGGGGAAATCCTCAGAAGGGAATGCAAATGGATATACAGATTGGATTCCACCGGAAGGGGAGGTCTAAATGAACAGATTTCCTATGTTCCGTTCTTGTAATCCCCTAACTACCTGTCACGTTCCTGCGTTTTCAGGGAGCGCTAGTCTACATTCTGGTATTATTTCTTTTGATCCCGGGCATCCGTATAGGATCCCGCTTGAACTATTAGTCCTAAATGGACCAAAAGGTTAATCTAACTTGGTCTCCTATTAAGGTGACACAATCATCTAAAACTAAGTCTGGTAAAACTGTAATGAGACTTTTCTCCCTTGTGATGTTTAGTGCAGACACACGTGAGGAGGGTACCAATGAAAGTATAGCCGAGCATTGAAAGGTGACCATACTATATATATATATGGCACTATATCGTCTTATACACATGATTGAACTATGATGGAGAGGAATGATACGCGGTGATTTAACTGTGTGTAAGGGTGCATCACCATCAAGATAGAAAAACTGTACAAATGTGATTTAAGACGATTGGTGGGGAATGTATGGGGTAGCAGGATACCTGTAAGTATAAAACAGAAGTAATGGACATGATAACCACCCAATTCAGAGTTAATATCATTTATATAAGTATATACGTGTCCATTATATCAATATTTACAGGTAGATTTCACCCTGGACTCTGGTGTTTATGAGGGTCCTTGTGGTGGAACCAATGTATCCCTGTATTTGTTTCCCATCCAGCCCCTTTCCGGGTTGCACAGGATGTGCGGGCAGTAAATACTGCTGCACTGTCCTGCCTAGCCCGGGATTCTGTGGGGCGGGCCACATCTGAGCTTGAGATGACGCGCTTCCGGTGTGTGGAACGCACACCGGAAGTCGCGGGTACAGCTTGTGGAACGCAAGCATCTGCTGCGGCCGCCCTAATACCGGGAATGACGCACTTCCGGTCCGCGACGCGGAACCGGAAGTAGCGCTTCCCAGGCGGGGAGACAGGCTGTGACACCTGTCCTCACTAATGGCAGGACACTAGGGTATATAAGGTGGTATCCTGGAGGCACCCCTTGCTGCTGACACTACTGAGGACTAGAGGGTAGGTTATTATACCACCTCTTACAGCGCCCCGGGTGACTTATATGGAACCACCTGGTAACCAACACAGCACAGTCGCTCCTGAGGACGCCCAGCTGAATTAGCGGGCAGAAACGCGTCGAGAGGTCGTACGCTGTATGACGGAGACTGAGAGGTCATACGCTGTATGACAGAGACTGGGACTGATGGAACATCTATAACATCAGATAAGTGGAATGATAAGTTCTAACTCTGCTTGATGGGTTATTAACCTGCCTACTTGTGATGATTGCTGGGCCTGCGTTATCTCCCACTGTTTGAGCATAATAGGGGTGAAGTTGTGTGTGCATATATACATGTGCTGGTGATGTGATCTTGGGGGATAGATGGTACCTCACCTTGAGACCTGATATTTGGGTTTATGGTAATATCAAGTAGAACTCTCCCTAAAAAACGTACATACATCTAAGCTGCACACACACACGCAGGAAGGGCACTGGGGTTTGACCCAGGCTCATTTTCTAGCACATCCAAGATATATGACAGGTACCCTGCCGGTAGCAATTTGCCCTGAGTAAGAATATAGGGACACTCAGGGTGAGCCGCCGTGGAACGGGGACACCATTTACATAACGTGTTTAAACCTCCGTAGTCAGGCAGAGACAGTTGGTAGGGGAAGGATAGAGACGCAGGGATCCTCCCATACAACTGTTATCTCTTTGTTTTACTAGATACAGGTGTAGGGTTACACACACTACTTACTGATTTTAGTATTTACTAAATAAAGAATTATTTTAAAGTGCACTCTTTGTCCTGTGGCAATCCCCAGCAAGGGTGCCACATTCCCCCCTAGTTAACTTTAGTCCTCCAGGACTGAAACATTTTGGGACAAACATAACATAACTTAACTATTTACATTTGAAATTTGTACAGTCTCAAATAGAATTTACAAAAACAAGGGAAAATTGGGAAAAACAGGTAACCAGTCCATACAGCGCTAGTCCATCTGCTGCAGGCTGTTTTAAAGTATTTTTGCCACCACCAGTCCTGTGGCTGTGGTCTATTTTTGAAATTATAAAAAGCAAATTCCAACAGGTAAAGTGTCTGTAGGCTTAAAAGTTCAAAACACAACAACAAACACTACGGGTGTCTCTGCATAGGAGTCCTAGGTACTGCAGGGGCCTCTAATGGGTCATAAGCGCTGTAGGCCTCCTGGCTCTGGGGTCACCTATTGGCCAAGATTTTGCTCTCCCTAGATAGCTCCTTATGCCAACTCCTCTCACCCCTTCTGATGTTGTGTACCTGGTTTGGGTTGTCTTAGCCTACTCATCACCCTTCCGTACACTGACATTGGTTACATATTTACATTTTAAATGTATTTACATTTCCCATTTTACTGCTTATTCTCTGTATCTGAGTGGTGGATGTCCCAAATTGACATGGGTGGATCTACGTAATTCTGGTGTAGGACTAGTGTGAGAGGATCTATGTGTCACAGGTAAACTGGGTAACAGTCTGTGACCTCTTGATCTCACAGCAGGAATGGCAGGTACACCAATGCAGGATTCTCTGGCTCTGCTACAATGGGTGGTTCTTCTGCTCTTGGTTCTTCAACTGGTTGTGGGAACATCAACATGGGTATTAGGTAGGTACCTTCTATTTGGGGCCAATCTGCAGGTAATTCTCCTATAAATGTTTGGACTGTCTTTGACTCCTCTTTTTCAGGTTCTGGACAAGGTACATCTTCTTTTGGTTGTAACTGTTGAGGGCTCTTCTTTAAATGATCTCTGGACACTGTTGCAGTTGTTTCTCTGTTGTCTTTGCTGATCAGATAGGTTTTCTGGTTGTCAAAACTGGATGGTAATACAATGTATGGTTCTTCTTCCCATTGATCATCTAACTTGTGCATTCTTTTTTTCCTTTTCAAAACCAATTCACCTGGTGTTAAGGGTGTTCCTTGTGCACTTTTGTTAAAGTTGGTTTCTTGTTTTTCTCTGGATTTCACCAGACTTCTCTCAACACATTCCTGTATTTTCTTGTATTGCTCTGTTCTTCTGGTATCCTAATCTGCATCTGAGGTGTCTTTGAGGCGGTCAACAGCGTAGGGGGTACTCGGGTACCAGGGCTGATGGCGACTTCAATGGGAGATCACGGCTGGTCGGTCCCCGGTCCCGTGCGCTGAACCCTCAAGGGCGGGGAATGGTGGGGGATAAGGGGATTGGTAACGTGACGCCACCTATGGTACCTGGTAATGGGTATACCAGCGCTGCAGCTGGCCGCTGAAATGATGGTGGGTGCAGCAGAGTGTGGTACAGCTCCCCACAGGTGGAGCTTTCCTCAGGGCAGAGGGATGGATGAGGAGAGTAGTAGTTGCGTCTCTGCAGTCAATGCGGTGACTAGCGGCGGTTAAGCAGGCACACACACACAGTGATCGTTGTTTCGGTACCTTTTACTGGTGACAGGGTAACAGGTACAGTCCAGAGAAATAACCAGGTCCCTGGTGCAACTTGGGACTTCCACCTTAGAAAGTTGTGAGGCCTCCTCTGTCTCTGTGGTTTGGGGTAAGTCCTGCCTGTGACTGGACTCGCCGCTCCTTCTCCCTCTCAGGGCTTTACTCTAAACTGACTATGAGGTCCTTCTGCGTGGTTCCTGTTTCTCCTATGGCCCCTGGTCCAGTACTTGGTCAGTTTGAGTGTCTCTTACTTGACTTGCTTCAGGGGTTAACTCCTTCTGGTTCTTCTGGGGTTTTACTGCTGCAGTGGATGCTGGCAGTGTCGGACTCCGGTGTCTGGGTGTACTATAAGGAAACCTCAACTGGTTCCTTTCCTTGATTTCCCTACTTCCTCTGCTGGCCTCTGACCCTCTCCCTAGGGTACAACACAGCGGGCAGTGGTCCCTGGTCCTGGGCGTGGATCCTTCCCAGCGATCTGCTCCTTGCGCCAGCTCTCTCCTCAGACTCTCTGCTGGGACTAACTAACTCCCCCCCTCAGGCCTGGATCTTTTAAAGGGGAACTGGCTTAAGGCAGCCAGTAGAGCTCCCCCTTCAGGTGTGGGGTGTAAGGTGTTGTGTGCTGTGTGAACCAAGGTATAATTCCCTCCTTGCACCAGTGGATCCTGTGGCAATCCCCTGCAGAGGTGCCACATCTTCTTCAGGAACTGCAATGCCCATTTCAAAGTCTACTGGCAATTTTCCTGGTCCTGCTCTCATGAGGTATGCAGGGGTACAATTTGTTGAGCTTACTGGGATATTGTTGTAGATGTCAACAAAGTCTGGTAACTTCTCTGGCCATCTGTTTCGCTCTTCTAATGGCAGAGTTTTCAACAATTCTATTACCACGTGATTCATCTTTTCGCACATTCCGTTGGTTTGGGGATGGTAAGGCGTGGTACAAATTTTGTTGCATACATATAATTAATACAAACAACCCAATCCAATAGGTCGTGGGGCACCGAAACCAAGCATGTCCTACTCCCCAAGAGCTACTCAAACCAATTCGAATAACATAAGAAACGAGTAAAGGCTCCATTTACATAGGCAAGAAATTTTTTATTAAGGGGTTGACAAGGTTAAGAACAAGGAAGAGGGAAAGTCACCACAAATATACCACTCAGGACAATAATGGTTAATATGCTTAAACTGTCATAGTCTCAGAAAAATTCTATTATTGTATGTACCAACCGACATATATTCTGATATTAAAGGGATCCTGTCACCCCCAAAACACCTCTAAACCTATTAAAAGCTGTCCCTAGAGCATATTAACACTTTCCCTACACTCCTTTTACCTCCTAAATGCACATAGTCAAAGTGAATAAAAACGTTATTATAGTACCTCATTACTGATGATAATGAGTGACTATGCTATTCATAGTCACTCATCCAGGCTGCCCCTCTTCTTCATATCACGCCTGAATAGGCGTGATCTACAGCACAGATTCAAATTGCCGCCTCCCTGCGCGCCTCCCCTCTCTCCCATTGCGTCCGGGCTTCAGTGTGGGGCTGTATGACGCGATCCGCGTCATTCCCGGCGCCGGGTGACATATTTACACCGGCACCGCGCTGTCAGCTTCAAAATGCGCACTGCGCATGCGCATGGCTATGCGCAGTGCGCATTTTGAAGCTGACAGCGCGGCGCCGGTGTAAATACTTCACCCGGCGCCGGGAATGACGCGGATCGCGTCATACAGCCCCACACTGAAGCCCGGACGCAATGGGAGAGAGGGGAGGCGCGCAGGGAGACGGCAATTTGAATCTGTGCTGTAGATCACGCCTATTCAGGCGTGATATGAAGCAGAGGGGCAGCCTGGATGAGTGACTATGAATAGCATAGTCACTCATTATCATCAGTAATGAGGTACTATAATAACGTTTTTATTCACTTTGACTATGTGCATTTAGGAGGTAAAAGGAGTGCAGGGAAAGTGTTAATATGCTCTAGGGACAGCTTTTAATAGGTTTAGAGGTGTTTTGGGGGTGACAGGATCCCTTTAAGTGCCAAGTGATAGGGATAATGAAATCAAAAAACTTCAACTTCACTTTACTGGTACCGGCAGATGTTATTGAGAACACAGTAACAATCTGGTTCAGCGGGAACGTAGCCACATGTTTCGGGTTGCTTTATAGAGTCTGTCGGTGTACCTTCCTTTTGGCTTTTGGGGTCTCAGTCTTTCTTTTTCCTTCACTTGCTTAACCACCTTTGCAGAGCTCCCTCGCCAGTCCCCTGGTCTGTTACTAGTAGATAAGGTTTGTTCCTTACTGGTACGGACAGGAGTTTACCAAGCTCTTCTTCTGCCACCGGAATTCAGCCCATTACCTATAGTGTCCTGGACCTGTTTTGGGACTGAGGTGGAGGTGCTTCTTTGGAGGTGCTTTCCCTTATTCCGATCCCGTAGTTGTTCGGTTTGCAGTGAGGGACATACTGCTCACTGCCTCGGCTCCGGTATGCTGGTTGCTGTCCCCAGACGTTTCCAGCCGGCTCCAACCGGTCCTGGATCGCCTCCCTCCATCCTGGGTCACCCTCTTAAAGAAAGGTGTCCTCCTGGCAGCAGCCCTGTCAGGCGTGTCCTCTTGGCTGCCTTCCCAGTGCTAACTCCAGTAACTCTCTCACTAACTGTCACTTAAGTCTCCTGCTCTAACCTAGGCTCCACCCTCTTTTGGACCTACTCAATAATCAGTCCCCTACTCTAAGGTGGCCTAGTGTTGTGTGTGAAAGACATACTCTATTAAGGGGGAACTCCAAACCCATAACCACGGAGGCACTGCACCTGCTGTTTGGGGTGCAGTACCTCCCTGTGGCGTCTAGCCATAGGGGCGCCACAGTATCTTGCGGTCTCTGTTTGCATTGGTAGAATTGCATCCTTAGTTCAGACTCTGTGTGTTTTTCAAAAGCAGCCTTGAGCTTGTCAAATACTTTTGTTACAGAGTCTCTGTCAGCATCACTCCAAGACTCGACCTCTAGCTCCGCTGCGCCTGTTAATTGTCCCAGCACAACGGTGGCTCGCTGCTTTTCTGTCATAGCATACATGTCCAGCACTGCACACATCTTTTGTTTAAAGGCTGCTAAGGTACCGGGCTTACCTTCATAGGTAGGCAACCATTTTGCACCCGGTATGTACGGCAAGGCTATCGGCATTATCGGGGCCACTGCTCCGGGTGCTGCGGCTCCCAAACCGGCTGCGGAACCAGCCAGTGCTGCGTTTCGGACATCCCCTCTGTCAGGGACCTGTGCGTCGTCTGCTTCACTCAGGGTGGTGCCCCCCCTAGTTAACCGCGCTACCAGCCGGTGCGGTTAACTTTTTCGGTAGTCGGCGGCTTTACAGAGAATTGTCAATCCTAAAAGTACATTTTGACCCTTTAATGAACCAAATTCAACCAAATCAGAACTCTTTCCTTGAATTGAAGAAGGGCAACAGCTCGAAACATGTGTCTGCAATGAGAGATTCCAGTTTGGCTTTTATACTAAGTAATGTGGCAATGCTTGCTAAAGGATCGATATTAACTTTTAGGATTGCTACTTATAATAGGTGGCACTAGAGTTCAAGTCCTTTTCCTTTCTCAGCTCTGCACATAAAAACAGTGGAGACACAGAATTATTCTTCAAGATTGGGGAGGTATCAGATGGCATTACTTTATAGTGTAACCGTCGTTTACATTTTTACTTAACAGTAATGTAGAGCAAGTGATTATAATCAACTTTTACATATACTTTATTAATGAAATCAAAAGGGAAACCATTAAAAACCTTCCACAAGATGTCCTCAGCAGGCTGTGTGTGAAGCTGATTCTTAGTCACCTTCATTCTCAGGGTGCATGGCCTAAACTGAGTTCAGAATACAGAGGATAAGACTGTCATATTACCTCATGCCAGCCCCTACTGAGCTCAAACAGCTGCTGTGAGATCTTATCTCACTCCTTGTTCACATGGCCTCTGCTCTGTTCTCTGTGATAACACCCAACAGAGCCATGTGAATGGAGGTGCTGGCATGAGGTAACTTGACAGTCTTATCAGCTGTATTGTGAACTCAGTTTAGGCCATGCCTCCTGAAGACAGAGGTGACTCAGAATGAGCTTCACACACAGTCTGCTGAGGACATCTTGTGGAAGGTTTTTTTAATGGTTTCCTTCCAGATTTCATTAATAAAGTATATGTAAAAGTTGATTAGAATCACTTGCTCAACATTACTATTAAATAAAAGTTTAAATGGCGGTTACACTTTAAATATTGAGAGTACCCCTTTAAAACATATTTATTTTAGCAAACAAAAACAAAAGAAAGGTGCACTCATCCGTATAGACTTTTCACTAAGGTTTATGGCAGTGGCATATTTACATGGTGCAGGGAGGGAGGGGGGTAGGCGGATGACGAGTCGTTTCTCTCCAGGTAGGTCCAGAGGACCATTGTAAGTGCCTACCCGGCATGAAACGACTCGTCATCCGCCTGCCCCCCTAATTCGCTGCACTGCGTAAATGTGCCACTGCAATAAACCTAAGTACAAAGTCTATACGGATGATTGCACCTTTCTTTTGGTTTTGTTTATTAATTATATTTGCCTGCATAGGGTAGCATCCTGTGACTAGAGCACTTTTTTAATTTCAATTTACTTGCCTGGTGTTATAAATAGAGCGGGCTCGTACAGGAGTGGTGCCTGGCATCTATCTGCTGGACATATTTATTTTAGCGATGAGGGAACACTAAACTGCTTGAGTGCTTGTTACTCACAAAGATGCCGGTGGACTCCTCTAGGTTTGGAGAAGACCCTGGTGGACCATCTAGGCTTTGAGAAGACCTTAGTGGAACCATGTAGGCTTGGAGAAGATCTTGGTGGACCCATCTAGGCTTGTAGAAGGCCTGGTGGACCGTCTAGGCTTGGAGAAGACCCTAGTGGACCTATGTAGGCTTGGAGAAGATCCTCGTGGACCCATCTAAGTTTGGAGAAGACCCTGGAAGTCCCATCTAGGCTTGGAGAAGACCTGTGTGAAACTATCTAGGCTGCACAAGATTGATTTCCCTATAGAGCGTTCATCTATCCAGTCATCATGGCTCGCGATCCAGCTGAAGGCCGGTAAATAGTAATACTAAGGCCGGCTTCACACCACGGTGAAATCCGATCCGGGGCTGTCCAGTGTAAACCGGACAGCCCTGGACCGGATTTTGGCCCCATAGTATCCTATGGGGCCGGATGGAGCTGGATGGCAGAGAGCTGCCATCCGGTTTCCATGTGTCCAGGAGAATCCGGGAGGAATCAGATTTTTCCCCTGAATACAAAATCGGAGCATGCAGCATTTTTGTGTCCGGGGAGAAAAATCTCCCCAAATCGGATCCTCCCGGATTCTCCCAGATCCTCCTGGATCCGGGACAATCCGGCGCTCCCTAACATGGGAGTCTATGGGGCCAGATTGCCCCGATATGGGAGGATCCGGCAACCGGACACCGGCGGCTGCACGCTGCAGTAATTTCAGGACCGCGGCTAGCAGGGATCTTGAATAATCAGCAGCTGCGGCTTCAATTAACGGCATCCGGCTGCACACTGGACTGGAGTGCATATTTGTCCTCCGATTCTGTTTGCAAATCCGGTCCGCGGCTGTCAGGTTCATCCCTGACAGCCCTGGACCGGATCTGTCCGTGGTGTGAAGCAGTCCTTAGGCAAAGGAGCCTTAACTTGGGAGTCCTAGAAATCCACTTACAGGGATCGTATGTAGTAAAAAAGCTTTAATCCCCCATGTTTACCAGACATGTTAATTGTTTTCGTGGTCGAGTTCTCCACCACAGGCTTTTCCATTGGGAAGAAATCACTGATTTTGTAGATATTTTGTGGATTTTTTAATTATGGTACATGACAAAAGAAATAGATACTTCTATAAAATAGTTTATTTTCCGGATTCTGCAATGGACAATTCATTTTGATTCGCATCAGAAGTACAATTCTCCCATTCACAGCACATTTTAATTTAGTTTGGAGCAGACACAACATTCTGAAGATTCGTTGAAGTTATGATAATGGAGCTGGGATTGCTGGCGTAGCTACAGAGCCGAGCTCGGATCGCTGCTCTTTTATTTACCATGTGTGGCTTCTACCACAGTCATGTTTGCTGACAAACTGTAATGTAATAGGGTACAATCAGTTTCTAAATAAAAAACAACTTACGTTTTATCTTTGACACTGAAGCTCCAAAGCCAACAAGATGGATGTGAAATGCTGCGGACGCCGACGCGGGACTCAACGAATGCCACGTTATCTTCCTGAAGAGTACAACTTCACTCCATCTTTCCATCCATATTTTGAGGAAGGTAACAACCATAACCAACAATTATTATTTTTTTTATTTAATGAAATTTACCATATTTGATAGATAAATTATATTAGTTATGATTCAAACAGAGCTAGGGTGGGTGAGGGACTCGGACACCGGGGCTACTGTGTGGCTACTGTGTGGGGAGTCACGGATGGTCGGGACCCTGGTGCCGTGCCCTGGCGATCAATTATACCAGATGTTGATGGTAAACGGTGGGGGTTAAAGTGGTTATTTACAGGGGAACGTGACGCCACCTGTAGAGTCCGGTAAGATGGTACCGGCGCTGCCAGCTGGCCACTGAGGTGATGGTTGAGGCAGCTGAGTGTGGTACAGCTCCCCACAGGTGGAGCTTTACCTCAGGGCAGCTATTGTGGTGAGACGGTGAGGGAAGACAGTGATGGTAATGGTGGTGCAGTTCTTACCCCTTCTGCTGATGATGTTGATGATGTTAAGCCCTCTGGGCTGCGGCAGGAAGAATAACAGAAACAGTTCCAGTTTAACTCTGCTTTACTTGGTACCGACTGATGGCATAACAAGACACGGTACAGTTTGGTTTTAGGGTGTTGCTGCCAACTCAGGGTTTCTCTTATGGAGTCTCTAGATGTCCTTTCTTAGTCTTTCAGGGTCTATTACTTTCTTTCTCTAGATCTTTCAGTCTTTACCACCTTTGAAGAGCTCCCCCGCCAGTCCTACGGTCTGTGTCTAGAAGATAAGGTCAGTCCACTACTCGGTCTGGACAGGGCAACCCGAGTGCAAAAGGCTCCCTTCCAGCACCGCAGTAAATGTCTGTCCCTTTTAATTTCTCCTAGTGTCCTGAACCAGTTTTCAGTCCTGAGGGGAGAGGTACCTTTGTGGCGCTGTCAGCAACCCGTTTCTGTTGGGCCTACAGCTCGTCGGTTTTTCAGTCAGGGCTGAACTCCTGGCTGCCTCGGTTTTCCGTGTCACCGGTGTCCCCTCAACATGACCAGCTGGCTCCTACCAGCCCTGGCCCGTTGCTTTCTGTCCTGGGTTCCCACATAAAGATGGGGTACCCTCCACTCAGCTGGGCTGCCAGGCCTGACCACTCTGTCTGCCTTCCCAGCACTGACTGAGGTAAACTGTCAACTGTCACTCTTACTCTATCCTAAGCTCCGCCCCCACACTGTGGAACCTACCATATTACCAGTTCCCCCTATTCTAAGTGGTGCGGTCCTAAGTGAGTGTAAAAATAGACTCCATAAGATTTAAATCCTAACCCAGCAACTTACAATAATATTACATATAGATGATAAATGCAATACCACTCCGTGGCGCCTAGCCGCAGGGGCGCCACACTCCCCTTGGTGAAACACACCCGTCCGCGGGTGTTAAACTAAACCTGGAATAAAAATGCATTTTATACATATACAATGAACATTTAGGGTGTATCTGCTTAGGAGGCCTGGCTCTACTTAAACCACCCCCAGGAACTTTCTTTTCCTAACTTAATATGCATGGGGGCTAGTCCAGTTCCTCCACCCTTAGTTCACAACTATCAATAACATGTTAACATTTTTACCATGTATAAACAATAAGATTACTTCTGTTCTTCCCTTCCGGGAGGTGCATTACTTTTAACGTTACATTTAACTTTGACTATAATCTAGTCCAGGGGTCTCAAACTAGCGGCCCGAGGGCCGCATGCGGCCCCTGGGGCTTCACTATGCGGCCCGCAGCACCTTGGACAACTTAATGATGCATCGCCCCACTGCAGGGGGCTGCTGCAGTCCCTGCTGTGTGATGTCTTCTGTCCGCAGCACTAACAAGCTCTGCCACTCAGCAAGATCAATGCAAGCTGCCAGCCAATGAGAGGCTGGCAGATTGCATTGATCTTGATGAGCAACAGCGCTTGTCTGAGCGGCGGCTGGAGGAAGTCATAGCACAGCGGAGGCCGGAAGTCAGTACAGCAGGGACCGCGGCGGCCCCCTGCACTGGAGCAATGCATTATTAAAGTAAGAAAAGTGTGTGTGAGGGTGAGTGTGTGAGTGAGGATGTGTGTATAAGAAAGTTGTGCGAGTTTCAGTGTGTGTGAGAGTGTGTATGAGGATGTGTGAGTGTGTGTGAGAGTATGTGTGTGTGTGGGGGGGGGGTTGTGTGTGGGTTTGTGTGTGATAGTGTGTATTTGAGTGTGCAATAAGAAGGTAAAACAGGATGGGGGGCATCACTATAAAAGTAGATCAGGATGGGTGACATCACTATAAAAGGGGATCGGGATGGGGACATCATCACTAAAAGGGATCAAGATGGGGGATATCACTACTAAAGGGGAATGGGATGGGGAACATCACTAGAAAAGCAGATCAGTATGGGAACATCGCTACAAAAGGGGACCATGATCGATGGGGGACATCACTAGAAAAAGGGATCAGGATGGTGGAAATTACTAGAAAAAGGGATCAGGATAGGGATCATCACTAGAAAAAGGGATCAGAATGGGGGACATCAGTAGAAAAGGACATTACTACAGGATGGGGACATTACTACAATAAAGGGATCAGGATTTGTACTTTACTACATTGAGCAAAACATTCTGGTATTACTAAAATTATCACTTATGGTACCTTTACACGCCGCCACAACAGGATGGATACCAACGGCAACTTCACGTGCACGAGCACGGCCAAACGGTTACAAACGGTAATCGCATCTCCTTTACACGCCGCCACAAGGTGCGCTACGCTACGCTACATCTACAGCTAGCTACATCGCCGGGTGTCGCAAGTAGCCGTCTGTAGCTCAGCGTACCTCATTTACACACCGCAATAACAAGCTAATATGGGCGGACCTGGGGCAGGAGGGACAGCACATAGGCGTGCCACAATTGTGGATTACGAGACGTCCGTACGCTGATAGGACAAAGCAATAATACCATGATTGGCCAGCCAGCGCAGGAGGCTGATTAATACATGACGCTCGAGCAATTGCGTAGTGTGACTGGTCAGCTTCTTAAATATGCCGCCCTGTGCAGCGACAACCAATCACAACGAAGGAGCTTCCTCCAATGATCGCTGAAGGGGCGTGGTATCCCGGAGCCTGGGTCACGCCTTAGCTACATTGCAGCTACATCGCCGGGTGTCCAGAGTTCCCTTCTGTTCCTTCTTTACACGCCGATACAGCTCGCTACAATCGGCGATGTTGCCATATGTTTATGGGCAGTGCACGGATACAGAGGTATCTGTAGCCGGCTGTGTCGTCCCGTCTTCAGACGCCGCTACTACGGGCGATATTGGTGCGACAAGCTACATTTGTAGCCTGTAGCGGGTTGTATGCATCCTGTTGTGGCGGCGTGTAAAGGTACCATTAGTCCCACAAGAGATGCGGCCCTCCGCTAAAAATGTTTTTCTATGTGCGGCCCACCAACCCAGCCGAGTTTGAGACCCCTGATCTAGTCCATACTGGCCCAACTGGGACCAGGTAATACATTTCTGATTATTGTCCATCATGTGCTGTAAGAAAAAAAAACAGGATAATGCAAGAACGTGCATTTAAACAAATTCTGCTCATACTTTGAACAGTGCAATACCGGGTTAACTCTTTATTGATAGGTCCGGGTGGCCCTGCAGTAGGTGTTCTTCTACATTCCTCCGACCGACATGGACTTCCTGATAAAGGCTCTCCTCCTTGGCAAACCCGTACCCGGTACTAAGATTGAAAATAGTGACCACCCCCCACTTACGTTGGTCTAGGGCCAATGGGGGCTGATTGCGGGCCATGACGCGGGCTTGGCAAGTCTCTAGTTCATTCACATACCAAGCCTCGCACCGCCGATGTCGCTCAGCCTCGTATTCTGGTTTGGGGCAGGTAGCCCAGGGGCGACCTACCGGTTGCCAAGTGTGTCCATTATTGCCGGTGCAGAGCGCTGCTCTCTTCTCTCCGGTCACTGCTGTTGGTGCTGGTACCGCGACCCTCCATAGCTCGCGGGGCCCGGCCTCCTCTGCGCCGCCGGCTGTTCCTTCCTCTCGGTCCTCCTCCCCTGTCATGTCGGGCTCTTCGGAGAACTGGATCAGGCTTTCCGGTTTGGCGGTCTTTCCTCTTTCAGGCTCCATGCTCGCTAAGTCCTCCGCTACAGTGCTCGACCCGCCCCCTTGGTTGATTGAGAGCAATGGGGGCGGGGAGACTTTTTGGCACCTCTTGGATGGCCCATGTATGCTGAGGGGCCGACGCACGCCCCTGGGCCGGCACATAGTTCTTTTTACACTCTCAAGCTCACCCACCATGAAGATCTTATGGGCCAGTCTTTCGGGCTTTTCCAGAGCTCGCCGCTACCTTTGTCACTCCTCGGCAGAGTGGAGGGGGCGGGGCTTATCTTCCCGCTCTTTCTCCTGCTGCAGTGATGCAGTTTAAATTTGTGAGGCGGTGTAATGGCGGCTCAGCTCAGTTTTTATAATCCACACAGATAGTCAATAATAAAGTCCCTAGGCACACTTCACCTGGTAGATACCAGGCTGGTTCGTCCTGTTCGTGACGCCAATTTGATTCAACCAGAGCTAGGGTGGGTGAGGGACTCGGACACCGGGGCTACTCTGTGGGGAGTCACGGATGGTCGGGACCCCGGTGCCGTGCCCTGGCGATCAATTATACCAGATGTTGATGGTAAACGATGGGGGTTAAAGGGGTTATTTACAGGGGAACGTGACACCACCTGTAGAGTCCGGTAAGATGGTACCGGCGCTGCCAGCCGGCCACTGAGGTGATGGTTGAGGCAGCTGAGTGTGGTACAGCTCCCCACAGGTGGAGCTTTACCTCAGGACAGCTATTGTGGTGAGACGATGAGGGAAGACAGTGATGGTTATGGTGGTGCAGTTCTTACCCCTTCTGCTGATGATGTTGATGATGTTAAGCCCTCTGGGCTGCGGCAGGAAGAATAACAGAAACAGTTCCAGTTTAACTCTGCTTTACTTAGTACCGACTGATGGCATAACAAGACACGGTACAGTTTGGTTTTAGGGTGTTGCTGCCAACTCAGGGTTTTTCTTATGGAGTCTCTAGATGTCCTCTCTTAGTCTTTTAGGGTCTATTACTTTCTTTCTCTAGATCTTTCAGTCTTTACCACCTTTTAAGAGCTCCCCCGCCAGTCCTACAGTCTGTGTCTAGAAGATAAGGTCTGTCCACTACTCGGTCTGGACAGGGCAACCCGAGTGCAAAAGGCTCCCTTCCAGCACCGCAGTAAATGTCTGTCCCTTTTAATTTCTCCTAGTGTCCTGAACCGTTTTCAGTCCTGAGGGGAGAGGTACCTTTGTGGCGCTGTCAGCAACCCGTTTCTGATGGGCCTACAGCTCGTCGGTTTATCAGTCAGGGATGAACTCCTGGCTGCCTCGGTTGTCCGTGTCACCGGTGTCCCCTCAACATGACCAGCTGGCTCCTACCAGCCCTGGCCCGTTGCCTTCTGTCCTGGGTCCCCACATAAAGATGGGGTACCCTCCACTCAGCTGGGCTGCCAGGCCTGACCACTCTGTCTGCCTTCCCAGCACCGACTGAGGTAAAACTGTCAACTGTCACGCTTACTCTATCCTAAGCTCCGCCCCCACACTGTGGAACCTACCATATTACCAGTTCCCCCTATTCTAAGTGGTGCGGTCCTAAGTGAGTGTAAAAATAGACTCCATAAGATTTAAATCCTAACCCAGCAACTTACAATAATATTACATATCTACTCTATAATTGCCGTAGGCATTTTCGTGTCGGACCCTGAAAACGCCGTGGCTTTGTCACTATGTGACGTCACCACGCGCGAGCAATGGCCGCGAAGCGGCCATTGAGAGTCGCTGGCCGAAAATAGAACCAGAGGCTCGGCCACAAAGTTAGCGATTTACCGCTGAGGTAGCGCGAGCAATGGCCGCGAGGCCATTGCGAGTCGCTACCTCAGCTGCCGCACCTGCCGCAAGTCCCCCTATACTTTCAATGGGGATTCATTGCGAGTCGCTGTGTAGCGCGAGCAATGGCCGTGAGGCCATTGCGAGATTGCTACCTCAGCCGCCGCACCTGCCGCAAGTCCCCCAATACTTTCTATGGGGATTACCGCAACCGCGCCGCAAGTGTAACGGTTATGCGGCGAACGCGGCAGATGCGGTTACACTTGCGGTAATTCCCATAGAAAGTATAGGGGGACTTGCGGCAGGTGCGGCAAGTGCGGTTTTGCACTTGCAGCAGGTGCATGTCCATGATGGGACAATGGGATGAGTTTAATTTTTATCTGTCACCCGGTTTTTGCCCCACTGACAGCAGCATGATATAGGGAAAGATACCCTGATTGCAGCAATGTGTGACTTACTGGTCAGCGTGCTGCAATATTGATTAAAAACTGTTTTATCTGCTTCAGATCTAGCAGTTCTTTGAGTTCTGAGCTCTGTGTATCCCTGTCCACACCACACTGTGCATAGGCAGAAAGAAGAAAGATGCCAATCGGTGGTGGCGATGGGCTTAAAGGCAGCAGGTATACTAGTCCTTTAGTGATAGTCTCCTGCTGATAAAGCAGTGGATTTATAAAAACCACGCTAAGCAACCCAGTAAGTGACACATGGCAGTAATCCGAGTCCTTGACTCTACATTATGCTACCCTCAGATGGGGTACCCGATCAATATTTTTTCTTTTTTAATAATTTTTAAATTTCCATTGATTGCATGTACAATGTAATGCAATAGTTATGGCGTCTGTGGAGAAAATCACTTCATCCACTATAAGTTCATGCTGAAAACGTACAATTCTGCTCTCCATCAGGCCAAACAAGCATATTATAGCACACTCATCGCATCACTAGCTAACAACCCAAAACAACTCTTCGAACCTTCCACTCCCTCCTGAGCCCTAAAGTTCGAGCCCTGGTCACCAACCTCAGTGCGGATGATCTGGACACTTTTTTCTTATCAACCATATCTGCAGACATTCTGCACAATCCCTCAGAGCCTGCTCCCCCTTCCCTCAAGATCTTCTTCTGTAACTGGCTCAAAAATAGAAAATGAAGTTACCCGACTCCTTGCTTCTCCCAAGTCTACAACCTGCTCTAGTGATCCTATCTCCTCACATCTCCTTCAGGCCTTCTCCCCAGCTGTCACTACCTATCTAACTAAATTTTTAACCTCTCTCTTTCATCTGGAATCTTTCCCTCTTTGTTCAAACACTCAATCATAATTCCCCTACTCAAAAGAACATATCTCGACCAGAACTGTGCTGCTAACTACAGACCGGTCTCTATTCTTCCCTTTACCTCTAAACTCCTGGAACACTTGGTCCACTCCCGTCTGATCTGCTATCTCTCTGATCACGGTCTACTCGATATTTTAGTCTGGATTCTGCTTTTCACACTCCACTGAAACTGCCCTTACTAAAGTCTCTAATGACTTATTAATGGCTAAATCCAATGGCTGCTACTCCCTGCTGATCCTCCTCGATCTCTCTGCTGCCTTCAACGCTGTGGATCACCAGCTCCCCCTCATTTTCACTTAAACGGCCTCAAGGACACTGCTCTCTCCTGGTTCCCCTCTCTGACTGCTCCTTCAATGTATCTTTCGTCTTCCTCTCACTGTTGGGGTCCCTCAGGGTTCAGTCCTAGGCCCTTTCCTCTTCTCTCTAAACACTGCCCCTAATGGTCAAATCATCAGCAGATTCGGCTTTCAATATCATGTCTACTGTATCGCTGATGACACCCAATTATACACATCATGCCCCGACATCACCCCCAATTAATACAAAATACCAAGGACTGTCTATCCGCTTTCTCTCACATCATGTCGTTCCTCTTTCTCAAACTCAATCTCCACAAAACTGAATTTCTCATTTTTCCTCCCTCTACTGATTATCTGATACCGACATTTCAATTACCTATGATGGGTCAGCCATAACTACCAAGCAGCAGGCTCGTTGCTTTGGGGTCATATTTGACACCGAGATATACTTTATCTCCTATATCCAAACACTTACTAGCTCATTACTTGCACCTGAAATACATCTCTAGAATTTGACCATTTCTTACCCTTGAAACAACATAAACACTCACTGGCGCTCTTATTGACTCTCGTCTAGACTACTTCAACTCCTTACTGATTGGTCTCCCTCTAACCAAACTTTCTCCTCTCCAATCCATCCTGAATGCAACAGCCAGGGTCCTTTTTCTGTCCAGCCGCCTCACGGATGCCTCCACCTTATCCCAGTCATTACACTGGCTGCCCATCCACTACAGGATACAGTAAAGCTTATCTCACTCACCCACAAAGCTCTCCACTGTCCTGCTCCCCCCTATATCTTATCCCTCATCTTTGTCTTTCACTCTACCCTTGCCCTCTGTTCTGAAACTGATCTCAGACTAATATCACCAATAACTCGAACTCAAACCTTCTTCTTCAAGATTTCTCTCGTGCTGCATCAGTGCTCTGGAATGCTCTACCCTAAACATTGCGACTAACTTCAAGCTCCCAGGTTTTTAAGCTTTCCTTAAAAGCACATCTCTTTAGACAGGCCTATCACCTCAACACCCTAACATAACTTCCCCCTCTTCCCTAATCCATCCTTCTAAAAGTTAAGTACAATCTGCTATTTCCTACTCATGTATTCCCATCCTTCCTAAAACTAACAGCACATAAGTGCATATAGACAGTGCTGGCTGATGACTGGAGCATGTGGACTCATATGAAAAACCCCTATTTATCATGATGATCAACGGACCAGACACTACAAACATATCCTACCTACTCTCTCCTCCTATTTCCTTATAAATTGTAAGCTTTTGAGCAGAGCCCTCAAGCTTACAGAAGCATCAGAAAACACCATGGTTTCTTTATGTATAATTGTGATGTGGACCCATTAATAATAATGGTGAAAGTTGGTGTAATGCTAAACCAGTGTGTAAAGTTAAAGATTGACAATTTCCCTTCAACTGTTACACGAAGTAAGATCTTTCTCCATAAGTAATACCAAGTTTGCTACTCCTTAGCACTGGCTGAGATATAGATGAACTGAAGTCACCAAGAAGTGATACAAAATCAGCTTGTAGACACCTTGGTAAAAATGGATAACAAGCCAAGGCTGGCAGAGTTCAGTTATGACCAGTTATCATCTATTTGACTATTGGATGCTTAGTGCTTCCTTTAGTTACCGGATTGGTTGCCTCTAGTACTATTGTCTAGGTCCTAACATCTGGCTTGGCTGGTATCTCCAATCCAGAGGGATCTGAGCACCGGCTATTACCATTCACCCATTGTCTCTCTGCTTCCCTATTGTTGATCCTTTCAATGCAAAACCTTCTAACCCAATATTGCACCTGTTTTTTTTATTTTTTATTGTATTTGCATACCACCTTACCCAAACATTCCCTTTAAGGAGAAATGGCGATTTTGGAAGCCTAGTAATGATTTGAATACGCACATCTTCCATTTTATTACCAGTATAAATATCCTATTATCAAGTTTTGAGCAATCAAACAATTTGTTACAAATTAGTTACATTGTGCCGTGATGGAATATGATCGGGCAGGTGTTCAAACACATTTCCCTACCGGGAGCGGCAGCCACAGTGTATAATTGCTAAGCAATGTAATTCCTGACCTTAGCACCGTCCCCGTATTATGATAGACATATGGCTGTGTTTATAAAGGATCTATAAGCATAAGAGAAGAATGTGTAACATCTGTTAAGGCGAATCTCACTTTTCTAATTGACAGCAGTATGCTTTTGATCACATTCTATTAACAAAGTATGTTCCCGGGGAGAAATCTGACGGAAAGATGCGGCTGAAGCCTCCCTCTCTACAAAACAGAACCACATGAAGACGACTTGGGGATTCTCTAGACATTGAGGGTGGAGGAGGGGAACAGACTTCTCTCTAAACTCCAGACGGTGAGACACGGAGGTTTCACAATGTTTTCATTATTTGTTTGCTCGCATGAAATTGGGGTCATTGGTTTTGTGGTTGTTTTAGTTTTTTCCACTGGTGCTACAACAATTGCTAGATTTTAGATTTTTGCCTTATGAGTTCAAGATGGCAGCCCCCAGTATCCCACCATTCCATATTTTAGTTATTTTTGCCTTTCCAGCCTGTGGTCATAGACCTGAGGTGCAAAACGTTTGGACTGACACCACCTATGCTTCACTTTTAATGATGTATATCAAGAATATCTGTTTAACCAGAAGAAAAAGTTGGATCTGTAGACCTTAGCCGATAAAGGGTTTCCAGAGTCTGTTCTCTGACGTTGCTCTTGTAAGTCAATGGTTCCCAAAAAGACTTCCCAAAAGCTCCATGTTTCTTGGAACATATCAAGGATTCTCAAAACATAGGAGCAACAGCAAAAAATGGTCTCACCTTTTTTATTTTTACAAATAAACTCCAATCTTTTTTCAAACAGGGATTGGAGTTTTTTGTTATTTTAATGACCTTCAGCTCACTCAATTTGGAGCCATGATGATTTAATGAATGAACGACCTGCAGGAATATTGATTTTGTCTAGATAGGTGCACACCAGGACCTTCTCAGGTCCTATTCTCCAAGCCTAGATACATCCACCATACCAGGGTCATCTCCCCCTTTATCTTGATGGTATCAAGCCATCAGGTTGCTGTTCTTCCTCTTCACCTTGTTCCTTCTATTATTTCGACCATGATGCCCTTCCTCAGTGATTGATGACTTTGTATGATGTGGCCTACTTGTTGGATGAACTCTATGTAAGAAGATTGATCTTGTGCAGCCTAGATAGCTTTACCAAGGTCTTCTCTGCCATTATCTTGACAGTGGTGATGTATCCAAGAAAAAGACCAGAGAGAGATCGTGCTTTAGTGATCTGCGCTGCTGTCCCACCATACCTGAATAAGTATCAGGGAAGCCAAGAATATGCAATCTGCTTCTTTATTACATCTGTATTTCCATCCAACACGTTTCAGTACAGACCTTGTATCTTCCTCAGGAATATGCTGCATAACTGACCAACTCACAGTCTTATATACTATCTGAATCAGGGTTCCCCGCCCAAAAACAATTACGTGTCATGATGATGTCAGAGTGGGGAGTGCCCACATGACATACTAAGTAGACAATTAGAAAAAAACTTTATCGTGTGGAAATTGTAGTACAATCAGACGATAAAGTTTTTTTTCTAATTGTTTACTTAGTATGTCATGTGGGCACTCCCCACTCTGACATCATCATGACACGTAATTGTTTTTGGGCGGGGAAACCTGATTCAGATAGTATATAAGACTGTGAGTTGGTCAGTTATGCAGCATATCCCTGAGGAAGGTACAAGGTCTGTACCGAAACGTGTTGGATGGAAATACTGATGGAATAAAGAAGCAGCTTGTATACTCTTGGCTTCCCTGGCATATGTTCGGGTACGGTGGGATGGCAGCGCGGATCACTAAAGCACAATCTCTCTCTGGTCTTCTTCTTGGATACATCTCCACTGTTACGTGGGAGTGTGGATCCAGCAGCAGCTGTCTGAGCTAATTAACCAGTTGTGGGGAAACACAACTGGATCAGGTGAGCACATACACCTATGACGGTACTACCTTATCTGTAAAACGATAAGACCCATTTGCACCTCTTTGTCTCCCCTTTTTTCTTTGTATAGATTATCTTGACAGTATCAAGCCAATGGGTTACTTGTCTTCCTCTTCGCCATGTAACTTTTATTCTTTCGACAATGATATCCTTCTCTAATGATTGTTTTCTTTGTATGATGTGTAGACAAGTTGTAGCTTGGTGATCTTTGCTACCAGTGGCTTGATTTATTGTAGAATTGATTTGTTTCTTCTTCTTGCCATCCATGGTATTCATAACATCCTTCTCCAGCACCACATTTCAAAGGCGTTAATTATTCTTCTATCATCTTCCTTTATCGTCCATGTTTCAGTTCCATATGTTACTACAGAAAAGACCAGACTTTGTACTAGCCATGTCTTCATCACCAGTGAAATGTTCTTGATGTGAAGACCTTGTCCAGTGACTTCATTGTTGATTTACCCACAGCTATTCTCCTATTGACTTCCAGGGTTGTGTCAATCTACTGTATTATGCCAAAAAACTTGATGGAGAGTACACCTAATCAAATTGGAGTAGGGAAGTAAAAAAATTGAACAATGATTTCATCCCATAGTATTAAAGTTGGGAATCAATATTCTAGAGCCAACACTCCTAGAGCGTCTAGGTGGCTGCCAGAGACTCCAGATGCAATTTGAAAATCCCCTGGGTGTTATAGAATCATCTTGGAACCTCTTGGAAAATGGGGCTTACTAAACGTATTCTGTGTTTGGTGATGGAAAATGTTGTCTGCAGATTAAGCATCAGTGTCCAGACCCATATTCAGTGGAATGGCCTGTAAAATTTTGATACATATTCATGGCCTAATTTTCCCAGAAAGTTGTCAAGTACGTTCCAAGGTGTCATTCATTTTATTTATTACTAATGACCAGTGGCATAACTTGAACCTCATGGATCCCGATGCAAAAGCTCCAACGGGGTCCCCAATAATTGCAAATCTTTAATTGTTATAGTCTCTCTATAGGCCAAAGGGACTTTTGGAGCCCCCTAGGCTCCTCCAGGCCCCAGTTGTGATTGCATCCCCTGCACCTAATGTAGTTACACCCCTGCTAATGAGCATAATGTCCAATAACAGCAAATAAAAACAAAGGGTTAAAGCAAAAAAACAAATATTTTTGGGTCATCTAAATCTGCATACTGATTTATTATTAAGTTGCAAAAAACCCAAAAGCCTTTTCGATGTATAGAACTAAGAAATAAGTTTTTTTAATTTACTATTGCTTTGTAAAAGCTATAACATTTTCATTCTTTTGTTATGTTTTAGTGGGATATGATGTATTGTTTAAAGGATTGTCCACTTACAAGAAAGTGGTAGATTTTTAAAATACCTAAAATATCAAACTCGGCAAGTATCTACCTTCTCTGGGATCAGTCCCGGCTCCCTGCGGCTTGTCTGGTCTTAGGGTGCATTCACACACTGTGTATTTGATGCATATTTTTACGCGAGTGCTCTTGCAGTTTTTGTAGCCAAAACCAGGAATGGCTGATTAAAACCAGGATTGGGTGATTAAATATAGAAGTGGAGCACGTGTTTCTATTAGGCTTTTCCTCTGATTGTTCCATTCCTGGTTTTGGCTACAAAAAATGCAACAGCACTCGTGTAAAAGTATGCAGCAAATACGCAGTGTGTGAACGCACCCTTAGTGTTTTGGCCGATAATCTGACCTCTTGTCAACAGTGCAGGTTACAGCTCTGCAAATACTGAGCTCAGCAGCCTGTGCACTGTCAACCTTCCCACATCACTGAGTTCATTGCCTAGCTACAGTGCTAACACGTGTTGCTGATGTGATGTCACCGAAACCACCAGTGGTATAACTTGAAGCTCATGGGCTCCAATACAAACTCCCCAACAGAGCCCCCAACTATCACAGGTTTTTAATAGTAATAGTCTTTTCATAAGGGCCAAAGGGACATTTTGGACTCTACATGCTCCAGGGCCCAGGTGAGATTGCAACCCCTACCCTACTACAGTTATAGCCCTGGCAACAACTAATAGACTGAGACTGGAGCAGCAGTGAGGAGCTGGTGTTGGGCCCAAGGTAGGTGAGTAGCTTTCGAGTTTGTTATAATAGGCATTTTGCAAAGTTTGTGTCTGCTTTAAAGATTGTGGACAAACTCATTTAACTCTCATTTCCCTTCTTTGGCCCTATTAAAATAAAAAACTTATACTCACTTCCAGCACCAGTAACATTCCAGCACTGCTGGCTCTCGAATTGCCAGGGCTCACATGAAGTTGTGATGTCACATGAGCTCCATGACCAATAACTGACGGCTTTCTTGTCCTTCGGACATATGAGTTAATCAACAGGTAATGAGAGCTGACGCTGTCGCTCACTTCCTGTTGCTTACGCGAAGGGGGGGAGAATAAGGCCGTCAGTTATTGGGCACATGGCCTGCGTCACATCACAACATCACGTGAGCTCCATGAAGAAAAGGACTGGCACCAATGGAATGGTCTGGGCACTGGAGGTGAGTATATGTTTTTTTATTATAATGTGGCCAAAACAGGAAGGATGGGAGTGAAAAGAAGCCCACATGATTTATTTTATTTTATTGGTAAGTATCTTAGTGAGATCTTAAAGCTCAATCCCCTCTCACCATTTACCATGCATGATGAAATGGAATGGTGGTGGAAATAAATAAAAACATCATGTCGTGATTTTGAACAGGAATCCATTGTGAAGCCCCTTGAAGTTAGGGATGATGTAACAATAAGCCTCCTCCCTTCTTCTAGGGCCTCATTCAGACATCCATGATCAACGTACATATTTTATTGGTGTTCTTCATTGATTGAACACTGTGTGTCTGCAAAAAAGAAATCACGGTGATGTGTCCGATTTTAATCCTAGTCAAGGATCACATTTACACAAACAAGTCTTTAGGTCCATGAAAAATCACTGACAGTGCACTTCTTCATCTGTGTGCTGTCCGGTTTTAATACAGTAAATTTCTTAATTCCTCAGTTGTCATTAATCATGGGACCTAAGAGGTTGAACTCTGACACCAACTTTAATGCTTGATGCCAAAGACTGTCTGTAAGAGCCCGGATGTTGGGATTTATTGGCACGGAGCATGGCAATCTCCTTTCCAATATCTGCTGATGGAGATCATAAAAAGTCTCTTGATTTGTTGGTGTAAACACCTATGTGTAGACAATACAGGGTTAACTAGATAATTGTTGAAAGTTCTTTTTATTAAATATCCAATTCCTATAAAATGTTTTACCATTTTACAGGGAATCTGTCAGCAGGGTTTTCTATGTAAGCTGAGGAAAACATGCTGCAGGGGTTAAACTAAAAGCAACTGTGCCTCTCTTTTCAGAGTGTGTGCTATTGTTTACTTATCACCTGGTGATTACCATTACAGGACTACTCTGTCACATGAATGGCGGGCCAATGTGCCCCCTCCTGTGATTGACACCTCACTATCAATGTACAATGTCTATAGAGAGCCTCGTGTGGGCGGGGGCAGCTCTCCCAGCTGTGCTGTGTTGCTAAAATTAAATGCCCTCTGTCCAAAGCTACAAGCACAAAATGGCTGTATCAGATAGACTAGAAACAAGCATCTTCTTTCGGTAGAACCTTGAGAAAACCTGACAGCCTTTCACCCCTATACAGGGATTTGGTTTTGAGTCCAGGAGCTTGCTGCGTAAGAATGAGTGAAACAGCCCTGGCTCACATCACAAACTCAATTCCTCCAGCAATGCTTTAGGAGTGCTGACCGTCTAAGGAGGAAAACCTGTACACCAGAAAACTTCATTCTCTATAAATGTATGCTGAGAACGTACATGTACAACTCTGCCCTCCACCTTGACAAACAGACCTACTTCACCACCCTGATCTCCTCACTATCCAACAACCCAAATAAACTCTTTGAGACACTTCACTCTCTCCTCGATCCTAAAATGCAGGCCCCTTTCTCTGACCTCTGTGCTGATGATCTGACTTCTTAGGCTGGCTTCACATTAGCGTTTGTGTCTGCATGCTGATCGCATGCAGACACAAACGCAGTGTAAAGCAGGGCCATTTTGATGTGTCCGCAGCGGAGAATGTCCGCCTGCGGACACATCACTGTGCAGCCCGGCAGCCAATCAGCGGTGTCCGGGGGCGGAGATCAGCGCCGGAGATCTCCGCCTCCCGGCCGCCGGTAAGCTCCGGGACATGTCGGCGGGGAGAAACAGCTGATTTGACAGCTGTTTGAATCTCCCGCGCCGACACCGAGAGGAGATGTCGGCGCGGGAAGATTCAAACAGCTGTCAAATCAGCTGTTTCTCCCCGCCGACATCGCTACCAGATTATCGGCGGCGGGGATGAAGAGATCAGCAGAGGCTGAGCTGATCTCCCGGTGGCCGTCGGTGATCTCCTGTGACATCACCGCCGGCCACCGGGAGATTTTTCAATGGGTCTGCAGCGTTCTCCTGCGCTGTCAAGCGCAGAACACTGCGGACCCATTGAAGCCAATGCATTTTTTGTGCGCTTGGGGACGCTTGCTGATTTTCCAAGGTCCCCAAGCGCACAAAAAAACCCAACATGCTGCGTCCCGGAACATGCTGGACACCGGAAGGAGCAGATATCGTCCGCATCCGCACCCGAACGCAGCAAACGCAGGCACCATGCGTTCCTATGTTAAACATAGGAACGTAGTGCGCATGCGTTTGACTGCGTATGGGAACGCAGCAATACGCTGCCTTCCCATACGCAAATGTGAAGGCAGCTTTACTTCAGTAAGAAAAAAGAAAGCATCCATCAGGAAATCAACTCCCAACCTCAAATCACTGTTGCCCCTATCTCTCCCACATTTCCTCCGGCTCACTCTCCACATTTGACCCAGTCACAGAAGGAGAAGAAGTCTCCAGGCTCCTCTCTTCCTCTCACCCAACCACATGCACTGCTGACCCCATCCCCTTACACCTACTCCAGCCTCTCTCTCCAGTGGTCACCACTCACCTTACCAAAATCTTCACTCTTTCCCTCTCTTCTGGCATCTTCCCCTCCTCCTTTGAACACTGTATCGTTACTCTGTTATTAAAGAAAACTTCTTTCGACCCATCCTGCACAAACAACTACAGACCAGTATCTAATCTCCCCTTCATCTCTAAACTCCTGGAGTGCCTGGTCTACTCCCGCCTCACCCGTTACCTCTCCACTCACTCTCCACTGATTACAGTCTGGTTTCCGCCCCCTACATTCTACAGAAACTGTCTTACCAAAGTGACCAATGACCTTCTGACAGTAAAACGTAATGGTGACTACTCTCTACTTATCCTTCTCTGCAGCCTTTGACACTGTTGACTACCATCTCCTACCTTCCATGCTGCACTCCATCGGCATTAAGGACATTGTTGTCTCCAGGTTCTCTTCCTATCTGACTGACCGCTCTTTCAGTGAATCATTTGCTAGCTCCACTTCCTCCCATCTTCCTCTCACTATTGGGATCCCTCAGGGTTCAGTCCTTGGACCTCTTCTCTCTCTACACGGCCCCAATTGGACAGACCATCAGCAGATTTGGCTTTCAGTACCATCTTTATGGTGATGACACACAACTATACACTTCCTCCCCTGACCTTACCCTCGCTGTATTACAGAACACCAATGACTGTCTAACCGCAGTTTCCAATATCATGTCTGCTCTCTATCTGAAACTCAACGTTTCCAAAACTGAACTTCAGCACCCGCCCTCCACTAACCTCCCTAAATCTGATATCTCACTCTGTGTGTGTGGCACCATGATAATGCCTAGGCAGAAAGCTTGCTGTTTGGGTGTTATGTTTGACTTTGATCTTTCCTTCACCCCATATATACAATCTCTCGCCCGCTCTTGCCGCTTGCACCTCAAGAACATCTCTAGAATTTGCCCATTTCTCACCTTGGAAAGCACAAAAACTCTCACTGTAGCCCTGATTCACTCCCGCTTTGACTATTGTAATTTTCTTTTAGTTGGCCTCCCCGTGCTAGACTCACCTCTCTCCAGTCCATCCTTAATGTAGCAGCCAGGATCACCTATCTAGCTAACCGTTACTCGGACACTTCCTCTCTATGCCAGTCATTACACTGGCTGCCTATACACTATAGGATCCAATTCAAATTGCTTGTTCTCACCCACAAAGCTCTTCAGAGTGCATCACCTCCTTATATCTCCTCCCTCATCTCTGTCTATCACGCAACCTATTCTCTTCGCTCTGGAAGTGACTTTAGACTCACTTCTGCATTAATCTGAACCTCCCACTCTCGGCTCCAAGACTTCTCCCGAACTGCACCAATCCTCTGGAATGCTCTACCCTAAGAAATTAGGTCTATCCACAACTTTACATAGTTTCAGGTGATCCTTAAAAACACATCTTTTTAGGGCGGCCTATCATGATTCCTAGTCAAAGTCATCTAGACATAGCCTATCCACCCCACCAGTTTTAAATGCATCACAAATAATGGTTGGTGGCCACGTATACTGCACCTATCTGTTCCCCATCTCCTCAAGTTGACTATTCCATCATTTTAAATTAGCACCTGTACTTTGTGTCACCCCCACCTCATTGTTAGGTTGTAAGCTCTTATGAGCAGGGCTGTCATTATTTTGCTTTAATTATTGTATTTTTCTGATAACTGTTTCTTATGATTGTTTGAATATGAACCTCTGAATTGTGAAGTGCTGTGGAATATGTTGGCGCTATACAAACAAAGATTATTAATATGTTGCTGTCAGATGACATAGCAAAAACCTGCTTACAGATTACCTTTAAGAATAAATCAAATTAAATTATAGGACCACTTTACATGCTCAACATCACCACCTGTAACCCATTCACCTCCCTTAACAATATTTTAGTAGTCTGTCGGAATATATCATATAATTGGAAGTCTTGTAGTACATATAGTAAGTTGAGAATGGAATGGTTTTAGGAGATGGTAAGACATTTGCCAGCTGTATCACGGACACGCAAGAACTTGGGAAAATCCCCTTAAACCCTTCTTTTGCCCCCGAGGAGCTCATATGTGAAGCTTCTGCATCTGAACCATCTATAAAGAATAGTTGGGAAATGAATATATTGGAATCTTATTCATTTTTCACGATGTGAGTTTTCTAGTGAAACCATAAAACTCTGATGTTTGCGTTGTTAGTTTTCTTTGTAGGGAAAACTGATGGGACAGACGCTCTGTGAATAAATCATTGTCTGGTGTTTGGCTCTTTTAATGTGGTGGATTCAGCTCTGGGCGATGTGAGCTTGTAGATGCATAGGATAAATTGCGCACAGGAAGGAAGCAGAGATTTTATTCATGATGTGCCAGCTTTGGATTAATGACAAGCAATATGCGTCTACATGCAAATGAGAAATCTGCTTCAAAAGTCCAACATTAATTTCTCCCGAAATATACAAAAAGTTATTATTTGTTACTTTCTCTAAATACAGAGGGTGCAATATGACAACAAATAGCCTGGGGCAACTAAAAGTCACAGATCCAATTGTGATCCTTCTGGTCTCGGCAGGGTAGTGGTGTACATGTTAGGAGGTGGCTGATGTCAGAGAACGATTCCTGCCCCTAAAGACTGTTTAATGCTTTTATATGTCGTTACATGCCTTTACTTTATATATATACATATGTATTTGGTTTAGATAATGCTGTATTGCTAACTACCTCTAGGGGTCACTTGTCCATATTAGATGAACATGGGGCTTAGAAAGCAGACCTAAGTAGTTAAAGTTAAGCCGGCCCACTAGAAGGGATATATAATATACAGAATTTCCTGGTTCGGTGCTCCTGTTTTGGAATTGTTGGTAAAGGGTACATTCAGAACAAGAATAGAAAGTTTCCTGAGGCTGCTGTGACATGCCCACCTAGGGCCGTGGGGTACTTAGACCTGAATTGGACAGTTCTTTGGGAAGGTCATGAGGCTGTGACCCGATTCCGTAGCCCTGGCAGTGTCAATAAATAGGGGGGGGGGAAAGGGTATGGTGTATGGGATTTAGCGTGATGCCACCCGTGGTTTTGGCAATGAGGGATGGATGGCTGACGTTGCAGAACAGATCCTTTAGGGCCATTGAGATTGCAGCTGAGATGGTGTTGCTCTCCACGGGTAGAGCGGATGGCCCCAGGGCAGCTGTAAAGTCTCGGTTGGGGCGGCGAGGTGGTAAATAACTTGGAGGACACAGCTAGGTGCAGTCTTTAAGCTTTTACTCACTGTTTCAACAAGTATCTGGTGTTTCTAGCAACCTACGGGGTGTGCGCCTCTGGTCAGGGGCTCCAGCCAACTCTTGGATAATTTGGGGAAAAGTCAACCAGGACCCCCTTCTGGTGTTCCTTCCCGGGTCGTCTCTCTGCGCTGGCTCACACACTCCTACCCCATGCCTTGCACTCAGTGTCCCGATCAAGAAGCCCCGGGTCATGACGGGCAACGTCTTCCTATTCCCCTTTACCGTCTACGGCCACCTTTTCGGCGATTAAGTGTGGATTCGGGTTGTTGCACTTGAAGTCCCCAGGACATCTCTCTCACACGTCCTCTCATGTCAGGCTCCTGATACCAACTCTCCCGTTCTCCTCTCACCTATGTTCATCCGTTCTTCTTGTCTCTCCACTTCTTGCTCCCATTTGTCTCTCTTGTCCACCCGCACCCCCTACAGTGCTGTGTAAACTAATTGTGACAAAGTAAGTCTTTACTTGTTTTTCTTGCATTACTTTTACTATTGCTGATAAGTGTGTTATCAGTTCTTGGTGTCGTTTTCCTTTTTCTTCCACATTTCTCTTTTTGTTTTGGAGAAAACGATCCAGTTTCATTGTGTGTGCGAATTATTCTTGAAACGGTAAATTTTCCAATAGCAACGGTGGAAGTGATTTCTCTTACAGTCAGACTTGTATGTTCATTAAGAGTAATAATTCTAGACCTCTTCCGTGGAGTAACATCCATTTTTACAGGCACAAATCACACTGAGAGAAATAGTACACTGAACCACTCCTCACAGAAACAAGCTCTCAACTGAAGCTGAGGGGGCAGCTAGGTGTTATTTTCTGACTAAAACCAGTCAAACCACATTTTGTTACTCAAGGTTGTACACTCACAGCTGTTCAAAGCAGTTAACACTAGTTTGAATCACTGACTGATAACCCCAACTTACGATTTTACTTAAAAAATGCTTGGTTCCAATTAATTTGCACAGCACTGTACCTATCTCCCCTCCAGCCTGGGATGGGGCCCTCCCTGAACAGGGTCTACCGAATCCCCGACCCAGATTGTGTGTAGTGTTGGATACGGGTGTATGTGTGGCACCCCAGCAGGGATTGCCACAGGACCCACCAGTACAGGGAGGGATGTACACCTTGGCACACACAGCACCCAACACTTCAAACCCTAGGTCTGGAGACGGAGCTCTACTTGCTGCCTTAAGCAAGATCCCCTATAAAGATCCAGGTCTGAGGGAGGAGTCAGTTCAGTCAAGTTCAGTTGAGTTCAGACAGTAAGAAAGAACAGTTCAGTCAGTGAGCTAGGACTAAAGAGCCAAAATGAGCTAGTTGCTGGGACCAAGCCAGGCCCAGAACCAGGAAAGACTGATCCGAGCTGTGCAGCGCCCTAGGGAGAGGGACGGAGGCCAGTGGGAGACGTTAGGAAGAACAGAAGAAGCGAACATAGCTAGTTACCCTTAAAGTCAACCAAACACCTGCTATATTTTCATTTGTTGCAGAGAAATCCAGGAGGATTTAGTCCCCTGAGCTCAGGAGAATGTAAAGGCTCGAGCTAGACCAAAAGAAGGATCAGGGCCCTAAGAGATACAGGGATCCCAGGAAAAAGGTCTTTAATTTCAGCTTTTGGAGCAGACATCTGAGGAGAAAGAGCGGCAGATCAAGCTTCAGGCAGATCTCACCCCAACCATCGCACACACTGGCAGAGGAGGCCTCACAACTCTCAAAGGTGGATGTCCCAAACTGCACCGGCCACCTGGTTACCCTCCTGGACCGTACCTGTTACCCGAGATCAGTAAAAAGGTACTGAAACAAAGACTATTGTGTGTGTGCCTGATTCACCGCCGTCGCCTGCAGTGCATTCACAGAACCGAAAACTACTATTCCTCTAATCCACACCGCTGCCCTATGGTAAAGCTCCACCTGTGGGGAGCTGTACTACCACTGCTGCATTACCATCACCTCAGTGGTCGGCTGCAGCGCTGGTAACCACATTACCAGGTACCACAGGTGGCGTCACGTTTAACCCCTATCCTTATTCCCCTTTCTCCGCAATCCCCAAAAATTGAGTGCCCAGGGCACGGAACTGGGAACCGACCAGCCGTGATTCCCTCCCCCACCATCCCGGTTCCGAGTAACCCCTTCCCTGCCAGCCCAACTCATGTGGATCTTGATCACTGTCCTCCCCCTTACCCGAGAATGGGCCACCACACCTCTGGCTGAGGTGCAGTACCTCTGTGGCGGCTGGACCCATAGCAGTGCCACAGCTGGAATAGAGAGAAGTCAGTATTAAGAAAGGAAGGGAAGGCCATGCCCTTGCCACGGTACATGCTGAAGGAGGAATAGTAAGGGACCAATAGCTATACTTCATCTGGCAAGTATGGAGAGAGAACTAGCGATAGTGCAGCTAACTCCAAAAAGAGATAGCCAGAAACTTCTTATAAGGCTGAAACTGTGAGCCCCGTCAAATTTGCTGGGTGAATCTACTTCCACCGTAGTGAAACACATCAACCTATTGAGAGGGAAGTCGGGGGAAGAGCCGAGCCCATCCTTACTCTGGGAGCTTGGAGGTTAGACTGCAGCTTAGTGACAGGACGGGTTATGGTAATGATGGTGAAGACAAGAAAGTGAATGAAGTGTACAGAGGAATGCACAAGCATGTACTGTCTATTGTGGACTTTGTTACCAGTAAATTACTTAAAGTTTTTCGTGTTGTGGACTAATACTTTGTGAATGTGCATAAGGAACCCTGCAGATGAAGCTGTCCCGGAGTCAGGAAATACTGGATCAATGGGATAAAGTGAATGATCTTCCACAATCTTTGTATGTGGCAAGCTGGAATAAGAGAGCCCAAACCCACGACCAGGATGACTACTACAACCCCCACCACATCTGACCCCACCATGGCCGTACCCGCCCATGCTGTGCCCGCCCCTGCCATGCCTTGTGCTGCTTTAGCCACTGGTCGGTGGGCAGCCACACCCTGCCTTGGTGGCCCAGTCCTCAGCCCCTGCAGCTGGCGGGTGTTGGTAAGGTTGCATCTCCTGCCTCCCACTAGACCCCTTGCATGCCCGCCATGCAGCATATAATTGATTGTTCTTTCTTCAGACTAAGGGGCCGATTCATCAAGGCTTTTATGCCGGAATGTAAAAGCTTTGAAAAGTAAATTTTTTTGTTGCCACAACTCCATTTCGCCTCAGTTTGCAGCGGCTTCGCCAAAGTGTGCAGAGAGTGACAATGTCCACCATAAAAGTCATTAAAAAGTCAGTATTACTTATGCTAGAAATGCTACTCCAGTGAGTGGCTCGCAAAGCATTTCTGTGAGGCTTGTCCCACAGAAGAAGTGACAAATTTATTAGGTGTCATGCTCTCTTAGTTAATTTGGTGCATTATACTCCCTAGAGCTTTTGCCAGTCTTAAAGGGAATCTATCAGCAGGTTTTTGCTCCCTAATCTGAGAGCAGCATGTGGTAGACAAAGAAATTCTGAAACCAACGATGCTGCTGCCATTCTGTCGCAATCAAATCATTTCGTTTTAGGCATGTAGTAGAGCTGGGAGAGCTGTCCCTGCCCACACTAGGCTCTCCATAGAGATTGTGCAATGACAGTGAGGTGTAGTCAAGGTACCTTTACACGCCGCCACTGCGGGTTAGCAACTGCCTGGCAATGGGGACTTTTGTGCTGTTGCCCTGAAATTGCTACGAAATGGAGGCGTGTAAATTGGGAAGTTGATTGCGTTACCCGCTGTTGATTCAAATACCTGTTGCTCAGCCGTGCTCAAAAACCCAAGACAACACAAAGGCACAATTGCCATGGTAGTGGCGTCTAAACGGGGCCCACCTAGTGAATTCCCAGGGCGTGCCACAGCATGCTGGAATACCGCGCCCCATCAGCGATGATTGGTGGGGGCTACTGTGTAACTATTGGTGACTGATCCACTTAGTTCTCTACTGTCCACTCCCCATAGGATGTATATTCATGTCACATATTCACATTGCTGCACAGGAGATCAGTAGGGGGGGCTTTATTCTTCTCTTTGTTCTCTCTGTTTGCAGCAAAACAAGAGATCAAATAAATGCAGAATCTGTCACAGGACAGCAGGGATACCGGCTTAGAGAAACAAATGGAGTAGATGTTTTATGTAGATCAGGTAAGGCAGATGTGTACCTGTAATCTCTCCCTCCCTCGTCTCCTCATCAGAAGCTCCTAAATGAAACTGAAATGTGACAGGCAGAGCAGGGGGAGGGGGAGGAGAGATCTGCCTAAGGGCGGCTTCACACTGCGGTCAGGTCTGGTATGGGGCTATCAGGGATGATAACTTGGATCAGCACACAGAACTAGAGGGCTAATTTGCCCTCTGGTCCGGTGTGTAGCCGCACGCAGCTGCTGCCCCTGATAGGTCTGGACCGCGGCTAGCTCGCCGAAGGAGTGAATAATGAATGAACTAGCCGGACTAATCGGCTGTGAAAAGAATGGACAGGACTTATACAGCTGCCTGCAGGGTGTGAAAATGCTTATAGCATAGAAACTAGAAAGTGTGCAGTAATGATTTTACATTTTTTTAAAAGGTCTGACCAGGCCCTATTCAAGGGTAGTATTAGTATCATACTAAAAAATTATCTGATAGAGTCTCTTTAAAAAGTAACTGAAATTTCTTATATATAACTATTGATCAGGCATTGCAAAAGTAGGCATTCGCATAATACACGTCACTACAATATTTTGTATTTTCTCTGCATCATGCTGGTGTTTTAATACCCAGTTCAAGCTTCCTTTAGAAACACCTTTCAACTGCTGCTCAGCAAGATCCGTGCTGCTCAGCAAGATCTGTGTGCGGGACCTTCCGTCTCTCACTATAAGGGAGGGAGCTTATACAGGGAAAGCCCTGTACACAGATTGCTTGCATGTAGTGTATAGATCTTGCTTAGCAGCAGTTAAAAGTAGCTTCAAAAGGAGCTTGACTTAGGCATTAAAACAACACTGCAGCACAGTGCTTCAGAATGTAGGAGGCAAAATTAGCTAATGAAGTATTGTTGTGACTGAGCCCTACTACTCACAAGGAGATTAACAAATCAGAGATGTTAAAGTTACAATCCACAGGACCCTATATCTAGGGGGAGCCCTAAATCTAACTCTGGTTTGTCGCTGCTTCCTCGACGAGGTTGGCAGCCTAATATTACACAATTGTGCCCCCATGTCGCCTGACACTGAATGTCCTTAATTTCACCCTCAACTATAAGCAAAGTGTAACACGAAGCAGCAATAATAATAAAGGACTTCAACACAAGCTGTTGGCTAAAGATGTTGTCACACAGTGATACAGGGAAGATGGAGGAAAATTGAATAAGCCGAAAAAGACTAACGAAATATGTGAAAAAAACCCAAATCCTAAATGTAACAGAATAGGAAGAATGATGGGAAGGGGAACACACAAACAAACTGCAAGAGTTGGGACTTCAAACATCCATCTACCTTGGAATATAGCAATCAATGAATGCATGTGCATGGTGAGAATAAATAGCCCCTCCCAAGATGTGATAGGGCAAAAAAACAAGAAAGTGAAAACACCTGAATAGAAATGACAGAGTAAAGTCAAACAAAGGAAAGGAAAGACAAGAGAACTATCAGCAACAAACTATGGTCCAACAAAGGCTTATCAATAATTATATATTTAAAAGTTTACTGTTTCAATTCTAAAACTCTTGTTGCTTGCAGCCGTCACTAAGGGAAGCTAAAAAGCTTACTGTACAGTGTATTTTTTATTTTGAGAAAATTTGAAAGTATAAATCTTAAGCAACAAATTTCAGGTTTAAAGGGGTTGTCCGGGCTTATTTTTTATTTCATATTTATATCTAGGCTGCAAAATGTTGACAATCTGCAATATACATGTTGTCAACATTTTGCAGGGTTTCCTAGATATAACACATTTACTGATGGCAGAGAGTGTCCAGGGGGTGTGATTGTGCATACTGGTCGTTTACACCTACTCTAGCACAATCACACCCCCTCCCCTATACCTAGTATGGCCAGCCACCCCCAGGCCATACATGCCCGCCCCTTGCCCACTAAACACTATGTAATGAAACCACCCCCAGGGCTCCTACAGGCCGCCCCAGCCCCTAAATCACCACCCACCCTCTGCAAAACAGCGGTCCCCAGTGCACTGATACAAGGTGCCGAAACCGCTGCTGTGAAAGCGATTCCGGCACACTGTGTCAGTGCAGCAGGGGACCCGCTGCATATCTGTGCCGCTCACCCGACATTGTCCTGTGCAGCCGGTCCCGGTCCGCCTTGGTCCCGGTCCGCCCTGGTCCCGGTCTGCCCTGGTCCCGGTCCGCCCTGGTCCCGGTCCGCCCTGGTCCCGGTCATCTGCAGGCGGGCTCTCCACACTGCAGCCGGGCTCCACACTGCAGCCGTATCTGTGCTGTGTGTGTGGAGCGGTGCCCGGCGCCTGATCTCCCCAGACCTCCAGTACCATAGAGCTGGTGGAGCGGTTTAGAGAGGACCGCTCCACAGCCTCTGCTCTATTGTACTGGAGGTCTGGGGAGATCAGGCGCCGGGCACCGCTCCACACACACAGCACAGATACGGCTGCAGTGTGGAGCCCGGCTGCAGTGTGGAGAGCCCGCCTGCAGATGACCGGGACCAGGGCGGACCGGGACCGGCTGCACAGGACAATGTCGGGTGAGCGGCACAGATATGCAGCGGGTCCCCTGCTGCACTGACACAGTGTGCCGGAATCGCTTTCACAGCAGCGGTTTCGGCACCTTGTATCAGTGCACTGGGGACCGCTGTTTTGCAGAGGGTGGGTGGTGATTTAGGGGCTGGGGCGGCCTGTAGGAGCCCTGGGGGTGGTTTCATTACATAGTGTTTAGTGGGCAAGGGGCGGGCATGTATGGCCTGGGGGTGGCTGGCCATACTAGGTATAGGGGAGGGGTGTGATTGTGCTAGAGTAGGTGTAAACGACCAGCTTGCACAATCACACCCCCTGGACATTCTCTGCCAGCAGTAAATGTGTTATATCTAGGAAACCCTGCAAAATGTTGACAACATGTATATTGCAGATTGTCAACATTTTGCAGCCTAGATATAAATATGAAATAAAAAATAAGCCCGGACAACCCCTTTAAGATTGTATCTCCAACTCAGGAGATTGAGAGCTTTGTTATTTTTCCTAAAAATAGCCAATGTGCCATAAGTGTCCAAGATGGAAATACCCGTCTGGTTCATTACATACTCGCTCCATTCCTATATCTATGTACAATAGACCATAGACTAAGGAATGCAAAAAAAAGAAAAAAATATGGACATCCTCCACATATTCTTTTTTTCTTTAGACTGTTAATTTCATATTATTTTCTGCTTTCAGAGAATGTAGCCCAACCAGCTCTAAATTACATACGTGGACTATTTTAATATAATGTTCAGTTGGTGTAGCAGACCAGAAATGCAAGGTAAGCACTAATTAAACATGCCTGCCTGATTCTAACCACAGCTCTTTTTTACCGCACCGCTATTATGGGATATCAAAATGAATGCGAAGAATGGTAAAAGCTACTTGACCCTTGAGTTGTTTGTCTGTTCTAATGGCTGCGTACCACTACAGATCTGTTGATTTTGGTAGAACGTCCAAATCGTTCCTTGGTCAGTTTGTCTACAACAGTTATAAACTAGTGGCGTTTTATGGACTACTTGGCCTTTATTAGTCAGGGTTTTGCTGAGGACAAGTCAGTATAATAAACAATTTATAAATTCTTTTGCTAAAAATGAGAATTTTAACAATATCTGAGTGGTGAAGTCAGGACTGTAAATGTGAAAAAGAAAGGGATTGCCTTATTCTAACCTTGGGTTTTCCCCTAAATGTTATTATATGAATGTAATTAGTATAGATGAAAATTATAAAATTTTTAATGATTTATAAGTCACTTTGGACACATTATATGAATAGAAAAATCCCTAGAAAAGGACATTATAGTAAGAAGAATAGAAAGAACAAGGTGAGGAGGTAGACCAGCAACCCAATGGCTTGATACGGCCAAGTTAACAGCGGAGAAGACCTAGGTGGACCTAAATATGCTTAGAGAAGACCTTAATGGACCTGTCTAGGCTTGCAGAAGACCCTTGTGGACCTATCTAGGCTAGGATAACACCCTCGTAGACCTATCAAGGATTGGATATGACACTGGTGGACCTATCTAGGCTGCACAAGATCGATCTTCCTACAGATCCATCAAGTCACCATGGTTCAAGATCGAACTGAAGGCTGATAAATATTAATTATAAGTCACTTGAGGCCTTTTTCCAACCTGTTGCTTCAGTTAGTCCTTATCCAGTATCAGTTCTGCCTGCAACCAGTTTTGTGTCTGCCAATGTCCCTGAACTCTTGTATATGTCCTGTCTAAGCTTCTGGATCTGTTGTGTCTGTGTCCTGTCCTGGTACCAGACTGCGTCCTCCCCCTAAAGTCCTGTGTCCTGCACCTGCCAGTCTGTGTCCTGTACCTGCCAGCCATTGTCCTGCACCTGAAGCCCTGTTTCCAGCACCTCAAGCCCTGTGTCCTGCACCTGAAGTCCAGTGTCCTGCACCTGCCAGCCTGTGTACTGCACCTGCCAGCCTGTGTCCTGTATCTGCCTGTATGTATTCTACTCCTGCCAGCCTGTGAAGTCCTGTGTCCTGCACCTGACATCCAGTGTCCTGCACCTGCCAGTCTGTGCACCGAACCTGAAGTCTTGTGTCCTCACCTCAAGTCCTGTATCCTGCACCTGCCAGCCTGTGTCCTGTACCAGAAGTCCTGTGTCCTGTACCAGAAGTCCTGTGTCCTGCACCTGAAGTCCTGTATCCTGCACCTACCAATCTGTGTCCTGCACCTGAAGTCTTCTGTCCTGCACCTAAAATCCATGGTCCTGCACCTGCCAGCCTGTGTCCTGTACCTGAAGTCCTGTGTCCTGCACCTGAGTCCTGTGTCCTGCACCTGAAGTCCTGTGTCCTCACCTGAAGTCCTGTGTCCTCCACCTGAAGTCCTGGTCCTGCACTTGAAGTCCTGTGTCCTGCTACTGAAGCCTGTGTCCTGCACCTGAAGTCTTGTGTCCAGACCTGAAGTCCTGTGTCTGCACCTGAAGTCCTGTGTCCTGCAGTCTGTTCAGACCTGGCTTGTCCACTGCCTGTGTCTGCCCTGAAGTTGTTGTGTCCTGCACCTGAAGTCCTGAGTCCTGCACTTAAGTCCTGTTCCTGTACTTGAAGTCCTGTGTCCTGCACCTACCAGCACTGTGTCCTGCACCTGATCAGCTTGTGTCCTGCACCTGAAGTCTTCTGTCCTGCACTGAAGTCCTGTGTCCTGCACTTACCAGCCTGGTCCTGATTAACTGTTCTGCACCTGAACCTGTTTCACTGAATCTGTGTCCTACCTGAAGTCCTGTGTCCTGCACCTGCAAGTCCTGTGTCCTGCACCTGACCAGCCTTGTGTACCTAGTACCTGTCCATGCAGCTGTTGTCCTGCACCTGAAGTCTGTGTCCTGCACCTTGAAGTCTGTGTTGCACCTGACTTAGTGTCCACTGCTTTCCTGCACCTGAAGTCTGTGTTCTCATGCATCCTAACCCTCCCTGTGTCCCACTGAGTCCTGTGTCCTGCACCTAAGCATGTTCCTGCACAGTACGCTGTGTCCTGCACCTGAAAGTCTCCTGCATCCAGCCTGTGTCCTGCACCTGACCAGCCTGTGTCCTGCACCTACAGTCTGTGTCCTGCACCTGAAGTCCTGTGTCCTGCACCTGAAGTCCTTTGTCTCGTACCTGAAGTGCGTGTCCTGACCTGCAGCCTGTGTCCTGCACATGAAGTCCTGTGTCCTGCACCTGAAGTCTTGTGTCCCGCACATGAAGTCCTGTGTCCTGCACTTACCAGCCTGTGTCCTGTACCTGAAGTCTTCTGTCCTGCACCTTGAAGTCCTGAGTCCTGCACTTGAAGTCCTCTGTCCTGTACTTGAAGTCCTGTGTCCTGCACCTGCCAGCCTGTGTCCTGCACCTGACGTCTGTGTCCTGCACCTGAAGTCTTCTGTCCTGCACCTGAAGTCCTGAGTCCTGCACTTGAAGTCCTCTGTCCTGTACTTGAAGTCCTGTGTCCTGCACCTGAAATCCTTTGTCCAGTACCTGAAGTGCAGTGTTCTGCACCTGCCAGCCTGTGTCCTGCATCTACCAGCCTGTGTACTGTACTGCTCCTGAAGTTTTCTGTCCTGCACCTGAAGTCCTGAGTCCTGCACTTGAAGTCCTCTGTCCTATACTTGAAGTCCTGTGTCCTGCACCTACCAGCCTGTGTCCTGCACCTGAAGTCCTTTGTCCCGTACCTGAAGTGCAGTGTCTAGCACCTGCTAGCCTGTGTCCTGCACCTACCAGCCTGTGTACTGTACTGCATCTGAAGTCTTCTGTTCGCACCTGATGTCCTGTGTCCTGCATTTGCCAGCCTTGTCCTGCACCTGACATCTTGTGTCCTACACCTGCAGCATGTTGTCCTGCACTGAAGTCCTGTTCCTGCACCTGAAGTCCTGTGTCCCGCACCTGAAGTCCTGTGTCCTGCACCTACCAGCATGTTTCCTGCACCTACCAGCCTGTGTCCTGCACCTGAAGTCCTGTGTCCTGCATCTACCAGCCTGTGTCTTGCACCTGAAGCCTTCTGTCCTGCACCTACCAGTCTGTGTCCTGCACCTGAAGTCCTGTGTCCTGCACCTGAAGTCCTTTGTCTTGTACCTGAAGTGCAGTGTCCTGTACCTGCCAGCCTGTGTCCTGCACATGAAGTCCTGTGTCCTGCACCTGAAGTCTTGTGTCCCGCACATGAAGTCCTGTGTCCTGCACTTACCAGCCTGTGTCCTGTACCTGAAGTCTTCTGTCCTGCACTTGAAGTCCTGAGTCCTGCACTTGAAGTCCTCTGTCCTGTACTTGAAGTCCTGTGTCCTGCACCTGCCAGCCTGTGTCCTGCACCTGACGTCCTGTGTCCTGCACCTGAAGTCTTCTGTCCTGCACCTGAAGTCCTGAGTCCTGCACTTGAAGTCCTCTGTCCTGTACTTGAAGTCCTGTGTCCTGCACCTGAAATCCTTTGTCCAGTACCTGAAGTGCAGTGTTCTGCACCTGCCAGCCTGTGTCCTGCATCTACCAGCCTGTGTACTGTACTGCTCCTGAAGTTTTCTGTCCTGCACCTGAAGTCCTGAGTCCTGCACTTGAAGTCCTCTGTCCTATACTTGAAGTCCTGTGTCCTGCACCTACCAGCCTGTGTCCTGCACCTGAAGTCCTTTGTCCCGTACCTGAAGTGCAGTGTCTAGCACCTGCTAGCCTGTGTCCTGCACCTACCAGACCTGTGTACTGTACTGCATCTGAAGTCTTCTGTTCTGCACCTGATGTCCTGTGTCCTGCATTTGCCAGCCTGTGTCCTGCACCTGACATCTTGTGTCCTACACCTGCCAGCATGTGTCCTGCACCTGAAGTCTGTGTCCTGCACCTGAAGTCCTGTGTCCCGCACCTGAAGTCCTGTGTCCTGCACCTACCAGCATGTTTCCTGCACCTACCAGCCTGTGTCCTGCACCTGAAGTCCTGTGTCCTGCATCTACCAGCCTGTGTCTTGCACCTGAAGCCTTCTGTCCTGCACCTACCAGTCTGTGTCCTGCACCTGAAGTCCTGTGTCCTGCACCTGAAGTCCTTTGTCTTGTACCTGAAGTGCAGTGTCCTGTACCTGCCAGCCTGTGTCCTGCACATGAAGTCCTGTGTCCTGCACCTGAAGTCTTGTGTCCCGCACATGAAGTCCTGTGTCCTGCACTTACCAGCCTGTGTCCTGTACCTGAAGTCTTCTGTCCTGCACTTGAAGTCCTGAGTCCTGCACTTGAAGTCCTCTGTCCTGTACTTGAAGTCCTGTGTCCTGCACCTGCCAGCCTGTGTCCTGCACCTGACGTCCTGTGTCCTGCACCTGAAGTCTTCTGTCCTGCACCTGAAGTCCTGAGTCCTGCACTTGAAGTCCTCTGTCCTGTACTTGAAGTCCTGTGTCCTGCACCTGAAATCCTTTGTCCAGTACCTGAAGTGCAGTGTTCTGCACCTGCCAGCCTGTGTCCTGCATCTACCAGCCTGTGTACTGTACTGCACCTGAAGTCTTCTGTCCTGCACCTGAAGTCCTGAGTCCTGCACTTGAAGTCCTCTGTCCTATACTTGAAGTCCTGTGTCCTGCACCTACCAGCCTGTGTCCTGCACCTGAAGTCCTTTGTCCCGTACCTGAAGTGCAGTGTCTAGCACCTGCTAGCCTGTGTCCTGCACCTACCAGCCTGTGTACTGTACTGCACCTGAAGTCTTCTGTCCTGCACCTGATGTCCTGTGTCCTGCATTTGCCAGCCTGTGTCCTGCACCTGACATCTTGTGTCCTACACCTGCCAGCATGTGTCCTGCACCTGAAGTACTGTGTCCTGCACCTGAAGTCCTGTGTCCCGCACCTGAAGTCCTGTGTCCTGCACCTACCAGCATGTTTCCTGCACCTACCAGCCTGTGTCCTGCACCTGAAGTCCTGTGTCCTGCATCTACCAGCCTGTGTTGCATTTTTTGTGCGGACGAGACTGGGTGATTTGTGAGCGGGCATCCGCCTGCGCACAGATCACATATGGGAGTGAATGGGTGCGCAAGGTCATGCGCAGTCAAGCGCAGCACCGTGCACTCCCATTCTAAAGATAGGGACCTGCGGTGCTGCGCGTACATTGCGGCTCCCATCCGCAGAACGCTGCGGAGGGGAACGCTAATGTGAAAGCACCCTTAATCCCCTCCCACATCAGTGTAAGCTGGAACCCTTTTTTGATCCAGTGTGTCCATATCCAAATGCTCGTCCCCTCCTGGTTAAAGTAACATTTAATTGGGACGAACCAAACCCAAGTTACCACTGTTAGGACAAAGCTACAAGTGATATATTGTATTTCCAGCCATAAAAATATATTTTATTTTCTAATCAAGTCAACAGCCGCGATAACAAACCTAGTGGTGAGTACATTATCCAGTAAAGGGCCATTTCTCTAAAATAATTGCATAATCATTGAGGTCACGCATCTAAACAAGTTGACCCATGCTGTAATCTTTGCATAATTTATCTGCTCATATATCATACTTTTTCCCTGTATGACGATGATTACACAAAATTACTTCTTTTGTTTTATTTTTTTTTCAGTACAAGATGACAGGAAAAAGTAAATACACATAATTTATCATCCGTATCGGGGTCATTCAACGTTCATGGAATATACTAGAGAGGAGCCGATCGTCAGAGTCCTATTAAAATATACAGGCAGAAGTAAATATTTAATGGCGAGGCTAATTTACATGAGGAATTCTGGAAGATGTTTATGAGGATGATCATGTGAAAAACTAGCGGAGATTGAGACTTTTCTATTTACATGTCATCAACTATCAGCAAAGATTCTGATGTCCAAGATTTTCTTCCTTCTATGCTATCCCGTACATGCCAACTTCTATGTCCTGCTCGCCGACAGTTGTGGAGACTGTATAGATTGTTAGGGGAACCAGGTGTCAACGCTTGATTTTCTAGGGGTCACCATTTCTTCTTTGCCCTTAGTGTCAGGGACTCCTTTTTCCCCTTGTCGCCCTGTGCTGGGTGTCTCCCTACATGCACACGATTACAGGTTTCACTAATATGTCTTGTGGGAGAGATGCTTAATTAAATACCAGCTTAAAAAAAGTTGACCTAGAAATAAGAGTATAAGGGGGTTTTAGTAATATTTTGTTGACTCCTACTTTTTGAAACTACAAAAAAGGAACTTTACTTACCTTCTCTGCTCCTGTAATGCCTCTGCTCTTTGATTACAAACTGCATCTCTGACAAAATGTCAGCAATGCTGCAACCAATTACTGGACTCAGTGGCTCTACTGATGTTAGATGCCACAAGTTTATGATCCCAGTAATTGACTGCAGTGCTGTTGACATGACATCACCGAAGCAGTCTGTCAACAAAGACCAGAAGCAATGGTGAAGATCAGTTGCCTATCATCAAACATCAGACGCATTGGTGAAGACCAGTCACCTGTCATCAAAGACCAGAGGCGATTGTGAAGACCAGTTGCCTGTCATCAGAAACCAGAGGCTATGGTGAAGACCAGTTGCCTATCATCAAAGAGCAAAGGCAATGATGAAGACTAGTTGCCTATCATCAAAAAGCAGAGGCAATGTTGAAGACCTGCTGCCTATCATCAAAAAACAAAGGCAACAATGAAGACCAGTTGCCTGTCATCAAAAAGCAGAGACAGTGGTAAAAAACCAGTTGACTACCATCAAAGACAAGAGGCAATGGTGAAGACCGGTCACCTGTCATTAAAGACCAGAGGCGATTGTGAAGACCAGTTGCCTGTCATCAAAAAGCAGAGACTGTGGTGAAAAACCAGTTGACTACCATCAAAGACAAGAGGCAATGATGAAGACTAGTTGCCTATCATCAAAAAGCAGAGGCAATGTTGAAGACCTGCTGCCTATCATCAAAAAACAAAGGCAACAATGAAGACCAGTTGCCTATCATCAAAAAGCAGAGACAGTGGTAAAAAACCAGTTGACTACCATCAAAGACAAGAGGCAATGATGAAGACTAGTTGCCTATCATCAAAAAGCAGAGGCAATGTTGAAGACCTGCTGCCTATCATCAAAAAACAAAGGCAACAATGAAGACCAGTTGCCTATCATCAAAAAGCAGAGACAGTGGTAAAAAACCAGTTGACTACCATCAAAGACAAGAGGCAATGATGAAGACTAGTTGCCTATCATCAAAAAGCAGAGGCAATGTTGAAGACCTGCTGCCTATCATCAAAAAACAAAGGCAACAATGAAGACCAGTTGCCTGTCATCAAAAAGCAGAGACAGTGGTAAAAAACCAGTTGACTACCATCAAAGACAAGAGGCAATGGTGAAGACCGGTCACCTGTCATTAAAGACCAGAGGCGATTGTGAAGACCAGTTGCCTGTCATCAAAAAGCAGAGACTGTGGTGAAAAACCAGTTGACTACCATCAAAGACAAGAGGCAATGATGAAGACTAGTTGCCTATCATCAAAAAGCAGAGGCAATGGTGAAGACCAGTTGCCTATCATCAAAAAGCAGAGGCAATGGTGAAGACCAGTTGCCTATCATCAAAAAGCAGAGGCAATGGTGAAGACCAGTTGCCTATCACCAAAGAACAAAGGCAACGATGAGGACCAGTTTTCTATCATCAAAAAGCAGAGGCAGTGGTGAAAAAAATAGTTGACTACCATCAAAGACAAGAAGCAATGGTGAAGACCGGTCACCTGGCATCAAAGACCAGAGTCAATGGTGAAGAGTCAGACCAGTTGCTGAAGCAGGGAAAAATAAGTAAAGCTCTGTTTATTTTCATGATGTTGGGGCCTATGAAGTATGAAAACTAATTCATGAAAAATCCCTTTAATATTAGATATCAGGTGAACCCTTTAATGTTGACAGGACCAGTGGTGTATGTGGAACACACAACTTTTCCATGGCAAATGGATTTTGGGAAGGAATGATAATCTGGAATATCTTTTTTAGTACATCTTCCCTTGTTTCCAAACTACCGTACATATTATTCCATCCTGAATACCTCTGATGTCCTCTAGGAGGCATCATCAATGTGAAATGTTGGGAGTTTTTCTTTAATTACTCCTAATTGTATCATAAAACTCCTATCATTTACTTATAATACTCTTCGTATTTCCTTTTGGAAACAACACTTTTCTAAGGCGGTTAACAAACAGGTTCGGGTTGCTGGATGGTTTCCAGTTGGATAAATGATGTATGTAATGAAATTTTTTTATTCATTATTTTCTTGTCTGTACTAGAACAAAAGAGGTGTTCTGAGGTTAAGAGCATTGCACATATTTAGTTTCCTATTTCGGAAATGCTTTCTAACGTTGTGCAAAGATTAAATGAGACTTTGAGACTTAAGATATCTACAGGAAGGAGAATAATGTAGCTGACTACTGAATATTGCATATTGTCTTTTTAGCCTTTTTAATCCCTTTTTAGGACCTATTACTTGTTTGTGTTCTCCTCCTCTGTGTTCCTTTTCTTAGCCTCCCTGCTGCGATCACACGGCGGCCGATATTCGCTTCTATCTGGGTCTTCTCTACGGTGTTGGTTCATTTCCTGGTCTTTCAAAATGTCCCCATGCTTTGGTCCTTCTTCACCAACCAGTGTGTACTGGAGAAAGGATACTTTGGAGACTTTCCCTTAACACTTTTTGACTGTGCAAAAGTGTTTTCCACATTTGATTTTTTTAGTTTTGACCCAAACTACAGCTTGACCTTGATTTTTGTCTTCCGCCTTACCCTGCTCTTCAACTGCTCTGAGATTGTACCTTGGGAATCCCTGCAGTAAATTCCTCAAGTATGAGAAAGCCAGGGTATTTCTTGGTTCCCTAATTTAGCTTTTTTTATCCAATTTTAGTTCCTTTTAATTTATTAGTTCCATAGCCAAATTTGGAAACTCTTTATGGTGTGCACTCACTCCTGGTCTTTTAAATAGTCCCCATGTTCTGTGTCTTCACGAACCAATGCCTAACGGACAAAGGATACTTTGGAAACATTCTAGCACTTTTTGCTTGACCAATAAGATCCTAAATTACTTATTTTTGCAAAAGTATTTTCCACATTTGATTTCCTATTTTTGACCTGACCTACAACCTGACCTTCATTTTTGTCTGCCAGCTTACCCTGATCTTCTGATTGGCCACCATATTAAAAGAACTCAGTCTTCCCTGCATGCATGTAGTGAAAATACGGCACATCCTGCTTATGAGGAGTCGGGGTGCTCAGGTAGGAGCCTGTTACCAATTGTGGTTAACATAACGAGGCACCCCCAAATTAATTTGTGATGTGGATTTTCATTGAAACCAGCATAGTGTGATTACAGACCTTTCAGTTCCTCAATAACCCATGTTGGGAAGGAGAGAACTGGGCAGAAGTCGGGCAATCTCCATAGTGGTGGATGCCACTGCACCACGCCAGTCTCCTGCACAGTTCACTCCTTTCCAGCACGTGTTACTGAGGAAGGGCAAATTGCTGACTGAAATGTCTCTAATCACACTAGACTGGTAAATAATTTGAAAAAAAAAAAATGGAAAAATTACAAACGGTCTCCTCCATTTTTCAATTACCAGCCAAGGTAAAGCTGACAGCTGGGGCCTGGTATTCTCAGTATGGGAAGGGCTATCTTTCATGGTCCCTCACTACCCTATAAATAACAGCTAGCAGCCACCCCAGAACTAGCACCTCCATAAAATGGGCCAATCCTGACGCTTCACCCAGGCTATTCATGGTGCCCAAATGTGGTGGCAGTCTGGGTAATATAAGGGGTTTATGACAGATGAGTATTTTAACCTGTCATCAACCCCTGAATTGGTATTGTTGAGGTAATCTATGATACTGTTGTTTGTATATAAATCTCTGAATTGTTAAGCGCAGCAGAATATGTTGGCACTATATCAATAAAGATTATTATTATTATTTATTATTATTATTATTATTATACCCCCACATTACCAATGCAGTGGCTAAATTGTTAAACACAGACACATAAAAAAATCCTTTATTAAAAATAAAACACAAAAGATAAAATTCCTTTATTGTAAATAAAACAGAGACAACCTGCTGTCACCCTTTTAATATGCCCAAACATACCCTCCAATGATAATCCACAGCGATGTCCCTCACACTGACACACGGCTGTGCGGTGCCATGATAGAGTTCATCTGAGGACTCTGCAGAGACCGTGCATGCACAGTCCTCAGATGAACTGTCTGATATCACTGCTTAGGTCAAAAAGCCAGCTGCCAGTGTCTGAGCGCTACTCCCAGTGGGCGGACACATCTCCCTGCTCGCCACTCATCGGGATGTAACAGATCTAAGATGGTTTGTCACAGGACATTTTGTACTAGCTGTGGATTACCATCGGATGGTACGCTTTGTGGTAATAACTAGTGTAAACAGGGATGTCTGTGTTTTATTCCAAATAATTTTTTTTCTCTGTGTTGTGTGTTTTTACTTACTTAAAGATTGATAATAACCGGATCTGAGATAGCCTGACATTATCAATCTGGGGCTTAGTTTCAGCTGGCTAATCCTCAGATGACATTAACCAATTATTATCCTGTCTGCCACCGGCACTAGGGCAACTGGAAGAGCGGGGTAACTCCCAGTTTTGGCGTCTCCCAAGGAGACTCCCACTCTGGGGCCGCTGCAGGCTGCAATTTTTAGCATGAGGAGCCAAAAATGTTTGGGCTTTACCACGCTGAGAATTCCAGCTCCCAGTTTCTTTTGCTGGCAATCAAACATACTGCAAAGCGCACATCCATTTTTACTATTATAGATTTATTTTTACAGTAATCTGACATCAGTTTGGTTGCCATACTGGCAGCCAATCACAGATGCCGGCAGAGAGGGTGTCCGGGGCTAAGTCTAACTTTAACCAATCAATGGGGGAGGCAGTGAGGTTCATGAGGGGCCTCAGGAACATGGTGACAGTGGTGCTGAATCTTAGGAAGTAATAGTCTAGCAAGCTAATGTCTGTGCCAAAACAGTGGGGCCCCACTGTAAAATGGTTTAAGCTGTGTTGGCAGCTTTTGGGCCCCTTTAAAGGTCCTTGATGTTGCCTCCTATTGATTTGAATGGTGTTTGAAAGTTCTGCAAAGTGTTCACCGATCTATTTGGAGAATATATGTCTTTTTGGTGAACCGAGCAGAACCCCAACTTCAAAAGGTTCGCTCATCTCTACACAGGAGTACAGAGAAGCTATATAAAGTGCCCCTTTCTCTCTGTGGAGGACCTGCCATATATTGTAAGCCTGAGTGGGCTATAGATTAATTTTGAATAAATGTGTTTCCCCTGTGCTGCCGTAAATAACCAGATGAGATGAGTCCAGGATCATAAAAATTCTGTATGATTTATTTATCAACATGTGTCAGCACACACGCCTCTTCATTAGGAAAAAAACTAAAATGATATGTGAAGACGTGTGTGTCTGGGGTCAATGGAAGAGTGCTGACAGGTCTTGATCTGTTGACTTTAAACGTGATCAGTGCTTTTTTGCGGCAGTACGCGCCGGTATGGGGTACCGGAAAATCTCAGATGTCACATCTGAGATGTTAATAGCGGACGCGTAGCAGAGGTACAAGCAGAGCAGCTGCTGGAGACTGGCGCTGCAGGACCTGCGATGATGTCACGTACATGTGACTCGGGTGGGCGGAGTTTTGCCCAGCAGGAAAGAAGATGGAGGAGTGCTGTGCAGTCCAGGGTATGTGACTGTGACTGTGAGGGTGCAGAGGGCGGCAGGCTGTGCAGGGGGAAGAAGGATGCAGGGGGTTTAGAGATCAGGGCAGGGTATGGAGAATTGAGAGACGAGGGGGATTGAGGGAGCAGGGGATGGAGAGATCAGTGGGATTGAGGATGGAGGGCGCAAAGGGATGGAGAGAGCACGGGGATGGAGGATGAAGAGACCAGGGGGATGGAGCATGGAGGGAGCAGGGGGATGGAAAGACCAGAGGGACTAGTGCTGTGAGCCCCCTATTGCTGTATGATGCCCCACAGTGTTATGAGGGCCCCAGTACTGAATTTGGCCCCCCAGTGCTGTGATCCCCCCCCACTGCTGTGCCCCCCAATGCTGTAAGCATTCGAAGCCCTGCATGTGGCCCCCGCAGTGCTGTGAGCCCCCCAGTGCTGCATGAGTCCCCCCCCAGTGCTGCATGTGGCTCCCACTGCTGTGCCTCCCAGTGCTCTATGTGGCCCCCAGTACTATGTGAACCCCCCACTGCTGTGAGTCCCCCACTGCTGTATATGGCCCCCTGTGCAGTGCTGTGAGCCCCCCCAGTGCTGCATATAGCCCCCCAATGCTGTGAGCCCCCCACTGCTGTATATGGCTCCCTGTGCAGTGCTGTGTGCCCCCCAGTGCTGCATATAGCCCCCCAATGCTGTGAGCCCCCCACTGCTGTATTTGGCTCCCTGTGCAGTGCTGTGAGTCCCCCCAGTGCTGCATATAGCCCCCCAATGCTGTGAGCACCCCAGTACTGCATGTGCCCCCCCAGTGCTGCATGTACCCCCCCCCCCAGTGCTGAAACAGTGCCTCCCCACCGCCCCCCCAACCAATCTCGGCCGACGGCGCCTGTCAGCATAACTACCCACCCCCCCACCCCCCCTGCTCCTCACCTCAGAAATGCGTACCGGCAAATATTTTTTGTACAAAAAAAGCACTGAACGTGATGAATTGCTTTTGTACCAGCAGGGGTTAATTTCAGTTCTCCTTGTGACACGCCCCTCCAGGTCCTTAGGATACTCAGAACCGGGCTTTTTTGAGGCTTCATCACGGGGATCACAGGGACTGAGACCCGGCTCCATGACCCTGGCGGTGTCTTTAAAAGTTTGGTGTCGGTGGCTCACTCTCTTAGGGAAAGGGATCTGGCGTGGAGGGTTCACTCTGAGAAGGAATGACTGGATCTGGGGATATTTGTTAATTTTACGTGATTCCACCTGCAGGTTGCAGCCATAGATGGCCGCAGCTGCATGACAGTTCTCCTAGGGGCCGATGGTTGGGAGGCAGCAATGTTCTTAAGCCCAGTACGGGTAGGGCTGACCCCCAGGGCAGCTCGAGGTTCCTGAGTGAGTTGGGAGTTGTGTTTTTGACGCGTAAGAAAGTTCACAGACACAGCGGGATGCAGTCTTCAGATCTTTTACTCACAGTCTTTGTGTAATAGCCCGCTGAGCAGTGGGTTCTCGGAGGCAGGGATACAGCTACTCTTGGATAGGAGGATGACACGTAACTGGCACCCCTTCTCTGTCCTTTCTCAGACTCTTTACACTGTGCTTGCCTCGCCCGTTCTGCCTTGCACCTCGCCATACAGAACTCTGAGCCAGTGACTGTGGACTTTTCCTAGGGGTAAACCTGTAGTGTCTCCCCTTTGCCCTATAGTTGCCACATCTTCAGCAGATGTGCACGGTTGTCTCCAGATTGCTAGCTGAGCCTGGTCTGTTTTCTCCACTAGTCTTGGGGTCCCAGTGCCCCTGTTCTTCAGCCTAGTCCCTCCACTACTTGCAATTGACAATGGGTACGAGTCCTACAGGTGGAATAGTCACTGCCCGTGCCTCTGGGACCCTCTCTTCCTCTTGGAGCCACATAGTCCTTCTTTTCTGCTCCTCAGTCTGGCCTCTGAACACTTCTCTCAAGTTCTTTTCCTTCTGTGACAGACTTTCTTTTTCTGATAAAAAACAGAGAGGGGCGCTCCTGGTGCAGTATCAGGGGTCAGTGGGGGAAAGGGGGTCGGTGGATTGTTGGTGCTCACCTGTCTTGGTTATGCTGCCAGCATAACCAGGTGTTGCAGCCTTGCTGCGTCTCGTGCAGCTGCCGTCTCTCCCTGCTTCCAGGTCTCAGGCTGACACGTGATCAGTCACACGGTCTGACATCAGCACAGGTCCTTGAGAGCTTTAGCTATTAGATCCCCATTCTCCTCAATGACACAGTGTTATCAGAAGCAGCTCTGCACCGCTCACCAGGGGTGCTTGTAGATTAGTAAAAGGGTAGGGTCACATTACAGACATGAATTGCATTCACCGCATCCGGATCCGGATGCGGTGAACGCAATGCCGATCACACACATTTTGTGACCAAAATGTGTGCTGATTACCGCTGTGCAGTAACCGGATGGCTCAGGATGTGTAATCCTGAGCCATCCGGTAACTGCATAGGTTGCGGATCCCGGCTATTGCCGGGATCAGCAACCTTAGTAAAGAGTTAAATTGATTACCTAAAGGACTGTTTGAGGTCTGTAGGGGGGCTTAGACCCCCTACAGACCGGCCGCCCACTCTGGTGGGCTTCTTCTACAATTTGCCACCTTGCAAGGGCTCCTCGGAGCTCCGTGCATGTCAACCAAAGTAACCCCCCCCCCCGCATCACTATAGAGGGGTGTTTACACCCCTCTAGTACAGTTATACTTTAATTATGTGTTGTCCCCAAAGGATTATTACAGTGGCAATGTAAGTTCATACTTACATGCTCTCGTAGGCGGAGTCCAGGGATTTCCATGGGCGGGGCTGTGTGCAGCAGCCTCCGCCCGCTCATTCTTGATGGCCGCCCCCTCTGGCCTTGATCCACTGTTGTGAGGGCGGCCGCGTCATGAAAGGGGCGTAGCTAACTATGTGCCGTGTTAGCCACGCCCCTTTCATGACGCGGCCGCCCTCACAACAGTGGATCAAGGCCAGAGGGGGCGGCCATCAAGAATGAGCGGGCGGAGGCTGCTGCACACAGCCCCGCCCATGGAAATCCCTGGACTCCGCCTACGAGAGCATGTAAGTATGAACTTACATTGCCACTGTAATAATCCTTTGGGGACAACACATAATTAAAGTATAACTGTACTAGAGGGGTGTAAACACCCCTCTATAGTGATACGGGGGGGGGGGTTTACTTTGGTTGACATGCACGGAGCTCCGAGGAGCCCGTGCAAGGTGGCAAATTGTAAAAGAAGCCCACCAGAGTGGGCGGCCGGTCTGTAGGGGGTCTAAGCCCCCCTACAGACCTCAAACAGTCCTTTAGGTAATCAATTTAACTCTTTACTAAGGTTGCTGATCCCGGCAATAGCCGGGATCCGCAACCTATGCAGTTACCGGATGGCTCAGCATTACACATCCTGAGCCATCCGGTTACTGCACAGCGGTACAGGGAACCGCTGCGAAAACTGCTGCCTGCATGATTTTTAACGCAGGCAGCAGTGCCGGATACGGCCACCGGATGGCTTGTGAAGCCATCCGGTGTTTTGCATAGGCTCCTATGAGGAGCGTTTCCTGGTCCGGTTTTGAGCTTTTTGAAAGCTCAAAACCGGATCAGGATTTTGTAAATAAAATGGGAATGTGACCCTACCCAAAGTTAAACAAGCGGTTTAAGCAGGCGCATTCTGAATAAACTCCGGGAAGTTTGTCCAATTCAATTAAAAAACTTCTTTAATGAGTATTACTGGTCTCTCTCACTACGCGTTTCCTCACCTGAGGAAGGCGCTAGTATGCCGAAACGCGTAGTGAGAGAGACCAGTAATACTCATTAAAGAAGTTTTTTAATTGAATTGAACAAACTTCCCGGAGTTTATTCAGAATGCGCCTGCTTAAACCGCTTGTTTAACTTTTACTAGACTTTCTTTTTCTAGCTTCCCTCCAACTCGACTCTAGCTGCTTCACTCTCCTCTCTGCTGTTCAGCTGTTTCTACTTCTGCTGTATAACTGCCTCTCTTCCGGTCTAGATCTTTCCCACTCTTCTTATACCCTCTGTCATGTGTCCCACGTCATCTACGTGTGTGTTTCCTAACTTCACTCCTCCACAGGTGTTCCCTCTAACTACTTCCTTCACCACCCAACCCGACTACAAAGGTTACTAGTGAGATCTGGGTGTCCCACCACCGGTCTGTGCCCTCTTACCTGTGAGTGGGATACTACACCCTAACAGGGGTGCAGTACCTCTGTGGCGACTGCATCCGCCAGGGCGCCACACTTGCTGATAGCTTTAGGCTAGTTTTATCACAGCTTACAGAAGTTTGTGACCTCACCCACTTCCCTTTAAGCAGTCACTTTGTCCAACATCTGTTGTCGGTAATAGAGCTTCATTTCTATACTGACCATTATGGAGTGCGGAGGTCTTCAGTGGTTGCTGGCATTATCTGCTGCTTGATATCTGTTGCTAGTTTTCTGTCTGGCATATGAGTGGGCTGCAGCCTTTAGTGCTTGGCTGCAGATTTCAAGTGTGTTGTATCCTTTCTATGTTCTCCAGTGTTAGTCTACTTCCTAAGTGTTCTATTAGAGCAGAGGTGACGTCTAGTGAATTCACCGGCCTTGACACTAGCCAGGATTAATAGAGGTGACAGCTAGGGACTAGGCAAGTGATGGCAGCGGGTGGAAGGAGCCGCATAGAGTGGTAGGGCAGCTCAGGGGCAGACACAGGTTAGTGCCAGGAGGTGTCCCATCCCTCACTCCCTACCGTTGGGGGCTTTCTCTCTCAATACCATCCCGTTATTCCCCCTTTGTGCTGTGCCACGCATTGAGATTCCTATATCCCGACTTGTCAGCACATGTGTCCTGAAATGTGCTGATAAATAAACCATACAGAATATTTTATGATCCTGGACATATCCCATCTGGTCATTTATAGCAGTGCAGAGGAACCACATTTATTCCCATGTTTTCACCCGTGAGTGTGCAGCAGCCACTATATGTCTTGCAATAGTTGTGTAACACACAACCAATTCAGATGAGGAGATATTTTATGTTATCACTGGTCTGTTAATGGATATAACCCTATTGGGGTGTTCTGTATCTTATATTTGTTTCATCCCGTGAGGGCAGCATCCTCCCCTCCTCTGTACCAGTCATCGTTTGCTTGTTCATTGTGAGTCATTTATCTATGTTATATGTAATCCCATTCCCTCTGGACTTAATGGTGCTTTAAAAATAAAAAAAATATTAATATAAATTGACCACACAGACATTCAAATGATTTCAATATATGACATGTAATATGTAATTTGTCCTGTGGGGGTGCTGCCTGGAAATGAAACATTTCGAGCCAGATTCTCTTGAATGTTACAGCTGAAAATTAAAATCCAAAAGATTACAATAATCATAGATATTTTTTGAGAAGAAGATGAATTTTCTAATCATTTTGACCCCGTTGGCTAACCTCTTTGAATTTGGTTACTGAAAGTAAACATTTCATTCAAATCAATGATAGACTGAATGTCGGGTCAGAAATCTTAGACCCAAACCAAATGGCTTTGACTTTTCCATATCACCTAGGAATCAAAAATTAGAAACTCCTCCAACTTAATCATTTTGATATATTATAGATACCAATGCAATCTGAACGCCAAATCTGTATATTGGAAACAATTTCCATGCGGCTCCTTGTTTTCTTAGATTCTTGGTTCCCCCTAGCACTTTATTCCATTTTTTACTGTCAGGTTCTACAGTTGATGACATCTACCTAATCTTTGGAGGAAGCCAATCGTTTTGTTTCGTCAAACACCTGTGCATACTATTCACTTCTTTCTCAAGTAAGTAAATGTTATTCACAATGCAAAATGTGACAGGTTTTAAATGCAAACACCTGAGAAAACAGTGGGAAAAAATAATTATCCAGTTATTACAACAACCTCAAAGTGAAAATCTATGTGATAGGAGAAAATGGCAGGACCTGTCAGAGGTTTGACACATTTGTCTACAATTACAGTCTTGTCACAGAAGGGCTGATGTGTTATTTTGGAATACTGTAGATAACTCTTGGCAATTCTTGATTTTTTTGACTTGGATCTTTCAAAAGAGAGAAAGTTTTTTACTTCTTAAAAAAAGTAGGAAGAACCACTAGAGCGGGCAACTCTATAGGTGCCCTCAAGAAGAGGTCCTGATCAGAGGCGAAACCATAATACATGCAAAAAAAAAAGGAGTGATCCAGCAAGTGAAGAGACTCTCAATACTGTGAGGTTGAATAAAATATCATATATAGGAAAAACATGTTCTTAAAATAATGCATTTGCATTCAGTGGTAAGACTGATGCATGATGGTGATAGATATTTCACACAGCGTTTTTGTGCTGTCCGAGGGGATCAGACTTTTTGCAGCTCCCCTCGGACAGCATCGGATCCAAACTGATGACTGCAATCGGATGCCAAATAGGCATCCGACCCGATATTTTGCAGCATCAGCTGGATCCTGTCCCTGCTCCTCCTGTCATCTCGTCCCCCTTCTCTCTCCCTCCTGTCACCTTTGTCCCCCTGTGTCTCCCCTCTTTGCACCCCCTCTTTGTCCCCCTCTGTCTCCCCTGTGTCTCCCCTCTTTGTCCCCCTGTGTCTCCCCTGTGTCTCCCCTCTTTGTCCCCCTGTGTCTCCCCTCTTTGTCCCCCTGTGTCTCCCCTGTGTCTCCCCTCTTTGTCCCCTTGTGTCTCCCCTGTGTCTCCCCTCTTTGTCCCCTTGTGTCTCCCCTGTGTCTCCCCTCTGTCTCCCCCCTCTTTGCTCCACTGTTTGCAGACCTTAAAAAATAAAAAAAACTTCATTCTCACCTCTCCGCGACACCCGCGGCGCTTCCAGCTTCTTCTTCTGATCAACAGGACCTGGCGTGATGTCACAGTCACATGACCGGTTACCGCGGTAACCGGCCATGTGACTCAACTGTGACGTCAGGCCAGGTCCTAGAGGCAAGGAGGGCAGGAGGCATCGCTGGATCGTGGAGAGGTGAGAATGAAGTTTTTTTTATTTTTAACCCTTTATTTTCAGGAGATGTCACTTCTACAATGTATGAATATACATTGCAGAAGTGATATTACATGGCACAGAGCGGTGTTAGTGTACTGAGCATGCTCAGTACACTAACATCGGGTCCGAGGAACGCTCAGCTGTTTCCTCGGATCCTCGCTCCATAGGCCCCATGTTATTTGGCGCGGATCAGGTCGGATCCAATTCGGTCCGATCTGACCCGCTGTGGGCACAGCAAAAAAACGGCCAGGATCGCATCCGACAAAAATCGGATGCCAATAAGGCCAAATCCGATGTGATCCGTGCCCATAGGATAACATGGGCCAAAATCTGATCCATGGCTGTCAGTTTTACAACGGACAGCCACGGATCACAAAAAAACGCTGTGTGAAAGCAGCCTAAGATGTATTTCTCCTATGACCATCATGCATCGGTCACAGGGCGGTGAACAGCGAGCATCTGTGTAAAAATAAATGCAATGGAATGTGAGTTGACTGGGATGTTTGCTGAAAAGTAATAACTGTGCATACTTCGAAGCTCCTTGAAAACAAGCTGTACACTGTGTCAGATAAAAGCTCTCATAACAGGAGATAGAATAAAGCAAGTCAATTGCAAGCTCACTTATTTTCATGCTATCTTACCAACTAAGGCAATTTTATAACATGAAACTATCCCTTTAACAGCATACCAATCTTGAGATGATCATTGCGATGACCATTGTAGCTTTCCAATACCTGTAATGATATGTCATGCCAATCTTGAGATGATCATTGAGATGATTATTGCGATGATATGTCATGCCATCTTTGAGATAATCATTGAGATGATCATTGCAATATGTCATGCCAATCTTGAGATGCATTGTGATGATATGTCATGCTAATCTTGAGATGATCATTGTGATGATATGTCATGTGGCGCCCTGCTCCCACAGGTAACCACAAGCTTCCCTAGTGCTGTGCTAGACCTGGAGTAGCCCTTTTGCTGTCCAGCAAGGCCCAGGAGTGGGAACGAAAGGCAAGGAGAACAGAGGACAGCGAGAGTAGAGGAGCCAGTGGAGGTTCTCCCAATTAAGTACCGGACTTCGGGAGTCCGCACCTGCAGCAGTTCTTCAAGACAGCAGAAAACCCTGATACACCGTGGAGACTTCAGTCACCCGGTCCCCCTGCGTACTGAATATCAAGGAAGCCAGACACCGTAGTGAGGAGAGGGCAGTGGTGATCAAAGAGGTTAACCCGCAGACCGCGTAGGAGGAAAGAGAGAGAGAGTAGAGAGGAGGCCAGCCAGGTTATACACAGGCAGGTCTTCAACAAACAGGAGAGAAAACTTAATGAGGCCTTATACCCACTCCCTGTGGAAGTTCAACTGTGCTTCTGGTCACCCGACAGTGCTCCGGACGAATTACCTGCAGTTTCCACCAGTAAAAAGGTAAAGAGACACTCATTGGTGTGTGTGCGTTATTCCTCCCAGCTCCCATGCTCCGTAGAGACTGCTTCACTATTCTTTACTTTGGCCCAAACCCCTACTCTGAACTTCCCACTACAACGCTGCCCCGGAGGCCCAGCTTCACCTGTAGGAAGCTATACCACACTTGCCGCAATTCCAACGCCCTCCGGAGGACTGTGGTGCCGCTGGTGAACCCTCACCAGGTACTACAGGTGGCATCACTATTATCCTAATAGAAACTGTATTTTTAAGAAGTCACCGACCCCAGGGCGACGGACTCGGATAGCGTCTCCCTGACACTGTGCCCGAGCTCTGAGTCTGAGTACCCAGGCCTGGGCTAGTCATATCATGCCAATCTTGAGATGATCATTAAGATGATCATTGCGATGATATGTCATGCCAGTCTTGAGATGATCACTGAGATGATCATTGCGATGATATGTCATGCCAGTCTTGAGATGATCATTGAGATGATCATTGCGATGATATGTCTTGCCATCCTTGAGATAATCATTGTAGCTTTCCAGTACACAGTTGTACACTGTGTACGATAAAAGCTCTCATAGCAGGAGATTGTAAGCCAATAGAAAAAACAAGTCAATTGCAAACACTTATTTTCATGCTATGCAACCAACTAAAGCAATTTTATAACATGACTATCTTTTTAAGAGCATGCCAATCTTGAGATGATCATTGTAGCTTTCCAGTACCAAGAATCATTGATCCAGTGTGCTAAAATAAAAATGAAGGCAGCTGTACCACTGAGCAAGCGTAGTCCCAGGCCACACTGTCCACACATAAAAATGTTGTAATTAATGGACAGACAAAATAAAGAAGAATTCTAAAGAAAGCAAAAAAAAAAAAACTTCCTGTACTGACAAGCAGAGAAGGAGCAAGTCATTCACACCGTGGCACAGACCTGTCTAGATAATAACTGATGATCTTACAAGATAAGACTTATTTCACAAAGATATCACATTTCAAGAGCTGCCGAAGTAAGAGCCTGAATCCTCCCGCTGTGCAGCCAATTGTCTCCTTCTTGGCTTTAGGTCTTTTTATCTTCATTGATCCACTGATCGTAATTCAATCTATTAAAATCACTAATACTGCAATCCGGCAATATTGTGTAATCGATTATGTATTTATAAAGAATTATTTGATAAATCCTTAATTATTATGTCAGGTCTTGATGATCCCCGTTAAAATGCAATAAAGGGAAACTGTACATTTTTGATGTCCTTTACCTTAAACAGATCATATCCATTGCATCATGTACTAGGGACTGTCACATCGCCATTGGACTCAGTGGCTGGTGTTCCTGCCCCGGCCGATGGGAGTGTGGCGCCCCGCAACGAGTGCGTCACAAGGGAGTATTGCAGCCGCAATATTCTCTGACTCAGCAATGAAATAGTTAACTTGGAGATCCAACCCAACATGCAACACCTAGAACAGGGGACCAATCATAGGTCCTGGTGGGTGGAGTGTTAGGGTAGTGTAGGAGAACACAACAATCTAGACATTCAGAACAGAGTTCGTAGGAGAATCTAGATCCTGACAAGAGCAGACTAGAGCTTGGAGAGGAGCGGGGGCTCCGCACCCCGTGCGGGCCCCTGGGCCGTCACCGGTCGGGTGTCCCCACCTGAGGCCTTAACCACCGGGAATGGGCATTTCTACACGGGTTCCCAAAAGACTCCCGTGCCCACAACTCACAGACGGTTCACTGGTACCGAAGCTGGCAGCAGTTCACCTCTGCCACGCGAACCAGAAGAGTGGAGGATCAGCTTTACAGGAGCACCCCACCACCAGCCAGTTTCCAGTTGTCTAACCAGCGGTGTACCCACTGAGGGATCCAAGGCTCCCCAAAGCATCCAGAACGTACATCATGGATAGGGCATTGAAGCAGCCTCCCCGTACCCGACCTGGTATTCCTGGGCGACGCTGGCAACAAATCAAGTTAGGTAGAATGGAGGAACACTGCGGATCTCTGAGGGACACTATCACTGCTGAGTCCACCCTGTCTACTACTCAACCACTGTATGCCATGTACTGCCTACTGGTTACAGTAAAGAACCGTTATAGAGACTTTCTGTGTCTGTGCCTCCTTATGAACTGTCCGTCCGCACAACAAGGTAACCGCAGCTGCCGCACAACATCTTGAGCAGCTCCAGCCTCCGGGGATCACCGCTCAGCCTGTGGGGAGCGTAACATCTTGCTGCTGTCCATCCCCCGGGGGTTCCGCAGCGTCGGTAGCCCTTACCGAATCTACTCATAGGTGGCGTCACGAATAAAACAAATTAAACCCCTTTTAATCTGTTCCACGAAGACGTCCTCACTTTTGATCTGCACTACACCGGGCCCCACTACCGGCAGGCGCGGTCCACCCGTGACAAGGAGGGAAGAAGAATTGCCTGTCTAAACCGGAGTCAGCCGGCCCTGCTGAGTCAGGAGCTGCCTGATTCCTTCGGCTGATGGTGCCGGTGATAGGAGGGCCTTGTCCTCATATGGACCTGCTCCTTCAACGTCTGCCTCTGTCGCTGAACGCCGCCGTGTTTCTCCTATGGGTGATGTTGGTTGCAGAGGAGCGGGCCCTGCAGAGGTGTCTGATAGGCGCAGCCTTCGTTCTTCTGTCAGAAGTGGGTGGTTGGTGCCCGTCGTGCATCACCATCTGGCCTGGTTCTAGGGGCGGTCTGGATGAGATCATCAGGCTGTGAGCTCCAGCCTATGAGAGGTAACCGTGCCCTTCAAATACATTGGAGCCTGTCTTGCAGGCCGCCAGATATAGTCTTGGTTCCCCAGTGATATAGTGTGTGTTTAGTTTTGTCTCTGACCTTTGCCTGGATTTCTGACTCTGCTACGGCCTGTCGATTTTGTACCTTCGCTGCCCTCTCGGTTTTGACTCGGACTCCTGACTACGTTTTTTCGGGTCCTGATTTTTCCCTTCCTGGCGACCTTCCTGCTCTGCTGCTCATAATAGGCAGCTACCCCCTGCGCTCCGCTGTAATTCCAGATCCCTGTATAGGGGTTAAGGGTCTCGGGGTCTCTCGGGGTGCTGCCTTACCAGCAGCTCAGCCTCACAGTGGATGGTCGTCACAGGCACATTCTGATTAGGGAAAGGGTCATTGTGAAGGGAGGGGAAGTAGGTGAGCTGTGATATTGTAGAAGGACATGGGGAGGTAGTCATGAGTGAGGAATTGTCCTTAGACGTCCTGCCACGTTACATGAACACAGTGGTCCTGGCTGGGTGCGTGCACTTGTGTAGTGTAGGCCGTACCTTTCTGGAAGCTGCACATCACCATTGCCTTAGGCAGGCCAGGACCAGATCTGGTTCAGAATGAGATGAAGACCAACAAATATCTTCAAACAAGAGTTCTTTACTTAACGGTTTCCACCGTTCTTCAGTTACAACTTCACACGTGAGATAGCACAACTATAGACAGTTCCAGAACCACAGCATGTTATCAGACACAGCTGTAGTTTCCACTGGGACAAGGGGTCCGACCAATACATCAGGGATGGAGCCACATGCTCTAAGACTCTGCCAGGTGAAGGTCTCTTCTCCCCATAAGGAAGATATGTTGTAAATTTGTGTTTTCAGGGAGGAATTTGACTACCAGTCCTCTACCTTACATTCCTCCTCTTTTTAACAATGGTCATCCTTTACTATTCGATGACCTGGACAACACCACTAAAATCATAAATACAGAAGTCGCTGCTTCAGGAGGTGGATGATGTCCTTCCCTTTCTTGGGTCGGTATGATCCCAGTCCCACTAAGTTAGGACCTTAGAACAAAGTGTCCAATTTCTTTTAACAGAGGCATGCAGGCCAACAGAACAGCAGTCCCAACAGTCTGTCAGTCTTCAACCCAGTAGGGATATCAGGTCTCCATACCCATTCCCCCTAACAATTGTCTTATGACAAGGACACAGTACATGAAGGCAAAGTCCTGGGTTGGATGGGGCAAAATCCATAATGGTTGGTTGGGGCAAAGTCCACCTCCTTACAATATTGCCTATTATGAACAGTAGATCCTGCGTAACCTATAGCATACCGAGCTATTACTTTTCATTGTAATCCTGTCTGTGATGATAATGAGACTTCTGAAAAGTGTTATATAAAGAACAGTCAATGCGAGTCCAACACTAGGGTTAGCGGCCAGTGTAAAATGTTCAAAGTTGATCCCTTTATGACTCATTTTTAAATGAACTCTTCCAAGCTCTGATCTCTTTAATGCTGTAAAATGCATAATGTCAGGGTGAAAGCAAAAAAAGCTCAAATAAATCACCATCCATTGCAGGGTAAAATGATGGAATTTCCGCTTTGACATGTGATGAGTATTGTGTGTGCATTTTTAATATTTGACCCTTTCTTAAGTATCACATCAGTCATTTCTTATCCACAGAGCAGAGTCCTCTTGTTCAGGGGATAGATGATTTTTTTTATCGGTCCACTGGATGAATATGGTATTCTAAGCACTCAATCACCACAGCTGTCAATACCAGATATACCCGAGAGGCCACATTCACAAAGTAGCTTTTTTGATTGACAGGTCTGTTTTCAAAAGATACCGCAGCATATGTGACCTTCACTTAGGGTTACAAGAAACGTTCCTTTAGAAGGAGACATCTACATACATGTATCAAGGTAAGGGCAGTTTTTCTAATCCCATAACCTTATTAACATTCCCATCCTTATGTATTAGAATAAATATATTCTGCGCTGTGCTCCACCCTGAGAAGACAACCAGTACGGAAAAACCACAAAATATATTTATGTAGTTAATATTCCTTTACTCCACCATCAAGGGGCCCTGATAGGTATCCGATTCATTATCAAATACTCTGGATTGCAAATTAAAAGTCTCTAAAACTATAAATTGAGCACTCTATAGTAAAATAACTATGTAAACATTTCTGATACCCCACTGTTCTGTTCACATCAATGCATAGTGCCCCATTAATCTATTACCTTAATCCAGTGGCATAACCAGAGTCCGATGGGGCTGGTGTGAAATTTGAACCTTGGTTGGTTACATGTATGGACCCTTATAGCGTTCTAAATCTTATAAAAACTTACAAATCCCCCCCTTCCCTTCATTATGTAGTAATGTTCCTTATCCTGGTATATATGTCCCCATCCTGGAATATATATTCCTTCATCCTGGTATATATGTCCTACATCCTGATGTATATGTCATCATCCTGGTATATATGTCCTCCATTCTGGTATAAATGTCCCCATCCTGGTATATATGTCCCCATCCTGGCATATATGTTCCCATCTTGGAATATGTGTTCATTCATCCTGGTATATATGTCCTACATCCTGGTATAAATGTCCCCTTCCTGGTATATATGTCCCCATCCTAGCATATATGTTCCCATCTTGGTATATATGTCCCCCATCCTGGGATATATGTCCCCATCCTGGTATATATGTCCTTCATCCTGGTATAAATGGCCCCATCCTGGTATATATGATCCCCACCCTGGCATATATAGCCCTCATGCTGGTATATATGATCCCCATCATGGTATATATGATCCCCATCCTGGTATATACTAGTGCATCTCAATGAATTAGAATATCATCAAAAAGTTAATTTATTTCAGTAATTCAATACAAAAAGTGAAATGTATATATTATATAGAGTCATTACACACAGAGTGATCTATTTAAAGTGTTTATTTATGTTAATGTTGATGATTATGAAAACCCAAAGGTTATTATCTCAGAAAATTAAAGTAGGGAGGATGAAAGGTCACAATGCGCTGCCATATTCCATGAAATATCAAAGGGTGAATATAATATTAATTTATTTTTGATGATATTTTATTTAATTGAGATGCACTAGTATACATGTCCCCATCCTGGTGTATATATAGTAACATAGTTTTTAAGGTTGAAGGAAGACCTTAAGTCCATCTAGTTCAACCCATAGCCTAACATGTTGATCCAGAGGAAGGCTAAAAAAACCCCATGTGGCAACACTAATCTCCACATTGGGGGAAAAAAATTCCTTCCTGACTCCACATACAGCAATCAGACTAATTCCCTGGATCAACGCCCTATCAAAGAATCTAGTATATATAACTGGTAATATCATAGTTTTCAAGAAAGGCATCCAGGCCCTTCTTAAATGTTAGTAGTGAGTCACTCATTACAACATCATGTGGCAGAGAGTTCCATAGTCTCACTGCTCTTACAGTAAAGAATCCGCGTCTGTGATTATGATTAAACCTTCTTTCCTCCAGATGTAGAGGATGCCCCCTTGTCCTCGTCTCAGACCTAAGAGTAAAGAGATCATTAGAAAGGTCTCTGTACTGTACCCTCATATATTTATACATTATTATAAGATCACCCCTAAGCCTTCGTTTTTCCAAGCTAAATAACCCCAAGTTTAATAACCTGTCTTGGTATTGCAGACCTCTCAGTCCTCTAATAACCTTGGTCGCTCTTCTCTGGACCCGCTCTAGTTCAGCTATGTCTTTCTTATACACCGGAGACCAGAATTGTACACAGTATTCTAAATGTGGTCGCACTAGTGACTTGTATAGAGGTAAAATGATGTTCTCCTCATGAGCATCATGTTCTCCATCCTGGTATACAATTCCCATTTTGGTATATGTGGGTGGTCCTCCTCCTGATATATATTGTCCTCCTCCAGGTATATATGGTTTTCCTCCTGATATATATGTGGCGCCCCTGCGGACTGGTCGCCACAGTAATGCTGCACCTACTCCATAGGTGTGGTGTCACCATTTCAAGGCGAGTGGGGTCACAAACCCGAGACACACAGAATTGCACACAACATCATCCCAAATCAGGGCCAGGGGACTTGGGTGGACCCCATTGAGAGGGAATGCCCCATCTTCTGGTCAGGAAGAGGGGTTAAGCAGTAGCTTAGAAAAGCAGAGAGGAGGAGGAGGAGGACAGTTCAGTTGGAGAGAGAGGAGTTGAGAGGAGGAAGGCGTCTGGAGTAGATGCAGGACTGAGTGAGTCCTAGCGGACATGGGAGTGGGGGATCCACCCGTGTGCCCCGAATCTGATCCCAACCGGAGTCGGGCAGAGGGACTGGTTGACAGAGGGGACCGGCCCCGATCTGGTTTGGGTACTCCAGGTCCCGACCAGGAAAACAGTCTTTGTAGGAGCAGTGGCCACAAACTGTGGATAATATGCAGGATGGTGGCTAGGACTAGGGCCAGGGGATGTGCCACTGCAGTCGCCACACAAGGCCTATAGCCATCAGCCTTGGACCCTGTTCATAAAGGTGCAGGGCAGGAGAGGCGAGAATCCAGCGCAGGGGGAGCAACCTGGAAGGTCTATGAATAATGTCTTGGCAGCGCGAACCTAATCTCCTATAGACTAACCTGGCTGCACTTTCGAAGAGCACAGCACCTGGCTGGGTTAACTTGCCCGATCAGCAAGTAAAGATAAAGAACTTCACGAACTGTGTTTGTCTCCTCCTTTCATGCCCTGTGGCCCTCTTCATCGCCAAAGCTCAGTCCCTGCGATAGACGTTACCATCGGCCCTGGGGCTGCCCTACCATCTGCCCCAACGGTCTGAAACTGCTGCGTCGGCCAACCCTAGCCGAGTACCACATGTAGCGTCACAAACTATCCCCTATAAATATATACCCCTTTACTGCACGCCCAGGGTCAGGGACCGGGTCACCACCACCATGATCCCGAAAGAACTGACTGGCCCAGTCCCGAATACCCCACAGCCCTGGGTTCCGCTGCATATATGTCCCCATTCAGTTATATAGGTCCCTTATTCTAGAATATGTGGTCCCCATCCTGGTATATATGTCCTCATCCTGGTATACATGGTCCCCATCATGGTATATATATCCCAATTCTGGTATATATGATCCCCTTCCTGGTATATACAGGGTGGGCCACCTATATGGATACACCTAAATAAAATGGGAATGGTTGGTGATATCAACTTCCTGTTTGTGGTGCATTAGTTTATGGGAGGGGGAAAATTTTTCCAGATGGGTGGTGACAATGGTGGCCATTTTCAAGTCGGCCATTTTGCATCCAACTTCATTTTTTTAATGGAAAGAGGGTCATATGACACAACAAACGTATTGAGAATTTCATAGGAAAAACAATGGTGTGCTTGGTTTTAATGTAACTTTCATGAGTTATTTCACGTTGATATCTCCATTCATTCCCATTTCATTTAAGTGTATCTACCATAAGTCCAAGTCCATGCCTCAGAGACTGCGAGCTGTTATTAAAGCCAGAGGTGGTGCAACAAAATACTAGTGATGTATTGGAGCGTTGTTTTGTGTGTTTGTTTTTTATAATTCCATAATTTTTTCCTCAGAATTGAGTGATTCCATAATTTTTTCCATCTGCTTGGTCTGAAAAAAGGTACCCTTATTGACTACCACATTTATAATCTTGATTTCTTTTAGTGTTTCTTAAAGCCATAAAGTTGCCATTTAGTTTTGTGCCATGTCTGTGATCTGCTTTTTTTCTACAACATTAAACAACTAAATGGACATCCTCCAAGTTTGGTGATTCCATAACTTTTGCCAGTGGTTGTAATAACACGGGATCCACCAATCACAATAGACTCTGTTACGTCTCCCTTAAGAATGACCTTTGTGCATGCTTATTAGATGCTTCAGTGCAAAATATATGGTCAGAGTCTGTTTATTGCTGCAAATGTTCTAGGGCATTTCTTGATAGAACAGGAAGTTAGAGTCTAAAACAGCCCCAGTGGTCAGTGTGAGAATTGCAAGATTTCTACTTTATATTTTTAATAGTTTGTGATATGGAAAAAAGCTTTGTCTTTTTTTTTAATACACAATAGAAAATCTCATTTAAACTATAGGACATTTTCTGATGAGACATTCCCCTTACGAGGCCTGATGAAGGCACAGAACATATATAGACTGTGCATTATCAGACATACCCTGGCTCGCTGCCCTCATACATATACGTTGATCTCAGCTGAAGATGAAATCATTTCGGCTTCCGCTGCGGCGTCCACACATGGTTAGCCGTCTTTGTAATTTATCAGGGCAGAAAATTGAACACAAGAGCTTACGCCGAGTCCTTTCTTGCTCCTCTTCATAGAAAGTAATGCTCTTTGGGTTTTTCTTGGCGAATTTTCAAAGGGTTCACACACAATTTCAAAAATCACAATCCCCATTGTCGTGCGTTATTTCAAGAAGACGTGGCACCCTTGTGAAGTTTAATTACTCGCCTTCAAAGACATGAAATGCTAATGAACTTTTGGCTTTTTCCCTTTCAGTCTTTTCTTAGAAAGCTTTTTTTATTTTAGAAAGGACAGAAGATTTACACTATTTTTAATTTACTGTACGGCTGCACCGCCTATTGTATGTATACTGCACCACGGGCAATCCTTCCGCTATGAGCAGTGCTCCTCCGTCCCATAAGTATTCTGGTTTGGCTTTAAAGTCTTATTCTTGCAGTAAGGCTCTTTAACAATTTGCCCAGCTTTACAGACAATTTTTTTTTTTACTTGTATTTTTTAGGCTATAAGATGCACTTTTTTGTCCTGCAAAATTGACTGGGAAATCAGGGTGCATCTTATAGTCCAGAGGGACATGGTGGTGGTGGAGCGGGATCACACGAGGCAGGGTCGACGCTGCAGAAAGTCGTCGTCGGCATGAGTGTGGCAATGCTGTGGGCCTGGGGCTAGGAGGAGGGGGTCCAATGGTGGAACGAAGCAGACATCATTGATCTCCTGGCAGAGGATGCCATGGACTTCAGGAAACTGTTTTCAGAGGCGGCGCATGCACAGATTGAGATCTTGGAGAGCTGAGGTCTCAATCTGCAAGTGTTCCACCTCCAATGTTATGGACTTCAGGAAAATAGCTGCAGACACAGCGCATGTGCAGACTGAGATCTCAGAGAGACAAGGTCTAAATCTGCACATGCGTGGCCTCCAACGTCATGGACTTCAGGAAAATGGCTGCCTGCATGGTGCATACCCAGATTGAGATCTCGAAGAGCCAAGGTATCAATCTGTGCATGTTCCTCCTCCGACGTCATAAACTTCAGCAAAATTGCTGCAGAGACGGCGCATGCGCAGACTGAGATTTAAGAGAGCCAAGACCTCAATCTGTGCATGTTCCATCTCTGATGTAACGGTCTTCAGGAAATTTGCTGAGGAGGTGGAGCATGTGCAGATTGAAGATTTAGGGCAAATGGCTGCAGATGTGGCGTAAGTGCACATTGAAATCTCAGAGAGCTGAGGTCTCAGTTTGAGCATTTTCCACCTCTGATGTCATAAATCTGAGGAAAATTGCTGTGGAGACGGTGCATGCACAGATTGAGATCTTGGAGAGCCGATGTCTCAATTTGCTCATGTGCTGCCTCTGATGTAATGGTGTTCAGGAAGTTTGCTGGGGAGGTGGAGCATGTGCAGATTTAGATCTCAGCTCTCTGAGATCTCATTATGCACAATGGCCTCCTCCACAGCCATTTTTGTGAAATCCATTGCATCCACTGACAGGATATCCATGGCTGCCACCATGGACATCCCCTCCTCCCAGCTCAGGGCTAGCTGCATCGCCCACTGGTGCTGACGCCAAGTTCCTGCAGTGGTGACCCTGCCTCCTTTGACCCCTGCTCCACATGCGCAGCAAGCTATACTTGGACTATAATATGGACCCCCATTTTAACTTTAAAAATTATATTTTCCCTTTTTTCTGTAAATGTTGAGTAAACTTATGGTCCAGTGCATCTTATTGCCCAAAAAAATATGGTTAGAAAATTATGACAGTGAGGGTGATCAACAAGTGGAACAGGCGGCAACGAGAGGTGGTGGATTCTTCTTCAATGGAAGTCTTCACACAGAGGCTGGACAGATATCTGTCTGGGATGATTAAGTGACTCCTGCTTTGAGCAGGGGTTGAACCAGATGACCCAGAATGTCCCTCCACACTCCACCATTCTATGATTCTATATTTCTTTATTAAGATCTAAAAATCATTTTTACAACTTGGCTTCATTAAAAATTGTTGTGCTCCTTGACTTTTACAAGCTATTTTCTTTCATTATCTTCGTGATATCTCATTGGTTTAGGAAGAGCTCAGAGAAAGACAATTACAAACTCTACCGTTAGACCATCAGAATGAGCTCACTGATGGATTCTCATTTAGCCCATTCTGAAGCCAGCACTAGACTGTGCAACATAGAGGTTGCATAAGGCAACATTTTACATGAAACCCAAGTGCAAAAATAATTTTTAGCCTAAACTACATGTGTGTAAGTAAAAAAAAATGCCACCAAAGATGGACACACTCTTTAATAGTAACTTCTAGGAATTCTACTTCAAGTAGTGCACTAGGACTCTGATTTCTTCCAAAGTAAGGAGTCTGTTTGCATATTTTATTTCCCAGAGAGCATTGCATGTCCATTTTGGACACATGGATACTTGACTAGCAAATTATTGCATATGCATTGTAAGGCACCGCCGTGTACAAAATATGGTGCAAAATAACAGATTAATAGGTGTGGAAACGTTACACAAAAGCGTCTAAAATGTCAAGTATTAGCAATTGTGAGAAATTTTGGCTCAATTTCAGACTGGCTTTTCTAGCTTATGTTGTCTAAATATTTGTCTATTATAGTTGCATCTTGAGAAGAGATAAATCACTCATGAGAAGGAAATCATGTTGGAGGAATAGAAGGAACAAAGTGAAGAGGAAGACCGCAACTTGATGGCTTGATATTATCAAAATAATGGACCCTGGTGGACATATCTAGGCTTGGAGAAGACCCTGGTGGATCTATTTAGGCATGTAGTAGACCCTGGTAGACCTATCTAGGCTTGGAGAAGACCCTTGTGGACTTATCTATGCTTGGAGAAGACCCTTGTAGACCTATCTAGGCTTGGAGAAGACCATGGTGGACCTATCTAGGCTTGGAGAAGACCCTTGTAGACCTATCTAGGCTTGGAGGAGACCATGGTGGACCTATCTAAGCTGGAGGACACACTGCTGGACCTATCTAGGCTGCACAAGATTGATCTTCCTACTGAGCGTTCATCTGTCAAGTCGCCATGTTTCCAGATCAAGCTGAAGACCGGTCAAAAGTAAAAATAAAAATTGGAAAATCTTCTCCAATTTTTTTGAAGTTCACAGACATGTTGTCGTCTTTTCATCAAAGCAATTTTGCTAGAATTCTGTTGAAAATTGTTTAAAAAGTCTCAACATTTTTGCACAACTTAGAGTTGCACAAAAATGTGGGGCTTTTGGATTTTTCACGCAAGTTTCTCTAGGAAAATTAATGGAGCTGGAGGTGGGACAAGGATTGGATAACCTGAAAGCCTAAACCTCAGAGATACCCTGTGCACATCTCTGACCTCGACTTCACCGCCATGGACGAAGTGTCATTCACAATACTGTTGTGGCTAATTCATGATGAGCTGTGGTGTTCCTTATGGCAGAGATCATCCTCTAGTTAGGGACTAGAGTAAGATATTTGGTGAGGGAAGCGTCTCATAATGAATTAAGAGTGTCTGCTTCCTACACACACCCTCATCAAAAATGGTGAAAAAAACAGGACCATCGTTAAAAAGATTGATTTCATTCAGATAAATATATTTTTGGAATATCTTTAAAGCCTTACAATATTCCTGAAATTCCAATAATTGGACATCCAAGCACCAGAATATCTGAATTCTATCATATTTTTTTTTCCAGAATTGTAACAAAATAGTAGACACACCTCATAATAACTGCATCAGTACACGTTCATGAACTATTGAAAGCACCTGAAGAATGTGCAGCTATATTTCATAGGTGTCATGTTCAGAATAAGGTACGGAGCGCAGAACTTCGTTACTTCTGGCAGATGAATACGATCAATAATATATTGTCACTCTATATAAATATTTGAGAGAAGACTGGAGGACATTTTTGCTGAAGGGCATGAGTGGATCATATATCAAGATCTCCAGTTGTAAATCAAACCACCAAGCATGCAGATAGTCTACGTCGAAAATCCTCGGTCATTTGGAGGTTCAGTGTAATATTTGTAAATACTTTAAACATGGTAATTTGTATGGAGATCTTGGAATCTCAGATTTTGTTTTATATTTTTCTTGCAAAATTTTTTCTGTAAATACTTGTCAAAGCACCATGCACATCGACATGGTTAGACTGACACACCAAAAAAAACACAATTTAGCCCAAACTCCAGACAACAATCTCCCTTTTAGGACATATAGACATCAAAGAGGAGGGTTCTCCAATTGAGACACCCTTCCATGCACCCATCCATTACACTTGGCTTTATTCAAGTTTATTTTAACTTGGACAAAGCCAAGTGTAACGCTTGCCAATCCCATAGAGGATGAACATAGAAGTGGTTGAGCATATGCACTACTGATTCTTTGTATTGAGGATAAAAGTGCCTCGTTCCACCCTGTGGTCCAGATCCCAGCAGTAAGAATCCCACAAATCAATGATCACCTTTTCTGTGGAGGGTGATGTGTTGCTTGTGTTGTGGACCCACTGCACCATGAATCAGACTCACCCTGAACGAACCTGATTAGGTATCTTCCAGATCTTCACCAGAGCCTCTGATGGTGAGGATGTACTGGGCTGTATGTAGACACCAGGTATCACTCCGGGGCAGTCCATGACAGCTGACATAAGGGTCAGGGACACAGGTATGGGAGGACAGGCAGGGCGGTGTGGGTACTGAAGACTGGTAAGAAGGAGCGCTTACTGGGGACAAGCAGGACAGGATGAGATTCACCAACAGACAGCAAACTAGTGTACAAGCATAAACTGTCACACTAGAAGCCTAATTGCTCAGGCAACCTCCCTAAGGAGGAAGGTGCCTTAGATTCCCAATGACTGCCAGCTATCGGCTGAGGAAGGAAAAGACAACAAGTTGCGCCACGTTGATCACACACTTTGAATAAGGGTTAATCAGAGATACACTCACCTGGAACTGTTGTGCACCGCACAACAGGGAATGGGGTACATGGTGAGTGTAAGATCTGTCTGTTTTTCCTGAAGCGACCTTCCACTTGGCTTCGTGTAGTAAGGCTCCGCGGTCGGGCCGACCGTGTCCAACGGGCCTGAACACTTAATCCCAGGGGAGGCAGTTCTATTGTATGTTCAGCAGGGTCTCTCCTCCAGCAGCTCTCATACCACACCCCGAAGGGAGGAGGATAATGACAAGAAGGAAATATAGTATGGAAGTGAGCGCTAGAAAAGACCAAGGAACTGAAAATTAAGAGAATTACCTCTAAGTTTATTAAAAGGTGGATGGAGCGAGCCCTCAGCTGAGGGCTCGCTCCATCCACCTTTTAATAAACTTAGAGGTAATTCTCTTAATTTTCAGTTCCTTGGTCTTTTCTAGCGCTCACTTCCATACTATATTTCCTTCTTGTCAGCTATCGGCTGAGAACACTTCTAGAGTGTGTGCACTGCGTTCCCCAAGAATGCTGCCAGGAGACCTATGTGGTGTACACAGACCCTAGAGCTTGGTGACTAGGGAAGGGGCAGCGGAGACCGGCTGTGGTAATGAGTACATCAAAATCCTGGCTACAAGGAGGAAGCGGGACAGTGCAGGGATACCGACGTTACAGTTTTCATCAAACAATCCCTTTAAGGGCTCCTCCATTGCTTAAGCCATGTTTATACAGATTTCAGTACAATTTTGGTAGTAAGCACTTGGAATCTCCCTAACACAATCAATGTGGAGTCATTCACTTCAGGTAGAGGATTAACACTTCATTAGTATAAGTGCCTCCTCTGTGTATCTGCAGAACGTGTTATATTTTGACTGGTACTTGGAGACTAAGGAGTTTGGTTCATCACATTACAGCGAGGAGTTTTACAACGTCTATCTACTTTGTTTTATCTTTCATACAGTATGACTATATCATTTTAGTTCTGGTCTAGAGATAAATATGACATGACATTTCAATTTTTCAGTGATGTCATTTGGAAAATCAAAAGGACTGTCTTATAAAGACCTTTTTTTTTTAACAATAAAAGGGTTGCCCAAAGTATTAAAAATTTTTTTAAAAAAAGCTCTAACTGGTTATTTATTTTATGGGCCTATATAGAACCATTAATTTTTACAGCGCATCAGAGATATCTTCGTCACTGTCCCCAGTGGGGCTCACTCTTCACATTCCTTATCACTGTGTCGTTGAAGTGTGGAAGAAACTGGCCCGGAGGAAACCCAGACAAACACACAAAGAGCATCCTTGCAGATGTCCTTGATGGGATATGAACCATAGGCTACTCTGCTAATCACTTAACCACCATGCTGCATACTGGTGGCTCCAAATCTAACAGGGTGTTACTTGCCCCAACGAATCCTCCTCCGTAGTCAGTTCTCATTTTAGGACCCTAATTGGTCTCTACCTCCTTGTCCCATCTCAACACACATCATATAAAGCTGAGATAGTGACCACTTTGGGATTTCCTGCCTTTTTGGGTGATCCAATGTTGAGCCCAGGCTTTAGGGTACACGGGTGTCAGGCTCTAAAGGGGTAAACAGGTAATGGCGGCCGCGCCTGACCCGTGTCCTGGGCCTATCTTCCAAAAAGGGGTGATATATACAGGGGATTATATACAGTGTTGTTGTGACACCAACTGTAGTTTCTAGTGAGATGCCACCAGCGCCGCCACAGTCCGCCGGAGGTAGATGGTACTGTGGCAAGTTGGTGAAGTCCTCCACAGGTAGGAGTGGACCTCCGGGGAAGTGTTCCTGTATGGAAACAAGTTTATGCAAGAGAGGATGCAGCCGACACAAGTTCACTTTTCTCCAGGTACTTTACTGTCATTTGCATTAGTCGCATAGAAAAGTTACAGTTCAGCACTCCTGAGGTATGAGGACAGGTAGCTTAACGGATGACTGCAGGCAGATCCCAGGTGGCATGGTGGAACCCCCAGTGTGCGCCCCCACACTCAAACCCCGTCCGTTCCCCCTTCCCCCAGTCAAACTGTGAAACCAAACAACCTGAAATCCGTCCGACCTCCCTCCCTCTCTCACCTCTGCCCCCGTCGGGCAACCCTCCGCTGGCTGGCCGCTCCTTCCTTTGGCGGTGCCTGGTACCCTCCCTTGGTTTGCTCAGGTGCCCTGGAGAATTGTAGACTCCATGGGACTCCGGATTCTCTGTGGTCCCAAAGTATCCCACAGGTGCGGGCTCCGGCACTCGGTAAACTGTCTTGGATAAACTTCCTCAAGTTCCTCACTCCCTTAGGCTCTCTGCACCTGGAAAAATCCCTCTTTCTTAAGCCCTTTCTTCTTCCTCCATCTCTCCTGGTCCCTCAGCTGAGTGACCCAGCAGCAAAGACCCTGCATGCCCAAACCCCAGAGGCAAAGACTTCCTTGTTCCCCCTAGAGGTGGTTTTATTCCCTCCCGGGTAACCTCCCACCATGTAATCTAGTGTGGGAGTGCTGGTGTAAGGGTCCCACCCACCATCCTAGGTTCCACCTGCAGCTGGAGTATCTGCACCTCTTTTACGGGTGCAGTACCCCTACAGGTGCAGGACACCACACCAACAATTGTCACAAATTAGGCCTTAAAAACCCTCGGTGATCAGTTAAAGAAGCACGCACATCAAATTTGTTATCCTCTTAATATATTTCAAACATCATATTATATAATACTGTGTGTACTTACTATTGCTCATTTTGCCTTTCTACTCAGTCAATTCTTCTCTTTGCTATTAGGATATCACATGGTTAAAAACTAGCCGAATACTTCTAAGTTCTATGCAGAAACAGGAAGTCTCTTTTGGGGGTGGAGTTAGGCAGTTCAGTTCCTAAAAGGACTGTAGAAGACATCCTACGGTCGGGAGCCGTGTCAGGCCAGTCCGAGGAAACTGACAAGCCAGTGTGAGTGACCTGTAGGTGGGGATCTGAGGAAGTGGAGGAATAGATATGAGGAGTGGAGCAGTGCCAGCTCGCATCAGCATGGACACCAGAGTCTGAGATCGCAAGGGACTTTATGCTTAGCAACCAATACCTGAGGGTGGGTGATTCCAAGTTGCTTGCCCACCAAAAGGTCAGGAGACACAGCCGCATCAAAGAGCTCAGGGAGACGCAGTCAGAAGAGAGTAACACAAAAAGGGCTTAAGCCACCTGTCACACGGCCAAGACAGCACAAGAGAGGAGAAGGTCACGGCACAGCTTCAAGCAGCTAGGGCCCACCGGGAGAAGCGCAGTCGAGAGGCCTCAGAACTTGCCAGGTATGGAAAAGCAGAACTTGCTTCCAGGCTCTGGACCCCTAACACCACTTGTGTACTAACCCTGGATGAACCTGCTATGTTCTTCAGTAAAAGGTAAAGGAGACTGTTTCCCCTGTGTCTGTCAGTTATTTCATACACTAAGTCCTACACCCCCAATTGAATTCATCACATCCATGGACTGTATGGTTGCCCTGGGGACCCGTTGTTCATGTGGAGAGTTGGGGACCCTTTTTTTAACTGATGGCCCAACGAGGGATCACGGACCGAGTCACACCAATGTGACATTCCGCAGCCCTCGATTACAATAAGAGGGCCCGGTTCCGAGTACCCCACGGTCCCTGCCAGGGCGAATCATATGCATCACGCCGTAACAATGACATTGCTCCAGGATGGCTAATCAAAACAGAGATGCAAATGCCATCAGACAGAGGTGGTTCTCAGCACTTCTGTACAGCACCAAGGATTACTGATTTGACCGTTTGACCAGGGTGCTTCAGGTCAGTTCTCTAACGTCTAATATCAGCCGTTCTAATAAATGTTCAACAAGATAAAACACTGACAGGCTACATCTGTCCAATTATAGGATCCAATACATTAGATTAGAATTGAAGAGTTGAATGGACTGAAATTTGGTAATATCTGCGCTGCTGTTGGTGTTATAAATGGGACCAGGAGAAAGGTTGAATAGACTATGCTTTATTGTGGATGCATTTCATAGTGTTCTACACTTCTTCCTCAACACAAAACAAATCCGTTAAAATTGTCCAAGGGTCCAGATTTTGGTGCCAAATCTAAGGATGGAAGTCCTCTTGACTCTCTCTCGACAATGTTGTTGGATTACAATGGTAATTGGTGGTCTTCGATATTAATACTTCTCAAACCTTTGCACTTCAGTCAAGTCCCTTGCACTTATGGGTGTTCTGCAGGTCTCCAACAGGTCACCCGTCACCCCTTACTGGCCATGAGGGGTAAGGTGTCCCTCCAGAGGGTGGAGTTGGTGCATGTGCTCAGCTCTGGCTATCTATTGCGCTTTGAGAGACTTACTTCAGGTTGCGATATTGCTGGAAGGTGGGGCGCCATTGCTTCTAGTGGTGACGCTGTTCAGAGGTCCTGTGACCCCAAGTCTGTTGCCAGATGATATGGCACACTATGTCTCCTGGCTCAGCTATACGGTGGGGAGTTATCTTGCACTCCACTCACCTCACCCCCTCTTTTGCCTCTCAGGGCTGAGGTTGGAGACTGGGTGTTACCTCAGCGGTGTCAGGTGATCCATGAGAGGGAGATTTAAATATCCTGGTCAGTGCTGATTATTTTCACTTGTGCTTGGGTGGAAAGGTTAGCAATTTTTGTGTGTTTCTTTTGGTGTGCTCCCTTGCTCTTGTTTTTTGGTCTTAGTTTTGTCCCTTGCCCTTCCATATACTTTGTTTGGGTCTGCACTTCATTCCTGTTTGCACTGGTGTTTTTAATCCAACTGCAGCCTGTGTGTGCCCAGTCACCAGCCACCGCACTGATTGCCATCTAGGAAGGCCTGTGCCAAAGCCCCCTTCCAGGACCAGAAGGCAGGTGAAAAGTCCCCGACCCTTAAGGGTGCGGCATTAGTGTGATGGCTAGCGCAAAGTGTATCTGGCATTCTGCCTTTGCTGGCCAATTGTCCGGTCTTTCTATCACTACCCTAACATTACATTTATAGCCTCAATCCTTTCTTTTATGCCTGATAATAAACCACCACAGGTGTCCCACAGTAACTTCGGAGACTGTTATCTGCTATTAAAATTAATTTGAACCTCAGAGGTCTAGAAAAGAAACATCACAAACACCTTCCTGTCCTAGTCCGCAACATAAAAAATTACAGTACACTTGTCCCAACCACGTAAGTACCTATTAAGATGTCACTTCACTTCCTACTGTGTGAATGGACTTGCCTGGATTACGTTACATCTACAGATCTTTCGTTTTCATCTTACCTTCCTTTATGTTCGAGCATTAAACCAACAACCTCCGATTTACCCACAGTTCACGCACCACAAAGTTTTCCTAGAATCCAGGGGCTAAAATAACAAAACAAAAACTCTGTCTAGGAAGTTTTCAGAGATTTCATCTGCTTTAGTGTATAGGACTTGTGTTGTGGTTGTCAGTCACTTAGCAAGTTACTTGTCTGCAGCTTTTTTATATCTTTGCTTCCGACTCGTTGAAACATTTTGCACTCAAGACACATAAGCCCAATCCTATGAGATGACAAGAACAATCAAGGTGATATTTCCCCTCGATGGAGCCGGCTTATATTTTATTATACATTCTTCTCTTCTAAATTGCTTTTCCATTGCACCTCCCAGCGATTTTAACAACTGGACTATATTAGATTAAGATGTAGGTCTGTTGTACAGGAAACCACATATAGAGATATTTTTTTTTATCTTTTATAGAAATGAAACAAATTGGAAGAGTTGCACATGCAATTAGTTTCAAATCAAATATTAGTAGAAAAGTCCATTTCTCTACTTTAAAATAATATCTGGTACAGTGATTGCCAGGATTAATACACATTTATTGATATCCTATTTCTGCCTTATAAAAAATTTAAAGCAATATTATAAAGGCTCAAAGAAACTCTTGTAAAGTCTGAGATTTTACTGTATGGAATGGGATAAACTGTTATAGGATAAGTTAAAATTCATATTAAACTTATATATGAAGTGGAGTTACTAGAAACTCTGGGGTTCCAACACAAAACTTGCAACACGATATTACCTAGCATCTGCCATTTACACAACTGGTGTCTTCCAAAGTAGAAGAATACCCATGGGCCACCTCACGCACCAGTGTCCATAAGTAACTGCTACCTTAGTCTACCTATGAGTACAAGCAAAATATCGTTCTGCAGAGATGCCAACAGACCCAAACTTCTTGATCCAGTGCTGATTTTTCAAATATTGTCCTAGCTATCCTGAAGCTAAAAAGGTTGGGTTTGTGAAAACTCTACCTAAAGGTGGGTGTTACAAATTGGGTCTGGGGTCTTTATAAGAGAACTTGGGGAAATCCTGGGAAGGAGTCGGGCGTAGAACACTAAAATTGGTAAATATAAGGACTTAATGGAAAATCCACTGATTCATACATTAGTCTATTTGTTTTGAGCACAGGATGAGCTCTTTTGCCTCTTAATTTGAATGATAAGTGGGGTCTCAGGGTCTGGGCTGCTATTGATCAGTATAAATAAAGGGGTTGTCCTCTACTGAGATCCCTTTTCATTTGCCATGTTTTCCTATACTCACTTGTCGTGTCGGCGCCATTCTACCGGTCTTGGCACATAATCTCCTCGGGCTCAAATGAAGTTGTTACATCAGGCAAGCCCTGCTGCGAACCAGGGTCAGCTTCAGTATTCTTATCTTCAGACTATTCAGACATCAATGGGAAGTGAGGCACCAGCCATAGTTCTGACTTCCTCAGGATATTCAATTTGTCTTAAGGGCGGGGAGAACCCCAGGAGAGCGAGTGCCAACGCCACTGGAATGACACTGGCATGGGAGGTAAGAAGCTGCAGACAAAGAAAGCATAGTAGGGTCTTACCTAGTAAACATAGAGAAAAGAACAAGAGATAACTGCTCACTTTGTATGGTTGTGCCACAGAATCGCTATGAAAGCAAGCAAAACGTGCAAACAGCTGCTGCAGGATCCACATATATGATGGCAAATCAAAGAAATAGGACCCCAATGTGACCCATGGATAAAGATCTGCGATGCTGTTATAAATGGTGTGATCCAGAAGTAGTAGTAATAAAAATGGTGATTTTTTTAAGTGCGTTTCAAAGTGTATACACACTTCGAAATGCGTCAAATAAATCACCACTTTTATTACTATTACTTATGGATCAAGTCATTTATAACAGCATTGCAGATCTTTATCTATAGCTCTCATCTGGGACCCTGTTTCTCCGACATGGGAGGTAAATAGGGTTTTTATTTTAAGGGTAAGTGCACATCAGTTGGTTTGTGGGCTGGTTTTGCACGTTTTCCGTCGGTGGTTCCCGCTGAGTTTTATGGTAATTTATGTTAATCCTACCCACCGGTAGGATTAACATGCTAGTCAATGGAGTTTTGGAAACGCTGTGTACATTACAACGTTTTTCTTCTTGATGATTTTAGTTTATTCACCGGTTTCCGACCGGTTCTCAAAGATAGAGCAAGCAACTTCTTTTTAGCGTTTTTCCAGCGGGTCCTGCTGAACAAGTGCAGCAAAGACCAGTCTGGAAATCGCTAAGGAAGACGCCGGGAAATCGCCAAGAACACGCTGTGCGACCGCTAGTAAAGCGATCGCAAAACGTTACCAAATCGCTAACAAAACCAGGGACACTGGCGACTGCAGAAAACTCAGTTTCTGCCAGTCTCCACCGGTTCCCGGTCGGTCTGCAAAGATGCAGAACCGACAGATGTGCACATACCCTAATGGGGGCAAACATGGCAATATTGGACAACCCCTTTAAAAACAAGCTAAATAAGGTTTTACAATTGGTGTACCACCAAGTTCAATGCCAGGTCCATTATTGTTCAACTTATTTATTAATAATATTGAAGATAGGATTAATAGTATTGTTTCTATTTTTGCAGATGACACTTAACTATGTTGTACAGTGCTGTCTATGGGAGATGTTCATAAACTACAAGCGACTTGGACAGGCTGTTTGGACATTTTGGAGGCCGATGAGTGGATGAAGTGGAGAAATGTTAAGTTATGCACCTGGGCACTAAGATTATGTAGGTGCCATATGTTCAAAGCGGACTAAAACCAGGTGAGTCACTTGTAGAGAAGGATCTGGATGTACTTGTAGATCATAGACTAAATAACATTATGCAATGTAAATCAGCTGCTTGTCCTAAAGCCAGCAGGTGTTTGCACTCATAGTAACTCACTAAACTAAGTCCTATCTCAGAACAGCACACCTGTCTCAACTGGTTCATGTGCAGACTAAGATGCCTAGCTGTACAGTCCCCAGTGGTCCCTGTGGCTGGAATGACTCTAACTACAGGATTAGGAGAGGACAATTTGGACCTGGCTTCCTAATCAGCTGCGAGTGTTCCTCGTACCTCCTAAAAAGCCTGGGAAATGGGAAGAGCAATAAAGCCCTGAATCAGGAAGGCATGCAGAGATAGAAAGGATCCCTGAGAGAAAAGGAAAGCCCGAAAACAAAGTTAAAAGTGAAGTACTACTGCTAGAAAGAAATGTCTCCTACCTTCTAGCTAAAGAAAGCAGAAAGACATAGGACAGATAGAAGAAAACACAGAGATAATAACCTAGTTGGTCTCTATCTGATTAGCAGAAATCCAAAGGCAGGATGGCTGTAACATCATGTAAAATCCACAAAAAATATCACCAGCAGCAAAGATCAGTCAGGGGAAGGTTGGACAGACATCTGTCTTTGATGATTTAGTGAATCCTGCTTAGACCAGGAGGTCCCTACCAACTCTAACATTCTATGATTCAAAGTATTAAATAGGTGCACCCAAATGGTGATAGGGCAGACTAAATTAACAAATGAAAATAACTGTTAGCTGAAGAGGAATTAAACAAGGACAACAGATAATAAGAAACCAAAAAGAAAAAGAACCAGCTGTGGCTCAAGGAGAAAGACGCAAATCACACAACACAGGCTCGCTGGTTTGATTCCTGAGGCATGACAGCTGGATGTTGTCATGCATTAAAAAGAGGCATGGACTCACAGACCTGAGATGTTATACTTTACAAAGTGTAAGTGTGACCTCATGTTGAATATGTAGTTCAGTTCTGGCTGTTAGTTTGGTGGTTATGATATATATTCTTGGTGGTTACATTCTAACGTCACATATACTACCAACTTACAGTAACTTACTTGGGAAATGTGAGCATGCTGTAGTATTTATTTTGGTCTCTGATCACAATTGCCAGCAGGGATTATTGGGCTGCTGCTCACTATCTACACAAATGCATTCAAAGTACTCTAAAGTCACTTAATCAGGATGCACGTGGCCATGATGAGAATCATTAGATACCCACCAAACCGGATACCTAGGAGAACAATAAACATTTTGTGGACTGATAGTGGAACATGAAAAAATACATGTATCAAAGTATTTCCCATGCACCAATCCAACAAATTGTGCTTACTTGGTACAACCCTCCACTCAAGTGAAAAGCCGCAATGGATTCCAAAGAGTCCAAGGCATCGAAATCCTCCTTCACAGAATATCTTTATTGAACCCAATGCACACATGAGAGAATTACAAAAAAAGTGCAACGTTTCGGCCATGCAAGGCCTTTTAAAGCCATTAAAAATGTACATGGTCTGAAAAAGGACCAGGGTAGCTGAAACGTTGCACATTTTTTTTTTACAATTCTTTGATATGTACACTGGGTTCAATAAAGATTTTCAATGAATGAGGATTTTCGGTGCTTTGGACTCTGGAATTTAGCACATGAATAAAATGGCATAAAGGCTTCAGTAACCATGTACACCTTACCAGATGTATCATTTTTTATTTCCAACACAATTTTATTACTCGATTTGTATAGACTGCTACATGACATATTAGTCTGAACAGATGTGCGGAGAGATGTGTTCAAATGTTTGACAACCTAGATAGTTAAAGTGGAGCTGTTGACTGAGAAATGCCTACCTCAAGGGCTAAGTTATGTGCCTTTCAGATTCCCTTATCAACTGTCCTCCTTTATGTTTAAGAATGTTTAGAAATCTTTAAGAAGTCATCAGTATCTGTCATTATCTCAGCTGGTTACAATAGTCTAAAGGTACCTTTACACGCTTCTACAGCATGGTGGAAACAACCGGGTGTTTCACGTGCACGAGCACGCACCAATGGTTGCAAACGGTACCCGATACCGCCTTTACACGCCGCTACAAGGTGCTCTACAGAAGGTTTAATCTATCTCTGGATGCACCGCCGGGGGCCTCAAGTTACCTTCTGCAGAGCACCTTACCTCATTTACACGCCGCTACAGAGGGTAATATAGGAGGACCTGGTGCAGCAGGGACAACACATAGGCGTGCCACAGTTGTGGATTACGAGACGCTCGTACGATGATTGCACAATGCTATAGCATCATGATTGGCCAGCCAGCGCAGGAAGGATGCCTATTACATGACGCTATAGCAAATGTGTAGTGTGACTGGTCAGCTCCTTAAATATGCCGCCCTATGCAGCAACTACCAATCGTAACGCAGGAGCTTCCTCCAATGATCGCTGAAGGGGGGCGGTTTCCCGGAGGCTGTGTCACGCCCCAGGGAGTTAACTAGGTGACGAAAAAAACCTTACCCTACCTTATTTAGACGCCACTACCATCGGGTTGAAATCAACCTGTTTTAGAGCACTGCTCTGAAACAGGTGCCGCAAGTGACGGGTGGCAACAACCTACTTTACATGCCGCTACCTCGGATTGATTTGACGGTGCAAGATACATTTGTCTCCGACACCCGGTTGTTTCCATCCTGCTGTAGCGGCGTGTAAAGGTACCTTTAAGGTGCATTTGCACTTCACTATTTTCAGGGTTGAGCATTTGTAAGATTAATTGTCTAATGATAATCGTACCCATAACCTAACAAACAAGCTAGATGCCTGGGGTGAATTTACCTTTTGGCTGACTTAAAGGTGATGTCCACTACTAGGACAACTACTTCTGATTCTACTGGTGTCCCCCTAGTTAAAATAAGACCCTGAACTCACCTCCTGTGCTGGCATTGTTCCAGTGGAACTCATGTCATGTGACATTATGACATCATGCGAGTCCTGCGTCCAATCACCACCGGCTTCTCTCACCATGCCTTTGTACCAAACGAGCAATAGGAAGTGAGTGACATTTGCACTTTTTGCATCCTTTCTGCACCTATTATATAAATACTTACTGTTCTGTGTGTTTTTTCACATGCATTTTTATCTATTTCTTGATGCTGCGATTCAGTCTCTATGTTGTATGTTGTGTGTGAAATAAAACTACTTTGTTTTTGATACTTCTTGGTGTTTGACTTTGACAAAATGTAATTTATATATTTAGGTGGGAACTATATATATTTTTTATGCATTACCGCATGTGTTTTTTTTACCTGCAGATTTTCAGTATCCAAGGTAAATCTATGGGGAAAATGTGCACTCAGCGTACCTGCAGGAGAGACTGACATGGTGCGGATGTGAAGCTTGCACTGCAGGTCAATTTACGCAAAGTAAAGAAGTAGCGCAGTGGGAAGGAGTTTTCTGTTGCTGAAACTGTAAAATAGCACTGAAAACTCACCAAAAACTGACTGTGGGAACGTATGACTGTGGGCCTATTCTCTAATAGGCCATTTGGACAGGGATTGTCTTGAGGAGACCTCTTTAAGACTGAAGATTTCCAGGGTAAACATAGGCCATAGCATTCCTTACAACTTTAAGGGAACCTGTCAGGTTGTTCTACCCCCCTAGTCTATCACTACCTGTCTCTGCACCTTGCTAGCTAATCCCTAACCATTCCTGTCTCACCTAAAAGTGCCCTATAAAGATTGAGAAAAATGTGTTACAAACTTACACAGAGTCTGAATCTGGAGACTGGAAAGGAGACCAGCCCAGGGTAAGGGGATTCGGATATCTGGGCCCTCTGCTGCGATAGGGATGTCACTGGTGGCTGGCCCACACTCATGGCCCTGGTAGTCAACTAAAAAGGGGTAGTTGATGTGGGAATAAAAGTTTAATAGTTTATCATGACGCCAGGTAGTCACAGTGGGCTGCGGAGTCTCTGGAAGTCTCCCGTGGTATGCCTTCCTGAATCTAACCCGTGTCCGCTGCTCGTGCCTGTCCTGGGGTAGCCTGCTTAATACCAGGCCCGTTGAGGTGCTCTGACGATCCCGGCTCCCACTCTCACCCTCTCCTGCTCTGGGATTCGACCTGGTGGGTTAACCTGGTGTGATTGATCCCCCAGACAGGGTGTCGGTGTCGGTAAATGGACCCACGACCTTCGGTGTTCTTGGCGCAGGGGCTGGACTCCCTGACCGTCTTCAGAACCGGTACTCCGGTGAAGTGGACCAGGGTTCCCTCCCTGAGTATGGGCGCTCGGGGGGTCCTCTCCTTCTGTCTGGGCTGCCTGTTCTCACTCTCTCCAGGCCCCCTCCCTGGGAGTCTCCTTTTCTAACTCAGAGGCTCCCCATTCTTTTCTCAGTGCCGACCAAAACTCACTGTGTGTCCTCCTTCCTCCCTAACTCCCCCAACTAGGTTACGGGCCCAAAACCATCTATTCTAGGTGGGTGTATGGGAGTGCTGGGTTGGGATATTCCACAGACATCTGCCTTCCCACTGTGACAGGGATAACCGCACACTCATTTATGGGTGCAGTACCCCAATTGTGACACCTGACCAGGTGGGTAGGTGGGGCGCCACAAAGGCGGGCTCTGAGGCATGCTGAATGCGAGGATTGGAGAATGGAGCCTCAGAGCCCGCCTTTCCAGTCTCCATATTCAGACTCTACGTAAGTTTGTAAATAATTTTTCTCAATCTTTATAGGGCACTTTTAAGTGAGACAGGGATGGTTAGAGATCAGCTAGCAAGGTGCAGTGACAGGTAGTGGTAGACTAGGGGGGTAGAACGACCTGACAGGTTCCCTTTAAGCTCCCATCACACATAGCGACATCGCTAGTGAGATTGCTGTTACGTCACAGGTTTTGTGATGCAACAGCAACCTCGCCAGCGATCATGCTATGTTTGACACGTAGTAGTGAACAGGCCCCCGCTGTGAGATCGACGATCGTGTCGGAATGGCCTGGGCCATTTTTTGATCGTCGAGTTCTCGCTGGGCAGCATGCATTGCACCTTAACAACGACCTTGTTGGCGACTCAGAACTCAGCCACGAAGGTCTGAGTCATCAGACTAGCTGCTGTGTGACGGGTTACCAATGATTGCCCAGGTCATTATACGGGTCGCCGTATCGTTGCTGCGTCATTGAGTAGATCTGACTGCTTGACATCTCACCAGTGACCACGTAGGGACGTTCCAGCGATCCTTACCAGGTCGTATCGCTGTCAGGATCGCTGGTACGTCGCCAAGTGGGCCGGAACCCTTACTTACCTTAGATGTACCAAGTAGTGCATCATTGAGTGGGAAAAAAGCAATTTATAAAAGAGGAAAAAAAAGTACTGCCAAAGGGATAATGTGGCCAAGCTGCAGATAGCTTTGTGAATGCCAGAACAATCGGTAAGCACAATTAATGCTGCCAGACACATAAGGCTATTCTCACATCAGTGGTTTGTAGCATTTTCTGCAGATCAGGTAAGCTTGAACTTTTGAGCTCAGTTTGCCTGATCTGCCAGAAGCCGACACACTTGCAGCAGTATGGCGGCAAGACTACATTCTGCCTAAAGCATTCCCTGTAAGTTCCCCAGGGCTGTGGAGAACTCGGAACGGGCTAACAGTTCTGCTGGGGGAGTCACGGGGGTCGAGACTCGGCTCCGTGACTCTGGCGGTGTAAAAAAAAAGTTCAGGAGATACGGGTTTTAGGGATGGTTGTCATGACGCCACCCATGGTATTCGGCCAATGAGGGCCGACGCTGCGGGACCTCTGGGAACAATGGGAGTGCAGCTTTTGTGGTTTCACTCCCCATGGGTGGAGCAAGTCCTCAGGGCAACCGGTGTGATATTCGGTGATGGAGGGCCAGCAGGGCTGTTCTGGCTAAAAAGGGGTCGGAGCTTTTCCTACGCCAGCTTCTATGGCCTGCACGGCTTACCAGTCTACCCTCCGCAGGCAGGAAATAAGCAGTCTCACACACAGGGCTGAGTTCTATACTCTGTTTACTTAGCTTTTACTTTGGTGGCACACAGGGTACTGTTCTTTCACAAGCGCAGTCCAGATAGTCTTCAGCAACTGGGATAGCTCGTCCAAGACACCCCCTTTATGTTCCTTTCTTCATGGGTTGCTTTATCTCTCAGTGCGATCTGTCCGCCTCTCTCCTGCTTGCGCCTCTGCACACAGTGCCCCAATGTAGTAGCCACAGGTCATGTCGGGAGACCGGCCTTATCCCCTGACCCTAGTATGACTACCTTCTTGGCGAATGTGTCAGGAGTTGGCCACAGCTCCTCTAGACCTTGTGGCCTCTGATTCCATGGTTGGAGCATAGAGTCTCCTTGCTACCTTCAGAGCCAGTCCCCCTGGTTCTCAACCTGCCCTTCCGCTTCACTTCAGATTCGGGTGCACTGGTGGATCGTTCACTGCCCGTGCCCCTATAGCTCCCTCTGCCTCGCTGTAGTCGGCTGTTCTGGGACTCAAGATGAGCTCCTCACTGCACAAGACCTCCGGGTTCTCCTCCTTCCACTGCCTCCTCTTGACTGCCCTAACTGAGCCCTCCCTCTATTGGGTCCGCCCACCATCCCTGGGACTGAGTGTGTTGGCTGCTTTTGTGGGTGTCTGGACTTACCATCCTGTTTACTGAGAACAGGAATACCACACCTATGGGATGGGTGCAGTACCCCTTTGTGGCGACTAGACCGCAGGGTCACCACAACGGCACTTGTGGTTTTACCGTGATCCAGCAAATGCGGCACTTGCGGCAAGTTTAAATCCTCAGCTAGCAGCATTTTTTGTCCGTTGCCGCATTTGCAAAACCGCAAGTGCTGCACATGTCCACAAGTCCTACAGAAAATGCTTTAGGCAGAATTCAGGCTTGTCGCAATCCTGCTAAAAGTGTGCCGGCTTCCGGCAGATCAGTCAAAACTGAGTTCAAAAGTTCAAGTGTGCCTGATCTGCAGCAAATGCTACAAACTGCTGATGTGAAAGTAGCCTTAAGGGCCTGTTACACACAACGATATCATGAACGATATCGTTGCAATGTCACTGGTTTGGTGACGTTGCAGCGATGTCAAAACAACATCGTTGTGTGAGTCACATATCAACAATCAACGATACGTCGTTGATTGCAGATTTATGGACAGGACCATAAATCTATCGTTGGTCTCCCGCTCCAGCATCATCGCGTGTGACAGTGGGAGACCAACGATGAACGAGCTCCCAGTACTGCTCAGCAAGCGCTGGTAGCTGGTAACCATGCTAAACAGTGGGTATCTAGGCAGTGCGCAGTGCCTAGTTGCCCAAGGTATACCCTGGTTACCAGCCTTCTCCTCTTACAGGCTAGTTACACACTTTGTACCTTGGATACCAACCTGTAAGCGGAGAAGGCTGGTAACCAGGGTATAAATCGGGTAGCTAGGCACTGCATGCTGCGTAGATACTCGCTGTTTACCATGGTTACCAGTCTGCTCCCGATTACCGCAGCCTGGCAGTGGGAGCTAGACATTGTGAAAAGAATAATTTATTCTTTTCCACAATGTCACTGGTCGCTGGTGAGTCTGCCTGTGTGACAGCTCACCAGCGATCAGTTCACGATGTGGCAGCGATCCACATCATTGGTCGGATCTCTGCCACATTGCAGCGTGTAACGGGCCCTTTAGATGGCTGTACACCTGTAATGTAAACATAATATTGTATATTTTGAGTCCATATAGTGTGACCACCTATGACAATCCAGAACTGTTGCCCTTACTGATACAGACAGACAATGTGTTAATTGTGGCAAAACCTTGTGATTTATTTGACAGTGATGTAAGTTCTTAACCTTTGTCTGTCGAAAATTGTACTCAATATCATACTGATCGTTAAATTTTGCATTTCATATTAACCTTTATGATAAAATTAAGTGGTTGTGTTCTTTAACGTCATATCTGAACCTTAGCATTAAAAACGTGGCAATAAAATGCCGAACGATGCTTTGGACGATTGTTCCGCCATCAGTTGTCTCTTCCATACACAGGAGCGCTTGTTTGTTTTTTCTTTATGAGAATGCATCCCACAGACATCTTTGCCTCCAGCTCATCTCTGGGGGAACAAAGTGATTGACAGTCTGAAATTAGACATGCCCAATGATCATCTCTCCTGACGATCAGTTGGCCGGTGCCCCCATACACATTAGGATGCAAAATGAACCCATGAGTGCAGATGACATTAGCGTCATGTGTATTGGAGACTTTAGACCAGGGGTGGGGAACTCCAGTCCTCGAGGGCCGCAAACAGTTCAGGTTTTCACGATTTCCTTAGTATTGCACAGGGATTGGAATCATCACCAGTGCAAGTGATTATGTTATCACCTGTGCAATACTAAGGAAATCCTGAAAACCTGCACTGTTTGCGGCCCTCGAGGACTGGAGTTCCCCACCCCTGCCTTAGACTGCAGCAGCGATCATGCAAAAATCTTTGTACTATGTTAGCCAGTAGATAAAAAAATGTACGGTATATTAGAATCTGAGAGTCCTCAGTGGTTGATGCCTCTTAATGCATGACTGCAAAGATGGTAAGCAAAAGCAAGCTTTTGAGACTCTAAGACCTGTTCATTAGGCTTAAAAACAGATCATGACTACAAGATACAAGGTAAGGCTGGCTTCAGACTTGAGGACCCTCCGCAGCGTCCTGTGGAGGAGATCCACAAGCTGAATGCAGCCCCTATGTTTATAATGAGAACGCACGGTGCTGCGCAGGTCTGCGCATGACCGTGCGCTCTCATTCACTGCAATATGTGATTTGTACGCAGGCAGATGCCCACGCACAAATCACACACAATCACACACTCTTGTCCGCACCAGGAACGTGACCATGTCGCGTTCCTGGTGCAGAAGAGAGTGTGTGATTTGTGCACGGGCATCTGCCTGTGTACAAATCACATATTGCAGTGAATGGGAGCGCATGACCGTGCATTCCCATTATAAAGATAGGGGCTGGCGGTGGCTGCGGTCAGCTTGTGGATCCCCTCCGCAGGACGCTGCGGAGGGGTCCACAAGTGTGAAGGCAGCCTAACTTCAGCTGCACCACAACCAATGTGGTGCACTTAATTATATGTACAAAATGTGTGAGTGGGAACCTGTATGTAGGAGAGACAGGGCAGAAACTTAGAACAAGAATGAATTCTCTTCGCTACACAATAAAAGAAAAATGAATGGATCTACCTGTGGCCAATCATTTTTGTAGCCCTGATTCATACCATATTGGACATGAAAATACTAGTGTAACGCCGGTGGGCTGGTGTCTTGATTCCCTTGGCGTTACTGCGCCTTTCTGCACTTTCACCCAATGCTCCTTCCCCCCTGACCAGCTGGGAGACTGTAGTATGTTACCTGTATAGGATTCTGCTCAGTTCCCAGCTCCGCTGCGTAGCCGCACATGTGTTGTAGTGTCTTTGCTCCGCTGCGTAGCCGCACATGTGTTGTAGTGTCTTTGCTCCGCTGCTTACCATCCATGTGTGGACCCTGGCTCCCTCTGTGGAAGCTATCCGCGGGTTATGAGATCCTCTGCAGCTGGTACATGGCTTTCCACGTGTGCCTAGGATTGCAGCCGATGCCAGGTGCCCTGAGCATTGGTTCCTGTGCTAGCTTTGCTGTATGGGTTCTGACTGTGCCTAGGGTGCGTGCCGCCACACCTTCCACAGTTTGTAAGATGGAGGGTGTGCGCTTGAATTGCTGTCCCCAGCCTATAGCTGAGGGTCAGTTCCTATTTAAAGTTCCTCTTTCCTGTTGGGCGTCGCTAGAGCCTCTCATTAGGTTGCTGAACCTAGTCCTGTGTGTTTGCTCCAGCCATGCTGCTCTAGCTCTGGATGGCTGATGTGTCTGCCCTTTCCTTGTACCTGTCTAACCTATGTGGTGGTACCAACGTCCTTGCCTTGTATGTGGATTCCTGCTTGTGTCCTGATGTTTTCTGTCTGGAGCCGTGTCTGTTGCATGGAGTCCAGACGTCCAGCCTGAGGTCCCGCCTGGTGTCCGAGATGGCCCTAAGGTCTCGCCTGGTGTCCGAGATGGCTCTGAGGTCCCGCCTGGTGTCTGAGATGGTCCTGAGGGCCCGCCTGGTGTCCGAGATTGTCCTGAGTTCCTGCCTGGTGTCCGAGATGGTCCTGAGGTCCCGCCTGATGTTCCGAGTCCATGCTGTTCCAAGTCCATGCTGTTCCGTGTCCATGCAGTTCCGAGTCCATGCTGTTCCGAGTCCATGCTGTTCCGCCTGTGTCCAGATGGATGTCCATAGTCCTGGTGGTCCAGTCGTTTTGAAAGGTCATTTCAAATCGCAGAGAGACAGGAGAGTGTGGAAATATAAACTCATTTTGACCTTTGACACATTCAGAGCGGGAATGAAGGCGTTGCGTGGATTTATGTTTTTTTACATTAATTGAGGAATCTCTAAGTCTTGAAGAAACAACTAATCTGAAGACTCTCAGATTCTAATATATATTTTTCCATGCAAAAATGATTATCTTTATCCCATCATTAAGAAGAGGAGCGGTCAAGCAGTTGGGTGAAGAAATCACATTTCACATTTGTATCGGCATTTCCTGATTAAAACCGTAAATGGCTTTAATCTAATTAGTGAGCTAATGGGAGGGCAGAAACTATTGTGACATCATCTCATCTGATTTAAATATTGAATATAAAAAATACAAAAAAACCACGTCACACTGACGTTTTTGTCCGGATCCAGACAAAAAAAGCGCATCTGCAGCATCTGTCGCCTAACGGCGGCACTTGCGGTACATTTGCGACACACTTGCGGCAAGCCCCATGCATTGTCTATGGGGCTTGCGGCAGGTGCGGCAAATGCGGTATAGCCACGGTTCCGGCACTTGCGGCAGTTGCGGCTGGGAAAAAAAACTGCGGTCAGCTGCGGTTTTTATTGCGGCCGCAACTGCTGCAAGTGCTGGAACCGCGGCTATACCGCATTTGCCGCACCTGCCGCAAACCCCATAGACAATGCATGGAGTTTGCCACAAGCGTGCCGCAAGTACGTCGTTAGGCGGCAGATGCGGTAAATCTGCCGCATTTGTCGCAATCAGCAAAAAAGGCTGATGTGAAAGGGGCCTTAGTCAATAAACGTTATAGTACACAGTATAACTACAAATGCTCTACATTGTGCATTGCAAAATGCGAAGGTCAATAATAAGTATCCATTTATCAAAGAACACATGAGACTGCCCACATCATACAATTGACAATCGGTGCGTGTTCAGATCAATAGTGCTGGATATTATCTCACATTACGACCTGCTGGGAAAAATTCAACACAACTCACGATCAAATAATTTACTCATATAGTTTCCCCAACTTCAATGGAAAATACACATAAGGAAACACTTATCTAATATTGGTAACACCTGAGCATTTAACCCTTCTTTGGTCTCAAATAATTTTAAAAGTTATCTTTTTTAATCCGATAATAACATATTGTTTAAATCAGGTTTTTGTGTTACATGGATATTATTTTCTTAATTTGAAATTAAAAAAACAAAATTAGTAATCTTGCAATGTTCACACTGACCACTAGGGCTATTTTAGACTCATACTTTATAGCGCGTTTTCTGCAGGCTCTTTATCATCACAGTCAGGATTACATTGACTGATAAGACTTCATACACTGAATATACCAATCACAATAGGTGATGTCACAGCTGACTGTTCTACCTCCTTCACAAATACTTTTTCACACGTGCATTAGATGCTTCAATGTAAAAGACAGGGTTAGGCACTGTTGTTTGGGGCTCATTTACATGTGGATTTGCTAAAATAACAGGAAGTTAAAGCATAAAAAAATCCCTAGTGGTCAGTGTGAGAATTGTATGAGGTCTAGTTTTTATTTTTTTGTAAATAAAGATTGTGCTGTGGAAAAAGAGACAAAAAGAAAATTGACAGAAATATATATTTAACACAGGATCCTGATTTAAACAGTAGATAATTATACGCATAGTGGAGCCTTTAAGGCTTTAGATCAGGGGTGGGAACCTTTGGAAATTTTTACCATCATTCGGGGGCTGCACTAAATTATCACCTTAAAAATTACTCTCCTATATTTGGTCAAACAATTCATTCATCCCTAATGTGATGGCTTGAGCTGCTTCTTGTTGGTGCAGTTGTGATGTAGGTGATATTGATGTTGTTGCTTCTCGCAGCTGTTTTTCAGGTTTGCGATGGTCTAGAACACAGACAACCCTTTGTGATAATACGTTTTGTAAATCATATACATCACATAATGGATGCTGGGACTGCTGTATATACATCACATAGGAGATGCTGGGACTGCTGGATATACATCACTGGAGACAGGGGACCTACAGTATAGGCATCAGGACATGTACATTACAAGAGGCGCTGGGACATACACATCACAAGAGATACTGGGACACACACATACAGTTAGGGCCAGAAATATTTGGACAGTGACACAATTTTCGCGAGTTGGGCTCTGCATGCCACCACATTGGATTTGAAATGAAACCTCTACAACAGAATTCAAGTGCAGATTGTAACGTTTAATTTGAAGGGTTGAACAAAAATATCTGATAGAAAATGTAGGAATTGTACACATTTCTTTACAAACACTCCACATTTAGGAGGTCAAAAGTAATTGGACAAATAAATATAACCCAAACAAAATATTTTTATTTTCAATATTTTGTTGCGAATCCTTTGGAGGCAATCACTGCCTTAAGTCTGGAACCCATGGACATCACCAAACGCTGGGTTTCCTCCTTCTTAATGCTTTGCCAGGCCTTTACAGCCGCAGCCTTCAGGTCTTGCTTGTTTGTGGGTCTTTCCGTCTTAAGTCTGGATTTCAGCAAGTGAAATGCATGCTCAATTGGGTTAAGATCTGGTGATTGACTTGGCCATTGCAGAATGTTCCACTTTTTTGCACTCATGAACTCCTGGGTAGCTTTGGCTGTATGCTTGGGGTCATTGTCCATCTGTTCTATGAAGCGCCATCCAATCAACTTTGCAGCATTTGGCTGAATCTGGGCTGAAAGTATATCCCGGTACACTTCAGAATTCATCCGGCTACTCTTGTCTGCTGTTATGTCATCAATAAACACAAGTGACCCAGTGCCATTGAAAGCCATGCATGCCCATGCCTTCACGTTGCCTCCACCATGTTTTACAGAGGATGTGGTGTGCCTTGGATCATGTGCCGTTCCCTTTCTTCTCCAAACTTTTTTCTTCCCATCATTCTGGTACAGATTGATCTTTGTCTCATCTGTCCATAGAATACCTTTCCAGAACTGAGCTGGCTTCTTGAAGTGTTTTTCAGCAAATTTAACTCTGGCCTGTCTATTTTTGGAATTGATGAATGGTTTGCATCTAGATGTGAACCCTTTGTATTTACTGTCATGGCGTCTTCTCTTTACTGTTGACTTAGAGACCGATACACCTACTTCACTGAGAGTGTTCGGGACTTCAGTTGATGTTGTGAACGGGTTCTTCTTCACCAAATAAAGTATGCGGCGATCATCCACCACTGTTGCCCATCCGTGGACGCCCAGGCCTTTTACAGTTCCCAAGCTCACCAGTCAATTCCTTTTTTCTCAGAATGTACCCAACTGTTGATTTTGCTACTCCAAGCATGTCTGCTATCTCTCTGATGGATTTTTTTCTTTTTTTTCAGCCTCAGGATGTTCTGCTTCACCTCAATTGAGAGTTGCTGTGACCGCATGTTGTCTGGTCACAGCAACAGCTTCCAAATGCAAAACCACACACCTGGAATCCACCCCTGACCTTTTAACTACTTCATTGATTACAGGTTAACGAGGGAGACGCCTTCAGAGTTAATTGCAGCCCTTAGAGTCCATTGTCCAATTACTTTTGGTCCCTTGAAAAAGAGGAGGCTATGCATTACAGAGCTATGATTCCTAAACCCTTTCTCCGATTTGGATGTGGAAACTCTCATATTGCAGCTGGGAGTGTGCACTTTCAGCCCATATTATATATATAATTGTATTTCTGAACATGTTTTTGTAAACAGCTAAAATAACAAAACTTGTGTCACTGTCCAAATATTTCTGGCCCTAACTGTATATATATATATATAGTAGTGGGGTAGGGTGGACAAGGAGGACTTGGGTGTCAGCGATAGGACTCGTCGTGCCTGAAGTCACTTTGTCGCAGTCGACGAGCAAACAGACCTTGGTCAATGTTTGTACTAAGAACTTCAGAATTAAAAGATAAGATTTTGAGTTTTTCAGAAAAACGTAAGTTTTTAAACTTTTTTCTCAACCACATGGCTTATAGCATTATGCAACATTGGTGATAGCTGTGTGCTGCAAGGAATTTTTTCTACTATATATATATATCTCTGTGTCCCTGCTTGCACCAGTTCACACTGGTCTGTGAGTGCTGTGCAGTTTTTTTCGTTATATATTACATAGAGTTGCAGATACTCTGCTGCAAATTGCACCCTCATCGTAGACAGGTGATGGAGGGTATAGATGGTGTCCGCCCACTTAGTAGTGGGGTAGGGTGGACAAGGAGGACTTGGGTGTCAGCGATAGGACTCGTCGTGCCTGAAGTCACTTTGTCGCAGTCGACGAGCAAACAGACCTTGGCCAGTGTTTGTACTAAGAACTTCAGAATTAAAAGATAAGATTTTGAGTTTTTTCAGAAAATCGTAAGTTTTTAAACTTTTTTCTCAACCACATGGCTTATAGCATTATGCAACATTGGTGATAGCTGTGTGCTGCAAGGAATTTTTTCTACTATATATATATATCTCTGTGTCCCTGCTTGCACCAGTTCACACTGGTCTGTGATTGCTGTGCAGTTTTTTTCGTTATATATTACATAGAGTTGCAGATACTCTGCTGCAAATTGCACCCTCATCGTAGACAGGTGATGGAGGGTATAGATGGTGTCCGCCCACTTAGTAGTGGGGTAGGGTGGACAAGGAGGACTTGGGTGTCAGCGATAGGACTCGTCGTGCCTGAAGTCACTTTGTCGCAGTCGACGAGCAAACAGACCTTGGCCAATGTTTGTACTAAGAACTTCAGAATTAAAAGATAAGATTTTGAGTTTTTTCAGAAAAACGTAAGTTTTTAAACTTTTTTCTCAACCACATGGCTTATAGCATTATGCAACATTGGTGATAGCTGTGTGCTGCAAGGAATTTTTTCTACTATATATATATATCTCTGTGTCCCTGCTTGCACCAGTTCACACTGTCTGTGAGTGCTGTGCAGTTTTTTTCGTTATATATTACATAGAGTTGCAGATACTCTGCTGCAAATTGCACCCTCATCGTAGACAGGTGATGGAGGGTATAGATCAGTGATGGCGAACTCCAGGCCTCGAGTGCCACACACAGTGCAGGTTTTCAGGATTTCCTTAGTTTGACAGTTGGTAATTTGATTGCCAACTGTCAAATGCAATGGAAATCCTGAAAACCTGGACTGTGTGTGGCACTCGAGGCCTGGAGTTCGCCATCACTGGTATAGATGGTGTCCGCCCACTTAGTAGTGGGGTAGGGTGGACAAGGAGGACTTGGGTGTCAGCGATAGGACTCGTCGTGCCTGAAGTCACTTTGTCGCAGTCGACGAGCAAACAGACCTTGGCCAATGTTTGTACTAAGAACTTCAGAATTAAAAGATAAGATTTTGAGTTTTTTCAGAAAACGTAAGTTTTTAAACTTTTTTCTCAACCACATGGCTTATAGCATTATGCAACATTGGTGATAGCTGTGTGCTGCAAGGAATTTTTTCTACTATATATATATATCTCTGTGTCCCTGCTTGCACCAGTTCACACTGGTCTGTGAGTGCTGTGCAGTTTTTTTCGTTATATATTACAAGTTCAGATTACTTGACCGCAAATTCACCTACATCAATCACAAGGTGATGTAGTGTGTCTACTCTTCCACCCACTATTAGTGTTAGGGGTAGGCGGTTGGGCATTAGGGTTTGCAAAATAGGAGTTGTAAAAATCCGTAGGGTCGTGTGGACTTGAAGTCACTTTTTTTTTGTAAAAGGTCGTAAAAGAGACAAAAAGAAACTTAAAGACAATTGTTTTAACCCAGATCTGATTAAACAGTAGATAATTAAAGATAAGATTTAAGTTTTCAGGTGGAATTAAAACCATATCGTATAATTATACAAAACTTTATTTGTCAACACATCATCCTAATTATGCATTGTTTGGGGCAGTTGATGTGGTGATATGATGTTGTTGCTCGATGCGGGGAGGAAATTTGTATATACTTTAAATATATATATATATCTCTGCTGTCCCTAGCTTGCTGACGCTGGATTCATCACTGGAACATGTGAGCTACAGTATGGCATGATGTATTTCAAGAGCGTGAATAACATCACAAAGATACTGGAAATATATATATAACAAGAGGGGTTGAGGTATATATATCACAGTAGGAGCTGAGAGCATATATATCAAAGGAGACACTGGGGCATATACATCCATCACAGGAGGGGCTGGGGCAAATACATCACTGGTGAGGCTGTGGAGCATAGATAGCAGTGAGGGGTCTAAACATCACTATGGGGTTGATATACACAGGACTGGAGGATATATACAACACTGGTGCTATATTCAGCACTAGGGGTATATTCACCACTGGGGGTAAAGACATCACTGGGAGGCCCAGGCATCACTGGGGGTGCACAGTACTGGGGGTACTTGCATCACTGGGGGGCACACAGTACTGGGGTACTTGCATCACTGGGGGCACACAGTACTGGGTGCACAGGCATCATTGGGGAGGCTCATGTATCACTGGGGGGCACATAGTACTGGGGACACAGGCATTACTGAGATGGGCACATAGTACTGGGGGGCACATGGATCACTCGAAGGCACAGAGACACAAGAATCACTGGGGGGCACACAGCATCATTGGGATGCACACTAGGATGCCACGACAGCTGACTCCAGGGGTCGGCTCTTACAGACCAGTAAAGTCTCTGTGTAGGTAAGGCCAGAGAAGCCGATGTTGGAGGCAGTCGAGTATCAGCAGGTGTGATGGTATGAGGCAGCACAGCGGATTCTGGAACAGTGTAGACAGGTCTAAGTGGCACAACACATGCAGACAAATGCAGGCTGCTATATTCGCCACGCCACTTACAGACAGGTACAGGCTGGTGCAGGTTGGCATTAGAACAAGACACAGGTTAGAGGATAGGATCAGGAACACAAGCACAGTGATAGGGACAGAATACTGGTATGGGGACCTGACAATAACAATGCGTCTCTAGGAAAAAACCATATTGCACAGGCACCTCCCAATGGGGGAAGGCATCTTAAATGCACAGTGCTTTTCAGCCATAAATTGAGAAGCAAATTCAGATTAGGGTCTACTGGCCCTTTAAGAAGACCATGCGCAGGTCCTGGGACCAGGAATGTGCTGGGGATGAGCAGATGTTGCAGGCCCACCCGTGGGGTGAGTATGCTGCAGACATCGATTTCCCTGCCGTGTGGAGGCCGGCGTTGCGGCGCTAGGTATTACAAGCAGTTTGTGAAATTACTTTTTTTGGGATACTCAGATTCACAGATTTTCCTAATTTGCCTAGAACTGCAAATTTCAGAAAATTTGATCTAAAGGGCCCGTCACACACTACGATATCGTTGAAGCGTCACAGATTTTGGGGCGGTGCAATGACGTAGTTACGACATCGTTGCGTGTGACTCGTACATATGACCAACGATAAGTCGGCTGATCGGTGATCGCAGGTTTATGAACAGGACCATAAATCGTCGTTGGTCGTCCGTTCAGCCTGCAGCATCGGTGTGTGTGACACCTTGATAACGATGTCGTTTACGACTTCGCCTATTCAGAACTGAGAAACATAGGCATCCAGATGACTGCTAAAATCATTCGCTTGTCGCAGAGTCGTTGCTGTGTCGTTCATGATACTGTACGTGTGACACCTCACTAGCGATCAATGGACAACGTTCAAGTAAGCCAGGCCAAGTCGGATCGTTGGTCGTATCGCTGGGACATTGAATTGTGTAACGGGCCCTTAAGTCTATTTGCTGGAGTTTGATTTACTTGTTTCCATTTTCCGCTATCACATTTGTCTGTCTGTTAGTCCTCCCATAGGCATGCACACCAAGCTTGGTGTTCTCTTTGGTGAAAAGTATAGTTCATGAAACAATTTTTTATTCTCATAATAATCATACAACCACTTTCCTTGGTGCACCGTCCCTATGCAGTTGCCCCCAATATTCGTCCAGTATTATAGACATGAAATAGAGCCTTCCAATTGGTTTGTATAAAGGGAAAGTTAATTCCCATGTTGCTGCTTCGGTCTTGCTAGGTCAAAATTTGACAGCCCCTTATTTCATGGACAACATCAATAAGTAAAAAAGCGAGACAGAAATTAATTCTGTGTTTCTTTAGGCCCACCTTTGTCTAGACATCCCATGGGGTTTCTCTGTTACGTACACATTGGGGTTTCAAATGTGTGAGCACCACAACAAGTGGTGTTTATGAATGCCCACCAGAAACATCAACACAGGTTTACTCCCCACACAACACTACACTAGAAAGTGGGAGAAGTTTAGGTGGCACCTGCACTAGTGGGAGGAGCTAAGTTGTTTACCACAGAGCAGGAGTGACAGTTAGTTTCAGTTTGAGTCTGGAGCAGGAGCAGAGTCAGTAGAAGTGGAGGTCCTGAGAGGTCTGAGGAAAGGAGAGACAGGGGTAACAGAGGAACATCCCCGGGATAAAGAGTTACCCCAAACTTAACCTTAGAGAGGCGCTTAAGACGGATACCGGATCCGAGGCTGTGCCTGAGACAGACAGGACAGTAAACACCAGCATAGTGAAGGTCCACCATCTTCACTGTACCATAGCAAAGCAACACGGAGGGGTCAGTGACACAGAGGACTCAAGTTGCCCAGCAGATTGGTACCCGTGAGCAGAGACAGGGCCAGCAGTTCAGCTACAAGCAGCAGCAGGGCCACACACAGCGCTTAAGTAGGAAGCCAAGGACCCGGTCAGGGTGAGAGCAACCCGGTACAGACTCCGTGGACAATACTGTGTTATACCATCTGCAAGTAAAGACTTGGAAAAAAACAGAAACCGTGAGTGTGTGTGATCCTTATACTGAAGCCCTACTTGCCCTCATATACTGCGATTACCTCTACTCTCATCATCTCTACTGTTACCCCTACTCTCCTACAGCATCAATAACTATCCTCACAGACTTTAACTACTACTACCACTGCCCCGGGGAACCCAGTTCTGCCCACAGGAACTATTCTATCCAAGCTGCTATCCCATCATCCCCGGAGATTTTGCAGCAGCGGCGGCCCCATTACTGGCCGCATATAGTGGGTGGCGTCACGAGTGACAAATCCCCTGTAAATAACCCCCATTTTATTGTGCGGGCCCGGGACACGGTCCGGACCAGGACCGCCGTGACATCCCCCAGCAGTACACCGGTCCGGCACCGAGTACCCCGTCCCAGTGGGCTCCACATATACTCTAAGGGGTTTGCGGCAAGTGCGGTATTGCCGCGATCCAGCACTTGCAGCAGTTGCTTCCGCGAAAAAAAAAACGCAGCCGCAAGCCCCATAGAGAATGCATGGGGCTTGCCACAAGTGTACCGCAAGTGTGGCTGTTGGGTGGCAGATGCAGCAGATGAGGTTTTCTGTCCGGATTTGCTGGATCCGGACAGAAACGCAGATGTGAAAGGGGCCTTAACAAGATAAATTGAAAATTATAAAGTCACAAGAGTTAACGTTCCAAGATATTGCTTGTATCCCATGTAATATAATATAAAGTCAAAGTTCAGAGTCGTTATGTGCTTTACCAGGATCTCCTTGCATTTTACGGATGACTGGTAGCCCTTACGTTTTGTGTGTTCACCTATTTACTTCTGTGAACGTTTCATTTTGGCATCAAACACTTTGGCTTTGTGCTTACAGATTACAGAGGTATTGTACTTTTTATGCGTTTCGATGCAATTAAGAAAAGGAAGAAAGATGACAAGACTCTTGTCTTTTATGTAAGATAAACATTTGGATGTAGACCACATTATTCTTCTTGAGTGCACTAGACGCGATTTCCTTATCTCTTTTGAAGTTATATTTACACACGAATTACGGCTAAATCTGATAGTGCTTGTTTTACACTTCCTTGGGTCGTGCTGCAACCTGTACTGTCGAATGTCAGGTCTGCACTTACACTGTATGGTCCTCCTGAATCAGCTGCTACCCTTCCACTATTGATAAAGTAGACTAATTCATGATGTCCGAGTAACATTTTTATGCCTAGAAGATTCCCACATACAACGGATGCATATACTGTATATTTCCAATGCTAATCAATACTCTTTACATATGAATGGCCATTTGGTCCAAGGCTAAATTTCTTGGCCCCACAGATAATTGCACATTCACTGGTCTGAGTGTGCATGCTATTGTGGAGCCCACTGGGACGGGTTACTCGGTACCAGACCGGTACTGCTGGGGATATCACGGCGTTCTTGGTCCGGACCATGTCCCGGGTTCCGCAAGTAAATTGGGGGATATTTACAGGCAGAAGTGTAACTAGGCTTCATGGCGCCTGGGGCACAGCTCTATTTCGGCGCCCCCCAGCCCCCGGGTAGGTGAGAAGCAGGGGGGGGGGGTGTCGGTGCTGTCAGCTTTTAGCCCCGCTGCCTTGCAGCCTTGGTTCTGAGGACCGGGGGGGATTATTATACCTCATAGTGTGTGTAGAGTAGGACGGGCCGGACGACTCAGTCAGAAGGAGGGAAGGAGGGAGGCAGGCAGGCTGCAGCAGCTCCTCTTCTTCTGCTCTGTCCCACTGTAGCGCGGCGCGCGCTCACTGTTTGCGGCGCGCCGGGTGACGTCAGCCGTCGTGACCAGGAGGAGGGGGTGTGTGGGAACTGCTGCCAGGGGGCGGACCAGCAGGGCGGCGCGCAATATGCAGGGCGGCGCCTGACAATTGATATGATGGCAACGGCGCGGCGGCGCCCCCCCGCAGAGTTGCGCCTGGTGCAAAAGGTCCGGCTGCACCCCCCTAGATACGGCCCTGTTTACAGGGGAGTTTGTCGTGACGCCACCCACGGGTTGTGGTCAAGGTGACCACCGCTGCTGCAGAACCTCCAGGGATGATGTTGGGCAGCTGAGGATGTAATAGCTCTCCGCAGATAGAGCTGGGTTCCCTGGGGCAGTGGTAGTAATAGTGTATAGATGGTGCTATGGATGTTGCAGGATAGGGGTAGTACTAGAGATGATGGGAGTTTGTGAGGGTACGTAGGGTTTGAGCACAAGGATCACGCACATTCACGGTTTTGAAGTTTTCCAAGGCTTTGCTGCAGATTTTGGTAGTAGAGTGCTGTCCACGGAGTCTGTACAGGGGCCGAGTCGCTCCCACCCTGACCGGGTCCTCAGCTTCCTGCTCCTGCGCCTTGTGTGTGGCCCTGCTGCTACTTAGCTGAGCTGCTGGCCCGTTCCTCCTCACAGGTACCCCCTTTTGTTAGGCAACTTGAGTCTTTCCGTGTGCTTCTGACCCCGCCGTGTTGCTTCGCTGAGGCACAGTGTAGATCTACAACCTCCACTATCCCTGTGTTTTCTGTGCTGCGTGTTTCAGTCACAGATTCGATCTGGTATCCTGTCTCTGTGCTCCTCTGGGGCGAGTTATGAGGTAACTCAGTCTCCCAGATATGTTCCTCTGTCTTGTACTCCTCTCCTCAGACCCTGGCTTCAGACCTGAAAGTAGTTGTGGTGCCTGTCAGGAGCTCAGCACTGCTCCCATTTATAGGTCCTCCTCCTAGTGCTCTCTGCACTCAACTGAACTGTCAACTGTCAACTCACTACTTCCTCCTCAGGCCAGAATATATAAGGGAGCTGCTTTAGCTCCCCCTTCTGGCCTAGAGGCGCTAGTGCAGTGTCCAATGTTGTGTGGGGAGTTAACGCTTGTGATGTTACTGTGGCACTTAACACCTGGGGTGCCACAATTTCTAAAGAGTGGAGAAGACCACTACTCAACATTATTGTATTGTTTATGGAAGATAAAAGAATTAGGCATGGTGAAACCCAACTGGCTGTCCTTTACTTTGCTAAGGCTGGAGTCAGATGAGTGTATGAAAAATCTGACTGATTTTCATCCAGGAGAGTTGAAAATGTGAAATCTGTATGGTCTTCTGTGGCGCCCCTGTGGTTTGGCCCCACAGAGGTACTGCCTCTAAGTCATAGGTGTGGTATCCAACTCCAGGTAAAGAGGGGACACAAATCCAAGACACACGAACACCTGCACCAACAACCATCCTAACCCCAGGCCAGGGGATCTTGGGGATCCTATTGAGGAAGGGCCCCATCTTCTGGTTGGGTAGGAAGTAAGTAGAGGGGGTGGGAAGAGAACAGTTCAAGAGAGAGGAAGAGGAGGAGTTAGACAGTCGGAGGGAGTTGTGGAGTAGAGAGAGGGAGTCCTAGGGAGCATGGAAGTGGAGAATCCACCCGTGAGGCCCTGAATCCGGACCCAACATGAGCCGGACAGAGGCACTGGTTTCAAGAGGGACCGGCCCCAATCTGCTGCACCTGTACTGGCAGTGGCTACTGACCGTGCATATTTGCTGAAATGGTGGCTAGACCTAAGGTCAGGGGACGGGTTGCCCGTTGGCTGATAAGACCCACAGCCACCTTGCATGGGACACTGTGCACGAAGACGCAGGGGAGAAGAGGCGAGTAGTCAGCATGGGAGAGTCAACAAGTAGAGGCTTATGACAAGGTGTCTTGGAGGAGTGGATGCCAAGCTGCCTGGGAGTTGACTGGATCATAGACCCGGAGGACTTGGTGCACCTACTAGGTTAGACTGCTGAACTGAACTGTGAGTAAACGTTTGAGAACTGCAACCTCTGTGTCCTTCAGTTAATCCCCGCACCCTCCTGCACCACTGCACCATGGGTGCACCAAGTCCCCCTGCCGCCTGAGCCACCAGGTGAGGACCGGCGGCGGATGAGTTCCGGGAGGGGGGTGCTGTCAGAATACAGCACCGCCGCCCCTGCAGCCGCGAGTGAGGTCCATGGGGGGGGGGGGGAAATGCTATCAGTGGCCCCTGCATCCTTGCTGTGGAGGGCCACCGTGTCCTCCTCAATAAAGTGAGCTACTGAGTATCCCTTACAACCATTGCACTTTCGTATGTCATGTGAGTGCTATGCAAGTGTGCGATCTTTTTCTCACCTAGTGTACATATGACATCCATATGACAATCCAGAAACCTTGTTAAGTACGAGATCCAGACATCCCCAACTTTAGGGGTAATCTTGGGGACAGGGTTTAGCTAGGGTTTCCTAGCTGGAGGGACAGTTTAGGTGTATGTGATGCCCCTGCGGTCTGGCTGCCTCAAGTAGTATTTCTATAATATATGGTAATGCCATGTCTGAAGAGAATTGGAGCTCCCTCTGCTGGAAGTCTGAAGCATCCAACACAGCCTCAACATCAACTAGGAATCTAAGCACTGAAAGGTCTTATTTGGGCATGTGTCTCAGTTAATGGTTGGAAGAAGAGATAGCTGGGTAGTAAGGCTGGGTTAGGCACAGGAGAGATTCAGTCAGGAGTGAACTAGGAGGCTTCCCTGAGAGACCAGCTGCAAGGCAAAGCACAAGGCCCTAGGCTACATAGGGTTGCAAGGTCTAGTAGCAGGAACTGGAGGCTAGTGAATTTTATGCTCACTAGCCACTCAAGTGGGACCTTCTGGGGTACCTGTAGTACAGAGGGCCAGAACACTGCTGAAAGGTATGCACACTTATGTGGAGCCCACTGGGACGGGGTACTCGGTAACCGGACCGGGGTACTGCTGGGGATGTCACGGCGGTCTTGGTCCGGACCGTGTCCCAGGTTCTCACAAGTAAAAGTGGTATTTACAAGGATTAGTTTGTCGTGACGCCACCCACGCATTGTGGTCAGTAATGAGACCACCGCTGCAGCTCAGCTCTGCCAAAAGGATGGAAGGATGGGTGGGCTGCAGTTGGATGGATCGGGCTGCTCCTGGCAGGGTAAAAAGGTGTGTAATGTACAGTTAAGTATACCTGGAATCAGACATGGAAACTGAAGCAGGATTCACCGGGTTTACTCTCAAGTTCTTCAGTGCAAGCAGTTTACAACACAGTTCACGGTACAGTTCAATTCACAACTTCATTAACTCCGGATACTTGAACCCTCTGCAGTCAGGCTGTCGCTCTGAGACCCCTCACTCTTTCTATATGTTCTTTCAGGTTGTTCTTTCTCTGGATTGTATGGCGACAGCTCAGTCCCTTGTATGTAGCTTCCCCCTATGTGGGTGGGCGGTAAGCCGGGTCCTCTTGGATGCTGCTGAGCCTCCAACCCTGTAGTGGGAACACGGATCTGGAATCTGTGTTCCCCGCCGGTTTGTCTGGGTTGCCGGTGTGTAACTTTAGTCCCCCTCAGAGCCGACACTCTGGTGTTAGCCTACCTGCAGTAACCCTGTCTTTCAAAGTGTTACCAGACTCCTTCTAACCCATGTGACTTCCAGATGCAATCAGGGAATCTATCCCACCTGTAGTTGGTCGGTTCTACTGTGTTCCTTCGACCCGGTGATACTGGTCGGGTCTCTGTCCTCACACTCCCTTGGGATGTCGGCTATGGACGAGCTTTCTTTCCATGGAACGGTGTCTCTGTGGATTCTGCGTCTCCAGGGAGCCCAATCCCACCGGGATGTGTCACTGTCTGTCTGGTCTTGGTCTGCTCGGCTCACTCTGCCTGCTTGGTCTTTTCCTCTCAGCCTGCTCAGGCCTACTAACTCCTTCCTCCTCTTTTCCTCTTTGTGTACTATCTGTCACCTGACCTTCCTTCCTTCCCACCCACTTTCCTCTAAACCCCACCACCCCTTTCCCACCTAGAGTCCCGGGCTCAGGGTTGGGTGTTGTGCTTTTGTGGGTATGCGTGCTGTGAGGGTGTTTGGTGCACAAACTGCCTACCTTCTGCCTGGCTGCGGTTCCCTATAGTGGCCACCCTGGTCGCAGGGGCGCCACACACTTACAGGGCCTGCACTACCAATCTTGCTGGAGGTAACCCACAGCAACTAAGAGGGAGTACAGGACTGCACAAGAGAACCTAGAAATCTACAACAAGTACAAGCCAGTGGGTAGGCTACTATACTCACCCAGAAGAATGGACCACAGTTCTTCCAAGACTGGCTGGACCACATACCTGGTGGTACCTCTGGACCTGGTTGAACACATGCAGTAAAAAGTAAAAGCAACAAGAGTGACTCTTTGTGCCTCCTTTCTCCTCTGCACCCACTATTTCCACCCTCATCTTCACCATCCCTGGGAGCCAACCCTGGTTGGGAAGGGTTTAACATCTGCGCTGCCACTCCACCTATCTCCCTGGGATCTCTTGCAGTGCTAGCCACCTATAGACTGAATATCCCAACTGGCATCACAAACACCTATTATTTCTTTATAACTTTTATTTCTCAATTTTTACTCTGCTTTTCAATGTGAGCCAAGGCCATAGCACTGGACACAGCCACCCTGCCCAGCTGCTGAGTAACCCCAACCTATTTTGCTACCTTAGTCATGGTTGTATTGTCCTTCTCCTCCTTACCCTGTTGCAGTTGTTGTGCTGGTTCTTTAGAAGGTATGTGATACTCTTGACAGCTTATCAGGACGCGAAGCTCGAGCTTCTTCTAGTCCTGCGGTCAGGAATATTTCTATCTGTGCTTTAGGGACTGCGCAGTTGGAGTACTAGTCTGTACAGGAACCAGATGGGTGGAGGTGCGGCTAACGAGAGACTGTGGTTTCCTATCCCACGTGTGCGTGACAGAAATGCACTGTGATCACATTAATTTTAAGTCATCCTTCTATTTAAATAAAAAAGATTAAAAAAAGATTGTACAAAGTGAATAACCTCTTAACCTTTAAATTGCCGGTAATAGAGAAAAGGATGAAATTACTTTTCTCATGATTTTTCATGCAGGACAACTAGTAAATCTAGAGATCTCTCCAGCTTGAAGTAATTATATCTCCTATTAGCTGAGTCGCATTATCTCATTCGATCTGTCAAACATAAAAGCTGTAAGCCTGATAGTACAAAGAGCTGCAGCTACGACGATGCAAGGCCGCACTGTTATGTTATCCATACTGGTGGTGGATCCAGAGAAACTGGAATTATGTTCCTGCAAGTTAAAGTTGAAAACCTATTGTAGTGAGAAATCTTGTTCTGTTTTCTTCCTTTATCAGACAGGTATTCATGTCAGGGAGTACCTATATTATACAGACAAACATTTTAGGACACCTACACGTTCCCCTCAGGAGCTTTTATGGCATCCAAGTATAAATTCATAGATGTTAATATAGAATTGGTTCCCTCACCTATAGAGCTATAACAGTTTCCATGCGTCTGGGAAACCTTTCTAAAATATGTTGGAGGGAAGTTTTGCCTATTCACCCAGAAGATCATTTGAAAGGTCATGTACTGATGGAGGAAATGGCTGGTCTCACAAGCTCTGTTCTGATTCATCTCAAAGGTGTTATGTGGCCCCCTTGCGGCTGGTCTGCCACAACTGGTACTGCATGTAATCCAATATGTAGTGTTCATGCTTGGAGGTAAGAGGAGGAGACACTGCTGAGAACCCCAAAACACACCCAACACATCCGAACTCCAGGTCAGGGAGTGATGGGTGGAAATGACCCACCTATAGGGCAGTCCCAACTTCTGGTTGGAGGGAGGAATTAGGTGGGGAGTGTGTGGCAATTAGGAGAGCTTTAGTGACAACAAAGATAGTACTGAGAGAGTACAGGAAAGTGCTGCTAGGCTGTGGGCCGGGCAAGCCCAATCTACGTCCAGCTGTGAAAGCTGGACAGAAAAGCTAGCTGCAAGGAGTGTAACCAGCCCCCAACTCGGCCTGGGATCTTCAGGACCAGTAGTGAAGCTGAAAGTCACTATGCTTTATGTATGGGGCTACCTTTCTGGACCTTTCTGAGGCGTATGGGGCTACAAGAGGGTCAGAGGACCAAAGCGGTCACTCATAGGACCTTAGCTACCTGCCTGGCAGGGAACAGATCCTCAGACACTGAGGAGAGGAAAGTGGTAGTCTAGTGTTAGAACAGTGGGAAGTCAGCTGGAAGACTGTACACCCTGTGTCTCAGCAAAGTGAACTCCAGCTACCTCTGGGCTGGCCAAGCTGTGCTCCTGGTCTAGACTGTTGCGTCGTTTGCTCCTTTCTGCGCCCACTTGCACCACTACCCTCATCCTCCTCCTCCTCTCACACCATCCACAATACCATCCCTGTCTACACCTTCCAAGGGCTGCCCTACCTGGAGAGGACTTACCATCTGGCTGCTTCACCATATCCCCTTGCAAGCCCATACAGTAGCCCCTGGCCACCTATGATCAGAACTCCAGCTGGCATCACAAACTATTTCCCCTGTAAATATTCTCCCTTAACATATCCAGTCAGGGCCATGATATTTGGGGATCACTATTGTGCTGTATAGACTGTTTACCCAGGACCGTCGAGTATCCCGACCCTTCCGACCGCGACAGTTGGATGTGGTTGGGGTCCGGACTGTGTGTGGCCATCATGTTCTTTCACCAAACTCCCCCAACCTTGACTTTATGGACCTTGCTAGTCATAAGAAAAAGAAAAGGACCTTACTAGAGATGAGCTGACCCATTGAAGTTTGGGTTATGGAGATTCAGCCTAGACTTTAGATAAAGTTCTGTTCTGGACCCAAACTTGATGCGAACCTCATTGGAAGTCACTGATTGGGCAGTTCTCTTCACCAACATGAGCCAGCCATAAGCAAAGCACTTCTGGGGAGAATGGGCGAGGTTTTGTCATTTTCTTGTACCCGAGCACAGCGATACTCGCTCCAGAGGTTTGTGTACGTAAAGCACCCGAACACCAAACCCGAACATTGAAAGATTTTTTGAAGTCTGTGTTCAGTATATACTCAGAACTTTGAAGTCTGGTTAGCTCATCCTTAGACCTTACCCAAGCTATTCCCACAAAGTTGAAGCTAAAATTGTATAAAGCATTAAGATTGAACTATAGAAACAAGGCCGATTCATGAAAAACCAGCCCATAGCATTAACCGTCTCCACCAAACTGTACATGGCGCACAATGCAGTCAGGTGGGAACGTCCTCCATTCTCCAAACCCAGACTTCTCCATCAAACGCAGATAGAGCACTGGGATCCATCACTGCAAAGAACACGTCTCCTCCAGAGTCCAGTGATGTTGGTGTGGCGCCCCACTGGTCAGGCGTCACAGTTGGGGTACTGCACCCATAAATGAGTGTGCGGTTACCCTTATCACAGTGGAATGTAGGGTTGGTAGGAGGATCCCATACCAGCACTCCCACACACCCACCTAGGCAGATGGTAGGGGCCCATACCTTGGGGGAGTTAGGGGAGGAGGGAGGTAGAAAAACGAGGGTTTCTAGTTTGCCTCGAAGAACGAAGGAGTACGGGATCCCTGAGCGAGAGAAGGGGACTCCGAGAAAGGGGGCCTGGAGAGAGCGAGAACAGGCAGCCCAGACTGAAGGAGGGGACCCCCCCGAATCGGAGCATCCATACGCCGGGAGGGAACCCTGGTCCATATACCGGAGTGCCAGTTCCGAGGACGCGGCACAGGGAGTTCAGCCCCTGAGTCGTAACTCCGGTCGTCGTGGATCATCTACCGGCCCCGACACCCTGTCAGAAAGGAAACCAGTCACACCAGGATAACCCACCGGGGTTGAGATCCAGTGCAGGAGAGAGGAGAGCGGGAAGCTAGGATACTCAGGAAGCACCCCAATAGTGCCTGGTGACTACCCGGCCGGCCACCCTTACCTAACAACTGTTGTCTTCTGTGAGCTGTACCACCATCAGCATTGTTCCAGTAAAGTACTCGGGTAGAGTGACAGAGTCTCCGCGTAATTATTTTCCCGCTGCACTGCAGATTGTTTCTCCATCATCAGCACTTCTATCACTACAAGTGCTTTCCTGCCCCGGAGAGCCAGCTCTACCCGCAGGGAGTTGTACCATCTCGGCTGCTGTACCATCGCCTTCCGGAGCGGCGCTGGTGCCTAATCACCAGAATCTGCGGGTGGCATCACGACAAATTATAAACTTTTATTCCCATTGGGCTAGTCAGTGGCTTTACACCACACCACCAGAATCTTGTGCTTGGTTATGTATGGCTGAACAGAACATGTCTCCTCCAGAGTCCAGTGATGGCGGCTTTACACCACTCCATCCACCACTCAGCATTCTGATTGGTGATGTACGGTTGCCCAGAACACATATCTTCCAGAGTCTAGTGGTGGTGGCTTTACACCTCTCCATCCGATGCTCAGCATTGTACTTAGTGATGTACAGCTGCACAGAACACGTCTGCTCCAGAGTCCAATGATGGCAGCTTTACATCGCTTCATCCGACACTTGGCATTGTACTTGGTGGTGTATGGTTGCACGGAACACATCTTCTCCAGAGTCCAGTGGTGGTGGCTTTACACCGCTCCATCCGATGCTTGGCATTGTGGTTGGTTATGTACAGCTGCAGCTGCTCGGCCATGAAGCTCTTAGCGGGCACAGTGTTAAAAATCCTAAGTCATATTAAAAGGCTTGTTAAAGAGTCGATTATGACTTAAAAGATTACTACCCTTATTGGGTGGCATTAGAGTTTTCCACTTGCTCACTGAAGTGACTATTTGCATATTTCCCAGAGGAGCATTGCAGCTAAAGTTTCCTTATCAGCTGATCTCTCTCCTATGGCGGCAGGCAGATTCCTCTCCATAAGGTAAAAAGCTAGTTCACCAGACCTCCTCTTAGTCTCTCACACAGCCAGATCAGAACTCCCACACACTGCACTGATGAGGGGCAGTAACCCCGAAACACAGCGTCTGCAGTTTGGGGTTCTGATCTGGCACAAATCCTAAATCATATTAAAAGCCTTGTTAAAGAGTAGATTATGACTTCAAAGATTGCTACCCTTATTGGGTGGCATTAGAGTTTTCCCCTTCCTCACTGAAGTGACAATTTGCAGTTATAGATAATTGCATTATTTTCTGCAGATATGAGTTCTGGCTTGAAGATGTGATATCGGTCTGCACGAGATGAAGAACTTCACCTAGAGACATCACTGGTGAGTATGTGTATTACCTATACACACACACTGACACTATATACAGAGCTCCTGTGCATAATGTCAATGGTGATCATTGCATATTACCTGTACACTGACACTATATACAGAGCTTCTGTGCATAATGTCACTGGTGATGACTGTGTAACCTGTACATTATATACAGAGCTGCTGTGTATAATGTCACCAGTGATCACCATATTACTTGTACACTGACACTATATACAGAGCTCCTGTGTATGTCACTGGTGATCACTGTATTACCTGTACACTGATCCAATATACAGAGCTTTTCTACATTTTTATTATTTTAGTATTATTTGTCACTATGTGGTGGAATTATGTGCTTTGGTCATGACATGACGGTATTTGTCCCTTGTATGCGGTATTATTCTGTCACTATGTGGTGGTAATATGTGGTCTCATGGTGTGGCAGTATTTATACCTGTATGTCATAGCATTTGATCACTATGTGGTGGTATTATGTGCTTTGGTCATGTTGTGGTGGTATTTGTGCCTTGTATGTGGCATTTTTTGGGCACTATGTGGTGGTAGTATGTGATCTGGTCACGGTGTGGTGGTATTTCTGCCTTCAATGTGGCATTATTGGTCTTGGTAGAGTGCATGGTAGTTGGTCATTTGTTTTATCTGATATCAATAAGTGGAAACTTCTTTATTTCCAATAGATATTAAATATTTGAATGTTTAACCCCTCCCTGTCCTGTGACACAGCAGCAGAGATGCAGTTACAAAGGTTCGCCAGAGAAAGCAAGTTGAGCATTTGGTGAGATTTTCACCTCAGTTTTTGTAAGACAAAACCAGGATAGGGTGAGAAATTAATAAAAAATACATCTGATTGCTCCACTCCTGGTTTTGTCTTACAAATACTGAGGTAAAAATCTCACCAAATGCTCCAAGTGCCACATTCTCCTGATGGTGCGGATTCCACCAATAAATAAGTGATCACCTTCCGAACCTGTGCATCGCTGGTACCGTATATACTCGTGTATAAGCCGAGTTTTTCAGCCCAAAATTTGGGCTGAAAAGTCCCCCCCTCGGCTTATACACGGGTCACATATGGTGGTGGGGGCTGTGGAGGCTGGAGGAGGCGGGGGGAGGCTGCTGTATGAGCGGCCCCGTCACGTGGGGCCGCTCATTATATATGCACTGCTTCCCCCTGTCAATCAGCGGCAGGGGGAAGCAGTTCATATATGCCCCCCAAAAGCTGGCACTGTCCCCCCTTGTAAGGGCCCCCCCCCCCGCTGCTTATACATTACCATCCCGGTGTTCTGATCGGCGCCGCTCCTCGGTGCAGCGATATGACGTCATCGCGCGACGGCCGGAGATCCCGGTGCAGCCAGCGCGGACGGGAGGATGAAGAAGAAGCACCGAGGAGCGGCGCCGATCAGAACACCGGGATGGTAATGTATAAGCAGCGGGGGGGGGGGGGGCCCTTACAAGGGGGGACAATGCCAGCTTTTGGGGGCTGTTGTTACCCCCAGGGGGCTGCTGGGTACACCCTGGGGGCTGCTGGGTACCCCCTGGGGGCTGTTGGTACCCCCAGGGAGCTGTTGGTACCCCCTGGGGGCTGTTGGTACCCCCTGGGGGCTGTTGGTACCCCCAGGGGGCTGTTGGTACCCCCAGGGGGCTGTTGGTACCCCCTGGGGGCTGCTGGGTACCCCCTGGGGGCTGTTGGTACCCCAGGGGGCTGTTGGTACCCCCTGAGGGCTGCTGGGTACCCCCAGGGGGCTGCTGGGTACCCCCTGGGGGCTGCTATATGTACCCCTGGGGGCCTGCTGTATACCACTGGGGCTGCTGTATACTACCACTGGGGCTGCTGGGGCTCCTGTATACTACCACTGGGGCTGCTGGGGAATCTGTATACTACCACTGGGGCTGCTGGGGAATCTGTATACTACCACTGGGGCTGCTGGGGAATCTGTATACTACCACTGGGGCTGCTGGGGAATCTGTATACTACCACTGGGCTGCTGTATACTACCACTGGGGAGGCCTGTATACCACACTGCTGGGGGCTGTATACCTGTGCTGGGGTCCACCCTCGGCTTATACACGAGTCAATAGGTTTTTCCAGATTTTTGGGGCAAAAGTAGGGGGGTCGGCTTATACACGGGTCGGCTTATACACGAGTATATACGGTAAATTGTTTTCACCAAAGAATCCCTTTAATGCAAACTACAGTAATTGTACATCGCAGTTATGGTGAGCGCACAGTGATGTGCAGGAGCCGCCACTTTAATGGGTATAACAGGTATTTGCATATAGCTGAAAGGTGGGTGGACCCCTGGAGTCAATTTCCCTGGTAGGCCCCAGACACCCCAGTCTGGCACTGCTAGCATATGCCATTTCAGCAAGTGGACTCAACAACAAATACTCCATAACATCTCTTTTCCGCTCACTAGGGATGAGCGAGTATACTCGCTACTATTCAGTATTCGCCGAATAGTAGCAGTATTTGGGCTACTCACTACTCTCCGAGTACTTATGAGTACTCGGGAGGAGCGAGTAGTCCTAATACTTTCGCAGTGTATCTATAGATACACTGCGAAAGTAGCCTAAAAGTTAATAAAAGTTGTTAAAAGATAATAAACTTACATACTCACCTTCCGACGCCTGCACCGGGACCACCAGAGAAGCCATCCGATACCTAGAAAAGGACCTTTCACTACCAGCCAATCAGATGGCCGGTAGCAATCTGGCCAATCAGATGGCGCCACGTCACAACCACGTGATCACTAGCGGCCACCTGATTGGCCAATTTGCAAGGTCCTAGATATACTATTAGGACCTTGCAAACTGGCCAATCAGGTGGCCGCTAGCGTTGACGTAGTTGGGACGTGGCGCCATCTGATTGGCCAGATCGCTACCGGCCATTTGATTGGCTGGTAGTGAAAGGTCCTTTTCCAGCAATTGGAAAGCTTCTCTGGCGGTCCCGATGCAGGCGTCGGAAGGTGAGTATGCAAGTTTATTATTCTTTAACAACTTTCATTAACTTTTAGGCTACTTTCGCAGTGTATCTATAGATACACTGCGAAAGTATTCAAACTCGCTATACTCGCAACGAGTAGCGAGTACCGCTGTCTACTCGTTGTGAGTATAGCGAGCACGAATACTGCAGTACTCGCTCATCCCTACCGCTCACAAGTGATGGGTGGGAAAGTGGCTCAGTGATTAGTACTGTATTACATATAGGGCATCAAGGTAGCCCAGTGGTGAACACTGTACTACATATAGAGCATCACGGCGGCTCAGTGGTTAACACTGTACTACATATAGAGCTGCATAGTGGCTCAGTGATTAGCACTGTATTACATATAGAGCATCAAGGTGGCTCAGTGGTTAACCCTGTACTGCATATGAAGCAGCATAGTGGTTCAGTGATTAGCACTGTACTATATATAGGGCAGCATGGTGGCTCAGTGGTTAACACTGTATTACATATAGAGCAGCACAGTGGCTCAGTGATTAGCACTGTACTATATATAGGGCAACATGGTGGCTCAGTGATCAGCACCGTATTATATATAGGGCAGCACAGGAGCTCATCAGTTAGCATTGTACTATATATAGGGTAGCACAGTGGCTCAGTGGTGAGCACTGTACTATATATAGGACAGCAAAGGGGCTCATCAGTTAGCACTGTACTATATTTAGTGCAGTACATTGGTTCATTGGTGAGCACTGTACTATATATAGGGCAGTATGGTGGCTCAGTAGTTAGCACTGTACTATATATAGGGTAGTACGGTGGCTCAGTAGTTAGCACTGTATTATATATAGGGCAGCATGATGGCTCAGTGGTTAGCACTGTACTATATATAGGGTAGTACGGTGGCTCAGTAGTTAGCACTGTACTATATACTGAGCAGCACGGTGACTCAGTGGTTAGCACTATACTATATATTGGGCAGCATAGTGGCTCAGTGATTTGCATTGTACTATATATAGGGCGGCATGATGGCTCAGTGGTTAGCACTGTACTATATATAAGGCAGCACGGTGACTCTGTGGTTAGCATTATACTATATATTGTGCAGCATGGTGGTTCAGTGGTTAGCACTGTACTAAATATAGGGTAGCACAGTGACTCCGTGGTTAGCATTGTACTATATATAGGGCAGCACAGTGACTCCGTGGTTAGCACAGTACTATATATATGGAAGCACGGTGACTTAGTGGTGAGCACAGTACTATATATAGGGCAGAATGGTGGCTCAGTGGTTAGCACTGTACTATATATAGGGCAGCATGATGGCTCAGTGATTAACACTGTCATTTTACAGTGCTGAGGTCCTGGATTCAAATCCCACCAAAGAAAATATGTTCTCCATAATTTGTCTCTGGGTTTTCTGATTTCCTACCACACTGTAAAAACTTACTAATCTGGAATTTAGCTTATGAGCCCCAGTGGGGACAGTGATGAAAATCTTTAAAGCGCTGTGGAATATGTTGGAGCTATATAAGAAATGCATAATAAATAATGATTCCTGCATCCAACTGCACTCCTCTAACACCTATCATTCAGCAGGGAATGGGTTGTGAATGCTGGAACATTTGCAATGAGCATATAATTATTTGATATTATTGTTGTTCTAAAAGGATTATGAAATAGATAAAACATTAGAATTGCAGCCAACGTGGAGATCGATGTCACACGTTCACCACTCGGGGCGAGGATACGGCGTCTGTTGGCAGATACTTCAAATGTTGATCAAGTAACTGGTTTACACCTTCATAGTACAGGAGTGAATCATTCTGGAAGATGCTGATCTTATAGACATGTACTTATGTGTTATCAATCAGGCGGTGTCTGTGCGCAGGATCACGAGAAGACGATACAACATGAAGATGTCCTCCAACCCTCCCCGACTGATGATGATGGAGGACAGAAGGATGGGGGCTGTTGGATTTCCAATGGATGATTCTCTGGTTCTCTCTGGTTTGAAGAAAACTTCAGCTTTCCATAATAAAGAAATCAAAGGATTGTGTGGATTATTTATATTGTTACATTGCATTGTAATCCCCGACGTTGTTTGGACTCTGCACGGCTGATATTTGTCTCCAAACATGTATCACTATAATCGCTTGTGAATTTGTTTTTGTCTTATTGGCTAGGGTCACACTTTAATAGAGAATCCAGATCCGGATGCAGTGAACGCAATTAGCTTCAAGCAAAATGTGCTGCTGAAGCCGCAATCCGGTAACCGGATTACTCTGGATGTGTAATCCAGAGCAATCCAGTCACCGTACAGTTTGCTCATCTGAGCAAACTTTAAAATCTTTAAAAAAAAAGCTTTAATATTCATAATAATTGTGCCCATCATGCCTCTAGGGGGTGCCCACCCCCCTAGAGACATGCTGCCTACTCAGGTGGGCATGTAATGTGTTAATATCTCATGTACAGTAAGCCGACTCCTGTCGGCTCTGTACAATTTTGTGAATGGAGCTGCGGCTCCACTGACAGAGGTGCGCATACTATACATAATGTACGTATAGTATGTGCTGCTGTCCAGGGTCCTGAAGGCTTTTACAGTAGATCTATGAGCAGCGCACCGCCATTTTTTTTAAAGATTTTACAGTTTGCTCATTCCTGCAAACTGTACGGTAACCGGATTGCTCCGGATTACACATCCGGAGCAATCTGGTTACCGGATTGCGGCTTCAGCAACACATTTTGCTTGCAAAATGTGTCTGAAGCTAATTGCGTTAACCACATCCGGATCTGGATGCGGTGAACACAATTCTCTATTAAAGTGTGACCCTAGCCTAAGCAAAGTATACGGGAACCGCATTGCTCAGGATTACACATCCTGAGCAATGCGGTTACCACATTGCAGATGTTACAACCGCTCCGAAAACTGCAGCCTGCATGATTTTTCACACAGGCTGCAGCGTCGGATGCGGTAAACGGATTGCATTACATGCAATCCGGTTTTTATAATGGTCTCCTACGAGGAGCGTTTCCTGATTCGGTTTTGAGCTTTTTAAAAGCTCAAAACCGGATCAGGATTTGAAATTTCAAACGTAGATGTGACCCCAGCCATAGTTACAGGTTTACTACCTTTTTTTACCTTCCACGTTGGCTTCTGTTTTCCTACATATGCTTTTACTATAGCGATACAGATTTTATACGTGTGAAATACTATAACTATTCCTCAGGGGCCGGCTACAGCCAGACGTCCAAGCTCCAACAATCACTATACATATTTCTTTTGGACGGTGCACCGTAAATGAATGGGATTTTCATATTTGTAATTGAAGCATGGGACTTTCCAATTCCTGATATTTTCCCAGATATTTGAGTCTTTTTTGAAGAGAGACAAATGGTTACATGAAGACATATTTACCACGTGGTTAGGGGAATAATGGTGTCCAGGCGATATTTAAAGGCGCCTAAGCTATATATTTTCTGTATAACACTATCCCTAAGTCCTAGGTGGTTAATAGTATTTTTTGTGTCAAGCAGATACTTAAAGGGGTTTTCCGCAACTAGGGGCGTAACTACAACAGGTGCAGGGGTTGTGATCGCACCTTGGAGGGCTAGCTTGCCCAAAAAGTACCCTTGGCCTAAATGAAATGACCAATGCTATTAAAGACTTGCAATAATTAGGGGCCCTATTGGAGCTTTTACATTGAGGCACATGAGCTTCAAGTTATTCCACTGTCTGCGACTTTAATATTGATAGCCTCTCCTTAGAATAGGTCATCAATGTCTGATCATTAAGGGTGGCACAGCTGTTCCCGCTGTTGGTGGCGGTCAGAACTACCCAGTCATGGAGCTGCACAGCTCCACCGACTGTATAGTGGTCATGGCTCGTACTGCGCATCCGTCCCCTATTGATTTAAATAGAGAGTGGACATGTAGTACCAGCCACACCCACTATACAGTTGGTGCAGCTGTGATGTGCAGCTCCACAACTAAGCAGTTCTGACCGTCACCGACACCGAGAACAGCTTATCGATGGGGGGTGGGGGGCTGGGTGTCACACCCCCAATAATCAGGCATTGCTGACCTATTCTAAGAATACAGAGTTTTCCAGGGACAATGTGTTGTCGGTCCACGCTGCCACAAAAACTGAATCAGAAGTTCACTCTATACCTTTATTTTGGATCCATCCAACGCGTTTCGGAGCCTGCTATGCTCCTTCATCAGGAGTGAAGGAGCATAGCAGGCTCCGAAACGCGTTGGTTGGATCCAAAATAAAGGTATAGAGTGAACTTCTGATTCAGTTTTTGTGGCAGCGCGGACCGACAACACATTGTCCCTGGAAAACTCTGGAATCTGACCACATAGCACGTGGAGGTGTGGGTCCAGCAGCAGCCGCTATTACATGCTTCAATACTGGTTGTGTGTCACACAACTAAACCAGGTGAGCAGTGTTCATTACGGCTCTTAAGCCGCCGATTGTTAAAAAGATAAGACCCTATCTGCGCTTGCTTCCTTCTTTTAGTTCATCTATTCTAAGAATAGGCTGTCAATAGTAAAGTCATGCTTAGCCCCTTTAAATTGTCACTGTAATTTCATCAAATGTTGCATAAATTAATAGTACAAACAACTTCACAATATGTCTTATTAAATAAATTATAATCAATATAGTAGATAAAACAGTTAAAAGCCAAGCTGTCGTGGGACACGTTCCATGTACCACGTTCAGGCTGATAAGGATCGGGATGTTTATTTGTCGACGTGTTTCATAGACAATTCTCCTGCATCCGGACAAAAATCACATTAGAAGAGTTATAATGTGAAGGATGGGGATTTGTCTCTGAAACACGTCAACAAATAAATCCTAATCTTGGAACATTGAAAATACTGGACTTTATTACAGCAGTGTGGTGTTAACCCCTTCTTTTTCATATTATTACAAAGGATAAGGGGAGAAAGAGCCTGATAGAATCTCACCAGTCACCACCCATGTTGGACCAAGAAAAGTGGAAGGAAGGCTCTGAGGACAAGAGGATGGAAGGGAAAAGGGAGACGTTGAGGGCATCAGGTTTTTGAAGATTGAGAAGTTAGTGTGGACAATTCAGACAATGAGGATATTGGATAGGGAAACAGTTGGTTTGTTCTTAAGAGCCAATCATTGTCCACAAAGGTTGCCACAGTATGCTGGAATGTCCCCCATTGTAGAAGGAGTTCTATGGTGAGGATGAACATAAGTAGTTGGAGGGACAGATCTTTCAGGTTCCATTTGTAACAGGGATATAGTTGTAAAGTATACTTTGCAGTGGAAGCAGAGTTAACATTAGGGAACTTTTTAACAAAAAGTAATGTCCAAAGTGTTCAACCCCTTTAAATTTTTGTACGCTCTCTGCGCTCATACATTGTAAAGATTAGATGCCTGGTGCACTTCTATTATATTTAGAACTCTTGTAATTGACTGTGACAAGAGCTGCTCATCACCCCTCACCTCTCTTGTCTGTTACTCACCAGTATACAGCTCCGTGTTTGTATTAGTCTCCAGTTATCTTCATCCCTCGTAGTCAGACCGAGGAGAGGGGGCATTGCTCTGTCCACTCTCCTCCGCATACGAGAAGAGTAAGACTGTTACTTCAAGCAATTTCTGGGACATCATGACCCCCGTTCTTGAACTGCAGAATCAGCTATTACAGTTGACTGACTGACACAGCATGTAGCTGCTAACTGTTGAGTGATGTAACGTCCCATATGGGAGGAGGAGTGGGGGTGATGAGCAGCTACTGTCACAGTAAATTACAAGAGTTCTAAAGATAATACAAATGTATGAGGCAGCTCAGCTAAATATTGTATGAGTGCAGAAACGGCGCACAAATGTTTCATCTACCTCTTTAAGTCAATGATATGGAATGTCAAGAAGTATCAACTGATGATTGCATATAAATATTAACCCTATAGTAGTGCTACTAATTCTACCTGAAAATGAGGGTGGTCGTAGGCTAATTAGGACAATTGGGGGAAAAATTGAAAAAAAAATTTTTTCTTGGAACGTGGATTGTATCTTTTTAGGTATTCAATTTATCCATTCATCGCTTGTTTATTTCTTGCTTTTAGTTGTACTGTAAGTCGTATTTTTTATCTCTTTTAAGCTTCTAAGCAAAGAAACTAATGGTTTGTTATGAATGGGAGGTAATTATACCTGTCTCTTTCATTGACCTGTGCCAAAACGACATCCTGCTGAAGGTAACCTCTGGGTGGGAGAGGCTGATAACTAAAGGGCTTTGTGCCGTCCTGAGGCTGAGGTGTTGAAGGCTGGTTCACGTTATCGAATCACAAACTAGACGATGCCAAATTGGAGAGGAAGCGTCTGAAGAATAAAAAATGTCCAGAAGCTGTTGCATCTGCTCTCAATAACAAATGCATTTCTAGAGATTTTTTTCATTTTCAAGAACAGTAAATTTTAACAGAAAAATACAATAGAAGGTTGTAAAGAAACTAAGCGATAAAACTAAGTTTTTGGATCTTGCGGGAGAACTTAAAGTGAATATATCACCTTCAAATAGCCTTCTGGTTAAATAAGCTTGTGTATTTTTTAAATCGTGTCAATGTCTTTTTTCTCTTCATATTAAAAATAAATAAATATTAGTAATCTTGGAATTTTTACACTAGCTATCGGGGCTTTTTAAGGGTCCCCTTACACGCTGAGACTTTACAGCGATCCGGCCTGGCCGGGATCGCTAGAAAGTCTCTATGGTGAGCTGTCAAACAGGCAGACTCACCAGCGACCAGTGGACCAGCGACATCGTGGAAAGAATATAAACTATTCTTTCCACGATGTCAAGCTCCCGCTCCTGTCTTCTGACAGGCTGCGGTAAGCGGGAGCAGGCTGGTAACCATGATAAACAATGGGTATCTTGGCAGCGCACAGCGCCTAGTTACCCCATGTATACCTTGTTACCAGCCTTTTCTGCTTCCAGGCTGGTATCAAAGATACATAGCGGGTATCCAAGCACTTCGCTGTCCTTAGTTACCCGCTGTGTACCTTAGATACCAGCCTGTAAGCGGAGAAGGCTGGTAACCAAGGTATACTCGGGGTAACTAAGCGCTGTGTGCTGCCTAGATACCCGGTGTTTACCATGGTTACCAGCCTGTAAGGTCGCTGATCGTTGGTGTCTCACTGTCACATGCAGCGATGGGTGCTGACCAGCGGGAGACCAAGGACCAAAAATGGTCCTGAACAACGTGCAGCGATCAGCGACCTCTCAACAAGGGCCAGGTCACTGGTGCGTGTCACACACTACAACATCGCTGGGGAGGTTGCTGTTACGTCACAATACCTGATAACACAGGATCCACCATTAGCAATAGGTGATAACACAGCTCACCTCCACCTCCTGTACAATGACTGATAACACCTCTATATACAGTAGATAACACAGGATCTACCCATTTACAATAGGTGATATCACAGCTCACCTCCTCCTCCTGTACAATGACTGATAACACCTCTATATACAGTAGATAACATAGGATCCACCATTCACAATAGGTGATATCACAGCTCACCTCCTCCAGTACAATGACTGATAACACCTCTATATACAGTAGATAACACAGGTTCCACCATTCACAATAGGATATATCACAGCTCACCTCCTCCTCCTGTACAATGACTGATAACATCTGTATATACAGGAGATAACACAGGATCCACCATTCACAATAGGTAAAAATTTAAATCATCCCACTTTTCACCCATTAAAAATAAATAATAAAAAATACTGTATTTACCGTTTTTGGTTCGATCTATGTATAAGATTAACAAGTTTATATGGTAAACTCTGCAGATAGATAAAAAATTGAAACACAAAAATTGCCTTTTTTGGGTCTCCTAACGCCATAATTAAAATGTAATACATATCCCAAATTGGTATCAATAAAACTGTCAACTCAACAGGCAAAAAACAAGCCCTTACTCATCTCCATAAAAAAAACATAAAAATCTTCCAGCTCCCAGAAAATGGTGACACAAAGCAAGAAGAAAAAAATTCTTTACAAAATTCAGAATTTTTTCATCCCTTAAACATAGAAACAAGCTTGGTTTCTACAAAGTCACACCTCTCTGGCTCTTCTTATCCAGGTCGTCTTTCACCCGACAATGAATGCTGTAAAAACAAAAACCTAAAAAATATTGGGAGAATTGATTTTTTTTTACCATTAATCCCAATTTTTTTTCCTTTTTCTACTACATTATAGGGCAGAATGAATGGTGTCAACTGGAAACCAAAGACTTGATATGTCTATGAAGACAAAAAAAAACAATGTATCAATATGGGCATATTTATAAACTAAGTGTCTATTTTTTTCATATTTTCTTAGCTATAATGTTGTTCTATATTCAAGAGAGTATGTCTTAGGGTACCGTCACACTAGGTGACGTTGCCGGAGATGTTTACATGCGGTGTCACCTCCGGCGATGCACCGGCGATCTTACAGGCGGCGTCGCCACTGGGGTATCTAAAAGCCCCAGCGGTGATGCCGTGACATGGAAGCCTATGGCTCCCATCGCCTGTGAGATCGCTGTCCCCCTGTTACATGGGGCGATGTGTACACATCACCCCAGAGTGATCTCCTGGTTTCAGAGCACTGCTGAGAAACCAGGCGACCACTCAAATGTGTCACCCTCGCCTATTCACATTAGGCGACGCATCGGCGATGTCGGCGGCGATAGGCCACACCCCAGCATCGCCTATAAAATCACTGCCGATATTGCCAGTTGTGACTGTACCCTTAGAGTTTTAGTGCTGCTTTCTTTTTTGTTACAATGTGTGGTGTTCGGCATTGCACCTGTACTCATTGCATGATGGAGTGCCACAGTTTTTTCAATTTAGATTATGGGTCACACCCTCTGTAAAGTACTCTCCCCTGCTAGCCAAAAGTGCTATTGTTTCTGTTAGCAGGTCCCTACTCGCCCATTCAAAGAGAGGTTTTAAATCCAGAGAGAGGCTGTGACTGAAAGTTCAGCTTCAAAAGCAGATTGGGACCCAGTAAAAGAGACACACCTTGACATGGCTACACGGCAGTTATCGATACGGCCATGTTTATAAGCTATGTGTAATACTCTCTGCAGTGCACCCTCCCCCGCTAGCCAAAGTTGCTATTGTCTCTGTTAGCAGGTTCCTACTCGCCCATTCAAAGAGAGGTTTTTAATCCAGAGAGAGGCTGAGACTGAAAGCTCAGGTACAAAAGCAGATTGGGACACACCTCAACCTGGCTACTGGGCGGTTATGGATATGGCCATATTTATGTGCTAAGTGTCTTTTTTTCATATTTCCTTAGCTATAATGCTGTCCTATAGTCAAGATAGCATGTCTTAGTGGTTGTGTGCCGCTGTCTTTTTGTTACAATGCATCGCGTACAGCGTAGCACCTGCATACATTACATGATGGAGTGCTTCAGTTTTTTCTTGTTGTGAAAAGAAAAAACAATTAAGTTATGGCTCTTGGAAGTAGATGAGAAAAATGAAAGCCCAAAAATAAAAGAACCCCTGGTCATTAATGGGTTAGAGTCCAAGAAAAAAACTTGTTAAAAAATTCCCTTCTCATTAATTGGTTAAAGTCCAGGAAAAAACTTGTTAAAAAATTCCCTTCTCATTAATTGGTTAAAGTCACGGAAAAGCTCTTAAAGTCCTGTACCGAGTCGGAAACTTTTATTCTAAATACCCCTGGTGCTTTCTGAATCAATGTCGATATATTTTTATGATAAATTCTTCTTCTAAGAATAGATCTTTAGAGAAACAAATCTTAAAATCCTTTTTTCTGCTCTGACATCTCTCCAAGGTGCCGTAACTTTCTTTGCTGACACGATGTAGAATGTAGAAGATTGCAGTGTGCCGTAATTAAACATGGCAAGTCAGAGAATTTCACCGAGACCTTCTGGTTTTTACAACCCCTCCTCATCATTCCTACAAACTACACACACTCGGCAATTTTTGCGATGCTCAGAATATTTCAGCGTTGCAATCTTGGCAGATTTCCAAAGGAGCCAGGTGCCTCTGCTGGATTATGTTCAAGTAGCCTAAGGCCACCTACAGAGATTTCAGGTAGAATCTGGATTGTGTTCACCTCAATGCGCTGTGATGTCGATGAGTTTCAGGTACTTTGTGAAGTTTTTCCAGATGGCTGGCACCTCTTCAAATATTATGATTACTACATCCTTCTGAAGTGGGATTGGCTTGAAAGATATGACATTAAACTACCGTAGCCAAGGATATTCCCATTGTCGGGTTTTAGCTCTACTAAACCCAAATATTTCTTTTGGCATTGGAAGGTCGTACGGCACGGTAGACCAACTAGTCAAGTTTCTTTGAAGGTGGACTAAGCTGCTATAAAATGATTCTGTCATCATATCTGTAAATTATCTTGACCTGTTGGGTCCTGCATGAAACTCACAAGATATGGATGGAAGGTTAAATATTCCAAATTATGACTTGACCTCATATGACCCACACAGAAAAAAAAAACATAAAAGAAACTATTCAAAAGTTATGTAATCATTTGAGTGGGGTTTCTAAAGATTTTTTGTACCGTATTTATTTCAGCGGAGAATCAATAGATGAGAGCAAACAGGGGTGAGGACATTAACCCAGTTATGGAAAGTAGATGTTCCTCATGACCTGCCATACACAAGAATGAATACGTGCAGAGCAGTGAAGGGCACAATCAGATTGTTTTCCTCCGAGGGAACACAAGGATTGACCATGTTGAAATCCAACTGCAGGATCCATCTCTTCTCTGATATCCGCCATCAAATTCCATCAGATCAGATTTTGGTGGGACTAACCAATTATTTGATGTTTATGGTGGTCTCTGGGTTCTCCATTGGTTGCAGATGTCAATGGGAGGATTACGCAGTTGAAGTCGCAGCAGTCTCTAATGTGCATATGTCTCACAGCACTCTCCATTGTGCATAGGTCCCGCAGCCATCTCCATTGTGCATTTGTCCCGCAGCCATCTCCATTATGCATTTGTCCTGCAGTCATCTCCATTGTGTATATGGCCAGCAGCAGTCTCAATTGTGTATTCTCTATTGTGTACAGCCAGCAGAAGTCTCCATTGTGTATTCTCTACTGTGTGTATAGCCTGCAGCCGTCTCCATTGTCCACACGGCCGGGGCCACAGCCGTCTCCATTGTCTATGCGGCCCGCAGCAGTCTCTCATTGTCTATGCGGCCCACAACCATCTCTATTGTGTATTCTCTATTGTGTATGGCCAGCAGCAGTCTCCATTGTATATTTTCTATTCTGTTTATAGCCAGCAGCAATCTCCATTGTGAATACAGCATGCAGCCATCTCTATTATGTATACAGCTACAAGCCGTCTCTATTGTGTATTCTCTATTCTATGTACAGCTATTGTGTATTCAGTCCACAGCAGTGTCAAGTGTGTATGTTTGTGTAATATATACTAGAGAGAGTGTAGAAAAAGGAACAACAGCACAAAAATATAGAAAAAAGTGGACTTTATTGCCCAGTGGCATGGGAAAGCTTTGCACATAAATTGAGGAAATTTTTGGTGCTGTTCCAATTTTTCACTATAAATATAATGTATGTTTGGGTGGAGGCGGAGCATGTGTGAAGGAGGAGCATGAGCCGGGTGGAGGTTGGGCAGAGTCACAGGGGGGGCCCAAATTTTGGCAGTCAGGGGACCCGAAATTTCTAGTGGCAAGTTCAACCCTATTCTACCTCTTCACTTAATCTGTAAATGTCATTTCATCGAAAAAAGAAAACACAATACTGCACTGGTTGTTAATGATGGCTCACAAAGCAGCTAAGATAATTTTTTTTTGTGCCATATGGCTTATTTTCTCAACTGTTTTGTTCTCTTTTAAAAACTGTAATTTTGGGCTGTATGGGCGTGGCCAGGTTCTGCCTGCACTGTGTGAGCGTGGCCAGAATCTACCAGCACTGTGTGGGCTTGGCCAGCATCTCCCAGCACTGTGTGGGTGTGGACAGCATCTGTTACTATGAGTGTATTTCCACAGCTTCCCTCACTACCCATAGTGCATTGCTCTTATTCAGGAGCCGCATCTACTCTGTTCAGTCACAGCTCCTGAGAGTAGGCTGAGGTGTAGAGCCAGGTCTTTCTAATAACATTGCACACTAACACACAGTGAAAGTGTGAAGTGGCAGCACACAGAGTCCTGTGAGCTGTGCGGAGCAAACACCTGATAAGAGTCAGCAGTGTGATGTGGAGCAGAGAAGGGTTAATAGAGATTGTGACTGAGCAGAGAAGGAGCCAGATGACAGGGCTTGTGAGAGAAGTTTGTACTGAACCTGTTGGAGCTCAGCCCGATGCTGTTAGCTGATACACTGTTTCCTCAACAGCTGTAGCCAGGAGCTCGCACTGTGTAGGCAATGCCCCCTTTACTTATGTGGCCGTATTCATTATGAGGACGGATCTCTCAGAGAATAAGCTCCATACACAGTGCATTGGGGACACCTTGTGGAAGATTTATGAAAGGTTCCCTTCCAGATTTCATTAGTATATTTGAAAGTTTATTATAATCACTTGCTCTACATTGAGGATCTACATTGATCCTCTGGATCAACATGTTAGGCTATGGGTTCAATTAGATGGACTTAAGGTCTTCCTTCAACCTTAAATACTATGTTACTATGTTAAATTATTATTAAATAAAAATTTAAATAGCGGTTGCACTTTAAGGGATTGTTGGGAGTCTCAGGACTAGAAATCTTTCTTATCAAAACTTCTGGCAAATTAAAAAAAAAAAATTATAAGTAATTTTTAAGTCTGTTTTTGGAAGTGGTTTAAGATATGGTGATATTAAGCAGCACCAGGATACTTACTGTATTTTCATTATCTCTTATCAGTGCTCTTTTCTATGTCCCTGCTAAGTTCAAATTAAATCCTATGTATTATAACACTATATTTGTTCGCGATGCAATCGCATCGGGAGGGTGGTGACATCACAATGAGAACGGGCTTTGGGGCGATGGGTATGGCAGCTGTCTCTCCCTCTGTGCACTCTCCCCTCTGCGCTCTCTCTCCCATCTTTGCTATTTTCTCCCCTCTGTACTCTCTTTTTGGACCTGTCTCTCCCCTGTGCTCTCTCCTTTGAGCTGTCTTCCCCTTGTGCGCTCTCCCCCTGTATGCAGCTTCTCTCCTCCCTGTACTATCTTTTACCCTCTTTGCTCTCTTCTTTGAGCTGTCTGCCCCCTGTGCACTCTCTCTCACCCCTGTATGCTAGCTCCCTGTGTGCTCTCTCTTCCCCCTATACAATCTCTCTCTGCCCCCGCGTGCTCTCTCTTCCCCACTGCATGCTCACGCCCCTTGTGGTTTGTCTCTACAACCTTGGGCTCTCTCCCCCCTGTGATGTCCGTAGATGGCAGCACAGCAATCTAAGTGCACATGCACCTCAGGTCACACCGCCACAATCTTTGTTTACCCAAGTGTCCAAAGATGGTGGTTGCCTGAGTAAGTGCGCTTCTGTGCTGGGTATACACATGTGCACTTACTCAGGTGGTGATGTGTCAGCAGTAGTAGCTGTGGTTGGCAGTTTCGGATGGAAGTGGTTGGGGCAGTTGCGGCATCACTGGCAGTACTGCACAATGTGCCAGTATCACCAGTGGGTGCCATATTTGCACACCCATCACTCTCTGACTCCCCTGTGCACTTTCTCTGCCCTCCTGTGCACTCTCTCTGCCCCCATGTGAGCTCTCTGCCCCCTGTGCGCTCATCCCCCATGCGCTCTCCCTGCACCTTTTGCTCTCTCTCTGTCTATTGTGTGCTCTCTTTGCTCCCTGTGCACTCTCTCTGCCCCTCTGTACGCTCCCTGCCACACTGTGTTCTCTCTCTGCCCTCCGCAATGCTTTGCTTGTCCCTCCCCCTGTGTACTCTCTGTGCCCACATATGTGCTCTCTGCATCTTGTGCACTCCTCTGCCCACCTCTGCACGCTCTCTGACCCCTCTGTGCTCTCTCTGCTCGGCTTATGTCGCCACTATCTTTGCACACCCAGGTGTCTAAATATAGCTGCTGTGCTTGCACATGCACAATTACTCACAGGACCGCCATCATTGATCACTTGGATATACAAAGACGGCAGCTTCCTGAGTAAGTGCACATGCCCACACATGCGTAGTTACTCTGGAAGTTAGGTGCGGCAGCTAGGTGCGGCGGGGAGGGAGTGTAGGCGAGGAGTGGCAGCGATTCCTGTCATTGCTTTCAGATGTTGGTGGGTGCGGGTGGCTGCAGCACCACTGCCAGTACTGGGCAATGGGCCAGTACCACCAGCTGGTGCCACATTTGCACACCCATCATTTGGGTGTGCAAATATGGTGGTGACTGTGGTGCGTGATAGAAGTTCATCCTGACGCCGGAAGTGGATGACAGACGGGACAACGTGTTTATGTAAGTAGATTGTTAAAAAATGAAACTAATGAATTCAAGAACGTCAGGATGTAATAATAAACAGTTACAAAGCAAGCATGGTTTTGATGTATCCTCAGCTGCCTGTATGGGAACTTGGGTCCCATTATGGCAGCTAAGACTTAGGCTAGGGTCACACATGCCATCCATTTTGCCTTGGATCCATTTTTGGAATCAGTTTTTGGACTTTTTTTTTCTAAGTCCCAAACCGGATTCTGTTAACGATTGGTGCGTTTTTCAAAGACTTTTCCCAGGCTCAAAAAAACATTGCAGGCAACATTTTTGGGTGTAAAAAAACGCATATAATTTTTTAACATGGGGCCCAATGGGAAACGTATCCGTTATCGCATGGTATATATAGGTACCATGCATTAACGCATGCCTAAACGCATTGCGTTTTTTAAGAAAGAACTACTAAGTCCAAAAATCATTCAGGGTCACAGGAGGCACAAAATGCAGCCTAGGAAAAATGGATTTGGCATGAAAAACACTTTCAAAAACGGATTGCTATGTGTGACCCTAGCCTTACTTCCAATATTCCTAACTGGGTATCACGGTGTAGTGAGAATGCTGATGAGGGAATGACAGTTATGGGCAGGGTGACCAGGGAAGACTAGTCTGACCCTAGTCTAGGAACCCTGAATGGCCCTGATCCCAAAGGTATCTCTAAAGGTAAGAAGGTTCGGGCCTCCAGCCTCTTCTGAAAACTCCTCCATCAGCCCTGCACTATTCCCCCCTCACCTCCCTCCACAGAACTGGGATACAACAACTCCAAAGGAAAGGACATCAGCCACACAAACACACAGGTCAGCGCAGCACGGCTTACAGGCATAGAGTGAAACTCTATCAGCAGCACCACCTAGTGGAAGGAGAGGCTACTTAAAGGCCAGGGGGAGGGGAGCTCAGGTGAGTCACACATTAACCCCTCAACCAGCAGCCGAACCTTATAGTCAATGCAGTTCTGGAGCACAACACAGGAGGCCCAGGACCTTCACAACTCTCAACCATGCAGCTCTTAAAGACAAACACATACACAGCAGCATGCAGCAAGGTCAGCGCCAACTAAGCACGTGACACTGGGGTACCTTTCACTCTAGACAACTGTTCACTAGTGTCCTGCTGATATAAGCCCTTCTACATAGCTTTCCTCTTTTACATGGGTCTACTGGTTCACCTGGATCTCATTTACTTGACCTCCCTGGAGTAGAAACCGATCTATCTGACGTTTCGGTCGGAAAATGTTGCAGTCTTTAAAGGGACATTTTTCAGTATGATACTAATATTACCCTTGAATAGTATCTGGACAGACTTTTTAAAAATATGTAAAATCATTATTGTTCCCTTTGTAATTTCCATGTTATCAGCATTGTCAGACTCTGCAGAGAGCTCCTGGATTAGTCCTCTCCATTATCAGCAAACAGGAATAGTCATGTAATTATGTACTCCCTCTCAGCAGCTCTCTCATTTCTCCTCACACTCAGCAGTTGTCTTCTCCATCCTCCCTCTCAGTAGCTCTCTCCTCTCTCCTCCCTCTCAGCAGCTCTCTCCTCCCTCCTCCCTTTGCTTCAAGTGCAGAGTGGTTTCAGTTTCCATTAGGAGCTTCAGCCTTCTGTTCTGTTGAGGACTCGGAGGAATAGAGCTATTGCAGATCTGCCTTATGTTATGTGCCTTATGCCATTTGTTTCTTTAAGTAGGAATCCCTGTTGTGACAGTTTCTATGTTGTATTTGACCTCTTGTGATGCTGCAAACACAGAGAACAGAGAGAATACAGCCCCCCACCAGTGATCTCCTGTGAAGTGATATGATGTGAGTATGTGACATGCATATTCACACTATGGGGATGGGACAGCAGATAACTAAGTAGATCATTCACTGTGAGTGATAGATGGAATGAATCTCTTTATTTGAAGTCTACAGAACATAGGAGGAGAATATAAATAAAACAAATACATCAATAGAGAGAGCTTATAGAAATAAATTAGAAAATGATAGCAGTTACATATGGATTTTTGACCTGAGAGATTTTTAATGTTTCTCATCATAGTTCCTCAGTTCTCAGAACTTACTTTTTGATGTCGTGTCTCTTCATACACCTGTAACACTCAGTCCACTACCTATCAGGCCTCACAACTCAAGGTCCCAACTGACTGTCCCAGGAAACAGCTCCCTTGTCTGCCCATACAACTCCTGCTATTCTGGTCTGGTCTTATCCCTTAACCCTACATGTGCCCAACTAAATGTATGACAATCAGAGCATTAAACTGCTAAACATCGCATTTTATTCAAGGGAGGTGTGGGCAGCACTTCCACTTCCTCACTCTTTCATTGCCAAAATTTTCAATTTAGAGGTAAAATCTGTCTTCAGTGATTATAGACTTTCCCATTACTGAGACTGGATATTGTAGTTGGTGGTTAGAACTTGCAGCAGAATATGTGTCTGTCTCCAACTCCTCCTTCTCCTCCTTCTCCATTGAATTTTACAAGCACTGTCAACTCCTGTCTCACTGATTGGAAAATGTGTCTTCATTGAATACAGATTTATACAGATTTTACCTATTTATTAAGTCCAGGAGGAGAAAGAAGCAGATTTCTCTGATCAGTTATATGATTAAAGGGATCCTGTCACCCCCAAAACACCTCTAAACCTATTAAAAGCTGTCCCTAGAGCATATTAACACTTTCCCTACACTCCTTTTACCTTCTAAATGCACATAGTCAAAGTGAATAAAAACGTTATTATAGTACCTCATTACTGATGATAATGAGTGACTATGGTATTCATAGTCACTCATCCAGGCTGCCCCTCTTCTTCATATCATGCCTGAATAGGCGTGATCTACATCCCAGATTCAAATTGCCGCCTCCCTGCGCGCCTCCCCGCTCTCCCATTGCGTCCGGGCTTCAGTGTGGGGCTGTATGACGCGATCCGCGTCATTCCCGGTGCCGGGTGACGTATTTACACCCGCGCCGCGCTGTCAGCTTCAAAATGCGCACTGCGCATGCCCATGCCCATGCGCAGTGCGCATTTTGAAGCTGACAGCGCGGCGCCGGTGTAAATACGCCACCCGGCGCCGGGAATGACGCGGATCGCGTCATACAGCCCCACACTGAAGCCCGGACGCAATGGGAGAGAGGGGAGGCGGCAATTTGAATCTGTGATGTAGATCACGCCTATTCAGGCGTGATATGAAGAAGAGGGGCAGCCTGGATGAGTGACTATGAATAGCATAGTCACTCATTATCATCAGTAATGAGGTACTATAATAACGTTTTTATTCACTTTGACTATGTGCATTTAGGAGGTAAAATGAGTGTAGGGAAAGTGTTAATATGCTCTAGGGACAGCTTTTAATAGGTTTAGAGGTGTTTTGGGGGTGACAGGATCCATTTAAGTTGCCTATTTTCATGTGCCTTATTGATTTATGAAATAAAAAATTATAATGACATTTACTCTCTAAAGTTTTTCTGATTTTCAGGGTGGTCAAGATGAAAAACTACATTATTTAAATACTTAAAGGGAACCTGTCACCATCTAAAGCCTCTCAGGCTACCACTACCTGTCCCTGCATCTTCCTACTACTACTCTAACTATCCCTCTCTGTTCTAAATGTGACCTGTGGCTGTGTTAGAAAACATTTTTAATACTCACTCAATAGTATGATAATGAACCGGGGGGCTACCTTTGCTAGCTCCCCTGGGCGTCCTCTCTATGTCCCCTTCGCTGCCTTCTTTCTTGTTTCAGGGTGTGATATTGACTTCTCAATGCGCGCTCCCCACCTGGCTCACAGCCGTCTGCTGAATACCGGGTATGACACTGAACGTGTCATTTACGGTACTCCGCAGGCCGACTTCAGGCTGGGCAGTACGCATGCTCTGTGTAGCACAGTACGGCAGCTCATCTGTGATGGTGTTGGTTGAGTTATAAATCTGTGATGAGCTGCCATACTGTGCTCCACAGAGCATTCGTACGAGGCAGCGAAGGGGACATAGAGAGGATGCCCAGGGGAGCTAGCAACGGTAGCCCCCCGGATCATTTACATACTAATGAGTGAGTATTGAAAATGTTTTCTAACACAGTCACAGGTCACATTTAGAACAGAGAGGGATAGTTAGAGTAGTAATAGGAAGGTGCAGGGACAGGTAGTGATAGACTGGGATGCTTTAGGTAGGTGACAGGTTCCCTTTAATATTGAATAAATGTGTTGATTAACGGCTTAAAATGTGTTGGTTTATGGTTGGGACAGGTTAAGCGTGGGCCCAACTCTCGGCATGATGTTGATTGTAGCAGTTAAACTATATTTTTCTAGAAATGATACAAAGTTGTCCTACTGACTTGAATAGGATAAACTGTGATTCACTACGCAGGCAACAGCGGTCCAGCCTGTAATGTGAACATTAAAGAGACTGCTGCTCTCACAGCTCAACAGGTGCTGAGAGTCGGATTCTCACCCATCGCATACATTTACCTTTAGTTTACATGGGGTTGTCTGATTTTGAAAAAAATATTCTTGTTTTTGCAACTTAATCTGAGAGCAGCATAATGTAGGGCCAGAAATCCCGATTCCAGCGATGTGTCACTTAGGGAGGAAACACACTATCCTACTTACATGCGAGTCTCTCAGACGAGACTCGGATCAGTGACCCTGAATGGCCTCTCCCTCTCTGGACGGGAGTATAAACTGCTTGTGTTTTTGTGCAGCATCACACTCCCGTCCACAGAGGGAGAGGCCATTCAGGGTCACTGATCCACGTCTCGTCTGAGAAACTTGCATGTAAGTGGGATAGTGTGTTTCCAGCCTTACTAGGCTGCTCAGTGTATTTTTGATAAAATGAACATTAAACCATCTAAAGATTATTATTAGAGGACTACTTGGCTGCCTGGTAGTCCAGCATATCCATGAGCTTTGCATAACCTCGCTCCCACCACTGATTACAGTGTACATAGAAAGCTGCCAATCAGATGTATGGGCGGGGTTATACACAGGAAGCTGCCAATCAGTGGTGTGGGCAGGGTTATACACAGAAAGCTGCCAATCAGAGATGTGGGAGGAGTAATTCACAGGAAGCTGCCAATCAGTGTTGCGGGTAGGGTTATACAGCTTTGCATTTAAATAATTTCTAAATCTGCTTCAGTGAAAACAGTAATTTTATCAAAATGAAAGCAAGCAGCTCAGTAAGTGACACATTGCTGGAATCAGGGTCTCTGCCTCTACATTATGCTGCTCTCACATGGGAAAGCAAAAACCTGGTAACAGATTCCCTTTAATTCCTTCTATGGAAATATAAAGACATTCAGAAACTGTTCCTTGTAATCTGTGCTCCCTTGAAGTGATAAAGATAAAACATAACACTCTCTATAGACAATGATCCAGGGGAGCGGATTCTGTCTGCGCTACTGATTCCCAATGGACAAAAGACAAAGAAAGTAGTTTATATTCAATGCATTTCAAAGTCACTCAGACTCCTTCCTCAGGACAACCACACTCTTACATGGTATCCTGAGGAAGGAGTCTTAGGGACTTTGAAATGCTTTGACTATAAACCACTATCTTCATCTTCTTGCTTCTCGTAGGGTGTTAGCAGTAATAGAATGTTCTCCCCTTGATCGAATTGCTACAAACTCGTGGACACTACAGCAGCTGAAACATTGGATTGACAGTGATTGTCATCAGGTTAGCACTGTCCTGCCTTCCCTGTTGCTAATTTATGCTGATAAGACCCTATTACTCTGTACATCTACTTTTTTCCAACTCTCTACAGACAGATATATCAGTGTTGGGGCAAATCGATTCTCATCACTTGATTCATCGGTAAACTGTGACCGTAAGGCTGGAGCAATAAGATCTGCCTTCTATCCTTTTTCATCCATGACTCTACTTTTGATTAGCCAGCCTAGTGTCACTTATATCAATCCGTAACAATGACTTTGTGCCAGACCTGCTAATCAAAAGAAGAGCAGCTGATGTTGTCAGGCAGAAGCAGTTTGCACAGCTCCTGTCCTACAGTCAGACATTATGATTCGTACAAACGTTTGTATACATGTAAGCATGCAGACCTCATTACTACGTTACTTGAACTTTTTACTCTCCTCTCAGATTGTCAGCTTAGTAGGAACACTGAGTCATCCATCCTGTAGCAGAACATTGTGGTAAAACAGAGCATCCCTCACTTTGGAGGTGTCATGGGGTGGTATAATGGTAAAAAGAATAAGGAAGCAGAATGGTAAGATAGGCAAAAGATCAGGGAAACTAGTTTGACCCTTAGACCGGGGCCCCTGGCTCACCCTGTTCCTGGAATTACCTCTGAAGGTGAGGATCCTGATCAGCCCTAGGCTAAGACCCCCTCACTTCCACCCATGGACCAGGAAGCGCAGACATTTTCAAAATAAGGAAAACACCATAAAGGCTTCAACACAAAGTGCACACACATCCTCTCAGCTCATAGCCTTGTAGAGACTAAACCTCTATTAGCAACAACTGCTGGTGGTCGCCTGACATACCCACAACTCCCCACCTGCAGAGCCGCCTCAGACATAGACAGCAAAACCACAGCAGCCTCTATACATTAACTCTGTAGGTGCCAAAGGAAATGTATTCCCATTTAAACTACAGAAAGCTTTTACACATGGACTACAGAGCAGTCAACATAAGACAGGAGGACTCAGCAAGTGTAATACCTCTTTTTTCCAGTGGAGGTGCTAAGAACGAATTGTAACTCCACACTTCAGATGTGATCCCCAGATGTCCCAACCTGAATACTGTGTGGCTTTCCTATGACTGATTGATCGTTTTAAAAAATGTTAAAAGTGGACTTCTTTATATTTAGATATGACACAAGGATGCTCTTATTGTCATAACTTATAAAAACATTTCTTTAACAAATTAAATTTGTATATTTTAATGTAGCCATCTGGAGCCTTGAAAGTTGAAACCCAGCTAGAGTTCAAGCTTACAAATTAGGACAAATGGTATTTCTAGAATAAGTTATGGTCTGCACAAGGTGCTTAATTACACATTAAAGAAAACTGATGTTCTTGGGAAGAAGAATAAAGGTATCATTATCTCCTGGCAACTTTACATAAAGTGTATGCTTCCCTACTGTGGCCATCCATACTTAGTATTTAGGAGAACATAACCGGCTAGGGATCATCTTCTCACCACAGGCTAGACGTGGGCAGAGAGGATGAAAGACGTCTTCACCAACCTGACCAGTCCATGTGTCAGTTATCTGTGCCAATGCCTTGCTTTTTGGGGAATACGAATCATCAACCTCCGCAGTGAGTCAGAAAGTCCACACGACCAGAATCAATGACCTTGTATGAATGGATCCTCGACTGCTTGTTATAAAGTTTAAAGTTTTATATTATACCATGGCATATTCAGTGAGGGTATATGAATTCTCCGATCACGGGTAAAGCTGGCAACTTGTGGGGTTTCTCACATTGACGGGGTACTGGTGTAGAGTAATCATAAATTATATGTCATAGTATTAGTTGCATAACCAATTGATAAGAGATGTGTGGCACCCCTGCGACCAGGGCAGCCACAGGGTACACTGCAGCCAGACAAGGTAAAGATGGTTGATTTGACAAAACACACCACCACACCGACCCACTCCGATCCTAAGCCACTGACTCTATGTAGGGCAAGGGGTGGCGGGAGTTTAGAGAAGTGTGGGTGGAGAGAGAGGTAGAACCTGGACAAAGGGGTGGGGGAACAGTACTAAAAGCACTGGAACACTAAGTAGGAGGAGTGTATTACCAGGAGGAGAGGTTCCCTGGAGGATGCAGAACCTTGGAGGCAGTTTCGCATGGGAGAAAGCTCGCTCTAGAGACGGAGGCGAGGGAAGAAGTACCACAAGCAAACACACTCTACAGCTGAACACCTCAGAGTAGTGGGAGAACACTGGGCCTGGCAGCCATCACTAATATAACTGGCCGGAGGACCCAGAGCTGACAATCGGAGAGACAGAAGGAGCCTGGTGAGTCCAAATCAAACCTGGGTCACTGGAGGGCTAGGCCACGACAGCCAGAGAGCCGGCTCTGTAGAGTTGACTGGGGAGACTCTAAGACCCTAATCACAAGACACACCAGCGTGGTGCAAGGACTCAATGGCCTGCGACCTACCACCACAGAGTAGGAACACAGCCATTGTACTAGGGCTAGTGACCCTAAAGCAGAGGGAATCATCACTAAAGAGCCCTTGACGGACAGACCGAACCTGTGAGCGAGGACAGAGAGAGAGACAAGCAGGGCCTAACGGTACTTTGAGGGAAGCAAGGCAGAGGAACCGTCTGAGCTGCAGTAGAACCCGAGTGCCCGGAGCAGTGCTAACTTGTAAGAACTAAGACTGTAAGAGCTGTAACCTGCTGCTAAAGAACCTTGAAACAGTAAAGTACCCGGTAAGCTTAAAAGTGCCTGAAACTGTTACTTTACCGTGCCGCTGCTGAGATCTCCACCTGCGGAGCCGCATCCCTGTTGTCCCTGTGTGCTGGCTGTAGAAGCTGCTGGGAGAAGAGCCGGTGCAGCATCCAGAGTATGCTGCCCTGGGGAAACCCAGCTCTACCCATGGAGAACTTACCATCTACGCTGCCCCTCATCACCGTTCCCTGGCAGGAATATGGCAGCAGTGGTCACCCTGACCACATACTATGGGTGTTGTCACGAAAACCTCCCCTGTACATATACCCTTTTTCAACTGTCACCACAATCCCCGTGACTCCCCAGCGACAGTTGCAGCGATCCGGTTCCTTAGTACCCCATGGCCTGGGGCTGCCTCAGATGTTGTAGGCAGTGACGTAACTTGAAGCTTATGGGCCCCAAATCAAAAGTTCCAATGTAAATCTTAATAGTTTTGGTCATTTCTTATGTGCCAAAAGGAACTTTTGGGGCCCCCTAGGATCCAGTGCCCAGGTGAGATTGCAACTCTTTGTAGTTTTGCCACTGGTTGTAGGCACCTTATTTGTCAGAACATTATCCACAAAAACAGTCAATCAGACCCTATGAGAGGTCTACAGTCAAGTGTTTAATGAGAAGCCCTTGGACAGGGTTTGTAGGACAGGATCTGGACAGATGTGGAAGAGAAAAGGCAACTATGTAGTGTAGGGTTACTGAGAAGCCTAAAAAAGAAGAACCCCAAGGATTTACCATAGGAAATGTGTGAAAGAATGAGGTGCTAAACTCGTGTGCGAGATACACAAAATCAATGCCAGGCCTGTGTAAATACACCCGAGAAGAAGCTGTTGGTTATAAAGGTCAAAGATGAGTAGTAAAGTGCTATCGGACTTTGCCCAAGACCTTATGCACATGGACACAACCATCCCAACAAAAACAAAGAGATTTATATGACCATCAATCCTTGCACCTTGCAGTCCTCAGGAGCTTGGTTCAGTAAAGGGATTCAGATGTAGGATTTTAACCCTGGTTGTAGGATCTATTATTGGACACCCACTGGTGGCATCTCAGTGTAAGTGGCCACCCAAATTATGCCCACTAATAGTCAGTGACATATATAAAGATGAGAAGGCCTCATTGCAAGCATTGCACAATTCAACCTGCTTTCTAGGTGGAAGTGACTTCCTCCCCCCCACCTCTTGGACCCATGTGTGGCTGTACAGGTTGCACCAGTGGTATATCTGCCCCTGTCCTTATCTAGTGAAATATATATGGCCAACCAGATCTGGGCTGACTTTCTCCTAGTTGTCAGTTACATCCTTTTGGAAAGACACTGTGGCACACAGATCATTTCCTATAGTGTATTGTGTCAACAAGCAATGCGTTCTTCCCTCCTACTGTCTCCTTATAGACTGTGAGCCCTTGTGGACAGGGTCCTCTGCCATATTGTACCTGTATGTTTTGATTGTCGTCACTTATGTTCTTGTCCTCGTTTGCCCTTGCACATGCAAAGCGCCATGGAACCTAATAGCGCTATATAAATAAATAATAATGATAATAAAATTGATGAATACATGTCAATCATATAGGCCTAAAGCATAGCAGTCTGGGATAAATGCTCAGTGAGCTGTGGATAGGAGCTGATATGACCCACTCTTCAATACAGTCAGTCCTCTCTTTGTAAGGGATTAGTGAATAAGAATATATACGTAGATCTAGTTTACCTGCATTCTGGTTTTGTTGGAATATGGGATCCTTGACCAGTCCCTAGACTGTGAAATACAACAACATGTCCACCATATTCAGGGTTGCTAATCTTATAATGTTTGCTATTCTCTATGGGGTGGTTCTTCCACAGTTCTCACTGATGCTGTAATGACTACAAAATGTTAACTTCCTCAGTCGCACTTCCAGAGACACCATTCAGACTTACTTCTGCAGTGTTATTCTACACTCTGGGTCTCCGGGCATCACATTATGGCCCAAAAGCTCCCAAGACAACTCCACTCGACCATACTTTTCTTTAAGGGCTCAGACACACTCTCCTAGTTACATGCGAGTCTCTCGGAAGATGCTGGAGCAGTGACCCTGAATGGCCTCTCCCTCTCTGGATGGGGAGTGTGGAGCTGCACAAAAGCACAATCAGCTGTCATTCCCGTCCAGACAGGGAGAAGCCGTTCAGGGTGACTGCTCCAGCCTCTTCCGAGTCTCGACCGAGAGGCTCGCATGTAACTAGGAGAGTGTGTTTCCAGCCTAAGACTGTTGTCTTGATTCCTCCGCCGTTTCTTCAGGGTGTGCTGGGCTGGGTGATTGACAGCTTAGTCATCCTATCTGGAGCAGGGATATGCTAGGTTTTTTGGCTCTATTGACAGCTCAGTTACCCAATCTCTTTCTAGCTTGTGCTGAGATTCTGCAGCTGCTCCTTGTCTCATTTAATTGCTCAGCCTTTTAGCTGTGCTGGTGTTCCCGGAGCATTGCCAGTCTAGTTTCAGCTCTGAGGTGCTAAGTTGGTCTCTTGAATCTCTGCTCTGGGAGTTGATCTTTTGTTGCCTTATCTTGCCTGTGTTTGAACAATCTTTTGTCTCGTCCCTCTGTTCTGATTTGCTCCTCTCCAGGTAACTGACCTTGGACCATGACTTAACCGTGCCTCTGTTTATCCCCTCTGTCTTCATGTGCTCTCCTAGTATCTGACCTGGATGTTTGACTATTCTACTTCTTGTCTGTGTGATGACTTGTGTAACAACTGTCTTATGCTTTGCTAACATTGCTACAATCCCCATGTTGTTTTTGCCCCTACACTATAGGGCCCAGCAATGTGAGCAGGAGACTATCATGCAGATGGTAGTTACCAGCCAGTGATCTTACCCACTCTTTCTCCTCAAGTTTTTAGTACCAAATTTGTTTTTTTGTCTTTGTCTACACAAACATTATGACTTCCTTTCACAATAGATTAATCTGTGAATGGATCCCCAAACACGTAACGGATCTTAATGACTTAATAGGGTCAGCAAGCTTGCCGCCAAGGACATTTGGCTAGAATGTGTCTGTGGTCTATGCCATTCTTACTGCCAAAAAATCTGGAACCTGGGCTGCCAATAGTCCAGAAATTCCAGGAGAATTCGTAAAAATAGGAAACTTTTTGCCTTGTGTGTAAAAACAATTTAAGGCATCCATGAATATTTTTGAAACTAAAGAAATGTATACAGATTACTTTTACTGTAATTATCATCATTTTACAGTTTACAGTGAATGCAGCTGATGACGTCATACCAAAATTATTGACTGTAGACCTGGGTCACATAGAAAAATCATTACAAATCATTATGATTATTTCGTGCCCTGAAACATATATTGTTTATCCAAGATTTTTTCTTAAGCTGTCCGACAAAACAAAGTCTAGTTGGCTGGGGTTGCAATTGCACCTGGTCCCTGGAGAATAGGGGGCCCCAAAAATCCCTTTGGCCTATAGAAAAAGACTAATGCTATTAGAAATTTTCAATAGTTTGGGTCCCCGTTGGAGCTTTTGCAATGGAGCCCATGAGCTTCAAGTTACGCCACTGCAAGTTGGCTTTCCCAACAGACACAGATGAGTAGAGCATTATTCCATGTGTTTTGACTAAAACATGAAATTTGTTTTTCCATGAATAAGGTCTTCTAGCCAAAATGCGTAGGGTAATGTTGTACTTATCTGTGTCTGTTGGAGCATCATACAGTCATACATAGAATGGTGGAGTTGGAAGAAACCTTCAGGATCATCTGGTCCAACCCCCCTGCTCAAAGAAGGATTTAAGTAAATCCTCCCAAACAGATGTCTGTACAGCCCCTGTGTGAAGACTTCCATTGAAGGGGAACTCACTACCTCTCGTGGCCGCCAGTTCCATTCATTGATCACCCTCACTGTCAAAACGTTTCTCTAATATCTAATCCGTGTCTCATCCCATTCAGTTTCATCCCATTGCTTCTAGTCTTTCCTTGTGCAATGAGAATTAAAGCTGATCCCTCTACAGTGTGACAGCCCTTGAAATATTTGTAGATGTGGCGCCTCTGTGGCCGGGCTGCCACAACTGGTATTGCATGTAATCCAATATGTAGTGTCATGCCTGGACATAAGTGGAGAACACACTGCTGAGACCCCCCAAGCACACCCAACCCACCCAAACTCCAAGCAGAGTGTGCGGGGTGTAAGATACCCACCTCTGATTCAGGGGAGGAGTTAGGTGAGAGGGAAAGAGGCAATTAGGAGAGCTCTAGTCAGAACAGAGAAAAGTGCTAGGCCGTGGGTCAGGCAAGACAAATCTGTGGCCAGCTGTGAAAGGTGGACAGAAGAGTTAGCAGCAAGGAGGGGAACGAGCCCCCAACTCGACCAGGGATCTTCAGGACTAGTCATGAAGCTGGAGTTTAATGGGCTTTACTTCCAGTGACTACCTTTGTGGACCTTCCTGAGGCTTACAGGGTTACCAAAGGGTCAGATGACCAGAGTCATCGCTCACAGGACCCGAGCTACCTGCCTGGCAGGGAATGGATGCATGGACACTAAGGAGAGGACAGGAGTACAATAGTGTTAGGGCAGTTAAGTCAGCAGGAATGCCTTATACCCTGTGTCTCAGCAAAATGGACTCCAGCTTTCTCTGGGCTGGCCAGGCTGTGCTCCTGGTCTACACTCTACCCCGGCTGGACTGTAATCAAGCAAGTCTGCAACTAAAGGGTAAAAACTGAAAAGGCTGTTGTGTCGTCTGCTCCTTTCTGCACCCACCTGCACTACAACTCTCATCCTCCTCTTCCTCTCCCACCGTCCACTACATCATCTATCCTTCTACACCTTCCAAGGGACCCACCCCGGCTGGAGAGGGTATACCATCTGGCTGCTTCACCATCTCCCTCTAAAAGCCCACACTGCAGCCCCTGGCCACCTACCATCAGAACTCAAGATGGAGTCAAGCTATCTCCTCTGTAAATATTCCCCTTAACATGTTTGGCTAGCTCCTGGGTACCGTCACTGTGGACTGATGCACCAGGCCTCCAGGCAAACTGTCTTCCCCGCTGATCCTTGCGGCCACGAGAAGAGCCCTTAAGATATTTGTAGACAGCTATTAAGTCTTGTCTCATTTTTCTTTTTGACAAGCTAAACATTCCCAAATCCTGCAACTGCTCCTCATGGGACATGGTTTCTAGACTGGTCACCATTATAGTGGCTCTTCTCTGAACTTGCTGCAGTTTCTTGATGTTTTTTTTTAAATGTAGTACCCAGAACTGGACACAGTATATCCAGATGACGTCTGACCAAAGAGGAGTAGAGGGGATGATGACTTCACATGGTCTAGACTGTATGCTTCTGTTACTATATCCCAAAATTGTGTTTGCCTTTTTTGCTGCTGCATCACATTGCTGCCTCCCTGTTTAGTCTGTGATCTATTGGCATACTTAAAATGCTGCCATCATACTCTTTTAACTTTTGAAATAAACCTGAAGCTGTTTACGACTTACCCGTATCCAGTTCTTGGACGCTTTAGACTTCCCTTCTTCCCGTTTGCTCTCTAATCTTGACCTGTGCGGCTCCGTGCACCAATTGTGAATCTCCCCAGCTGCTAAAGGCTGAGCTGACCACCTAGTTTTCTATATACCTGAAAGTAAATTAAGCCGGTGAAAAAGTCCCTTATATACTGTATATGTTTTGTGAATTTGGGAAATTTGGTATTTGTTTAATGTAAAAATTGTTTATAAAATGTGACAGTAAAACGATCAAGATGTGCACTGTTTGCAGCACTTTTAGTTCAGTTCTATGTTGTTCTTTGCATTAAACTTGACAGTCGTCATCTACTGTATCAGAAAAAGGAATTAGTGTCGCTTTTGCAGAAAAAAAAAATTCTAAAAGTTTTCTCCTGTAATACAACATTGACAAACTCTGCAGCTACAATATATACAAAATTTCATGGAATGTATTTGAGTGACACAAGGAGGCGTGAACAGGGGAGGGGGCCGGAGGAGAAATCCTATGCTGGCTGTAGAGTGCATTGTATTATTGGGAATGCTGCTGTATGAGGCTGAGTCTGGGGTTAAGATGATCAGTGCAGTCACTGGCTCTTCCTTGCACTACCTGAGAACCTTAGCAAGAACAGGCACCTTACATGCCCTGGATGCAAACATGCCACCTACTCCAAGATGAGGAGCCCATCCTGCCTGGTTCTCTGCTTGCCTCTTGGAGCAGATACAGGATTGCTTGCTGGACAGAAGATGGATTATTTTATTCTCCTCCTGTGGACTTTACCTGTCACCATCCTGCAATGCACCTCCATGCCTTTCTTGACGATCCTGTGGATTGGAAGCTTGGACAAGGCAGGTTCACTTACTTTTATATTCTTAAAGACCCTTCCATGCACATCTGTCACTCATATCATCTGTTCTTATCTTTTCAGACATTTCAACTCTACTGCCTATGTGTCTCATTTGCTGCCTCCTTAGCTAGTGACAGCGGATTTCCAGGAATTAATCATGGTTTGTATTGACCCATTGAATTCATTGTTTTGGATTTTTTTTATCATTTTTCACTTTTTTATAGCATATCTTTACTTTTAATTTACTTTTTTATTGTATTTTTTTTTACTTTTCTTTAACTTTTATCATTGCAATTTTTTACCTTTTTTCACTGCATTTTTTTTTACTTTTATTTGACTTTTTACTGCATTTTTTACTTTTACCATTGTATTTTTTACTTTTATTATTGCATTTTTAACTTTTATTTTAGTTTTTATTTCATTGTTTACATGTATTATTGCATTTTTAACTTTTATTTTACTATTATTAAATTTTTTACTTTTATTTTACTTTTATCATTGCATTTTTTACTTTTATTATTGCATTTATTTTACTTTTTGTTGCATTTTTTACTTTTATTTTACCTTTATCATTGTATTTTTTACTTTTATTACTGCTTTTTTTTTTTTTTGCTTTTTATTACTTTTTTTACATTTATTTTAGTTTTATCATTGTATTTTATTGACTTTTATTGCATTTTTTACTTTTTTTTCACTTTTATCATTGTATTTTTTACTTTTATTATGGCATTTTTTTAACTTTTATTTTACTTTTAGCATTGTATTTTTTACTTTTATTAACGCATTTATTTTTACTTTTATTTTATTTTTTATTACAATTTTTACTTTTATTGTACTTTTATCATTGCATTTTTAGCTACTTTTCAGTGCATTTTTTACTTTTATTTTACTTTTTATTGCATTTTTTAGCTTTATCTTACTTTTGTCATTGCATTTTATTTACTTTTTATTGCATTTTTGTAATTTTTATTTTACTTTTATCATTGCTTATTTTTACTTTTATTTTTATTATTGTATTTTTCACTGTTATTTCACTTTTGTTATATGCATTCAATATACATTTTGTTTTCTCGAAGCAGCATCTTTACATCGTGGTTCGATATATTTTTTTTTATAAAAGTTATAATTCATTTTATGTAAATGTTTATTTTTTGTAATATTTATCAAAATATTTACATTATAGATAAATTACATATGCTAGAAATATTTGTTATTAGGGTATGTTGAGCATTTGGTTGCAGAACTTTCTGCACCACATAGGCATCTCTTGGCAGGAGAATGCGTCACTGTGTGCACAGGGATTTAACGAGATTCAAAGCCAAATAAATCCTTATTGTGGTTCATCAAAAAATGATTTAACAAAATCAACAAGATGATAGTACAAGTATGTGTAAACTCCACCAAAACTCAATAAAAGGAGTCAGGTTGACAGAATTTGTAAGATATCAGAGTCCGGATCCAAGGGATTAATTTGACCCTTTTTTCCTATCTGTTGGTCGCTATCTTGAACTTCTCCTTCTACAGATCTGATCTTGCACTTTAGTAGGAGAGAGCTAGAAATGCCAAAAAAAAGAGGTTGGGTTTGGAGGAACATGTTCCCTCGTGTAACCCTTTCAAGGCATTTCATGCCTGCCCGCCATTGACAGGATTAATTTACTGTCAAGTTTAATGACTCAGGCCTCACAGTGGGGCTGTAAAGTCCAGCTCTCTGTGATATAATGAATTAATGACAGGTCTAGTGCAAACTATGAGCATTGCCTTTCAGGGTTGCAAAGGAATTCCCTTCTCTTGCAGATGTTGCTTCCTGCAGATCCAGTCTGGGAAGCTCAGCTAGTCATTTATTGTATTATTAACCCCAGTCTATTACTATATACATATATATGTGGTGTACAAATATGTCTAGCATCTAACTGCATGCAAAAAATGTGTATAGACAATGAAATAAAGAATGGCAGAGGCTCTAAAGGTTGACCTCCGACACCCCTTCATGTAGCCCTTTGGTGGTTATAGGACTATATATCAGAGGACACACTGGGCTCCGTTTAGTACAGGTCAGCAAATTCAGGTGTATATGACTTAACAACATTTCCCACCAGCATTTTATGACTTTTGCCCTTCTTTTGATTCTGATCGAATAGATATTATTGGGGTAAATCGATTTGAGCATTGGCTTAAGTTTTAGAGCAGGGTTCCCCAATTCCAGTCCTCAAAACCCACTTACAGGTCATGTTTTAAACATTTCCTTAGCATTATACAGGTGTTGAAATCATCACCAGTGCAGGTGATTATATTATCACCTGTGCAATACTAAGGAAATCATGAAAACCTGCCTTGTTGATGGCTAGTGATGAGGGAATAGTAATATATTCAGATTTGGGTTGTTCTTACCAACTAATTTTAACTATTCCAGTATTCGTCACGAATGACAAACCTAATGCAAGTCAATGGGGAGTTCAAATGTTTTTCTGGAAGATTTCCCTGAAAAATATTCGAGTTCCCTGATTGACTTACATTACGTTCAATATTCGTGACGAATACTGGAATAGTTAAAAGTAATTAGTAAGAACAATCTGTACTGGAATGTCTTACTATTCCCTCATCACCAATGGTGGCTATTGAGGGCTGGAGTTGGTTAACACTCTTGTAGAGTAAACTAGAACTTCTAACATCTGTTTTTCCAAGTAAGATCAGTTATTTTAACATTGCAGTTAAGACCTAGATTTTCTGACCTAAGTCAAATAAGTGTTATAACATTTACTTGCCAAATTAATGAAGGTCTTGGAATGAATAACATGAGACTCATTCTATTGTGGTGGCCAATGTAGGCGTTGGCTATATCATGTTCATCGTGCTTTGCCACAGGCATCGCATGCTTCTCATATTATGTTTTTTGATCACAAATCTACTTCAAATCAATCCCATTGATATTGGACGTATTGGTAAAGATAATAGCAATGGCATTGCTTTATATTGCCATCCTTCCAGCTTGCCAATATGTGACATTTTGGTCTTATTGGGAGAATATTGCACAGTAATCATGGTTCAAGGTCAAGTTGATAGTTGAATGTTATGTAAATAGAGAAGATCACTTTGATTCACATTGTCCTGGTTCAGTATCTACTCTCGTTCACCATAGTAGACAGCCTTCACTTTTGTTGCCAGTAACCCCATTTCAACTTGCTTAGTTCCTCTGAGTCTTACTAAGTGCTGCGAGACATCATGCTATGAAGTAATTGAAACTTGGTCCAGTTCTGATATTGTTTACCCAACACCTGCCATTGGCGAAGAGTCGGGAGGTTCCAGTACTAATTAAATTGTCAGCTGATGCTCCTAAAAAACATTAGGGTTGACTGTGTGCGCGAACATCATTACATCATGCAGCAAAACTGATCTACATATGGTGCGGCCCACCAATAGAGTCATAACTTTATGTTAAATACTCAACAACCCTCTTGACCAATCAACCTTGTCTTGTGAAATCTTTGCTGACCATTGGTCTCACAATTGTTGGCTACTTTTGTTTCAAAAATATGGAAACATCATGTGGAATTTCTAGACTTTGTTGGGTTGAGATGGGATGAAAAGATCCTACAATTATCACCATAACTAGTTAATTAACATTCCCTGACCTGTCATAGTTGACGTCCGTGTCGGGGGATCATTATGAGAGGGGCTAATATATTTGATAGGCAGAGCATGAACAGAGCAGGCCCTTTAAATCATTTATTTGCTGACTCGTATTGTACTGAAAGGGTAATCAGTAAAACCCCCGGTGGTGACAAATGTTTTTTTTCTAAAGGACTTATTGTAATCTTTTTTTCTTCTAAAGTCTTTAAGTTTGACTAATCCTCTTTTCATGCAAGTACAAAAACATAATGGTGGAATCCCTTGTTGACCTCTATTGTTTTGATTGAGTTGTCAAATGTGCATTTCGAGAGGAACAGTAGAATCAGAAAGACCCGAGCAGCTTTTGTTGAGTAGAATTAGCTGTAGCATTACTAGGAGAACATACCATGACACATATTACATGGTAGACTAGTTTTAATCATTCATTGTTTCTTCCTTATTCAACAAATCTTATTCATAGAATAATGATCGCTTGGATGTATTTGTTTCAGTTCCTCTTAGCTTTCAAGATCTCTGGTTGCAGTCATTAAAGAGGTTGTCCCATGAAAACATTATCACCTATCTGCCTGATGGGTCCGAAGCCTGGGACCTGCAACGATTGGTAGATTGAGGAATTTTTCTTCCCTTTAGGACACTTTTATCCTTGACGCAAAATAAAGCTGCATCTTGGATGCTGACTGCCGCGCCATTCATTCTTTATAGGGCTGCTGAAAAAAATAGAGGGCAATGCTCCACAGCCCGACAGTGAATGAATTGAGCACGCACTCTGCCAATCCAGTCTAATGGGGATAAAACTGTAGACTTAACTGGACAAACCCTTAAGTATGAACCTCCATTGCTTATTTCAAGGAGATTACATATCTACTCAAGGCTGATCTCAGTGATCGGAGAAGTATCTTATATCGAGCTTTACACATATTAGGAAGGCTGTCCCTTTGATGGTAGGATATGTTTGATGGATATGGGTCCTGCATCTATCTCAAAAACAGAATGCCCCAATCCACTCCCCAAACGTACACTTGTAGATAGTGCAAGTAAACATGTTCGTCAATCTTTGGATCTTTCTTAGAATGGAGACAACAGCATATATGTGACAAACTTTCCTTCCCTGGCAACACGTGCTTCGGCCCTATAAGTAGATGCAGATTTCTAAGGAGATATGTGACGAGCAAAAAGATGTGCAGGATCTTGGTCTAATGTTCACAACGTTACTTCATGGTACCAAGACTAGGATCCTACCAATTTCCTTGGCAGGGTCTTGAATGCCAGGATCCTGGTGCCTGTGATGTTTACATTGTGTCTTCAAAATAATGGCATTTTGTGATGCCTAGTCATGTAGTGACATACTTTGTAAATGCTAGAGGCGCACAGGGTGCTGGCATTCGTAGTTCACAGGTCTGGCAGCCATGGAATACCAATGTGGAAACTTAAACCAATGTCCGGCAAATCATTTTGCTCATCTTTAGTATCAATCATACGTGTTTGACTTGTCCTGTCGATTTGCCATGAAAGTTCCAAATGGAACACCCCATATTATAATAAAAAGTCATTAATGTACCTCCACAATGCCATGCCCTTTCCTTGAATGTGGAAGCTTCCATTCATTGTATTACTGTCTCAACCTCTTCCTTCTTTCCATTGAGCTCTTCTTATCTTAGATCTCCTTTCCAATGATCATAAACAATATGGGCTCAGGAAATAGTGACCTTTACCTTTCCCCAATTCTAGTATCTAATGCTGTTTGTCTGTTTAGGATCTTTACACTCAACACTACTTTATCTCATCTGCAAACATGACCCCATACACCTTACTGAGCTGTCACATGAATCCTTATTCGGCCGATAGCTATCTCTCTCTCTACCCTCGTACATGTGCATTTTTTGGAGCATGTGATTTTACTGGTGAGAGTGGAGTAAACTTTGGCCAAAGACCTAAGGCAGCTGCTTAAGTAAGGAACAGGTATTGATGCTCAACATGTCGATCTTTCTATCTGAAGACATCATTATCAAAATAGCTTTAGGCGGCTGGACATACCATTGGTGCAATCTGGGGCCCAACAGGTAAGGGGGGCTATTTCTACTTCCAAAGTAGGTGTAATTGTGCATTATGATGAGATATTGAACTGCAAAGGGCCCATATATTGTTCTTGCATAGGGACCCTCTCCTTCTGTGACAGCTACTACTACTACTACTACTACTACTAATAATAATAATAATACTACTACTACCCACATACACATTATAAGTCAGCAGCTGCCAGTAAATTAATCAGGGTTAGTCAACAATTAGTTATTAAATATGGGGCCAACTCTCGTTCTAATAAGAAAACAATTAGGACTTTGCACATAACTAAAGTGTCCACTGTTTACTGGTACTATATAGTGGTAAATATACAGTGTTAAATATAGTGGTTGGCACAAGGAAAGCCTTAATACCCTCATACAGTTTAGATAGCTGTTGACCAAATGATTGTTTGGCCAATGGTTCATCCCCCATAGACTTTAGATATCTGTTGATCAAATGATGGTTTGGCCGATGGCTCGGCCCACCATACGCTTTAGGTAGTTGTTGACCAAGTGATGGTTTGCCCAATGGCTTGGCCCCTCATACACTTTAGATATTTGTTGATAATATGATGGTTTGGCCAATGGCTTGGTCCCCCATACATTTTAGATATCTGTTGACCAAATTGCTTGGCTCGCAGCTATCTCACCCATGCACAGGAACGCTTGATCGACCAAGCGATCGTGTGTTTTTTATGATAAAGCTACTGTTGTACTCTACTGTTATCTACGCTTATCTCCAGAGAATAAAAGGATCAGCAATCCAAAATTAGACATTTTAGATCCTTAATTACCCCAACATCATCTTTCAAGGGCCCCCTATACATTAGACTGTTGGGCAAATCTGGGTAAGGATGGCATGCTTGGGCTATAGTATGGTGGATGTTGATGTTTCTGATATATTTCTTTCTCACCCTTCAGACTATGTCTTTGTTACACCAGTGGAAGTTGACTCCAATGGAGCCTACATCTCACACGATATCTTGCACAGTAGCCGGAAGAAGAGATCTACACGAAGTTCAAAGTCTTCCTTGCACTACAGATTTTCAGCATTTGGACAGGAGTTACACTTGGAGCTTCAGCCCTCTATGCTGCTGTCAAGCCAGTTTGCTGTGAACGTTCTAGGTAAAGATGGATCCTTAACAGATGTGGGGCCGACGGTGGAGTCCTGCTTTTATCAGGGATTTATCAGAAACTTTGAGAACTCCTCTGTGGCTTTATCTACGTGTGTGGGCATGGTAAGTCATTTTTAAAACACCTTCCAACTTCCATAAAAGAATGATTGACAAATTATATTTTTATGGTCTCGCATTAAAAAGTTGGCAGAAAGTTCTGTAACTTTTATGGTAGTTATAAGTTAGTTTCACAGTTTACATCAAGCAGTGCAAAATTCAGTATGAATGACTAAAACGGTAGGGTAGCACCTACATCTGTTATTCCAAAAATATTGTTTATGACCTTCTTCATCGCTTATGGAGTTGTGTCTCTCTGCCATCTCTATCATAAGATTTTCTAACTCGAATCTTGGTCTATTAAGTGTTTTATGGAGCCTATAATCAATCATCTTGGCTAATCAACCCAAGAAAATTTGTTGTCTAACACATAGAGCGCCACACTAGTCTGGTGGTCATGCCAGGTATTGTATCTCAGTGAAAATTAACAAGAATGGTGCAGTTTCTGGAAAAAAAGCAGATTCATAAAACCATTTTCAATAGCAATTAGTCTCTTTTTATTTATTATAATTTATAATTTGATTTTTTTGCATGGGCATTTGCTCCTCTACCAATCTATTACCATGAAAAAAAAACATTCTTGTGACCTTTTTATGTGAAAGAAAGACACAGAGTTGTCAAAGGTATCTGGTTACAGGTAATTAACAAATGGAATTGGTTCTTGAAATGATAGAAGAACAATTAAGATCACTATCTAGACCCCACCCATGGCACATGTACAACGCTCCACTGACTCTTTTGTATTTCAAATCCAACTCTAATTCATCCCATGACAAGTATTACACTTTGATTGTAAAGCCACTCATCGTATCTTGTCTCTTTGTAGCCTTTGTAGAGTCATCGAAAAATTTGCTGTCTCTAGTGTTATGTGGGATGAGGTGTATATATATATATATATATATGTATATATACAATCTTTTATCATAAGGGATTTAAATAATTCCCTTTTGTAACCTCTGTCTTCTGTGGATAAACTAATCACAGGATCCTCAGTGATCTCGCGAATAACTGGGAATCAGATTTTTTTTCCCTGCAGTGCCCACGCAGGACAAATTCAGTATTGCACTGTGTCTATTCAAATGGATAGGCTGTCCATGTTGTGCTGATTCCTCCTGAACTAGAGATGTTTATTGTAGTTATTCTCAGCTCTAAAGTCTTTGAGTTGTACACTCCTTTTGTAACACTAATGGTGGTGAGCGTCCAAGGGATTGACCCACTAGAACGTGGTACCAAGCACCTCTTGGAGAAGTGAGCCTGGACGACCACAGAGTCTTCTGCTGAAGCCTCAGGAGGTGGAGATTGGCTGAGCTGGTAGCTGCCTTCCAGGTCCAGCTCCGTTGGGTCTTGGTACTACAACAGCTAACTCCAAGAATTGGCTCTTACAGACAAGTATAGACTCTGGGTAGGGGTAGATACATGCAACAGATATGGCAGAATGGCATATGTAGACAAGTGCAGCAGGTGATGTTGGCATGGCAAGTTCTCTCAGATGAGACAGTTACTGGCAGGCGCAGCAGTTTAAAAGTGGCACAGCAGATAAAGGCAGGAACAGGCAGAGATATAGGTTACACCAGGCACAGGCACCAAAACTGTAGGGGAACCTGACAACTAGAATTGTGTCTCTAAGGGCACAGACGAGGTTACTCAGGAATCTTCCAAGTGGAGAAGACACCTTAAATACTCTGTGCTCAGCCATAGGCTGAGAAGATTTCAGTGTAAGGTGTGCTGGCCCTTTTAGAAGCGGGGGCGTGCTGGGTTTGTGGCCTAAATGTGCTCCCAAAAGATCTGTGCGCTTTGCACAGGCCCTGAGGAGCAGGAAGCAAAAGACGAATCCCGGGCCGGAAGCATGGGACCACTGGAGGGGTGAGTACGCGATGGCCGCCGGTCTCCCAGCTTAGAACAGAGGTGCTGGCGCTGCGGTGGGCATAATAATAATAATATAATATTAATAATATAATAATAATAATACCCTCTAGAACTGAAAACACTCTACTTGTGAACATAAAATGTAAAAAGTAAATATAAACATAAAGCGAACATAAACATAACTCCACATTTCTTTGGTCTCACAATCTTATGGACTCTGTAGTGTGGTGTCATCATGGCTCTCACGTATGCAGTGGTGTGGAACCAGAAGTGGCAGTTCATTGTAAAGAGATTGATTGTTTTTGCTGCTTGTTTGCTTTTTTTCTTTTTAAAGGAGTCTTCACCTTTATCTAATGGATGCATTTCTTTGGTTTCTAGAGTCACTTTGCTACCTGGTTCACTAAGAATCACTTTGTTTCTTGGTTCCTTCTGTGTTTTGTACCTTAGTCTGTATATCAACAAACAATATACAGTATCTCTATTTATTTACCCTGGAAAAAAACAAGAGAAAAAAAATCCCAAAATGATCATAAATCCTAAAATAAAGCAAATGGGTAAATATTAATACATTTAAATAACATAGGGCACTTTGATCATAAAACATAAAGCATGAAAGCGTTTTGATCTAACAGTGTTAACTAAGTGCCCAAAGTTATTTAAATGTATTAATACTATTATTTACTTATTACTTTCTTATAGGGTAAATGAAATGACAATTTTGTGTTTTGGTCTCATGTTGGCAGATAGATAAATGTTGGTCAAACTAGAGTTGATGCACAGGAACAATGTCCAATGACCATACTGGTCGTCAATGGTTCCCAGACCGGCAAACTTCCTCCTATCTGCTGGCATCTTGGGGCCTCGTCTGGTTAGTAGAACCAAGGATATAGGTAGCAAAAGGTTGAAGGGCTCAGGTCTGGAGGCCACAGAATACTAACATGGTCACTGAACCAAGCTCATTTGAACTTTTATGGTCAAATCTATTAATTGGTAAATTGGTAAAAAAGTGATTGACCAGTTTTACTATTGGTTCTGCTAAATTATTATTATTGGTCATTATATACTTAGCTTGTTGTTTTTTGAATGACCTCTTTAGAATATTAGGTTAGTTTACACCTTCTTTCTTGTGAACTGTCGGCATAAAAAAACGAATGCAATATTTTCGTCATTGTAGTTTCAAAACATATGCTATGAAAAAGGAGCAATGGCAAACAGGCTATATTTCAGTGGTACTGGACCATGATTTAGGAAAAAGAGATGAGTTCTTCAGAGGCCAGTTAGCCCCTATAGCCCAGACCATCATGAGGGATTGAATGCCCAATGATTTTTGTATAGTTCCATTTCTTCTGTTGTCTGCATCGTTAGTGTCATATCTTAGTTTCGGAACTCAATCAGGTGACCTTTTTTGGTGTGGTCCTTCTCTGCTGAACCACAGCTTTGTCTGTCTCTGTCCAACTGCTGGTGGTTCTCTTATCTTTGCTTTTCTTCCTTTGATTTGCTCTAGTCAGGTATTTCTTACTGTCTTATTTTTTCTCTATCCTATCACAGCTTGGGTGGGGCTTTTTATATTCTCATTGCACAAACCTTCTTTGCTGGCTATATTTCTAGGTGATTTTTGGCTAAGGAGTTCCAGCTGTGCTATAAGGGATTTTGCCTGCAAGCCAGAGACCAGTTGTGTTTCAAAAACGTACTGATAGGATGTTTAGATTGTGAGCCCCAAGAGGGGACAGTGTTGCAAAATGTATGTAAAGTGCTATGGAATTAATAGTGCTATATAAATGAATAAATATTATTATTATTATAACTGCTCTGTATTTGCTCACTTACCTTTACAACACCTTTTGTCAGTTCTCAGTTAATTTGGTAGGCAGTTTCTTTTGCTTTTAATTATTATACTCCTTTTTACTTCTTGTCCATGTGCTTTAAGTGTCCTTATCTTGGGTCCTCGGCTACCTTTTCACACTTTCCCTATATTGGTTAGTTATGTGAATTCCCTATATTGGTTAGTTGGGTGAATTGACCTCCCCTCTAGTTCCACAGAAGGAATGAGAAACCACTTGATGGCCTTTCAGGGAGCCAGGTCCAAGTTGTGGTTTTTAGTTCTAAGCAAGGGATATTCTAGTCTGTATAGCAAGCAGTAGGGTTTGGGTGTGGCTACAATGTTGTATTTTTTATTTTTCCCTTTACCTGTGTTTGAGTTGGTACGTGCACAACAGTTATCAGGCATCTTATGGCAAAAAGCCATCAGCCCATTTAATCATGTCATTCCTGGAATCCTCCCACAGGGTGCAGCAGAGCAGATCTGCTAATTACCTAATGATGTGTTGTGTTTAAGCTTTCTTGGTAAATTGGATACTGATGAACGAACGTAATTAAAAGCATCCTGTGTTCTCACCTTGCGGCAGGTTACCCTTCCTCTATCAGACACCCGCCTGCGGGGTTTCCTTTTCCTCAGATCTAGGGAGTCAATAGTTAAAAAGTGTCCATGTAGCATTTGGAAAATGATCAGCAGACTATCCTGTCGGAGGCCAAGTTTAGCCATCACACTGTCAGTCTGAACAATATCTCCAAGATTGAATGGCTTCAATATCCTTTTTACACCAATTACTTTTGTCACTTGGATGCCCCTCTTCCCAGCTCCCTTTGTTCAATGCAATTAAAGTGGAAGTGGTGGTTCTTTTATACAGTTGGCAGCTCTTATCTGTTCTTTGTGTCTTTCATTAGCAGTAGCTTCACAACAATAAAACTGCAAGGACCCCGCTCTTTCAAGCCTCCAGTCTGCACAATGGGACTTAGAAGAAATTGCATTTCAATAGACTGCTAGGGTCTCTTTGATCTAATTTTTGGATGACCCAAATGATTCAGTCATTCATTTCACTGCTGTCTTCTAATACTTACATTGAATGCTGTGTGGTGAAAAGGACTCATTTAGAGGGGGTTGCTAGGATGAGTGATCTTACGGTGACAGAGGAACCACACAGAATCTTACAAGTATGGCAAGAATATATCTGCACAATCAAGGGCATATCTACAATAGGCGCAGAGGTTGAAATTGTATCCAGCACTTGTAATTATTACAGTAGTGACTCTCGTCACACTTATGTTATGTAGATCCCCAACATCTATGACCCATCATAGATGGGCTTCATAGCTTCAAACGATGACTGAAGGTGTCCGATAGTAGCTTGTTGTTTAGAGACTCCTGTATACAATAGATCACTGTTGGCCAAACTATGGTTTGGTCAATTATTTGGCCAGCAGAAACCCCTCCAAACAAAGGAACCCGAACGCTGCTAAGCTCTTCTTCATTCTTTGTGAGCGGAACTCTGCCAGAACCCTCTCTCGGGGGTTTGTCTCACCAAGAACTAAATTATTTTCAGTCTACACCACAATCACATACAGTCATGGCCAAAAGTATTGACACCCCTGCAATTCTGTCAGATAATACTCAGTTTCTTCCTGAAAATGATTGCAATCACAAATTCTTTGGTATTATTATCTTCATTTAATTTGTCTTCAATGAAAAAACATAAAAAGAATTGTCCTAAAGCCAACTTGGATCTAATTCCACACTGAACATAAAAAAGGGGTAGACAAAAGTATTGGCACCCTTAGAAAAATCATGTGATGCTTCTCTAATTTGTGTAATTAACAGCACCTGTAACTTACCTGTGGCACCTAACAGGTGTTGGCAATAACTAAATCACACTTGCAGCCAGTTGACATGGATTAAAGTTGACTCAACCGCTGTCCTGTGTCCTTGTGTGTACCACATTGAGTATGGAGAAAAGAAATTAGACCAAAGAACTGTCTGACGACTTGAGAAACCAAATTGTGAGGAAGCATGAGCAATCTCAAGGCTACAAGTCCATCTCCAAAGACCTGAATGTTCCTGTGTCTACCGTGCGCATTGTCATCAAGAAGTTTAAAGCCCATGGCACTGTAGCTAACCTCCTTAGATGTGGGCGTAAAAGAAAAATTGACGAGAGATTTCAACGCAAGATTGTGCGGATGGTGGATAAAGAACCTTGACTAACATCCAAACAAGTTCAAGCTGCCCTGCAGTGCAAGGGTACAACAGTGTCAACCCGTACTATCCGTCGGCATCTGAATGAAAAGGGACTGTATGGTAGGATACCCAGGAAGACCCCACTTCTTACCCCGAGACATAAAAAAGCCAGGCTGGAGTTTGCCAAAACTTACCTGAGAAAGCCTAAAACATTTTGGAAGAATGTTCTCTGGTCAGATGAGACAAAAGTAGAGCTTTTTGGGCAAAGGCATCAACATAGAGTTTACAGGAGAAAAAAAGAGGCATTCAAAGAAAAGAACACGGTCCCTACAGTCAAACATAGCGGAGGTTCCCTGATGTTTTGGGGTTGCTTTGCTGCCTCTGGCACTGGACTGCTTGGCATTATGAAGTCTGAAGACTACCAACAAATTTTGCAGCATAATGTAGGACCCAGTGTGAGAAAGCTGGGTCTCCCTCAGAGGTCATGGGTAGTGATGGGCGAATCCTAAATTACTCGGAATCGCTTGACTCTAGCGAGTCCGAGCCCAGGACTCGCTACTCGTTGCGAGTCTAGCGAGTCCAATGTTAATGAATGGGGAAGCGAGTAATAGCGAGTAGTGTGAGATTTACAAATCGCAGATGTGTGTCGGAAGCTTCAGCCTGAAGCAATCCTAGTTTTGTCATTTATTTGCATTGCTCGTTTACTTTGTAAGTAATCGCTGACTCGCACAGATAAGAGTCCTGCTTTCTCCTCTGTGCTGGCTGCCAGCTCCAGGGTCCTAGAGCCTGCCTGCTGCCTGATGTAGCAGTGCTGAGATTGTTCTCAGTCTGCTCATTCCCTGTGTACAGACATGAATGTCTGTGCACAGAGATGATGTAGCAGAGCTGAGATTGTTCTCAGTCTGCTCATTCCCTGTGTACAGACATGAATGTCTGTGCACAGAGATGATGTAGCAGAGCTGAGATTGTTCTCAGTCTGCTTATTCCCTGTGCATAGAGATCTATATCTATACACAGGGGATGTAGCAGAGAGGACATCGCGTTTTGGACTGCGTCGGACGGAAGAGGATTTTTTTAATTAAAGATGGAGTCCCTAATGGCTTTTTTTTTTATTTCTAATAAAAAATTTTCCTTGTGTTGTGTTTTTTTAAAACAATTTAATAGAAATTCATGGCGGTCATGTCTAATATTGGCGTGACCACCATAAATTTCGGGCTTAGGGCCAGCTGATAATACAAAGCTGGCCCTAACCTCTTTATTACCCAGCGTGCCATCGCTACCAGGGCCGCTGGAAGAGCGGGGTTCAGCGCCAGAGGATGGCGCTTCAATGAACGCGCCATCTTCTGGGGCGGCTGCGGGCTGCAATTTGCAGTGGGGGGTGCCCAGAAAGCTTGGGCATCCCTGCGCTGCGGATTCCAGCCCCCAGCTGCTTAGCTGTACCTGGCTAGACATAGAAATTGCGCGGAGCCCCACGCATTTTTTTTTAATTATTTCATGAAATTCTGAGATTCTGACTCTGAGACTCTGACTCTGTAATTAAGTAAGTATGTGCTAACACGTGACAGTGAAGCACTATGCTATTCCCGGAAAAAATTAGAAAGTGCGCACAGCCACCGAGATGGAGTTTGGTGTTGCTGCAGGCGTCACTTACTGGCGGGTTAAGTGTGTGCTAACACTTGACAGTGAAGCACTACACTATTCCCTGAAAAAATTAGAAAGTGCGCACAGCCACCGAGATGGAGTTTGGTGTTGCTGCAGGCGTCACTTACTGGCGGGTTAAGTGTGTGCTAACACTTGACAGTGAAGCAGCACACTATTCCCTGAAAAAATTAGAAAGTGCGCACAGCCACCGAGATGGAGTTTGGTGTTGCTGCAGGCGTCACTTACTGGCGGGTTAAGTGTGTGCTAACACTTGACAGTGAAGCAGCACACTATTCCTGAAAAAAATTATTAAGTGCGCACAATTAGTCGCAGAAGTAGGTGGCGTACGTGCTATTTGCAGCTAGGAGAGCAGCAACGCACTGTTCTGCCACAGACAAAATAACGCTGAAGGGGTTTTTAGGACCCAAAATCTATCAGCTGGCAAAAAATTGTAAATAGTACCTCAGCTAAGCCTCTCACTTCAGCTATTAGAACAGCTGAGTGAGTAAGCGAAGCTATGAGGTCGCTCCTGTGAACACTGTAAAGGCTGCAGCTCCCTGCTTCCCTGCCTGCCTACAGTGTCACAGTACACAGTACTTCTCTGTCCTCCTGCTAGCTCTCACAAGAGCTGTTTGGGGTTATTATAAGGAATCTTGAAGTTCCCTACACTCACTGACAATCCCTATGATCTGCTCCAGAATCTACCTCACCCTGTTCTAGCTCAGATCTTCAGAGAAATGTGCTCAAAATGGCGGTGGCAAGGCTTATATACAGCCTTGCCTGTCATCGATGACATAGCCATCACGATGGACAGAAGCCAATCATAGTAATGCCACAAGAAGAGGGCTGTGGCATTACTGAATAAGATTGGCTAACATCCTTGTCCATCTTCACAAGTTTGTCTGACCTAACACGCTAGGCTGTCTCGGAAGATAACAGATTCTGTATTCGCGAGTCCCGAATACAGAATACAGGACTCGGATTCGTAGACTCGCTAGGATTCGCTAGGAGTCGCTACGACTCGCTCGGAATCGCTACTTACAGCGGGTATCCGTGAAGCGGTGCCATTCTCTAAACGATTTGGGGGAGATTCAAGCTACATAGCGATGTGATATAGCGAGTCTCGCTAGTAAAACTAGGATTCCCATTAACTTGAATTGGACTCGCTACTTTGCGAGTCCTCGCTGGGAAACTCGCCGAGTAGCGAGTCCTGCGAGTCCCTTACTACTCGCCGAGTAACGAGTCCTAGCGAGTAGATTCGCCCATCACTAGTCATGGGTCTTCCAGCAGGACAATGACCCAAAACACACTTCAAAAAGCACTAGAAAATGGTTTGAGAAAAAGCACTGGAGACTTCTAAGGTGGCCAGCAATGAGTCCAGACCTGAATCCCATAGAACATCTGTGGAGAGATCTAAAAATGGCAGTTTGGAGAAGCCACCCTTCAATTATCAGGGACCTGGAGCAGTTTGCCAAAGAAGAATGCTCTAAAATTCCAGCAGAGCATTGTAAGAAATTCATTGATGGTTACCGGAAGCGGTTGATCGCAGTTATTTTGGCTAAAGGTTGTGCAACCAAGTATTAGGCTGAGGGTGCCAATACTTTTGTCTGGCCGATTTTTGGAGTTTTGTGTGAAATGATCAATGTTTTGCTTTTTTGCTTCATTCTCTTTTGTGTTTTTTCATTGAAGACAAATTAAATGAAGATAATAATACCAAAGAATTTGTGATTGCAATCATTTTCAGGAAGAAACTGAGTATTATCTGACAGAATTGAAGGGGTGTCAATACTTTTGGCCATGACTGTATGCCGAGTCCTTAACTCCTGAGATATCATCTATCGGGGAAGAGTTGGGAAGACCCCAAATACAGTAGACTGTTTGCTGAGTCCTGTTCTGAGTTTGGGCTTTTATAGATCTTTTAATCCTTGATTATATTGAGATCTTGGAATTTGGAGTCAAGATATAAACTCAGTCATGTTCCTCAAACCTTTCTGTACAATTTATGCTGTGTGGCAGGGGGCATTACCTTCTTAATAGAGTCCATTGTCATTAGAGAAACACCACTGCCTTGACTGAGGGTTCTTGGTCTGCACAATATCTAGATAGATGTTATGTGCCACATCCACATAATGCCAGGACAGATGTTTTCTCAGCAGAACATCACCTCATCGAGCTATCTCTACTAGCTTTTCTTCTTCCCATAGTGCCTTCTACTTCAATCTTTCTGTAGGGGACACACATGAACTTGGGCATCCATGTAATGTGATGTGGTAGCCTTCTCTTTCATTGATCTTTGTTCCAATTCTGATGCTCATGTTCTTATGATAGGCAGTTTTTTGGCAGTGGCAGGGGTCAACATAGGCACACTGGGCGATCTATGGATATATCATCCCATACACAGCAAGTTATACTCAGGGCTGCCACTAGGAATTTTGGGGCCCCTTACTACCAAAATTTGGGGGCCCCCCCAGACTCTGCCCAGTGTCCAACTGTCTCCGCCTCCACCCATTCTTCACCTTCACCCTTGCTCCTCCTCCACTCATGCGCCGCCTCCACCCAAAAATATATTATATTAATAGTGAAAAATTGGAACAGCACCAAAAATAAATTACCTCAATTTATGTGCAAAGCTGTCCCAACCAGCAATCCAGATGGTTCCTTAGAATAGAGTAAAAAAAGGAAAAACAGCACAAAAAAAATAGATAAAAGTTGACTTTATTGCCCAATGTGTGGCCGCGCCATTATTGCCCAATGGCGTGGCCCCACATTGGGCAATAAAGTCCTCTTTTTTCTATATTCTTGTGCTGTTTTTCTGTTTTTACAATAGCTGTACAAATAATAGAGAATACACAGTAAAGACGGCTGCTAGCTGTATACACAGTAGAGATGGCTGCGGGCCGCATAGACAATGGAGACTGCTGCTGGCTGTATACAATAAAGAATAAACAATAGAGACTGCAGCTGGCCGTATACACTCTCGATATCGGTCCGTACACCTCATACACACTCGGCTCCGTTCCGTACACCTCGTACACACTCGGCTCCGTTCTGACACCTCATACACACTCGGCTCCGTTTTGTACACCTCGTACACACTTGGCTCCGCTCCGTACACCTCGTACACACTCGGCTCCGCTCCATACACCTCGTACACACTCAGCTCCGCTCTGTATACCTCGTACACACGCGGCTCCGCACCGTACACCTCGTACACACGCGGCTCCTCTCTGTACACCTAGTACAAACGAGGCTCCTCTCCGTACACCTCATACACACTTGGCATCGGTCCGTACACCTTGTACACACACGGCTCCTCTCTATACACCTCATACAGATGCGGCTCCTCTCCGTACACCTCGTACACACTCAGCTCTGCTTCCGACACCTTGTACACACTCGGCTCCGCTCCGTACACCTCGTACACACTCAGCTCTGCTTCCGACACCTTGTACACACTCGGCTCCGCTCCGTACACCTCGTACACACTCAGCTCCACTCCGTACACTTTGTACACATTCGGCTCTGCTCTGTACACCTCGAAACACTCAGCTCCGCTCCGTACACCTTGTGCGCACACAGCTCTACTTTGTACACATCATACACACTCGGCTCTGCTCCGTACACCTTGTACACACACGGCTCCACTCTGTACACCTCGTACACAATCGGCTCTGCTACATCCACACTGTAAATCCATCCTGACCCCACAGATAAACTTATCCAGCACCATGACAACCAGCACAACAGTGTCCTGCATACACGGAGGAGCTGATCATGTGATCCCTGACTCTGGCACTCCATGTGACATCATCACAGGTCCTGTAGCACACATGTCTATACATGAGCACCCATGTCTAAGTAAGCACAGGGTCCCATGTCTATACATCGTACACACATGTCTATATAGTGCACACATGTCTACGTGGGCACCAATGTGCCTGTCGCCCAGCTGTGCCTCACCTCTGTGCATGTCCCCCCCTTCCCCCGTGCCTTCAATTCCCTGTGCCTGTTCTCCACCTCTGTGCATGCCCCCCTCCATGTGCCTGCAATCCCCTTGTGCTTGTCCCCCACCTCGTGAGGCGGGGTGAGTGGGTAGTGGCATCTGCCTGCTCCCTCTCCAAGCCTCTCTTTCACTCTTGTCCTGGGTCACAGTGGGTGGATGGGCAGGGGTGGGGGGCCGGGCCCTGGCTGGGGTGGGTGGGTCTGGGTGACCCCCTGTGCAGTGCCAGTGAGGCCTGGGGACTGGGATGGGCGGTCCAGGCCCCACACATTAATATACACACTGCCTGACTCACTCACACATACACAGAGGGAGAGTGGGTGGTCTGGGGCGGGGCCCCTGCACTGTCTGAGGGCGGCTGGTGTGTGTGTGTACTGAGTCACCCTGTGGGGTGCCGCCAGAGCCGCACAAGTTGAGAGAGTCAGCGGTATGTTATGTATACAGGCTGTGCTGCTGCAGCTGCAGCCAGCCTGTGTCTAGTGAATCATCATTTGACTGCTCTCTGACCAGCGGCTGCGCCGCTCTCTGGCAAAGAGCCGCGTGCTGGCCAAAGGGGGACCGGCCTGCTTGCTCCTAACAGCCCCCTCTAGCTTGCCTGGGCCCCCTACGGCAGTTCAAATAGCCACGCCTCCTCCAATAATTGTCGGGCCCCTTAATCATTAAGACCTATAAGGGTCTAATGGCGACCATGGCTATACTGTACTGCAACTTCTGACACCTTTCTTTCATTGTTAGCTGTAAAAATATTTTAGCAATTCATACTTCAGTAACTCTTTTATGGGATCAGACCAGACCAGATGTACTTACCTACTTAATGATCCTAGGAAGGTGTAATCAAGGGCAAATGGAGTGGCCACAACCTACGTAAATAGAAAAATACTGGTGATATGTAATCCTTTCATGTCTCTTCTTTTTCTGTGTTCTTGCCTCTGCTACTCTTTCCATTTGAGATCACGATGTTTCGTTTGACAACATAGCACAACTTGAACTCCCCAAAGCTGCCTGATATAGAATCATTTTGAAACATCACAGATGGTGTAATCTAGTAGCATTTAGTGTATATAAGGGACTTTTATTGGATAAATAATTAATTTTTACTTTTCTCCATTTGCAAGGCCTAAAAGCCTCCTTACACTGGCGTATGAGGCATGTCACTGTCCACAAGAAGGGACGTTACCTGCTAGACCCCAGTCAGAGGCCTTTAATACAGAAAACTTAGATTTGAGGAAGGGCAACACCCTGAAATACTCTTTCTGCAAATTGAGATTCTGGTTTGGCTAAAAGTCTCTTTACACTGGTGTGTGAGGCATGTCATTCTTCACAAGGAGGGATGTTACCCCCCTAGTCCCCAGTCAGAGGCATTTTAATGGCAAAAAATTAAATTGCACTGAGTAAGTGCAATACCCTGAAATACTCTGTTTTCAAATTAAGATTCTGGTTTGGCTTTTACCTTTGAATTTTTACTTTGTCTCCAATTGCAAGGCCTATAAGTCTCCGTACACTGGTGTGTGAAGCATGTCACGTTCCACTGAGGAGGGTGCAATGCCCCAAAACACATGCCTGCAAATTGAGATTGTGGTATGGCTTTTACTTATGAATTTTGACTTTGTCTTCAGTTGAATGCCTCTAAGTCTCTTTATACTGGCACATGAGGCATGTCACTCTCCACAAGGAGAGATGTTACCCAGTAGATCCCAGTCAGCAGATGCCTTTTATACAGCCAAATTAGATCTCTTGCTTTGCGCTGAAGGGGGCATCACCCTGAAATACTGTACCTGAAAACAGAGACTCTGGTTTGGCTTTTATCCTAAGTCATGTGACAAGGATCGTTAAAGAGTCGATATTGACTCTTAGGATTTCTACTTCCAATAGGTGGTAGCCTTTCTAGCCAATAGGCTAGAGTCAAGTCCTCTTCCAACTTTACTGTATCTTCAAACAATATATATATAATTTTTGAGTAAACTTCCAGAATTGCAATTTAGCCCTTTATGTACCTTTTTTCAAACTATTATCTTGAATATGTGTGAAATCCTTTGAAGACTACCCTACAAGCCAATGTGTACCATCTCAGGTGGTCTTTTCCTTTGGCTGGATTTGTTACACACTGTGATATAATCTTTCCACAGTTACCGGCTCTCCCCCTCCTTCCCGAAATGCAGATTGATTCACCGGGTCCAAACCAAAGTAGAACGTACCAGGAACGTTTCAGATTTAGACATAATTTCGTCTTTTGGAAGATGTTTCCTTGCAAAACAAATGTATTGAAAAATTGTCCACATGTCTTTGTAGTCTTAAAATCATACCCACCTCCCAGATTTACCAGAACATCCAGGATGATGACATTTTTTTAAGTATTTATGAATTTTTAGACTTTTTTCTATCTATTTGTATTATAAAATCAGTGGGAGGTTACACCTTGCATTTGTAGAAAGCAGTTTATGGGTCTGACGACAAGTGACAAGCCGATGTCACAACTGTTGTGAATATGAGAAAGTAGTTTAGGAGCAACTTTACTGATCCTCTACGGCTGTTTTACAAGCTCCGACCCATAAAAGGGCTTGGGAACAGTGCAGATTTACGATAAGTGGCATCAAGGAAACTCTTTGTGTCTTTAGTCCACTGGAAATGTCGCTATTCCTCGATAGCTCAATTCACAAGCCATAAATAATGACATTTTTTCCCCTCTACTAATTTTTGCTTCCCTTCCAGACTGCACAGGGGATGAATAACATTTGTTCTGCAATATTAGAGAGCGAGACATCAAAGGGACATTCGCATCGATTGCCATTTTTTTTTTTTTCTTGGGTTGTCTCTGAGCTTCAAAGACCAAGAAATGTACGTAGAATATTACAGGAGAAGATGTATAAAGAACACAATGGTATTGAATGCAGTTATGTATGGAAATCCATAGCCAACATGATTTTCAGGAATTAAGGGGATGAAGAGAAAATTGTAAAAATGTCATCGATATAGCGAGTTGTTAACTTTGGAAAGAAGTATGTTACAATAAACACAAACATTTCCCCTATTTTTACATCTTTTGTAATGGCTTCATTTTACTCCTTTCTTGCTTGCTAAAGACTGGTAGGTACCAGCATACTGTACATGAGATATACTGTATAATGAATGATTTTTGGATCATTTAAAAGATTTGATCAATTATTGCCAACTAGATGGGGGCCTGATTCCATCGCATTGGGTGATTCTAGAATGTCTGCGATTAGAAATTAGTCCAACTACTCCTACTATTAATCGCAGCTCTGCCGAGGAGGGTGGGGGGAGCCTGCTGCTGCACAGGGAGGCCATGGCTGCTGCTTTCTCTCTCCCTGTGTGCTGTCTTCCTTTGGTGCACTCTTTCTCTTCCCTTGTGCTGTCTCTCCCCCTTGTGCTGTCTTTTCTTCCTGTGCGCATTCTGCCCAACTGTGCACTCTCTCTCCTCTTGTGCTGTCCCTGCCCCTGTTCGCTTTCTGCCCCCCAGTTGTGTGCTCTCTCACTCACCCCTGTGAGACGTCTGTTTCTCCCTGTATGCTGAGGAGCTGTGGCAGCAGCACGATGGGTCTGCCCCAAGGATATGATGGTGCAGTTCCAGATAATAAATGGCTGTGCTGCAATCAATTTCCTGGATGACATTTGAGGCCCCCCATCACAGATGTCCTATAGGTGGTGCTGTTTTCTTTGACTGATCAACCAAACTTATGGGCTTGTTCACATTCCAGTTTAAGGCTGGGGTCACAGTTGACATGAGTTTTTTTTAGTGATTTAACAAAACTCATGCGTTTTTTCATGTCAGCATGAGTTTTTTAAGATGTGTGATGGCTCCCTGCGTTTTTGGCTGCGTTTTTAAATCTGCACCAAAAAATAGTGCATGTACTATTTTTTGGTGCGTTTTTATAACATGGGCCCCTATGGAAAACGCATGCAAAAACGCATGTACAATTAGTACCTTTTAGTGGCATTCAAAAACGCATGCGTTTTCCATAGGAGCCCATGTTAAAAAAGCGCATGTGTTTTCTAAAATGCATGCGTTTTTTTAACATGGGCTCCTATGGAAAACGCATGCCTTTTTGAATGGCACTAATTGTACATGCGTTTTTGCATGCGTTTCCCATAAGGCCCCATATTAAAAAACGCATGCGTTTTTGGAAATGCACCAAAAACGCATTGTACAGTCACAAATGCGTTTTTGCTATTAGGGCATGCGTTTTTTAACATGGGGGCCTATGGGTGCGTTTTTTACATGCGTTTTTGAAAACGCAGGTCTCCAAAAACGCTTGTGAAAAATGCAACTGTGACCCCAGCCTAACTGTAATTTTCCAGTTGAACTGTAATTTACATGATGTCCTGTAGAGGGTGCTATTTTGGGGACAAACTTACAGACACACAGACAGACTGGATAGGACTTTTAAACAGTAGATTTCACAATAGTTGGGTATTTTTTCACTGGGCAAATATATCACATATAGTTTTACTATATTGTACAAGTTAATAATCCATGATAAATACCCCAGATGGCTACATATATACTAAAGTCACTCCGAATTGTAGAAAAATGTTAAGACTTTTCAAAGCTTTACTTGACAGTTTTATGGCATAAACGTTTTGATGAATCGTGGTTGATTAGTCAAATATAAATAGCTGATTTCAACCAAAATGTTTAGAGAAATTTACCAACAGTTGATCTTTTATGACCCCCATACACATTCGACCAGGAGTAAACATACCATTGGGGCAACCTATTTAGATGTACTGGGGCGTAAGAGGTAAGGGGCCAATACCTCCCGAAAGCAGGTGAAATTGTGCATTATGAGGAGCTCTTGGACTATAAAAGGCCCCATATACTGTTCTTACTAAGGGGCCCTTTCTGTCTCTGTATTTGGCTAATGTTGGTTGAACCTTCTGATATAGCCGGGCTTAGCTGACAGTCTAATCTTTTGGAAGGTTTCTTGATAATCCGGCATGTCCAATTTTAGATTGTAAATCATTTTGTTCTCAGAGAGAGAAATATGGCAGCAGCTCTGTAGTAGAGAACAAAGGAATGTTCGGCAGAGGCGGTGTTCTCATGTATAGACGAGTAGGGAGGGATAGCTTCTGGTTGAACAAACGGTTGAACCATTGTTTAGCCAATAACTCTCTGAACGGGACATCCGTGCAGCTTGGAATGTCCCGAAACTGGTGCAGCATATTAACCTAATATGCACCTTGCCTTGTATAGTAGGGCAAAAGCTGTTCTAGTGACGCAGTGTTATTTCTTGGGTCCACGGCATGGCCACTTGTTGGGACAGCACAATAGCTTACAAACTTTTACTCAACTTAAAAAATACCCTCCCCTGAACCCACGCACAGCAAAGAGCTGCCATGCTACATGAGAACTCTGACTGCAGCTAAACATGAGAATATTCAGTTCTTCTATAACGGATGCAGGCTATTTGACCTAGTTTGCCACCAATTACTAAGTGGTGCAGGCACGCTTCCTGTCAAGTTGTGCACAGCAGGGCCCAAGCTCAGGACTTACAATTTGAAGATCTTACAGTTCTTGCTGGGCATCCAAGTCTTATGGAACGAACCAGGGGTCTTGACTTAGCACAACTAGGGGAACTTTTTTATTTGGTTGCCAACAATCTTCTAGATGGTCACTGTGAAGAGAGCATCGGAGGGGGATTTAGCTCTGCTACCGTCCAAAAGGGTCCTCAAAAAAACTAGTTCTATACTCACTGGACGTAAGGATCAACCTGGAAATACTCCCACTAATCACTGGGCAGTCTATTCCTAGTAATTAGGCTTAATGTTCACAGCTATCGGAAGGAGGCAGGTCACAGCAAGTCTGTGTGCTGTGGAGTCTGACTGGATCTGACTTTCTATGCCCATCCTACCGAAGAGTCTCCTAGCTAATCTCCATAGAGACCCTTGTGGATGGGATAATGAAACTACTGGCGCTGCCTCCCCCCATCTCACAGTGGACCCACTGTGCTATGGCGCTGGGCTTACCTTGAAGGGGCGTAATTATGTAACTACTTGGGTTTTATTAAAGCTACTAATAGTGTGGATAGTCTTGTGTGGCATGTAGCTACCAGGGATTACTGCAGAGCAGACCCCTTTGCTGCAACAGTTGACCCTAGGGGTCAGTTATGTAGGCATGGAGTTAGGTACTAGCAGGATGGCTAGTATAGACTAGATTGCATTTACTGGCATGACAGGAGGTACAGGAAGGCAGACAGGTATGGACATATGGGACTTTCCTGAACACAGGCAGTTGCTGGGACACAGGATCAGGATACAGGATACAGGTACACCAACGGGAATAAGGAACGACGGAACAGGCAAGGTATGGACTCAGGAACACAGGTACGGGTCAGAGAACCTGACAACTAGCAAACATAATAACACCTTTTTTTACATATTGCTCAGTCACTTCCTTTAAGAACCCAGTGCCTTTCAGACATGGGCTGAAAGGCACTTTCTGCACCCATGCCTATTAAGCATGAAATCTGCACGGCATACACTGGCTCCGGGTGCAGGAAGACGCAGCAGGGCTAGAGGACACAGCAGCATAGCTGAGAAAGAGAGAATGCTGGTGTCCTTACTGAGAGGGGAAGCTGGCAGCATTACAAAAACTACCCTAAGTCAAGGTCCCCTCCTTGAAGGCCTCCGACTCTGCCCTTACTGATGATGTTAAATAATAAATAAAGATCCACACAAATAATTGTTCTGCCAACGGCTATTTAATATGTATGGGAAGCTTTAGATATAAGCTAACGCGTGGTCTCCATACTCTACACCTCCACAAAACCTTTCAAAGTCTGACTAAACAAAGCTTAAAAAGCTAATGTAAAATCATTCACCTTCAATCCCACATCAAAAGCACAAAAAGGCAGCAAGGAGAGAATCACAGGAACGTTCTCATAATTCTCTACGGACATGAAAGGCCTAAACGCAGGTGCAACAATGTGATCTGTCAGTTGCCTCTTGATTTTTCCTAGATGTAAAACTGCAAAGAAGGTTTTCATGTCTTGTTTATGTAGATCTTCAGCGCACAAAAAATGTACGATCAAGTGACTGCATGTCCAACATAAGAACCTACGTCTCTAAGAGATAGAGTTATAAGTAAACTCAACAATCACATCTGTTGCATGTAGATCTATAGAAATGAACAAAGTGGTAACATCTTTGGCTTCTGTATCGTCAGTGTCTTAATTGAGTGCGGACTTGTAAGTGAGTGCTTGTGATGAAGTAATTTTGATGGGGCTGGAATACTTTACATTTGTTGAGCTTTCGGTGTGTGCAACCTTTACACCCGGGGTCACCTCTCAAATTAGGTATCCTGTTAGGGAATTCTGATTTAAATGGGTAAAATTGCAAAGTATTTGTAAGAACAAGTAACTCAAGAATGGAGGGATTTTTAATTTCACGGTTTACAGCTTGTTGCCTAAATTACTGGCCACCGCTGTAGTCTATCGGAGGGGGCTAATTTCCTAACAAGGAGCTCATGTTTGCAAGGCTTTGCTGTAAAGCTTGCAAGTGAAGTTCTGAATTGTTGGATCCAGCCGGTTTCAGTGTAGCTGCGCTCTGCCTCTGTTGGTCAACAACTATCCATCTTTAGGAGTGAAAGAGTGAAGGCGGAGTCCATCGTCACAGGTGCAGTCTTCTGTATTCATTAGAAATTAGAAATCACATTGATACCATTGCTGAAATAGTCTAGGCATCCTTCAACGTGTTTCACATCAAAGCATATTTAACCATCTAATAAAGAAGTTTTCACCCGTGAACCTGGACTCTCTCTTCGCACTTCTTGCAGAAATGTTGCCTTGATCCAGACTGCAGCATGAGAAATGTTATGGTTCTTATTTGACTCTTGCTGTGTTCTCTATGACTCCTTCCCAGCTTATCGCAGGGAGAACGAAGGAATCAACCATCCGAACTCGGCTACGATGGATTCTTATCTCCCGTGACATCCTCTGTCGAGTGCTACTGTACACATTAGACTGACAGCCCAGTTTTTTTTATATCAATAGGTTCGGTCGACATTAGTGTAATGTTCTTTGTGGCCTTTCAGGTACCTATAGAATTAGGAGCCATTCTCATTGCATCTTGCACCTTCCAACTTGTATCCTAAAATGGGATTTGGATGAAATTCACACTTAACGTCTCACATAGGTTGCAAAGGGACAAATGGATATAAAATGGACTCTGTTTCTGTTTATTTTTTTGGTGGTATAAAGTTTTTTTAAATGGCAAAAGAACAGAGTCTTATGCAAGACTGAAAAGATGGACACTGCCGGTGATCCAGGCGTAGCATGTAGTGGAAGGGGATAAATGCAATGGATGAACATGAGCCAAACTTGATCATTTTGATGGGACTGGATAACCATCTAATGTGTATTGGGACATCCACACCATACCCCTGGAGTAGATGTTGGGGAAAGAAGGACAAGCATGTTGGATTAGAATATGCCCAAACCTTTCCTCTAACAGAAGACAGGCGGCTACAAGAGATATTGTCTTATTCCTCTCCTCTCATTCATGCTTTGGCAAACAAAGTGTAAATCTTTCCCTGAAAACTCTTATGGAAAGGTTGTTGGGTCAACAGTTATTGAAGGTGAACAGCCAACTTAAAGGGGTTGTGCCATGAAGAATTGCACAGATATTCTTATAAATGTTCCCTTGGGTATTGGATGTGCCCAAGCATGCAGGAACAGGTGGGATATACCACAGCTCCTGGGTAGGGAAAGGTCAGATATACTACAGCTCCTGGGCAGGAATAGGTGGGATATACCACAGCTCCTGGGCAGGGACAGGTCAATATACCACAGCTCCTGGGCAGGAACAGGTGGTAAATACCACAGCTCCTGGACACGAAGAGGTGGGATATACCACAGCTCCTGGGGAGGAACAGGTGGAGGTGGGATATATCACAGCTCCTGGGCAGGAACAGGTCATATATACTACAGCTCCTGGGCAGAAACAGATGGGATATACTACAGCTTCTGGGCAGGAACAGGTGGGATTCACCATAGCTCCTGGCTAGAAACAGGTGGGATAAACCACAGCTCCTGGGCAGGAACAGGTGGGATACACCACAGGTCCTGGGCAGGAACAGGTGGGATATACCACAGCTCCTGGGCAGGAACAGGTGGGATATACCACAGGTCCTGGGCAGGAACAGGTGGGATATACCACAGCTACTGGGCAGGAACAGGTGTGGTATACCACAGGTCCTGTGCAGGAACAGGTGGGATATACCACAACGTCTGGACAGGCACAGGTGGGATATACCACAGCCCCTCTGCAGAAACTGGTGGGATATACCACAACTTCTGGGCATGAAAAGGTGTGATATACCACAGCTCCTGGGCAGGGGAGGAAGTAAAAAAGTATACAGACATTACAGCCGGGGATTGCAGCTGATTTTTTCTGTGATGTAAAACAGGTTTTTAAACAGGCAATGAAATGTTTTACATCACAGAAAGAATCAGTTATGATCCCCGGCTGTAATGACTGTATACTTCCTTACCCCCCCCCCCCCTGCCAAGGAGCTGTGGTATATCCCACCTGTTCTTGCCCAGGAGCTGTAGTATATCCCACCTGTTGCTGTCCAAGAACTGTGCTATGTCCCACCTGTTTGTTCCCAGGAGCTGTTGTATATCCCACCTGTTTCTGCCCAGTAGTTGTGGTATATCCCAACTGTTCCTTCCCAGGAGCTGTGGTATATCTCACCTGTTCCTGCCAAGGAGCTGTGGTATATCCCACCTGTTCCTAGCCAGGAGCTGTGGTATATCCCACCTGTTCCTGCCCAGGAGCTGTGGTATATCCTACCAGTTCCTGCCCAGAAGCTGTGGTATATCCCACTTGTTCCTGCCCAGGAGCTGTGGTAAATCCCACCTGTTCCTGCCCAGGAGCTGTGGTATATCCCACCTGTTTCTTCCATGGAGCTGTAATATATCCCACCTATTCCTGCCCAGGAGCTGTGGTATATCCCACCTGTTCCTGCACAGGAGCTGTGCTATATCCCACCTATTCCTGCCCAGGAGCTGTGGTATATCCCACCTGTTCCTGCACAGGAGCTGTGGTATATCCCACCTGTTCCTTCCCAGGAGCTGTGCTATATCCCACCTGTTCCTTCCCAGGAGCTGTGCTATATCCCACCTGTTCCTTCCCAGGAGCTGTGGTATATATTCTAAGATCTATTAATTAAAGTGTACAGTCGTTCATGGCACAAAAGTTTTAAGTGTAAAATAAAACCATTTGAAAAGCTCTGACTAAGGACAGCAATCACTTCTAATGACAACGTCGTCATGTGAGTGACAAGCAGCAGAGCGCACCCCGGGGACAGAAATTAGGAATCAGTTTACTCAGAATACAAGCAATTAAGCCCTACTCTGTTTGCTAAGAGGGGATAAATACTGTCTTCTCTTTTGTAATTCTGCAGGGACGTTTGTGAGTTTTGTGCTTTTGTTTCTGTTATAGATAAAATACCGGATATGAAAATAATCTCGATTATTAATCACTTTGTGACACTGGTGACTTAAATAAGTTAAAAGGAGTTTAGGATTTGTAGTCAACTCTGTACATTACAGATCTAATCTCTCACAGATGAAGACTATGATTTCCCATTTTGCACCACAATTATAAAGGAACTAGCTGGGTGCCCGATGCACATGCATCGGGATTCTAGAAGAGCGAGTCTCTGACTCGCAATGGCCGCTTAGCGGCCAATGCTTCGCGCTGCTAAGGCGAATCGCCATGCCCGCTGCGCGGGCATAGCGAGTCGCCTTAGAACTGCTCGCAATGGCCGCTGCGCGGCCAATGCTTCGGGCGTATCCATATGACCACGCCGACTCGCATTGCGAGTGGACTCAGAAGGGGCAAAAAACCCATTCGCAATTATATAATAGATATCCTCATGAGATTAGTTTTGCAGTTTATTTATAAGACTGATCCCCCAAATCTGTAAATTTGCAAATTCTCGGACGCACATTTATATTCAGATAAGTTACAGTCAATATTATACTTCAGAGCTGCATTCAATATTCTGCTGATTGCAATTAACAAGATTTCAGAGCTTTACTTATGTGTTTGCTCAGAATATTGCACCAGATTTTTAGCAACAAGAATCCATCTAGGAGTTCAATCTATCTATTTGAAGTACTTTGTGCAATGTTTGATGCCTAATAAATGCTTCAAATGGAGAGAGAGGGGTTAAAAACCACGTTCCGTTTAAAGGAGACTTCAAACGAATCCTGGACTTTGATTTATTCCACACGTTTCGCAACTGAAACGCCTTCTTCAGGACAGCCATTTAGAACTCCTGAAGAAGTTTTAAACTTCGAAACGCATGGAATAAATCAAGATCCAGGACTCATTTGAAGTCTTATTTGAACATCAACAAAGTTTTTAACCCCTCGTTGTCGGTTGGAAGCATCCACTGTCTTTTTGGGGCTGCTGCAGCCATTATTATGATATTCGAGTGATTGTTTCTTACACAACCTACCCAGGTGAGCAAGTCCTCGCTTATTTTATCTGTATTGTCTCTCAGATAAAACCCTATAGCGTTTTTTTGGTTCTCCTATATTTTGATGCCTAATTAATCCATAGTGGCAAAACATTACGGCTGAATATAGCCTTAGTAGGTAGTGCTTGTTAATGTTACATAGCAAATGCCATCCTATAGGAATTCATGATAAATACTGTAACATTTAATTATGCCCAAAAAATAGTTTTTGCGAATTAACACTGAGATCGGTGAGCTGTTTTCCTTGACTGTTGCATGACATCAATTGCCTTGTCGTCTTGGACTTCAGCTCAATGTGTACATGAGTTCAAAGTCAACCAACAACTTTTTGTAAATTGAAATAATCCGAATGTTCCCCATGGCAAAAATTGGGGTATGGAGATGGATATTCTGCCCCATTACTTCTTGAAGACACCAATAATGTCATTGCATAGTAACGTGTCAAGTGAATGGTGATATGTGTTATATTGTATGTTGTGGCAGACAATAGGGCAGGATAGGGTTAATGTGTGGGACTAGCCGATTCTGGGAGGTGTACAGGGACAGTTTCCTGTAAGAATGTCAGATAGGGCCCAGTGTTACAGAGAAGCAGACCTAAGGTCTAGTTACAAAAAAAAATAAAAAAAATACCTTGCTGTATAAAGCAAGTGCTAATGAATAACAGGGTACTTAGTGAATACATTTTTGATCAAAAAGGAAACAAGCCATGCCACCACGTCAAGATGTACCCATACCGGTACAGTACCTATCTCATTCTAATTAAACCTTTCCATGTGCTCAATCAATGTGAACAAGAGTCACCTAGGTCCCAGAATTGAAACACACAGCAATGGGAAGCAAAATAAATGTTCAGCTCAGTAATGCTGGTGCCCTATCACCCTTATCTTTGCACTAAAAACAACAGACTTAAAAAGAAAGACCTAGCTGGAACAAGGGTTAATATACATGCGTGTATATTAACTCTAGTTCCAGCTCAGTCTTTTGGTTACAGGATTTGGAAATGTATAGCCTGCAAAAAAGGAGACTGAAAGGAGACTTAATGGCTGTATACAAATATCTCAAGGGCTGTCACACTGTAGAGGGGTTCAGCTTTATCCTACAGCTGTCATACTGTAGAGCGATCAGCTTTATTCTAGAGCTGTCACACTGTAGAGGGATCATCTTTATTCTCATTTGCACAAGGAGAGACTAGAAGCAATGGGATGAAACTCAATAGGAGGAGACACAGATTAGATAAAACATTTTGAAAATGAGGGTGATCAACGAGTGAAACAGGTGGCCAGGAGAGGTGGTAAATTCTCCTTCAATGGAGTCTTCACACAGAGGCTGGACAGACATCTGTCTGGGATGATGTAGTAAATTCTGCATTGAGCAGGGGTTATACCAGATGACCCAGAGGGTTCCTTTACACTCCATGATTCTATGATTCTAGAGCGAGATAGGTACTATCTCGATATGGGTACAACTTGATGTGTTGGGGTAGCTTCTTATCTTTTTGATAAAAAATGTATTCACTAAGTACCCTGTTATTTACTTGCAGTTGCTTTTTACTTATTTATTTTGGCAGGGTATTTTTTCTTAGTCCCCTTTTTGCATGTATGCGTTGGTGAATAACCTGCATTTGCCTGCCCTGCGCTAGCGCAAAAGCAAGCACAGTAGGTGCAGTTTTAGGCAAACGCATGTAAGCACATCAGCGCATAGATGCCTTGCTCCTGCGCTTGTCTGCGCTCAGTGCCCCCATTACCTTCTATGGCCAAGCACAGCCAAGCACAGAAGCCGACATCCCCGAAGCGCAAGTGCGAAGTGCCTGACTTCATCGTGCATGAGCTTAGTCAGACGCACCCGGAAACATGGAAAGCGGCGTTTCCGGGTGCGTCTGACTAAGTGCATGCGCGGTGACGTCAGTACAGTCACACTCGCACTTTGGGGATGTCGGCTCCTGACCTCGGCTGTGCTCAGCCATAGAAGGCAATGGGGACACCGAGCGCAGATGAGCGCAAGAGCACTGCATCTATGCGCTGATATGCTTGCCTGCGTTTGCTTAAAACTGCACCTGCGCTTGCTTTGTGCTAGCGCAGGGCAAGCAAACGCAGGTAATTCACCAATGCATACATGCGAAAGGGGCCTTACAGGTTTTCTCATGGGTTTTGTCTAAGGTGCAACTATTAGCAAGCTGCATGACGTGAGTGTCCCTGGAGCGAGAGAAGTACGAGACCGAGACCGAGGATAGCTACATCCTAGAGAGCGGGTAACCGAGGGACAGAGCTATGGGGTAGAGACCGGTCAGAGTCAGTGGCGTAACTTGAAACTCATGGGCCCCGATGCAAAAGCTCCAATGGGGCCCCCAATTATTGCAAATCTTTAATAGCCGTGGTCTTTTTCCATAGATCAAAGGGACTTTTGGGGCCCCGTAGGCTCCAGGGCCTGGGTGCGATTGCAACCTGCTGTACCTGTTGTAATTACGCCCCTGGTCAGAGTATTGAACAAGTAACTAAGTGACCGAGTGGTGATGAGTCCAAAGAGAAGAACACCTAGTAGAATGGCCCAGAATTTACTATTCTCAAAGGTAACAGACCAGGATGGACCTGAACGTGTGTGTCACAGGCGGGAGTTCCTGGAGCATTAGCAAGCTAGGGACAGCCATACTGGCAAATTATCCCTTTAAGTGGGAAAAGATGCGGAACTTCAGGAGGAAAATTACTTTTATTGACTGTATTGTGGTGCTGAGCTGGGTGCGGTGAAACAAACAAGATTAATGGATACTGCAACAGGTGGTGGAGAAAGTGAACAGACTGTATCTAGAGACACTCGATGATAATGAAGCGTATGAGAAGACCTGTGCCCACTGTCTAATGGACACAGGTGTTATCTAATTACCGTTGAGTAGAACTCCGTTTTTAAAGAATTGGTGGTGGTCTCCCTCTCGGATTGGTTTACTGCCCCGCGTCTCGCTACATTGGAGAAAAGAATAATCTGTCATATTTGATTACAACATGCCCAATTCTTTGTTGTGGCAGAAAATTAGCTACTGTAATAGTGTATGACATTGCTTTAAGGGGGTTATCCAGTTTTACACCAAATTTACAGATGGGAAGGATATTTTCAAAATATGAAGAGCAGACGCGATGATGTCCTCTAACCCCGGTGAATGAAGCATAGGCCACTCTGGAGAATAGGAAGAATTGCTGTCCTGTTATTGGAGTCTGTGAACGGTGTTGAAGACACATCCTAAAGACCTTGTTACATGGTACAACATCGTTAACGATCTCACTAACGATCACGGGGGAGCGCAGTCGTTAGGACATCGTTTTGACATCGTTGATGAGCTGTCACATGTATAGCTATCGTGGACGATGCACCAATGATCCAGCGAGCAGGTATCGTTCACACAACCCAGTGGAAGATACTTATTCACTGATGTGAATAGGCGAAGTCGTGAACGATATTGTTATTGCGGTGTCACACACAACGATGCAGCAGATTGGCTAATCGGGGAATGTTAGATTTGAGAACATGCTCTCAAATCTGCGATCAACGATCCAACGATTTATCGTAGTTGAATCATGGTGTTACACGCAACGACGTCCTAACAATGTCGTTTCAACGACTCCAAACTCGTGACGTTTGAGCGATACCGTTCAGAATATCATGCTGTGTAATGGGTCCTTTAGACATAAGAAGTAGTTTGTGCTGATTCCATGGAGTTAGAGCAGATGAGATTGTTTCATTTTACTACTTTAAAAACATCTTGGCCACCTGTACATTTCATTTAGGACTGTTGCAGATCTCAGCTTTCAGCAGAATCATTTAGCACTCAGACACATTGTTCATTAGAAAAATAAACTATTTTACATAATACTCAAGGAACAGCTTAAAGGTTTTTATGCATCTGGATAAATGGATACTGTTGGATAGTGCAAAGTTTCCAGCTTATTACAAAGTTCAGCTGTTCTTGAGACACTTTAAGACTGTGTTCACACTGGACAGTTTTCATCCCTCTTTGGTTATTTATTAATTTTTTTTAAACTACACCAAAACCACATCAGTCAAAACGCAAAATGAATGGGATTTTCGATTTGCTGTTCAGATATCAGCGTTTTTGACTGCGGCGTTAGTGGTGCTGAAAGTGTATCCAGTAAATAATGAGCGTCAATTAGTGCTTTGTTCTTCTGATGTGCTTTCTTCACCATTAACATCCAATTACTTACCGTCCCCGGCAATACCACGGCAAGCCCTGGTGATGTCTTCCTTTTGGGCACCGGCAGGACTTGTGGTTAGTTGGGTACGGTACTTCTAGGACCTTGCACCATGTGACTCAGCCTGAAAGTCACATGAGAAACAAGGAAAATACCACCTCAGAAAGATAGCAGTTGACTATTGAAACAAGTTGTGGTGTATACTGCATCTTTAATAAAGGTTTGCGCTTAAACACTCTAATCTTTGCCCCTTGTGTGCCTTAGCGCTCCAACAAACACCACACAATTTTTTTTTGTTTCACATACGGTTCCCCCCTGTGCGGGTGAAAGGTGGGAGCTGCTTGATGGTACTGTTCCAAACCCGGAGTTAAGGACCTGCCATGACATGACTAAGGAAACGCCCATTCTGGTCACGAGGTCGGGCCCCTTGACCGCCGCTGGGAGGATCTCCGTGCCTTGGTGTCCCGGAGTGTTCCCTCTATGCTGGCTCTCCTCTAAGGCTAGGGTCAGATTAACATTAACTTGGGGCTGCGTTAAAAACATAGGTTTTGGCAGCGTAAACGCAGTGCTACCGCCATGCTAGCGCCGCGTTAACGCTGCCAATGCTTACCTATGGAGAAACGCCAGCATCTGAGTAAAATCTCGGGTTATTTCCTAACACAAGCAAAGACGCTACAGAAACCGTCTTTTCTCACGTTAGGAAATAACGCAAGATTTCAATCAGATGATGGCATTAGAGCCACGTTAGGATTCGCCTCTCCATAGGTTAACATTGGCAGCGTTAATGCAGCGCTACCATGGCGTTAGCACCGCGTTTATGCTGACAAAACCTATGTTTTTTTTTTTTTTTGTTTTTTTTTTTATAATCAACTTTTTATTGGATTTTCAACATTACAATGTATAATGGAATTAACAAGTATACACGTACCCTTAGACATGCATAATAAACCTTGACACAGTATGAAAATAAAGCAAGGGTATACAATTTGTCAAATAACTTCCCCAATCATTCCCTCCTTCCCCCCTCCCCCCGCGATAGTTCTACTTCTGAATCATTAGTCTAAGTGTCTCTTGTGGTCTCTCAAATATCTAGATATATTATTTTAAGTTTCGGTGTTGTCTGTGTATGATTCTCTCATGATGTTGTGGTACATCTTAGTTTTCCCAGTGTTCCTTCCAGATCCATCTTTGCGTACCATGTCGTGTTCTTAAAGGGCATTATAAAGTCTGATATGTCATTGTCTGTCATCATATTTTCAATGAAAGGTCGCCATTTCTGGAAGAATTTTGTAGTCAGAGTTGATGGTGACCTCAGTGTTTCTATTCTTTCCAGGAAAGCGACTCCTCTCATTTCTGTAATAATCACCTGTGGATCCGGTAATGACTCATCCAGCCAACATTGTAGTATGAGGCGTTTGGCTAATATGGCTATTGTATGAAATAATGTCAAGGGAGTCGTAGCGTGGTCAGTTGTGTCTATATAATGAAATAGCCATAACATTGGGGATAGTCCAATATTATGTCCAGCCATGGTCGTTGCCAGTGCCTCCAACCCCCTCCACAAGTTTTGTGTCATCGGGCATGACCACAGTCCATGCTCTATATCTGTCATCGGGGTCTTACATTTGGGACATGCTAGCCATTTCTGTGTTCCTCCCTGCTTTGATGGGATATTGAAACCCTGTATGGTCCCATGCATCACTCTATATTGAGAGTCTCTCCATCTTTCGTTTCCCAGGTGTCTCCTTGCTAATTGCCATCCTTCTAGTAATTTTGGTATCAAGTCTTGGCCTGGAAAATGTTTTCTCCATCTGCTGAACAGTTTGTTTGGGATAGACGGTCTTAGTATCTTTTGTAGCCCTGAGTATAAAAACGAAATATTTATGTTGGATGGGATCGAATCAATCGTGTTTGCCCAAAATACATTATTAATTTCTCCCTTAATATCTAGGAGGTTGTCCATTAGTTGATGTCTTATCTGGTAATACTGTAGATAATGAGTGCTTGGTAACCCAAATCTCTGCATTATTTCCCGCCCCGATAACCATCTCTTCTCACTTAAGTGCATGAGGTCTTTCATAGTGTTTATTCCTTTTTCCCTCCATTTCTCAAAAAGCTTATTTAGACGGCCCATTTTGAATCCCGGATGATTCCATGGGGATAAATGTGTTGAAATTTTCCATGAGAGTCTCATTTTTTTCCTAATGGCTTTCCATGTGGCTATGGTGTCTCTGCAAACCATTGTGTTTTTGATCTTTTTTGGTATAACCGATAGCGGGGAGTGAAGGAGAGCCGTCAGTCCCCACGGTTTGGCCAGTTCACCTTCCAGTGTAACGTCAGAGTATTTATCTGTATTATGCAACCAATCCGCCACATGTCTAGCCATACAGGCAAGGTTATAGCCCCTTATATCTGGTAGTCCCAGTCCTCCCGAGTCTTTTGTCTGTAGAAGTGTCTGCATCGCTATCCTCGCTCTCCCCCCTCTCCATAAAAATTTTGAGAACGCTTTATTGAGCCGCTTAATATCAGCGTGCTTCAATAGTAAGGGAATAGTTTGAAGCGGGTAGAGGAGTCTCGGAAAACTGATCATTTTGATCAAGTGCGCCCGACCTGATAGAGACAAGGGCAGATCTTTCCATCTCAGTAGTTCTTTTTCAATCTTTTCAATTATGGGGGCAAAGTTATACTTATATATCTGAGCAGGTGATCTGGCCAGAAGGATTCCTAGGTAGCGTATCTTATCTTTAGCTATTGGTATATTATCATATTGATTTCCCGTGGTCAGGGGAGGTATATTCTGAAGGAACATGATTTCGCATTTATTTTTGTTGAGTGTGAAACCCGAAAATTTGCCCAGTCGTTCTATTTCTGTAAGAACATTTTTAAGATCTTTGTCTGGATCATTTAAGAAAAGAATGACATCGTCGGCAAACATCGCCAAACGTATCTCCTTCGTTCCCACCATGATGCCCCTGAATACCTTGTGGTGTTCTAAGTATATCGCCAGTGGTTCTATTGCCATATTGAAAAGTAAGGGCGAAAGTGGGCATCCCTGTCTAGTTCCTTTATTAAGGCTGATTGCGTCCGATAGGAAACCCGGTATGCTTACCTTGGCTTTTGGGTTATTATATAAGGCCCTAATATACGTCCGAAAATTGCCAGTAAGATTATAGGTTTTGAAGACCTTATCCAGCCATGTCCATCGTACGTTATCAAAAGCCTTCTCGGCATCTAATGTGACTATGGCTGGATAACCTCTCTCTTCTCTATCCCTCCCCCTCACTACGTCTGCTATCAGCATTGCTTTACGTATGTTTGTTGTGGTGGATCTGCCTTTTATGAAGCCTGCTTGGTGGGCGGGTATTAAGTTTGGTAGAATTGTGGCTAGGCGTTCGGCCATTATTTTTGACATTAATTTTAGGTCTTGATTAATTAACGATATTGGTCGATATCCCGATGGGTCTAGTGTGTCTTTTCCTGGCTTGGGAATTAATTTTATGTGGGCTATGTTCATGTTTTCCGGTATTTGGGCTCCTTGTAAAAATCCATTATATAGTTCGGTGAGTATTGGGGTGACTTGATCTTTCATAGCTTTAAAATAAGCTCCGTTGAAACCGTCAGGTCCGGGCGCCTTGTTCGCACTCAATCCCCTATTGCACCCTTGACTTCCTCTTCTGTGACCGGGCTGTTGAGGAATATCAAATCATCGTTAGTTAATTTTGGTAAGGGGAGCGAGTCTAGCCATGTATCATCTCCGTCGTCAGTTTCCCCATTATCTTGGTCTAAATATAGGTTTGCATAATATTTTCCCAATGTCTGGACCACCTCCTTGGGGTTGTTTCTAACTGTTCCGTGTCTATCACGTATTTTAAGGACATGGGTCTGGGGTCTTTTTTCTCTCGCTAGATTGGCTAGCAGGCGTCCGGCTTTATCTCCAAACCTGTGGAGTTTAAGATCTATATGTGTTTTGTATAGGGCCTCACGTCTCCCCGCCACTCATCGAAATCTTTTTTCGCTTGTTGCCATCATTTCTTATTAGCCTCCGTTCCCACTTCCTGGTATCTACAGTATGCTTCTCTAACAGCTGAACTGGTTTTGCTATATTGGTCCCTTACAATTTTCTTACGTTTTATTTCGTGCGCCATAATATGTCCGCGCATTACCGCCTTCCCCGCTTCCCAAAACAGAGGGGTATCTGAACGATGGATCTCATTATCTCTAGAGTAGCTTTGCCACCATTCCTTCATCATTGCCACGAAATTTTCTTCACGTGTCAATGAGTCTGGAAATCTCCACAGTATGTCGCTTCCTTTTGGGTAAGAATCACTAATTTCCAGAAGTACTGGGCTATGATCGGAAATAACCATCATTTCAATACTGATTTCCATCACCCTCTGTAGTAGGTGCGGGGAGGTCAAGAACGTATCTAAGCGTGACCAGGTGTTGTGTGCATGTGAATAATGCGTGTATTCCCTGCCCAGTGGGTGTAGAGTGCGCCAAGCGTCAGGCACCATGCAATTAACCGTTAGCTCTGTCAGGAAGCTCTGCTGCTTATGCCCACCTTTCCTTTGCAAAGTTCGTGTCTGAATCCCTCGTCTATCTTCCAGTTCATTAAAAACCATATTAAAGTCGCCCCCTATTAGTTTAGCAGGTTCCTTGTCAGTCAGTAGTCGCTGACGAACGTCATTAAAGAAAGTCCGTTGGGCTGTGTTGGGAGCATAGACATTATATATACTTAGTACATCATTTTGTAATTGCAAGACTAAATGGCTCAATCTTCCCTCATCATCTGTATCATGTGATACAACTTTGTGTGCTATAGATTTATTAATCAGAGTTAAGACCCCTGCTTTCCGGTTGACTGCCCCCGAGCCATATATCTCGCCTACCCACAATTTCTTTAATCGAAAAAAGTCTTCTTTGGTCAGGTGGGTTTCCTGGAGTAGTGCTACGTCTACTTTGAGTCGTTTAAGATGTCTCAATATCATCATGCGCTTAGCTGGGGAGCGCATCCCCTTGACGTTCCAGGTTACCCACCTGACCATGGTGATATTATAGCTTTCAGTAATGTATAGCAAGTCTTATATATATAATGGGGTCGGACCCACAGTATCTCGAACTTCTTATCACATGACATTAATCTACACATTTTTCCTCCTATGTATTTTCTTGAGAGAAACAATTTTACATTAGAAACTTTTTCATAATATTTTAAAGAACACTTAAAGACAGTTGTTGTGGTATCGCTTTCCCTACCCTTCCCTATATAATCCCTCCCTTTTTCCATTTTGATCACTTCTCTTTTTTCCTCCATTATCGTCTCCTTTGGCTTCGTATGGAATCCAGGGCCAATAGATGCTTCTATGTCTGAATACCACCGCTTAGTTCAATTTCCGGCCATGTATGATTAAGAAGACGATGGCAGGAAGAAAAGGAGAGGAGGAATTAAGCACGATACTTCAAGATACATACATTCCCTTGCCTCTCCCTCCCCCACTCTTATTCGTTACCTTCCCCACCCTCTCCCCCTTTAAGTTCTCAGGGGCAAGACATCATTAGCTCTTTCCTCACGTGTGTGTGATAGGTCAGTTTGACTCCGCAATCGATTGTCCTTCTTCATGGGAAGGTTTCTGGGATGTCTATGTCCGTCAGCATTTGTGCCTTAAGATGTCTGGACCTCTGACTCGCCGACAGTTTTCAGATGATGTGTCTATCAATCAAATAAAGGCCCATCAGTTCCATCAGGGTGTCTATTGAGTTCAGCTCAAAATGAGTATCTCATATAGATTGGCACAAGATCCAGATTACATGTCTTAGTAGGTGTGCTTTTAATTGAGTCTCGTCGTTTGTCCGTCTTTTTTGGCTGTGCTAGATTTCTTTCTGACCCATCCCGATTTTTGTTGTTGTCTTTGGTTGCTCAGTGGTGGTCTCTCTGGCGTCGTCACCCCCATACCTGCTCCTGAGCGTAAATGATAGGGGCGTTGCGTTTCCACTTCTCCTGATTCTGTTAGCCGACTGTTTATCGTATTTCTGGAGCTTGGGGAGGGCGGGGTGGAGCCCAGCGGTATCATTCGTTGTCTGAGCACAAAGTCCATGGCATCCTTCGGCGATTGAAATGACTTTGTCTCTCCCCCTGGTGCTCTAAATCTCAGAGTAGCTGGGAATAGCATCTGAAATCTCACGTTTTTCTTGTAGAGTAGTGTACATACCTCGCTAAATCCCTTGCGTTTCCTCATAACTTCCGCAGAGTATTCTTGGTATAGGAGCACTTTGTGTCCACGTATGTGTAGGGGGATACGGCTTGCTTTGTACGCTCTCAAAATCTCCTCTTTATCGCGGTCGTTTAGGTATTTCGCTATGGAATGTCTGGGTTTAATCACCTCTTTTCCTTGAAAGTTTTGCAATGTTCCCTTGGATCCCGGCTCCTCGGGTGTTATGTCTCTTGGTGGTCCAATTCTGTGCGTCCTCTCAGTAGGGCAGGGGTGATTGAGACCTAGTGTTTTCGGAAGGTCTACTTCAAAAATGTCAATTAGTTGGGTAGGGGAGAATGTTTCAGGTAATCCAACTAGCTTGAGGTTGCACCTGCGGCTGCGATTCTCCAGATCATCTAGTTTATTTAGTGCATAGGAAGAGTTTTTATGTAGCTCATCTAGTTGTTGTTCTAAATCTAGTATACGTTCCTCTGCAGCCGCCAGGCGTTCCTCTGTTTCATTTAGTCTCTGGTCATGGTTGGTCAGTTTTGTCTGCATCCCTTCTGTGTATGTATGTATCATCTCTGTCATTGCTTGGCGAAATTCTTCTGCCATATATTTCGCCAATTCCTTTGCTAGTTGCTTATAGTTAATCGCAGGTATTACATTTGGTGTCACCATGTTGCTCGTGGCCCGTGTGTATGGAGGGCAGTCAGGAAGTACTCGCGCCATCTTTCCTCCCGCCTCTCCTTTTTGCAGATCGTATCCCCCTCCATCCTCCTCCTCCACATATGCCTCTGATTCATTCTGGCTCCCATCTCTCTCAGTACCTGCTATACGCAGTGTTTCTGGTGTGTGCACGCTCTCCACGGCCGTCCTCTCCTCTGTCTCCCGCTCCGTTAGGACCGCGCCGGGTGCCGCCATCATGGGCCCTGTTGTTGGTGCGGGTCTGACCGCCTTGGTGTGCCCGTCCTTGTCACCGCCGCGGGACACGAACCGATCAAGCGCGGTCGGCTTCATGCGTCCTCCGCGGCCTCCGGTGACTATTTGCAGCGGGGTGTGGTGATGTTTAGGAGGGTTGTGCGGCCCTGGATTCCGGAGCTTCTTCACTCCCGACTCTTCATGGAGGCGCCGGAACCGGAAGTCCAAATTTAAGTTGAATATGTCATATTAATGACCTGTGGGCTGGCGGTTGCCCGTTATCTCCTCCTGCCTCATTCACATCCCTCCTTCCACTACACAGCTGGACGCTGGAGCTGATGGGCCGCCATCCCGGCCGCTCCCCTTCCCGGGTGTCCTAGTGACTCTGCCCTGTCAGGACACCGGGCACCGGCCAATGTTAAAACCTATGTTTTTAACGCAAACCAATTTTACCGTTAATCTGACCCTAGCCTAACTGCCTTAACCGGGGTTGTGCAAGGTTGCACAACCTGTTTGGCGAGTAGCTACACTTGTGGCAACTTTAATCTTAACCTCAGGTCCTTCTCATGGTGCGCTCCTTGTTTTGTTTGTCTTCCATGAAAGTCACATGAGGCACAGGTCCTGTAAGTGCTCATACTACCAACAGGTCCTGACGGTGTCCAGGAGGAAGACACCACCGGCAATCACTGTGGGATCGCTAGGGAGGGTAAGAAAGTGTGTGTGTGTGTCTCTGTCTGTGTGTGTCAAAAGATGGAGCAAAAAAGCAACACAAACACATGATGCATTTGTGATGCTTTTTGCAAAAAGTGGATCTGCTTTTGGTGCATAAACTGCACCAATAACGGATCAACTAAAAAACTAGCACAAACGCTCTGTCTGAATGAGTCCTAACATTGTTGGAGACCAAGTCCTAGGAGTTCTGTTGGACAGGAGAACATGCACCATGAAAAAGCAGAAAACATCCAGCGCTTATGCTTCAAAGACATACCTTTATTGGATCATGGTGCTTACAAGTTCTTTTCTATTGAGCTCGTAAGGGTTGTTTTGAAGCTGCCGGGATTGCTGGATCCTGCTATTACCTCCTAATCATGGCAGTTCTTACAATATAGACAGCAGCAGTGGTCTTTCTTTTAAGTTATGAACTGTAAATAAAAGCGTCAATATCTCAAGAACAGTTGAAATTTTAATAACCAGCAAATTGCAGAATTGCTTGTTACAAGCACTAACTGACAATATCCTTCTATATAGATAGGATTAAACCTTTAATCATCAACATATAGGATTAAAGAAAGAACATGAAGTAACCACAAACCAAAAAGGTTATACAGTAAGTTAATATAACAAGCTTTGAAAACTAGCACTGCATATGTGCTGAATGCCCAACACAGTCCTCCGCAGCATAAGTCTGAAGCTGTTGCCATTACTCCAACATCTCTTTAAAACATTGTTCCAATCTCATTCATTCAAGCCTGAGAGGAAAATAGTAGCCACATTAGGGCTGCTGTGCTGTTTCCGTAATTCCTATTGACTTCTATGAGATATCAATAGTTATTATTATTTATTATAGCACCATTTATTCCTTGGTGCTTTACATGTGAAAAGGGGCATACATAATAAAAACATGTACAATAATTATCAAAAATTTAAGGCACACCGAGGTCCAGGAGCAGAGAGGACCTTGCCCACGATGGCTCACAGTCTACAAGAGATGGGTGAGGATACTGTAGGTGAGGAGAGAGGACCCTACCCATGAGGTCTCACATTATACAAGGGATGGGTGAGGATACAGTGGGGGAGGAGAGAGGACCTTGCCCACAAGGGCTCAAAATCTACAAGGGATAGGTGACGATACAGTAGGAGAGGGTAGAGCTGGTCGTGCGGCAGTTTAGTGGACAGGGGATCACTGCAGGTTATAGGCTTGTGAAAAGAGATGAGTCTTCAGATTCCATTTGAAGGTTTCCATGGTAGGTGAAAGTCTGATGTGTTGTGGCAGAGGGTTTCAGAGGATGGGAGATGTTCAAGAGAAATCTTGTGTGAGAAGAGGAGATAAGAGGGGACCAGAGAAGATCTTGTGAAGATTGGATGTTTTCTGCAGGTAATTACCAGAAGATCATGTCACAGATGTTTGGAGGAGACAGGTTGTGGACAGCTTTTTATGTCATGTTTAGGGTTTTGAACTGAAGTTTTTGAGCAATAGGAGGCCAGTGAAGGGATTGTTAGGGAGAAGAGGTTGGGGAATAACGGGCAACAGAGTTTAGGATACATTGTAGGGATGTGAGAGTGTTAGAAGGGAGGATTGAAAGAAGGAGGTTGCAGTAGTCAAGGCAGGAGATGATGAGGGCATGCACTAATGTTTTTGCAGATTCATGGTTAAGGAATGTATGGGTTGCAAAAAACTTCAAATAGTTGATATCAATCTTTGTTGCTTTGCACCGCTGAAGTCCTGGATTCAAATCCCACCAAGGATGACATCTGTGAAGGTACCTTTACACGCCGCTACAGCCGGGTGGAAACAACCGGATTTATGAGACAAATGTATCTTGTACCGTCAAATCAACCCGAGGTAGCGGCGTGTAAAGGCGGTTGTTGCCACCCGTCACTTGCGGCACCTGTTTCAGAGCAGTGCTCTAAGACAGGTTGATTTCAACCCGATGGTAACGTCGTGTAAATACGGTAGGGTAAGGTTTATTCGTCACCTAGATAACTCCCCGGGGCGTGACACAGCCTCCGGGAAACCACCCCTTTCAGCGATCATTGGTGGAAGCTCCTGCGTTGCGATTGGTTGTCGCTGCATAGGGCGGCATATTTAAGGAGATGACCAGTCACACTACACAATTGCTCAAGCGTCATGTATTAGTCAGCCTCCTGCGCTGGCTGGCCAATCATGATGCTATTGCTTTGTCCTATCAGCGTACGAACGTCTCGTAATCCACAATTCTGGCACGCCTATGTTTTGTCCCTGCTGCACCAGGTCCTCCCATATTACCTTTTGTCGCGGTGTGTAAATGAGGGACGGTGCTCTACAGAAGGTAACTTTAGGCACCTGGCGATGCATCCAGAGATAGATTCAACCTTCTGTAAAGCACCTTGTAGCGGCGTGTAAAGGTGGTATCGGTTACCGTTTGTAACCGTTGGTGCGTGCTCGTGCACGTGAAGCACCCAGTTGTTTCCACCTTGTTGTAGCGGCGTGTAAAGGTACCCCAAGGAGTTTGTATGTTCTCCGTTGATTTCCTCCAGGTTCTCTAGTTTCCTCCCACACTCCAAAGACCGATCGGGAATTTTGATTTTGAGCCCTAATGGGGATAATGATGATGTGTTGAGGAATTAATGGTGCTATATGCAAAAATAAATTCTTATTTTCCGATACTAGTAGCAATACCATTGTACTGTAGTCCTTTACTACAGATCCAATGTATAATACATGTAGCTATAAAGACTAATGCCGATAAATCCTGTGTATTACAGGGCAGTGATATAGCGGTATAGAAGGTTGTCTTTTCTGCAGATTTGTGATGGATTTAGTGTGGGACAGCTTCATGTGAAAATGTTTTTATTATATGACTCCTTTCATTTAACAGGTACTTCCGACTGTCTCCAGTACTTGTTTCTTCATGTTAGAAGTTTGTCCACCGCACAGAACAGCTTATTGAAGTTTACAGAACTGACAAGACGATGATGTCACGAGTTACATCATTCCATTTAATGCTCATTTTCATGGTAATTGTCTTGGGGAAAAAGCAAATCTTCCACTCTAATGCACCACTTAAAGATGGCTTTTACAGATAGAAACGTATGTTTTAGTGTTACTAATCAGATCCAGTTATAGTTAAAAGTGACATAAGCTTTTGTAAAGGTAAGAGGTTGTTACAACATGTTCTTTTACGTCCATATGCCGTGTCAACATCGCTCAGTTTGTTTTGCTGTGCAATATTCTACACACTGAAACAGGAGTCACATTGGCTAAAAAAACTACAGTTGAAAGTCAGTATCCCCTGTGATGGGATGATCACACTTTTCCTTACAATTAAGACTACTACTAAAACCACAAAGTCAAATTATAATGTAGCTTTGTCCATGGTCACCTGGCAGCTCTATATAGGTGTGGCAACCAGGAGTCCAAGTGCCACAGTGTCATTATCGCCCCGGGTGGTAGTGTCACACTTGAGAGCAACAGAGGGTATCCACACCAGACAGAAACCGCACACAACACCTTTCTGCCTCGAGGCCTGAAGGGGGAGATCTAAACCTGGGTTCAGGGTAAGCTACCCTGTAAATTCTGGTCTGTGGCGGAGATAATCAGTTCAGTTCCTAGGAGGACTGAGGAAGATATCCTGTGGACTAGGAGCCGTGCTACGCTCGTCCCAGGTTAGCCAGACTAGCATGAGGGACCCAAGGCAGGGGTCTGAGGAAGTGGGGGAAAGCCTGGGGAGGGGAGCGGCGTCGTGCTCATCCCAGAGGAGAAGCGCCACAGAAACGGACACCGGAGTCTGAGGCTGTGCAGGGCCTTACGACCCGGCAGCCAATACCGGAAGGTGGGGAATTCCAAGTTCCCCAGCCACACTATGCCCACAGGCATAGCAGTATAAACAGCCCAGGAACAGCCACCTGAGACATGAGGCTAGAGGAGGACTCGAGCTGCTTGCCATACCGGAACTAAGAAGTAGAGAAAGAGGGCCAGCAGCTCAGCTTAAGCAGCAGCAGGGACCCGCTTTCAAGGCGCAGTATGGAAGCCTCAGAACCTGTTGGGTGAGGAAAACCCCGAGTTGCTCTCAGGTTCACGGACTCAGCATAACAATGTCTGTCTGTATTGCCGTTGCACCAGTAAAAGGACCGAGGAACCAACAAACCATGAGTCTGTTTTGTGCCTGCCATCCAGCACCCTACACCCTTACCACATCCACTGCCCTGGGGATCTGCTCCGCTCATGGGGAGCCACTCCATCCCAGCTGTCCAGCCATTGTCCCCAGAGGTTCTGCAGTAGCTGTGGCCACTAATAGCCACAAACCATGGGTGGCATCACAACTAGCCTTCCCTTTCATCACCTCCTTCCCTATCAAGCCAAGAACTCCCTTAACAATTTACCCAGGGTCACGGAAGCCAGGTCTCAACCCCTGTGACTCCCCAGAACTGCTTAACAGCCCAGTTCCGAGTACTCCACAGCCCTGAGGTGCATCATAGGCTTCTACAGGCAGGCTTTATACAGGTTGCATTGATTATTCACATGAATATGGACTTGCACAAGGCACCTGGGTTGAGTTCTCGAAGTTGATGCTGGCTTGTGGTGCAGGATGGCAGAAATGGTCAGATTGCGGTGGGCAATAGTCAAAACCAGGAGGGAAAACAGAGGCCAAAATCATGAAACTGTACAGTAATTAGTAGACAGGCCAAGGTCAGAACTAGAATCAAACAGAACAGAAAGCTGAAAACCAGAAGTGAACCAGACCTAGATTAAACAACAAATGGCAGCTCCCAGCAGTAAGTTGGTAGTTTTGGTAGGGAGTGGTGCTTTCCCATTGGCCACAGTAGGGAGGTGATTTCTTCAAATGGATAGTACACATCCCTTCTGCCAGACTGGGTGGCAGTATACATCCCAACCACAGCCACAACCTCTGTTGCTGGACAGAACCTTCTCCATCCAGAACATATTGTCCTGAGGTTTCCTTGGTCACCAACACCGCCCACCAAATGAACATGCCTTGTGATAGAAGTACTAAATATAGGAATGTGATAATTCTGAAGAAGGCACATTTACTCCGAAGCATATTGAATAAATCACTTTCCCAGGATCCTGCATTCCTCTTTTTACAACAGCAGTGCCGTGGAACTCTCCTCATTCTATGACAGAAGTAGACATTGTAGGTTTAGGTCCAGGTGGCGATGTGACGGAAATAGAATAAAATACGTAGACTTACAGCTGAAGTGGAAATGGTTACATATATTTTTACATGTTTACAGTCTATTACTTAAAACAGGTATTCAAACTACCCCCCCCATTCGACAGGCACATGTTATATACATTAGTAGTCCATCACAAGGGTCTGTCACTAACCAATGATAGGGGAGGACACTAAACCTACCTCTGTAACATCAGCATGATAGGTCAACAAAACGACCCAACTGCTGGCTAGATCCTAACCTTTCTATGGCGAGAAAAAGAGTGTGGATTCAACTGGAGTGTTCAGAATCTCCAGTTGATCTTGTATGATCTTGATTCGTTCCATTGTTCTTTACACCCCATACATAATAAAAAGGTTTTATCAATATAGCATTCATGACTTCTATCTCAATTGTCATTTCTTTGACTCCTCACCAAAAGACATGCCTCAATTATATCGTTGACATTGCTAATTTAGTTCAAGTAATTTTTTTGTGCCTTTCTATTCTTTGTCTGCTCCCTGTTGGCTTCTGATTCTAGGTAGTCTTCAGTCCAGTTATGCTTTGGCATAGTGGTGGCCAGTCTCCTAGCAAATAAATCAAAGCTTACCAGCTTGTTGCTATAAATCTTGTAAGTGTTGTTCTGAGGTTGGCCAGATCGCTGGGTCTATCCAGATTCAGAGCGCCTGTGCTTCTCCAATTACACTGAGGTTAAGCTACTGTCACATGTGTGTTGCATCCGGCTGAGAACTTTGTGGTATCTACTATTAGAAGGTCTCAGCAATTAGCAGATTGCAGGTCCTCTTTGGATTCCACTTGGCGATTAACATGAAGGGAGTAGATTTATTTTTGTTTGGTTATGAAGGGGTTAAGAGTTCCTTTTTGATTCTGCTGAGATTCCATATAGCTCTAATCTCAGTTAATGCCACTCCCTGTCATTATTTAAACTCACTCTTTTCTCTCCAATGTACCAGTTATAGTTATTCTATGCTGACCTCCCAGGAGAAGTTGTTCTTGTGCAAGCTGTGGAGTTCCACTTCTTTTTTATACCCGCTTGACTTACTGTAGTAGTAAGACTAATGTCTTGCTGCCCTACTCACTATCTGGGGCTAGCCCAGGATCAGTCAGGGCTTAGGCATGTGATCGCACACAAGGGGAAGGTCCCATCTAGGAACCATATTAAGAGAAGGGCTCAGATTCATGTGAGTGTTTAGGGGTCACCCCTCTCATCTCTGCTGTCAGGGCCCACTTTTACCTTTGCCCTGGTTTTCTTTTGCACCTCCCGCTGGGCGTCACTTTGCTCTGTCATGACAGCTGCCTCTACTTGAATTATCAGAGAGTGAACAGTTCAGACTAGTTGCTGGCCAAAGGTGTCACTCAATCAGAGACATGACACCTATGGCAAACAGGAAGCTTGGAGTCAGGTGAGTGGTGAGCTCCTGAAGACTGATGTTGCAAAAAAACCCCTTAACTTGCTGCATCAATTACATTCCTGGCTACTTATATGACTACTGTAGGTAATTAATGGCCTCAACAGTCACCTGGTCTTTGCTTTACTTTGCTGCAGTGATATCATTCCTGATTACCCATATGACCTCCGTAGGCAGTAAATTCCCTCCATGATTGGCAATAGTGATCATGTCAGTGCATGGCACATCATTGCTGCAGCAAGGTAAGCATTGAACCGGTGGGAACACTTTTCTCCAATATTCTTGATTGATGCAGAAACCTGACCATTTTCATGCTTCGGTGTAATAAAGAAAAACCACATATGATAAAAGCTTAGCTAATAACCTACCGTAACTACAATACTTCTAAAGAAAAAAAACTAAGGATAATTCAAATGATTACTTACTTCGTTACAAGGGATTACAAAATGTGCATTAAATAAACTCTTCACAGTGGGGAATGACTAATGTTAGAATCAGACCCATGAACTTTCCATAACTCAGCTGCTTTTATTCATTATAAGGACAACGTGAATACTTCTGATTACCATATGTTACAAATATATAACGATCCAGGGCATCATAGTGAGAAACACAACCAAGCAATGCAATATAATACAGAAGTCTGTTTATTTTGGTGGCAAATTTTTCTTCTTTTTAAGACTTGGCAGTGCATTATTATTATTAACATTTATGTATAAGATGCCAAGATAGGTAATAGACTATGCACCTTGTTATCTAAGTCTGTCAATAGAAATGTGTTATAGACTCACCTGGTGAGGTGGATTTTTTAAGCTGCAGGTCAGGGTGAGGACCACAGACCAAAGGCGATGGCACAGTGGACAGGACTTGCAAGATAGCATGTGGTCCATCTAGGACCAGGATGATAAAGTGTTTAGGATGGCAGACAAACGAGAAGAGCAGAAACCACAAGAAGAAACTGTTAGGAATATGGATACATACAAGATCTGTGAATGTTAACTGACTCTAGGACTTGCAGCAAACAAATGGTTGATGGCAGAGATAAAGGCAGTCAACAAAGAAATGGTTAGCCTCAGCAGAAGTGGTAGACAGGCAAACTGGAAACTTGTATGAAGAAAAGATTACACACTGTGGCAGAAGCATTGTAGTGTGAACAGCATCTGTTTAGCAGATAAGCGTTTGTTATGCTTACAGCAGACAAATGGTTATCCAGAGGTCAGCAATCATATGCAAGCAAGCAAACTGTTTACCTGTTTGAAGAGATAATTGCACACTGTTGCAGCAATGTTGTATTGTTAACATCCCTCAGTATAGCAGAAAAGAGTGAGTTAGGGTACCGTCACACTTGGCGACGCTCCAGCGATCCCGACAATGATAGGACCTGGTAGGGAAAACTTGTGACTCAGCAGCGATCTCGCTAGCGATCTCGCTTAGTGTGATGGGGGCTTTATACTTACTGAAGACAATTGGTTAAGCGCAAGTCTGAGCCAGGAAGTAATGGAGATACAAGACAAGTAAATAGGTGTTTAATGAAGAGATGATTAGCCAGGTGAGAAAAATAGATGGTCAGGCAAGTTCGATTAGTCCACATGAAAAGGATCTAGCATACAGCTGTCTAACTCATCCTTCAAAGGCCTTGGATAATTATTTCATAGCAGTTATCCTACAATCCTAGAATGGTAGAATTGGAAAGGACCTCCTGGGTCATCTGGTGCAACCCCCTGATCAAAGCAGGATTCATTAAATCATCCCAGACAGATGTCTGTCCAACCCCTGTGTGAAGACTTCCATTGAAGGACAACTCACCACATCTCGTGACCACCTCTTCCACTTGTTGATCACCCTCTCTATCATTATGTTTTTCTAATATCTAATCTATGTCTCCTTCCATTGAGTTTCATCTCATTGCTCCTAGTCTTTCCTTGTGCAAATGAGAAAAGGCTGATCATGCTTTATCCAACACAAAGTTGAATAAAGGAAACTGGCCCTAAGAGAAAGAATCAAGATCCAAGGCCTAAGTCTGGTCTAGAAAAATGAGAATGCGCATAGGGTCTTATCCCACTTAAGAGACAATTCACGCACAGTATAAAAACTGCTCACCTGGTTCGGTTGTGAAGCCCACAACCAGCTTGATCGCTCAAAACTAGCAGCCGCAGCAAGGACCGCACTTCCACAACATGGGGATGAAACTCTATCCGGGACCAAGTGCCTCCAGGTCCGCGTCGCTGCCTCAAAGGAATATCAAAGACAACGGAATGCTTTGAATAAAGCAATCTTCTGCTTTATTTTCCGACGCGTTTCGGAGCTTAAATCCCAGGTCATTTCCTGAGGAAGGAACTGGGATTTAAGCTCCGAAACGAGTCGGAAAATAAAGCAGAAGATTGCTTTATTCAAAGCATTCCGTTGTCTTTGATATTCCTTTGAGGCAGCGGCGCGGACCTGGAGGCACTTGGTCCCGGATAGTGAAGGCCTAAGTCTGGACACATGAGATACAAAATTATATTCGTTATACTGTGTGTAAATTATAGGTTACTATTATCTTATGTTCACAAAAGATGGAATGGTCAAAAGAAGGCTGGATTACTACCTGCTAGTAATTTTGAGTCAAAATAATAATTATTATTGGAATTGGCAAGGTAAAGGCTACATGCTATGACAATAGAGTGTCAATTGGACTAGCTACTTACTCAGCTGATTGGGCATGTATGCAGGAGGGTCTAGTTAAATAGCTTTTGCTGACAGCTTAAGTGGTTAGTGCATTCATAAACTTTTGACATAAATTATTGATTGAAAAATTTGGTAATAAATCCTCTTACCATTAGGGTGGTGAGGTTAGTCTGCCTCAGCTTGTGAAGCTATAATTTACTATAACAGTCTGCACTGTCCTGCCTTCACATCTTGGCAGGAATGCTGATGTACTCATTTCCGCTTCCGGCCTGCTCACTCCTCTGCTCCTCCTGCAGTCAACATGCTACAGGGCCTGCGCACGTTATGTAGGTCTCCGGGGAACATCCTCATGGTATGCGCACTCACCACCTCTTAAAGGGGCAGTGCACATACCCAGAAAGTGTGTGCCGGCCTATGGCTAGGAGGCACTGTTATTTCAGGCACCTTCCCCTGTAGGGAGGTGCCTAAGCAATTAGATTTCTGTTCAGTCTGATACTGTCAGTACATCCAGTCTGGTGTTTGCCCATTTCTTTAGTTTCTGAACCTGTCCTTCTGTCCGTTTATCCGAATCTGTCCTGCCTGTCTCCTGAACCAGAATCTGTCCTGCCTGTCTGTCTCCATTACTTGTCCTGCCTGTCTTCATTTCCTGAACCCATCCTGCCTATTTTCAGTTCTTGAACCTGTCCTGCCTGTCTTCAGTTCCAAAACCTGTCCTGCTTGTCTTCAGTTCCTGAACCCATCCTGTCTATCTTCAGTTCCCGATTCCCTCCTGCTTGTCTCTAGTTCCTGATCCCGTCCTGCCTGTCCATGTACCTGAAGCTGACCTTCCTGTCTCCAGTACCTGCTTTTCCAGCCTGTCTCCTGAATGTGCTCCGTCCTCTCAGCCTCCACTACTCACTTCATCCGGCCTGCCCTCCGTACCTGCGTCCCTGACCGTTGGATCATCTGCTGTAGAACTGGGGACTACCCTGGAGTGCTACCTAGAGTCTACTGGCAGCCCAGTCCATCTTCACCATCAGAGACTCTGGTGAAAACCCATTAGGCACATAGTCACGTCCCTCCATGATATGCTCAGTCTATGGCGCAGTGGGTCCACACTCGCTAACGTAACAGAGATTTTAGTGCCAAAGTTGAAATAAAAGTGTTTCATGGGAAACAGGAAAATAATTTCCCAACAACTATCGGGAAAGGTTTTCCTGCTTTTCAATGACAGGGTACAATTATGATTTTGGTGATTTTAACTATATGACTTTTACTGCCATTAAAATCCTTGATCTAGATTTTCACATCTTGTCTTGAATGGTCAATACATAGTTTTCTAAAAGGAAAAAAGCAAGCTCCTTATTTTCTAAACCTAAGTGCACTCTTTAGTTTGCCGTTTACCAAACCCTTATTGGCAAAGGCAAGATTTTTATAAAGTTCTTGGTGCATCCGTTATTACTCAGTCGCCTCATTCTATAAAACCTGTTAAAACCGCTGCCATTCTTCTCTGATCTTGGCGGGATTCCAGATCATCAGATCACTTATTAAGGTTCATCTAATGGCTTGTGGATAAGGCGAGTGCTCTTAGGATATGTACAGTATTGATACAAGTCGCTTTGATGTTTCGGAGTACATCACATTTTAGAAAGTTGCCAAAGAAAATAAATAACATTTTAGGATTTAATAATCTGACAAAATGACAAATGACATCATCAGATTATCAAACTATTCAGTATCATGAAAGGTGTTGTATGTATTATAGCAATAAAGGGATCTCTATCAAACTTGATAAATGTATGAAACTTTTGGCTAAGGCTATGTCATCACTTACTGATCTGTGGGAGATGTTGGATTCTTAGTGCTTGTGCACATGACGGTATTTTCGGTCTGAGTGCTATCCTAGAAAACATTGGCTTGCACTCGGACCAACATTATTCAATGAGGCACTGCACATGTCCATTTATTTTCCCTTGAATGAGTATTCCAAATTTAAAAAGTACAGCATGTACAGTATCCCTCCAGGAATTGGATGTCTGAGTGCTTTTGGGTTCACTTGGGATGCTAGGCACTCCTTATAGCTAGGGCGTGACACAGTCACTACTTATAGCTAGAGTGTGACACAGTCACTACTTACAAGTAGTATAGACAGCAGGGAAGTCAGGTAATCGACGGTCAGGTTCCAGGAGAGCTCATAATATTCAGGGAGTAGACCGATGTAGTCATGGAAGTGTACAGGGTCAGATTCCAGGAGAGCTTATAGTATTCAGGGAGTAGACAAAGACGTAATAATGCAACAGTCCAGGGTCAGAATCCTGGAAAGCTAAGGTTAGAACAATGCAGACACAGGAGTTCAGGCCAAACAGAACTTCACATAGAATGTACAACTGGCAGGATTCTGATAGAGTTTACTCAGTAAAGTAGCAGAGCAATCACAGGGTAGATGGAACACCTGTGCAACCTTGCACCTCCCAGAACCAGAATGGACCATGCAATGTCAATAAACTACTGACATCTCAGCACACCAGATACCAAACACAGCAGTATCTCTTATTGCATCCGAGACGCACTCCACGGAGGAATCAAGACAGCCAGAGGCAAATCAAGTATGCTGCAATTTCTTTCAAATCTATGGCTACATGGAAAAACCTGTTCCACCCTCGCAGTGTGATTTTCACTGACAGACACGATGGAGACATTTTTATTTTATTCTTTCCCATATACAAGAAAAACAGCTTCTACTCTGATCAAACTCAGATCAGAGTGTGATCAGCATACTTGGAATGTTTTTCTGTGATAGAGAAAACATAGTTATATGAACCCAGCCTTAAAATGATGGGGCCATATCACTAGTGCAGTCCTTCATATTGTTTTCCCAGCACAGTGGCGCTCTCACCTATCTACTATGCCGTGAACTGTAAACCATGAACATTCACTCTATTAAGCTGTTTGCATTTCGTTGAGTGGAAGTGCTGCAGTAAAGGGTAAGATATTAAGGGTCTTTAATCCTTTTATTCTCCAAAACAAGACTCAATGATTGGCTCAAATTGATGGATAGATATGAGTCTGTACTTGTGGAGAGTGCCAAGCAGGTATAGAGAGACTTGGTGAGCAGAAAAATGTCCAAAAGAAAAATGCCCCCATGTTTAGGATTAGATTTAGATGTTAGGATTAGGTGTTAGGATTAGGGGTTAGGGTTAGAGGTTAGGGTTGTCTGTAGGCATTTTTCCTTGTGGGCAATTTCTTGGGAACCAGAGAGACTTGTAGGCCATGCAATGCTCCCCATGGAATTTAAATATAGGAGTAGCCTCTTCAGATAGAAAGAGGACAAGAACTCAAGTGCCAGCCAGTGGAAGTGGCAACCTTAAAAGTCAATATTGACCCTTTATAGGTCATGACAAAGGGTACCATCATACAAGCAATCCCAACAGCAATACGACCTGGTAGGGATCGCTGTTGCGTCGCTGTTGGATCGCTGGTGAGATGTCAAACAGAGATCTCACCAGCGAAGCAACAACGATCTGGAATGATATGGAGGTTGTTGGGACCCTGTTTCTCAGACCTGTAGTGTTGAGGTTGTTGGTCGTTGTCCCTGTCAAACATACCGATGCATGCTGCCCAGCGGTACCCCAACGATCAAAAAAGGGTCCAGGCGACTCTGACACGACCAGAGATCTCACAGCAGGGGCCTGGTCGCTGCTAAGTGTCAAACATAGCGAGATCGCTGTTGCGTCACCAAACTTGGGACTTAGCAGCGATCTCGCTAGCGATCTCGCTTAGTGTGATGGGCGCTTCAGAATGAGAAGCCTTTCACCTAGTCAAATAAGTTCTTCTGATTTTCCCTGGATAGGGGTCAAACAGCCCAAAATGTGTCTCCAAATTGAGTTTTTGAGTTGGTTTCCCATATCAAGTCATATGGCAAAACCCTTTAAAAGGTAGATATTGACTTTTAGGATTGCTACTTCCAATAGGTGGCGATAGAGTTCCAGTCCTGTTCCTTACTGACAAGGCTACTTTCATATCCTAAGATAAATATGCCCCTTGAGGTGAATTGGGTTAAGCAGTGATATCAGACATGGCTCATGGGAGTCACACCTTTTTTTGTCATGCCACGTAACCCAATTCTTTTTTTCCATTTATTGAAAGAATTTTCCATTTGCTATGGAATATAAATATATATTATAAAATATAACATTTTCCATGAATAATTTATGGATCCTGCCATCACACTACGGCCACCATGACTGTTGTAGGATAGTCTCACTGTAGAATGATGTATTTCAATTTTACTAGTTGTAATGGGAACTCTTCTGCCTAGAGAATTTGACTCTTGACTAATTTGTCAAAAGAACCTCATATGTCTTGGACATCATCCAGTTCATTATTCTATCATTTACTTATTGTGGGGTCATAAACAAATTGTTGAGCACCTGCCAAAGAGGTCTGAGGATCCTTAAGTGCTTTTCTCTCATATTTGTAGCTTATCAGTTGTCACTCTGCCTTCCAATTTTGGCTAGTAGATCATTAGTGGGAAGATTCCCATATCAAGCCTTTCCTTTTGGGAGATACTGCCTCGCGACATCATTCGATGAAGTGTTAAAGAACATTTGTTCTTAACTTTTATCTCATTATATGCAAGTTCTCACTCACCCCTTCCTCGATTCTGTTGAGTGGGCTTGCAGATGTTGGTGAATGAGGGCAGTTGCATTTTAGAGTTACATAACCTATTTTGTAGCCCAAAATAGTATGTCCTTCCATTCTCCGTCCCTTAAGAGGGCATTCTCAAGATTAGGGAGAAGAGAAATTTCTGATTGCTGATGGTCGACTGCTGGAACCCATATTGATCTTGAGAATCTGAGCTCTTGAGAACCCAATGTGAATGCAGCGGTGGTCCATTTGGTGAATAGAATATGACCGCCTGAGATTTCCGAGCACTGCGAATGGCTGGTCATTAATATTCCCTCAAGAATTAATGGAGAAGCCATGTGTGTAATCGACTATTCATTCATATGATTCTGGGGATCAGTTGGGGCACCAGCTGTTGGCCCCCCCATATGTAAGTTTCCTCCTATCCCATTGGTAGGCAATAACTTTCTAACTTGAGAATACCTCCTAATTAACTTTTTGACATTGGTAACACAGGTTACCTACTGTAGACAAACTTTTCTTTTAGGGGGCTCCTCTGATAATAAGCTAATCACTAGAAATTCTGCAGCTGTGACTCCCAGATTGGATATACTCAACAGGAAAAACAGCAGCAAGTGTTTAAAGGGGCTTTCTATGTTCATCTAAAACGTACCCACAATAAAATGAATACTAACTTCCATCGTCCCGACACAACCTCCCTGGTCTTCCCCACCGGTCTCTGACTGGCTGCACAATTTTGGCCCACAATTTTTTACCAAAAGTGATTTCAACAGTCAATTATTGGCCCCAGTGGTCTTGTATTGTATACAGCTAAGTCTAATGATTAGCTCCAGTGAAGACATGCTGTATACGGGACATGATCGCAACAGCCAGAGTACTGGAAGGCCAATAAAAAAGACCAGGGATGCAACGTCAAAAAGTGTGGATTATAAAAGTAGGAAATCTGTAAAGAGGTTTAGGCAGAAAAAGACGGCACTCACCGGATGCATGTGCAGGTGACTCTTTATTCAAGGTGGCAGTGTTACATGGTGCAGGGAGGAGGTAGCAGAGAGGACGGTGGCTCAAGTGGTTAGCACTGCAGCCCTTGCAGCGCTGGGGTCCTGAGGTCCTGGGTTCAAATCCCACCAAGGACAATATCTGCAAGGAGTTTATAGGTTCTCCCTGTGTTTGCGTGGGTTTCCTCTGGGCACTCTGGTTTCCTCCCACATTGTAAAGACATACTGATAGGATGTTTAGAATGTGAGCTCCAAGAGAGACAGCATTACTGATGTATGTAAAGTACTATGTAATTAATAGCACTATATAAATGAATAAATATTATTATTATTTAATAATGTCCCCCATTCTGGACCAATCCTTTAATAATGTCCACCCAGCTGGCCCAATCCTTTAATAACGTCCCAAATTCTGGCCCTCATTCTTTAAAAATGTCCCCCATTCTGGCCCCTTCCTGTAATAATGTTCCCCATCCTGGTCCCATCATATAATAATGGCCCCCATCCTGGCCCCTTCCAATAATAACGTCCCCCAACCTGGCTCCTTTCTGTAATAATGCCACCCATCCTGGCCCCTTCCTATAATAGTGGCCCCCATCCTGGCCCCTTCCTATAATAATTGCCCCCCATCCTGGCCCCTTCCTATAATAATGGCCCCAATCCTGGGCCCCTTCCATAATAATTGCCCCCATCCTGGCCCCTTCCTATAATAATGGCCCCCATCCTGGCCCCTTCCTATAATAATTGCCCCCATCCTGGCCCCTTCCTATAATAATGGCCCCCATCCTGGTCCCTTCCAATAATAATGTCCCCCAACCTGGCCCCTTTCTGTAATAATGTCCCCCATCATGGCTCCGTCCTGTAATAATGTCCTCCCTCCTGGCCCCTTTCTGATTGGTGCCTGGACTGCTAATCAAAAGAAGAGCCAAGGATACCGCCAGTTTACAAACGATTCTCAGGTCTGCCATCCAAAAACCACAGATGACTTTCATGGCCGATGGACTGCGTTTTGGGAATAGATTTGCACGAACTGGATTATAATGTTTTTGATAATTATTTTTAAACAGCAAAAAATCCCTTAAAGTCTCTCCTGCAATAATAAAAAAAAAATGAGGATTATGTGAATGGTCCAGCTTTCTTATTACTGTATTTTTTATGTTTTGAGATTAGAAACTCTTCAGTCTAATGAATATTGCAAAAATAAACTACACCTGGAGGAGTGCAAACACAGCACACTAAAACAACTCTCAGATTGTCAGTACACCGACATTTTGACAGATGCTTTAACTTTTCTAAAACCTGTTTGTCACAATCTTTTTGATATTTAATTCAACCAATATTTTTTGCTGCACATTTTTTGACATTTTTTGCAGCCTTTCCTCTCTTGATTGACAAGGCTTTGAACATACAAACGTCCTTCGCCAGGTGCACTTGTGCTGCCAGTCTTCACAAACAACCCCATTAAAATGTATTTAAGAGATCAGAGTTTTTTCAGCCATATGTTGAGATTGAACATTTTCATTTCTTTTTGTTCTGCTTCAGAACTTGACAATTGATCATGAACAGAGTTTTCATTTATGATCCAGAACATGAGAAAACATTAGAAATTTTGTAAAGTTTCCTAACTTACAAGCTATTATGATACGATATATAGCATTGATAACTTTGTTCACCCGGACAGGGATGGCTCCTGGACTTTGTTGGGTTTTTGGATGGTAAAGTCATGATGTAAGTGTTTGACCTCAATTTCTTTCATCGACTTGATATAGTGTTTTATATTTTTTTTTGCCATGGTTTTTGCTTTGTTTTTTGTTTATCAGTTTTCTTGGTCATATGAGCTATGATTATGATGATAAAGTGGTGGGACAGATGCACCACTGACTGCTCTACTCAACTCCTTTGGGAGAATCAAAGTATCTTACCGTAATTAACTTCTTTTGGAGATTGGTAGGAGTCATGGCAGTATTGGGAACCAGAAGTTAGTGGGCATGACTGGCTTAATTGGTGAGCATGATGTCTGCCTCAGTGGCTGTGGATTGAGATTTACTTCTGTGTGCTTTTATATCGATGATCCCCTTTTATGCTTATTGTTGGTAGTCACATCCATCACCTGTGTGCTGGTGTCGCCTGCTCATGATATGGCTCTTGTGAGTCGTCATCTTGGTCAGAGGAGAGAACTGTAATGTGTGGCGTGGTGGTAGGCTTAGTGAGTAGGCATGACCCTCTTAGTGGGCATGGCCAAACATCTCCTTTGTGCTACTGTGGACTGCCTGTTTATCGGGACACATTCGCCGTGCAGTGCTGGGGACAGAGTCAGTGGGGTGTGTGCTGACCAGGCTCATTCAGTGGAAACAACTCTCCAAAGGGTGCTAACTATGAGTGCAGAAGGAGCGTGCAGAAGGAGATGCACAGCAACACCCACCAAGGTGGTAATCATGCCCAACAACTAAGCCGTTGATGCCCACTAACTTTCAGTCCCCGATACTGCAAGTATGCCAGTGTCACAGTGGTGGACAGAGCCATAAATACAATAGATGCAGAGGTTGCAATTACATCTGCGCCCTAGAGCAATCAAAAAATGCCTTAGGTGTATATGAAAAGACCAATTCTGTAATAATTAGGGGCCCCATTGACCAATGGAGCTTTTACATTTGGACCCATGAGCTTAAAGTTATACCACTGGTGGTGGATTTATACTATGTAACAAAATTCTATCCAGTGGTAGAAAATATTTTTTCTGGGTTGAAATATTCCTTTTGATTCAAATCATTTTTGAGTGTAATACAAAGATTTGTATTTTCCATTTTATTTACAGGATATTTAAAAAAAACTAAAAAAAACTGTTTGAAAGAGTTGTTCTGACTTCTATATTTGTTCTATATAGTAGGGATGGGTATAAAATGCAGTATCAGGCATTTTGGGGGATTTCCTATAGTCGGACAGCTCTGGGACAGAAAACAATGAAGCCCCTTTCTTTAAGGCTGGCTTCACACTTGCGGTCCCCGCCGCTGCGTATTGTGGCGGGGAGCACAAGCTGAGCGCATATACCGCGCGTCCCTATGTTTAACATAGGGAGGCACGGTGTATGCGCTCGGGTGCGCATGGCCATGCGCACCCATTGCCTGCCATGTGTGATTTGTACGCATGCGGATGCTTGCGTACAAATCAAACATTCTTGGCCGCACCATGAACGCAACATGTACTTGACACTTGTTATTATATGCAGCAGTCAAGTTAATAGAGTGGGACAATAATCTAGGCCAATGGCATCCCATATTAGTCACTAGAGATGTAAAAATTAATTTGTAGGATCTTGTTCTAGTGGCTAGGTCATTCTTTGTGTCCTCTGGTTGGGAGCTTTGAGGATCTACTCCTAGTTAGGGAGGCTTGCCTTTTGATTAGTCATTCTGGTACAATGTAATGTGTGCATCCAATCGCAACAATCACGTTGTTCTAGGCCGTCTAATCAAAAGAAGAACGGGAATACCATCAAGTAGAAGGTTTTTCCCAGGGCTCCAGTCCAGTGGCCACACAATACTGACTTGGCTGCAGAACCCAGGTCCTGTGAATCAATTCACTCATGTCGACTAGTCATTAGTCAAGTGTCTGAAGAACAAGTTGTTATTGATTTCATAGTGAAGACTATGAGTGGCCAACACTGGATCTGGTAATCAGTTAGAATATCTTAGTATGCCTCATTTTTCTGTGATAAACTTTTCAGCCATTGGAACAATATTTGCAATTCTACCAGCCGGATGCCGATTCTCTGAAATATTTAAGCTCCAAAAAATCTACTAAGAAACAACCTTAAGGTACCGTTACACGGCTCAACATCGTTCAAAAGTGATGTTTTGAACGATGTTGAAACGACATCATTAGTGAGTCATTGTGTGTAAATGCACGATTCAACATTGATAGTTGTTCAAGTCGGAGTTGACAGGTTCTCCTGCATGCAGGAAAACTTGTCAACTTCAACTTAAGCAACCTGCGGCATCGTTCGGTGTGACACCGCAATAGCGATATCACGGCCGACTTTGCCCATTCACAGCAGTGAGCAGGGAACGTTTGTGAACGATCCCTGCTCACAACATCATTGCTGAGTTGTCCACGATATCTATACGTGGGACATCTCATCAACGATGTCGGCAACGACTGTGCGCACCTTAGATCGTTGCCGACATCGTTTCAACGCTGAAGCATGTGACGGTACCTTTAATTGGAGTTGACTTTGGAACAAATCACTTGTTCTTAATGTCTGCTTCTTATAGAATGATTGACAAATACCAAATGAGTCCATCTTGACGATATGTCATGTGTGTATGATGAAGACCCATATTCCTAGTTCGAATTTTTTGCACCTGGGGTCAAGAATAAAGTTGCTGCCATAGCCCAAATTATTCTGACAATATATGAGTGGAATGTGGACTTTCTCTGCAACATAACACTGGGATATTTGACCCACTAGTTCCTAAGGCCCGTTGATAACATAACTTGGTATGAAAATACAGGTATCATGGGTGTCTCCTGTTCTTGGGAGACTTTCGATAAGACTGGGACCTGAGGGTCATATTGCCTTGTGAAACTCAATTTTTTTAAATGTACACTCCTTCTTTTGGTAATGCAGGGGTTAAGGACTGTAACTTGCTAATAGTTCCTTGTTAGTCCTATCTCAGGACCAAAATTTTTTTGTGACCTCTCCTCTCCACTATAAATAACATGCTCCATCTGGTGTCAGTTACAGAATACATTTCAAGTCTGGATGTTCATGTAGTAGTGTTGCTTGCAGCCCTGATGCTTCGCTACATTTGTATAGTTGGTGTGCATCCTTTTTTGTCTATGTTCCTTTGTCTGTCCTTCTTCCCCTGTATCTTATTTCTGCTGGTGTGCTCACTGGCCTTTGCACTGTACAGTGTGAGTGGAGGGATGTGATTAGACATGCGACGGTATAAGCACCCATGTAGAGATGGTAGAAGGCTCAGGGTACATAGAAAGGTGAGTGTCAGGAGGTGACCCATCCTTGTTATCTCTGTACTGTGCCATAGGATGGACGTTCCATCATCTGATTGTGACGTAATGCGTATGGTTCGTATAGATGGCTGGTCAACCTAAGAAACTGGAGTTTGACCCAAAGCAAGCATAATATTTAAATTTTTCCTTTCTCCTGGGAATACTAACATTATCATAGTACATATATCCATCTAATATGATATAGTAACTCACTTTTTCTTTTTGAGCAATCAATAACTGTACTGTTTGCATTGCCCTTATACTCGTACCTCTTTTGTGAAACTTACATGAGAACGTCAGCCCCGCTACTGTTGTGCTCTGTGAATTTCAATTCAATTATTTATCCTCCAGTCAATCAGTGATGAATGTATCATAGAGGTTATTTCCTTTTTGTGCTTTTGTACTTTTTTCAGCATTTAGTCAATGGCATCGCTATACGTATGCTGGCATTCGGCCCTTTAAAGAGCACTCGGTTCTTTCAAACATGCACAATGGGGCAGAAAATGAGTCTTGTAAAAACACCATCTGAGCGGGAGCAGTAATTGAACGGATAAATGGTAAATACGGTGTAGTTAACTTGTCAAAATAGCTCTTTCATGGTCCCGTATCAAACACACTTTCCTTTGTGTAGGGTCAGTGTTGTCACCGTGCCCCAACCTGCTTGTACTCCATTGACCATTTTACCACTTTATTCTGTAACTTGAGCCCCGAAATGTCTCCTGTCATGCCAGGCCAATCTGTATCTTGCGTAAAGCTAAAAGGAGCAGGATGAGGAAGGACTGGAGAGGGGGAAGGTTAATAGTGAAACGGAGTAATTTCGAGGAAGGGCATAGTGAACGTTGTTTCAACTTGTCTAAGGTAATTTAAAGTCCAGGTGGCGTCAGGTTCATTCACGTGCCTTGCTCTTCGTTTCACCTGACTTTCACTCAAAAATAGAATTTTCCTCTTTTTCCACTTAGAAGTTGTCTGAACTAACCAAGACACTTAATTAATAAAAGCTTGTGTAAATTTTACAAATACAGAATGAACCAATCAATTTTATGTATATTTGTGTTGTATTTTTAAGACTTCAGGGACCCGATTGAATTCGAACAATTTGCTATTTTCTCTCTCATTTTTAACATTGTGGAAGTTTGCATCTGCCAGAGAGTAGAGATGAGCGAATAGTAAGTTATTTGGGTTCGGATAGCTCTAACTGAATACTTTGAAATTTTTAAGTATTTGGATCTGAGTGAGTTCCCCGATGACTTGCATTGGACAAGTAACGAGTAATGAAACAGTTCGAAATATTCGGTTAGAGCTATCTGAATCTGAAAATTTCACTACTCGCTCTTCAGTACCAGAGAGGGATCACACAACTTTGAATGCAGCTGATCAGCTCTCCTCATAATGCCTTGCAGCTATCACATCACATGGTATAGCACAGACATTCAGAAAAAACTAATGCATAAAAGTCAAGGTAGGGAATGCAGCAGCCATTTTGCAGAGAAAACTGCATAGAGAGAGGATATCACAGCTCAGCTGTTGATATAGAGAAAGCCATAAAACTGTGTAAGCTGTACAGATAAGTGTATGACAGCACAGCAGTGAAGAACTGTTGTTATCCTTTTACCCACAGTCATATGTGTTGAGGTAATTAAGGCTGTATTTGTGTTAAAGAGCTCATAAGAGGTTCAATACAGTCCAAAGAGATCTTAGAGTGTCTCATACATCTTTTAGGGCATTTGGAGGCTTCGCAGTACTTTTGTTTCCCGAAGAATCAAATTTTCTCGGTAACATATGGTGAATCGGGCAAATTTGAATTTTAAGTCTTGCTCAAGTGAAAGTAGAGCAGGTAACGCCTATGAGCAAATAGGAAATATGAATGTCATTCTGAAGAAAAAAATGAAATTGCAGTTGTTTTTTTACACAAATAGTCCCACCTGCTCTTGTTATGTTTTGTAAATGACTCTGTTCACACTACTATCTTCAGTCATGAGAGGGTTAAAGACCGCGTTGCTATCTTTGAAGAGGAGACGTGAAATCAATATTCTTCAGAACCTGTGATTTATTTCAAGGCGTTTCGAAGAGCAACTCCTTCGTCAGGATAAAATCACACTCACACTCACACTACTATCTTAGCCTCCGCCCTTGAAGAACCATACCTGGAGATGGCAGAAGAAACAGGAGATGAAATACAATTACAGGGAGTGGGAGGTATATCACTGCCTCAAGGGAGGTACAATAGAGAACCTGCCCAGAACATATACAAAAGATCTATATAGGCGTGGGACAATGGTGTATATAACGTCCATATACCAGGTACACATACCTGTTGACATCTCCTGTTGGAGTGGCACCAAGACCCGATGCGAGTTTCGGAGCGAACCTTTGTCAGTTTAATACAGGGTATGAGGAATTTATACAATAGATTCTTTTTTTTAGAAATATAATAATTCTCAAAAATGTTTACAATATCATCGTGTCAGCGTCTGACAATACTAATAAAGTAAAATTTGTGTAAAAATTGTCAATTGGCTTCATTGTTACAGCTATGATGTCCAGAGTGTTATGAACTATAATGAGATTTCCGTAGTTCGGTATGGGCACGAGGTCACTTAGCATAAAGCAGACATTATGGATGTGTCCAGACATTTCTTTGCTTTGATTCACAAATCGGCACATTTTTTATTTAAGGGCAACAAAAACTTGCTGATGTTGAAGCGGTAGTGATGGGAAATAATTATTAAAGCGCTGAGACGGTTTAGAGTGAACTAGTCAAGTGCTCTCATTCTGGCTGAATGTTGAGAGTGACAGGACACATGGATGATACGTCCTACAGCAAATACTTATCCAGATCTAGATGACATGTGGTGTAGAGTTACAGCTTGAGTCTATGCCAAATAGTTCAGTGTTGTAAACTGACAAATCCATAGAAAGAGGAATTCAGCTTCAAAGAGAAAAGCGGAACTTTTTTTTTACACAAATCAAGATTTGTAAATTGATAGATAAATATTTAGCAGTAAAATAGATAGATAGATAGATAGATAGATAGATAAAAGAATACAGGACAACACTAACTCAATACACACATATGGGTGCAAAAAAATCCCATAAGGTTGTGTACAAAACCAAACGATATAATGAGAAAAACACAGGCAGGACTCCAATTAAAACTGAAAAACTGTGTTTTTTTTATTAGATAGACAGATAGATGATATAGATAGAGAGATACCATAGATAGATGATACATTTACAATTTAGATAGATAATAGATAGATGATACATAGATTAGAAGATAGATACATATGACACAAATAGAAAATATATTTGAGATAAATAGTAATGTCTCGCCCCTCGCGGGGACCATGGGTTACTCTTGTCGTCGTCTGGTGCTGCGGGATGTCACGGTGGCATGACCCGGTCCGTGATCCTCTTGTCGGGCGAGCAGTTAAAAAGGGGAATTGGAAAAATGGATTAAAATAAAATAAAACAATAACCAAAAAGTGTCGTGATGCCACTGTGGAATGCGGTCGGTGTAGCCGCTGCTGCAGTCGGGGCCTCTGGGAATGATTAGAGTAGCAGCGAAGATGGTTGAGCTCTCCACAGGAAGAGCGGATCCCCAGGGCAACTAAATAGTCTGTTGTTATGAGGGATACGTTGTGGGTGCAAGGACTTAGTGTATGAAATGACAGACAGACACAGGGGTGATGGCATCCTTTACCTTTACTTAAGTCAGAAGCAGGTTTATCCAGGGTACAGTTCACAAGTGGTGTTAGGGGTATGGAGCCCAGAAGCAAGTTCAGGTTTTCCACACCTGGCAAGTCTTGAGGCCTCCCTACTGCGCTGCTCCCTGTGGGGCCTGGCTGCTTGAAACTGTGCTGTGACCCTCTCCTCTCTTGTTTGTCCTGGCTATGTGACAGGCGGCTTGAGTCCTTTTTGTGCTATTCTCTTTCACAGCGTCTCCTGAGCTCTTTGATGCAACTTTTTCTCCTGGCCTTTTTGATAGGCAAGCAACTTGGAATTACCTCCGGTATTGGTTGCCCGGCATAAAAAATTTTAACCCCGCATGTTCTAATTCACCAAACAATTTTGCCCCTATCTACATAATGGAGAGAAAGTGACAGTTACCAGTTGACAGTTGTGAATGAGAGGGGCTTAATGACAGTGCCAAAGACTAACAGCATATACCAGCATATAGGCTATGTTCACACACAATTTGCGTTTTTTTTAAAAGTGCTAAAAAATGTCCCTTGTGTGTCTGAAAGGATTTGCCACGTTTTTGGACTTAGTCATTTTTTCACCAAAAACGCAGGCAAAAACGCAAGCGTTAACGCAGGGTGCATAAATGTGCCTTTTAAAAACGCATGTGTTTCCCATTGGGCCCCCATGTTAAAAAAACGCATGTGCGTTTTTTCAAAAACGCATGCGTTTTTTTAACATGGGCCCCTATGGGAAACGCATGCGTTTTTGAATGGCACTAAAAGGTACTAATGTACCATGCGTTTTTGCATGCGTTTCCCATAGGGCCCCATGTTAAAAAAATGCATGCGTTTTTGGAAAAACGCACATGCGTTTTTTTACAGCACACAAAAATGCTGCATGCAGCGTTTTTTGGACTAGGGGTAAAAAACGCAAATGGAGCTGAAAAACGCAGCTACACTCAAATGTACCCTGCGTTAACGCACTGCGTTTTTTTTAACAGCCCAAAAACGCAGAGATGGTCAAAAAAACGCATGTGTGTGAACATGGCCATAGTCACTAAGGTGGGGGGTACTGACATGGAATATTCACCACGCATGGGGACATGTATACACACCACATGCACACAAAGAGTAACAGCTAAGGTGGAGCCCCAACATTGGATACTCACCACGCACCCGAACACAAACACACACACCACAAAGAGACACACACAACACAGAGACACACACCACACAGACACCCCCCACAGGGACACACACATACACACCCTATAGGGACACATGCACTCACCCCACAGGGACACACACACCACAGGGACATACACACATACACACCCCACAGGGACACAGAGACACACACACACACCCCACAGAAACACACAGACCCAATAGGGATGGGCACACACCTCAGAGACACCCCTTCCCCCCACAAGGACACCCACCACAGGGACACCCCTCCCCCCAAAAAGGACACACACCACAGGGACCCCCCCACAGGGACACATAGGGACACACACACACCACTGGGACAACACACCAGGGACACACACACCCCAGGAACACACACACCCCAGGGACACACACACCCCAGGGACACACACCACCACACAGACAGACACAGATGTGCTATAATCGCCTCACACAACTCGCCTCATACGTCTGCTATCATTAATGTCCAAAAATAAACATCTGATTAAAAACAGCCAATGTGCAACACATGTGCCATATAGGGAATTAAGGCAGATGCCAGTCACATGAGCTGTCTTTTATGTGTATGTGTGAGGTAATTAATACTGCCCGGCCGGGGGAGGGTCTACTGTTGGCTGGAGATTTATTAGGGTGCCTGTAGCAACCAATCACAGCTCAGCTTCTATTTTCCTACAGGTCATTAATATGACATATTCAAATTCTATTTTGTTAAAGATAACAGCAGTTATTTATTAACCCGGGCATAGCCGGGTAGTACAGCTAGTATATATATATATATATATATATATATATATAATGTAGAATAGTTGCTTTCTAAACCACTGGTGAAATAATATAAGGGACAGATGGATCCTTGCGGGACAGGAATGTCATCGATACCATTGATGGCAAGAAAAACAAGCAAATCAATTTTGGAGAAAAGCAAGCCAGACATGTAACTTGAAGAAAGGATCACCAAGCTACGACTTGTCTACATATCATATAAAGAAAGCAATCACTGGAGAAGGACATCATGGTAGGAAGAATAAAAGAAACAAGGTGAAGAGGAAGACCAATATCCCGATGGCTTGTTACAATCAAGATAACTCCAGAGAGGTCCCTGGTGGACCTATCAATGCTTGGAGAAGACCCTGGTGGACCTAACTAGACATGGAGAAGACCCTGGCGGACCTATCCAGGCTTGGATAAGACTCTGGTCAACCTATCTAGGCTTGTAAGACCCTGGTGGACCTATCTAGGCTTGGAGAAGTTCCTGGCGGACTTATCTAGGCTTGGAGCAGACCCTGGTGGACCTATCTAGGCTACACAAGATCGATCTCCCTACAGAGCGTTTGTCCATCAAATCACCATGGCTCCAGATCATGCTGATGGCCAATAAATAAATAATAAGAAAGATAGGTCTGTGTCTATGGTGACACAGCGCACAGCTGCTCGTACACAGAAGCTGGTAGATAATTGCACATAACATAGGGGACCAATATAATTTCTATAGCAAACAAAATGCATCACGTATTGTTTTCAATTATTTGTCATGTTATGAACTGCGCTAATAAAATCTATTTTTTTCAGTCAGGTTTCTTAAGGACGCGCTCAAGTGAATATTTTATATCACCGCTACCGCAGCATCTCGCAAATAAACACAACTTTACCTCTCCAGAAGGACATCAGCCCCATGTACTGTACAAACGATCTGCAGAAAGTCAAGTAAATCCGCACTCAGGAATGACATATAACAGCCGTGCACACGAGGCACAGAGCAAGACGCAAAAACTACATTTTTGTGGAAGGCGCAAAAAAAGTAAGTTAGAAAAAAGTCTATCTACATTTTTTTTGTCTCTATTCAGCTATTATCCATTTATCTATCTCTGTCTGTTCATCTATCTATCCTTCCATCTTTCTATCTGTTTATCTATCTATACAGTTCAATGAAGTTGCGGCACTCGGATCCTTCTTGTGCAAAGTTTCCTTATTTTATTGCAGCATGGACACAATGTGACGTTTCGGGTGTTATTACCCTTCCTCGTGGAGGAAGGGTAATAACACTTGAAACGTCGCATTGTGTCCATGCTGCAATAAAATAAGGAAACTTTGCACAAGAAGGATCCGAGTGCCGCAACTTCATTGAACTGTATGTATGATTAGCCATCATTGGGACGGCTTGCAGTTGCAAGCACCATAGTTATAGAAGGAGTGCTGCTCCAAAATCATTAGATTGTCTATCTATCTATCTATCTATCTATCTATCTATCAATCTATCTATCTATCTATCTATCTATCTATCTATCTATCTATCCATCCATCCATCCATCCATCCATCTATCTATCTATCTATCTATCTATCTATCTATCTATCTATCTATCTATCTATCTATCTATCTCTTTGTCTCTATCATCTATTTATCTGGAACATGATGCTTGTATTCTGTATAGTAATAGTGATTTCTATTTTAAAGGGAACCTGTCACCCCCTTTGGGAATTTTAAACTATGCCCACCATCTTACACATGATGTAAATGGGGTTCTAGTAACCCCTGTGTGTGCCCAGAATGGCTTCTCATACCTGAAATATGAACTTACAGTGCCTTGTGAAAGTATTCGGCCCCTTGTACCTTTCAACCTTTTGCCACATTTCAGGCTTCAAACATAAAGATATAAATTCTAATTTTTTTGGAAAGCATCAACAACAAGTGGGACACAATCGTGAAGTGGAACAAAATGTATTGCATGTTTTAAACTTTTTTTACAAAGCAAAAACTGAAAAGTGGGGCGTGCAATATTATTCGGCCCCTTTACTTTCAGTGAAGCACAATCACTCTAGAAGTTCAGTGAGGATCTCTGAATGATCCAATGCTGTCCTAAATGACTGGTAATGATAAATAGAATCCACCTGTGTGTAATCAAGTCTCTGTATAAATGCACCTGCTCTGTGATAGTCTCAGGGTTCTGTTTCAAGAGTAGAGAGCATCATGAAGACCAAGGAACACACCAGGCAGGTCCGAGATCCTGTTGTGGTGAAGTTTAAAGCTGGATTTGGACACAAAAAGATTTCCCAAGTTGTAAACATCTCAAGGAGCAATGTGCAAGTGATCATATTGAAATGGAAGGAGTATCAGACCACTGCAAATCTACCAAGACCCGGCCGTCCCTCTAAACTTTCATCTCGAAGAAGGAGAAGACTGATAAGAGATGCAGCCAAAAGGCCCATGATCACTTTGGATGAACTGCAGAGATCTACAGCTGAGGTGGGAGAGTCTGTTCATATGACAACAATCAGTCGTACACTGCACAAATCTAGCCTTTATGGAAGAAGAAAGCCATTTCTCAAAGATATCCATAAAAAGTCTTGTTTGAAGGTTGCCACATGTCACCTGGGAGACACCAAACATGTGGAATAAGGTGCTCTGGTCAGATGAAACCAAAATCAAAATTTTTGGGCTCAATGCAAAATGATATGTTTGGTGTAAAAGCAACACAGCTCAGCACCCTCAAAACACCATCCCCACTGTCAAACATGGTGGTGGCAGCATCATGGTTTGGGTCTGCTTTTCTTCAGCAGGAACAGGGAAGATGGTTAAAATTGATGGGAAGATGGACAGAGCCAAATACAGGATCATCCTGGAAGAAAACCTGTTGGAGTCTACAAAAGACCTGAGACTGGGACGGAGATTTATCTTCCAACAAGACAATGATCCCAAACATAAAGCAAAATCTACAATGGAATGGTTCAAAAATAAACGTATCCAGGTGTTAGAATGGCCAAGTCACAGTCCAGACCTGAATCCAATCGAGAATCTGTGGAAAGAGCTGAAAACTGCTGATCACAAACGCTCTCCATCCAACCTCACTGAGCTCCAGCTGTTCTGCAAGGAAGAATGGGCAAGAATTTCAGTCTCTCGATGTGCAAAACTGATAACGAAATACCCCAAGAGACTTGCAGCTGTAATCACAGCAAAAGGTGACGCTACAAAGTATTATCTCAATGGGGCTGAATAATATCGCACGCCCCTCTTTTCCATTTTTTATTTGTTAAAAAAGTTTCAAATATCCAATAAATTTCGTTCCACATCACGATTGTGTCCCACTTGTTGTTGATTCTTCACAAAAAAATTTGAATTTGCATCTTTATGTTTGAAGCCTGAAATGTGGCAAAAGGTTGAAAATGTCAAGGGGGCCAAATACTTTCACAAGGCACTGTATATTGTGTCCAGTCCTGACCTCCTATTTAGACAAGGAGGCTGCTATTTAGGCCTGGAGATTCATATGCTTTCCGCCCCTCCGGGTTGCAAAACCCACCCTGCACTTTTTAAATTTTCCGCCCCTCCTCTGGCCGACGCTTGAGTTACAGCGGCACTCGCACTGGCGCAGTGGAGTGGGTGTCCCTGCTGCATTGAATAGGCTGATGTCTCACGAGACGACGGCACAGACAGGTGCACATACGCCATGTAGAGTGTGTCCATGCATAGTACTAACGTCTCGTGCGATTTGTGAAATCTTGCGAGACATTGGCCTGTTCAATGCAGCATGGACACCTGCTACCCTGCGCCGGCATGAGTGCGGCTGTCACTCAAGTGCCAGCCAGAGGAGGGGCGGGAAATTTAAAGTGCAGGGTGGAATTTGCAGCCTGGAGGGGCGGCGAGCACATCATCCACCATGTTTAAATAGCAGCCTCCCGGTCTAAATAGGAGGCCAGCGCTGGACACAATATAAGTTCATATTTCAGGTATAAATGGCCAGTCTGGCCACATACAGGGGTCACTAGAACCCCATTTACATTATGTGTTAGCTGGTGGGCATAGTATAAAATGCCCAAAGGGGGTGACAGGTTTCCTTTAAAGTAGATTGTTCCTAGATATAACAAGGCTTAAAAATGTATTTATTTCTAGATCTAAACAGAAGTCACTCCAGATTAAAGCCAGATGATTATGTCCATGCTTCCCGATCTAAACGCTCTGCAGTAAAAGCTCAGCACGATGGGACTTTGGTTGTTGAAACCCTTGTAGTGGCTGATAAAAAAATGCTGGAGAAACACGGCAAGGAAGGGGTGACTACCTACATACTGACAGTGATGAACATGGTGAGCCCAGAGCTTACTGCATTCCTTTCTATGTTACCATGTGATTGTTTTTGGATTATAAATATTATACAAAATATTCTATATTGCATATCTATAAAGTCTGGCAACTAATGGCCCACCCAGTTGTCATGACATGGACTAGGGTGCATCTGGGTACAGTGCATGACAGTGGTACCCTTATCAACATGTTTGGGGCAAAACACAAAACTACAAACAGGGAAACCCAGGGAGTCAAATACAACAGGGAAGGCCCTGCTCCTAGGGGTTGGGGGAAAGGGACACCTCCTGCACTCACCTGTGGTTGTGCCCTGATCTCTCTATCATTGAAGTGAATAGGTTGGGACTAGTGCTCCTGCCGGCTATCTCCCTAGTGAGGGTTAACATCAGGGCCTGTGAGGGACTAGGTATCCTACTCAACGACAGGTTGAAAGAACCTGTATAGCAGAGATACCCAACTTCTGTCCTCATGGGCCGCCAACCGGTCATGTCATGTTTCAGGATTTCCTTGGCATTGCTCAAGGTTTGGAATAATCTCCTGTGCAAGTAATTGAATTATCACCTGAGCAATACTAAGGAAATTCTGAAAACATGACCCGTTAGCGGCCCTCGAGGCCTGGAATTAGGGACCTCTGCTATACAGGTTCTTTCAACCAGTCATTGAGCAGGATACCTAGTCCCTCACTGGCCATGATGTTAACCCTCACTAGGGAGATGGCCGGCAGGAGCACTAGTCCCAACCGCTTCACTAAAACCAACAAGAAAGTACAGAAGACAGACAGGGGAAACCCAACATGGCTTCATGGCTGCTGCCACTCTCCTCTGCAGCAGACAGCTTGGCAATGGTTAGCTCTCCTGAACAGCTCCTTCAACCCAGGAGCTTGGCTGGGAATGAAGGAATGTTGGATAATGTGACCATGTAAAGGAGATGGGAATGGTCACAAAGTAGCCTCACCCAGGTAGAGAACCTAGGAGCTTTGCTAGCAACAGAAACTGACATTAACTCCTGCACTGCCAAAGGAAAGAAACACTTTTAATATAAAGTTTGAATAAAAGAATGAGATTAGGTCCCAAACTCGTAACAAGTCTCCAAGGCACAGGAGACAAACATGACAACAGTTTTGTAATAAATCAAACTTTTTACTAATTCTGCACTTACTGTCCTGAGATCAGTTCTCCATTCACTGACTTCTTGGTAAGTCTGGGATACACTAGTGTTAATACCAAGCAGCCAATCAGAGGAGAAAGGAGGGAATAGCTGCCTAAACCAATCAGAGGACAGAAGGTGTGTCTCAGACTTCTATATGTGTTGTAGTCAAAGATCATAGATGTGCTTTATTTGATCTGTGCTAAAAACAGCAAATAAGAAGATCTAGGCAAACTACATAGTAAACAAGCATCACCTAGAGGCACCAGAGAAGGAAAATTACTTTAATAACTTTGATCATTTAAATATATTATTCCACAATTTATATTAGTAGGATTCATATAAGAACAGAGAATATCCCAATAATTGTATATTTTCTTCTATCTGTTCAGGTATCTAGTCTATTTAAGGATGGGACCATTGGAAGTGACATTAATATTGTTGTTGTGAGTCTGCTACTTCTGGAAGAGGAACCAGTAAGTTTGTTCGTCTCATGATCTGGGTATATTATATCTCATAACCAAAATTTTTGACCCTTAAACTCAGAGCTTGTAGTTACAGTTAAGGGATCGGGGGGTGCTGTAAAAGAAAACATATCGGTTTAACATATAACATATAACATATAACAGCATTGTTATACTTACCGCTGTCCTGCCGCCACTTACACTTCAGGGTCCGCTCATTAATGTCTGCGGATATTCAATATACCGCTGAAAATTGCCGCTCAGTTCTCTCAGTTCTCGGTAATCTTCGCGGTGCCGCAGAGTTTGGGGGTCACACGAGTTTATGGCTCGCTATGAACTCTAGTGCCTTTCTGACTGCACCCAACTCAGTCTGAGTCTGCTTGCCCCTCTTAACAGACGAGAGTCTGTTCAGAGGGATGAAGCAGAGCTGCCCATGGACTACATCTCCGACTACGTCGTAAGGAAGGTTTTTTCTAATACAGTTGGAGTGCCTAAATGTGTTTTGTTTTTTATTTCTAATAAAAAAAATATATTTCCGTGTTGTGTTTTTTTTATGTTTACTAGAAATTCATGATGGCTGGGTCTAATTGGACCTGACATCATGAATTTTGGTCTCATTTTTAAAAAAATGACATAGCGTTTCGTGGTATTTTTGATTCTCAGCGCAGATAAAGCAGACAGCTATGGACCGCCACCACCAGCTGCCTGGCTTTACCTTGGCTGACAATCAAAATACAGGGAAGCCCATTTTTTAAACATTATTTACAATAAAATAAAAAAAAATGTTTGGGCTCCACGCCATATTTTGATCATTAGCCAGGTAAGATCAGGCAGCTGGGGGCTGGGATTCTCAGCATAGTAAGGCCCAAGCATTCTGGTCCACTCATGCTAAAAACTGCCGCCCGCTGCAGCCCCTGAAAATGGCGCATTCATCGTAGTGCCATTTCCAGATGCTTTACCCGGCTCTTCCAGCAGCCCTGATGTGCGGTGGCATGCTGGGTAATAAGGGGTTAATACAAGCTTTGTATTGCCATGTAATATTAAGCCCCAAGATTCTTAATATCAAGCCAAGTTAGACCCGGCCATTAAGAATCTCAAATAAATGTTTAAAGAAGACACAACAGAGAAACATTATTGGATAAGAAATAAAATAAACACAAAAGAGAGTTTAGGGACTCCATCTTTATCAGGGAAAAAAACATTCCCTCCGACGTAGTGCAGGTCTTCTTACTGCACTCCTGCTACTTCTTTGTCAGTAGACGGTGTCTGCTGGCAGAGAGAGCAGGGCACAGAATGACACAGCTGAGTGCTGTGTGTGGAGTAAGCTAAAATCAGCTCATACAGTCTACCATAGTATGAGCTATAGTGTTTAAAGAATGTAAACCTGGTTAAAAGTGCGGCCGACGAGTTTGTGGCGCCTCATCTGGTCAGGCGTCACAGTTGGGGTACTGCACCCATAAATGAGAGTGCAGTTATCTCTGTCACAGTGGGAAAGCAAATGTCTGTGGGAGGATCCCAACCCAGCTGTAATGGATGTCCCCCACACCTTTCGGGTGAGGCTGTCATCTTAATTGTCTGCCGCCAAATTGGATGCTTTGTCTAAATGTGTGCACGTCAATGAAAAGAGCCACGCTGACACCCATGTCAATGTAGAGCTTAATGACAAAGACCTTTATTTTTGGAGCGGTTAGCAGTTTTATTACTTATCATTAAAGGAAGATGTTAAAAGGGGTGTTACTAGATAATTGCATCATATTATGCTGAATATACATTTTATTCTGAAAAAACATTCAATTATATTCTGTGTGTTAGTCAGTTTAAACTAGCCTTGAAGTGTACATCCAGTCCGAAGACATTCTGATAAGAACTTCTATACGGCTACCTCTAAATCAAAACATTATATAAAATCTGAGCCAGAAAAAACCCGAAGGTGGGAGGGAAGAAGGAGAGAGGGCTATAGGGAAAAGAGCAAGGCCAAACAGGCCTCTAGCTGGTACTAACAGATTTCTGAATGACTTCTAAAAACTAATATAAATTATTAACTATTTATTGTCATAACACAGCACTCCTACACTCCCACCTAGAATAGATGGTTTTGGGCCCATACCCTATGGAAGGGAGTTAGCGGAGGAGGGAGGACACACAGTGATTTTTAGTCGGTACTGAGGGAAGACGGAGAACGGGGATCCTCCGAGTGAGTAAAGGAGACTTCCCGGGAAGGAACCTGGAGAGAGAGAACAGGCAGCCCAGACTGAAGGAGGGGACCCCCGAGCACCCATACTCAGGCAGGGAACCCTGGTCCGCTTTACCGGAGCACCGGTTCCAAAGATAGTCAGGGAGTCCAGCCCCTGCATCGAGATCACCGGAGGTCATGGGTCCGTTTACTGGCCCCGACACCCTGTCTGGCGGGATCAGTCATACCAGGTTATCCCACCGGGGTCGAATCCCAGAGCAGGAGAGGGAGAGAGTGGAAGCCGGGATTGTCAAAGCACCTCAACGAGTCTGGTATTAAGCAGGGTACCCCAGGACAGGCACTAGCAGCAGGACACGGGTTAGATCCAAGAAAGCATACCACGGGAGACTTCCAGAGACTCTGAAGCCAACTGTGACTATCCGACCGGATAAATACTGTTTTGTCACTGTGAACCGTATCGCCATCTGCATCATTCCAGTAAAGTACCCGGGTAGAGTGACTGAGTTTCTGTGTGCTTATTCACTGCTGCACTGCAAACTATTCCTCCAGCATCAGCACCTCCATCACTACAGGTGCATCCCTGCCCTGGAGGCCAGCTCTACCTGCAGGGAGCTGTACCATCTCGGCTGCTTATACCATTGCCTTCCGGAGGTCTGAAGCGGCGCTGGTGCTCAATCTCCGGAATCTGCGGGTGGCGTCACAATAAAATTTTATTAAATATTTATTCCCTTTTCAACTACCCCTTTTTAGTTGACCACCAGGGCCACGGGTCTGGGCCGGCCACCAGTGACATCCCGACCGCAGCAGAGGGCCCAGATACCTGAGTCCCCATACCCTGGGCTAGTCAATTTTTGGCGTGTCACAGACAGGATCAAACTAACCCATACCTAACGGGAATTGTGTGCCTTTACAAACTTTAAAACTCAGCCTAAAAGTACTTTCACCGCCGATACACGGCACAGAGAACTGGTTGCCGCCATTTTACCGGGAACCCCAAAATGGCAGCTTAACCATGTAGAAGGACAATGTGCAGGCCCGGGGGTGTGCCTCAGCCCCTTGCCATGCGAGGGTCTAGCCAGAGGCGCAAAACTGTTTGCTCGCCCCTATGGCTTTCAATCAACCAAGGGGGCGGGCCAAAGGAAGTGACCGAGGGTTACCACCAAAAAGCCTTAACAGGACAAACCGGAAGAAAAGGACACGAGGAGCAGCGTGTTATACCTGGTACAATGGCGACCCGTTGGACAGATCTCCGAGGTGGAGCAGCAGACCCACTTTGCCCGAGGAGACCTAGACTCGGTCTCCCTCCTGACCAACGAGGGAGATGCGGAGTTCTGGAGAGAGGCCTTCCAAGAGCTGCGGGACAACCTGGCGCAGACGATGGAGTGGGTGGTCCATAGCTGGAGTGCCAACTGGGCTGCAGAGCTGATGTCCCGGGCGGTGGACCGAGAAGCCAGAGAGGCCGTGGCCGATACCCAAGCTGTGGAGGTGGTACTGGCAGCAAAACTACTTGTGCAGACCCAGGAGGCAGGGGTCCAGACAGATTACCCTGTGGACCCACCAGCCAGCCCTACCAACGCCCCACCAGCCCAGGACGCAGAAGGACCCAACCAGTAGCCGGACATTATCGTCAAGGCCGAAGAAGGCGTCGACGACTCGACCGGTTCCGTGGAGGAGGATCCCGACGCGGACAACCCAGACTACGGCTCCGGAGCTACCAGAGGTGACACCCCAGAGGCAGCATGGTGGAGTGACTGGCAGCATTGACAAGGGGCCCCGCAAGGCCTCCGCACCAACATCAGTGCCATGCCAGATAACCCGGCAACCAGCCTTTCACCTCCGGCCTACTCTCCCCCAACCAGTCCTCTCCAGCTCAGCGAGGAGGACCAGGTGGCCCGACAACGCCGTCACGAGGACTGGTGGTGACTTGAAATGGAGAGCCGCCATTCAAGAGATGAAGCCTGCCGACAACCCCCGTTACCTATGGAACTGAGAAAACGAGGTACTGTAGTGTCGTTCCGCTATGGGGACGGGTGGGGGTGTATCCGCGAGGAAAGACAAAAAGACAACATTTTTGTGGGGCGATGTGATGTAGAGCCCCGTTTGTGCCGCGGTCACCCAAAGCGAGACCTTTACCGGGGAGACCAGGTTACCTATAAGCGGCATGCTGGACCCATGGGATGGTTCGCCATTAGGGTGTCCCGCCTATAAGCAACAAAACATGGTGTTACCTTGAAATCTATATAGTTTTATTTTGTCTTGCCCTCTGAATAATGAATCCCTTTTTGCCCTTTTTGCCTTTTTGAGCCTCATAAACTGTCATGAGAACTCTTACCCCGTAATGTTTAACCCCGAGTGGCCCTGCAGTGATAAGACACACTGGACTGTGCAGGACAATGGTTACCTCTGGGTCCACACAGTTACCGGTCCCTGTGAGGCCGAAGAATCCTCTAGTTAATAATGTTTCTTTTATATATTTTGCAGCTTTTAAGAATAATGCTTGAAAATGTAATTACGTTACCAATTATTGAAATTGTTATTGTTTCATAAAAAAGAAAAATTTCACTCTACCTGTACCCCAGTTAACCACACTCACGGACGAGTGTATTCCCCCAAGGGGGAATGTGGCGCCCCAGCTGGTCAGGTATCACAGTTGGGGTACTGCACCCATAAATGAGTGTGTGGTTATCCCTGTCACAGTGGGAAGGCAAATGTCTGTGGGAGGATCCCAACCCAGCACTCCCACATACCCACCTAGAATAAATGGTTTTGGGCCCATACCCTAGAGGGGAAGTTAGGGGAGGAGGGAGGACACACAGTGAGTTTTAGTCGGCACTGAGGGAAGATGGAGAACGGGGAGCCTCCGAGTCAGAAAAGGAGACTTCGAGGGAAGGGACCTGGAGAGAGAGAACAGGCAGCCCAGACTGAAGGAGGGGACCCCCCGAGCACCCATACTCAGGGAGGGAACCCTGGTCCGCTTTACTGGAGCACTGGTTCCCAAAACAGTCAGGGAGTCCAGCCCCTGCGCCGAGATCACCGGAGGTCGTGGGTCCATTTACCAGCCCCGACACCCTGTCTGGTGGGAACAGTCACACCAGGTTAGCCCACAGGGGTCGAATCCCAGAGTAGGAGAGGGAGAGAGTGGAAGCCGGGATCGTCAGAACACCTCAACGAGCCTGGTATTAAGCAGGCTACCCCAAGACAGGCATTAGCAGCAGGACACGGGTTTGATCCAAGAAGGCATACCACGGGAGGCTTCCAGAGACTCTGCAGCCCACTGTGACTACCCGGCCAGATAAAGACTGTTTTGTCACTGTGAACAGTATCACCATTTGCATCATTCCAGTAAAGTACCTGGGTAAAGTGACTGAGTCTCTGTGCTTATTCACTGCTGCACTGCAAACTATTCCTCCAGCACCAGCACCTCCATCACTACAACTGCATCCCTGCCCCGGAGGGCCAGCTCTACCTGCAGGGAGCTGTACCATCTTGGCTGCTATACCATCACCTTCTTGGGGTCTGAAGCGGCGCTGGTGCTCAATCACCAGAATCTGCGGGTGGCGTCATGATAAACTTTTATTTAATATTTATTCTCTTTTCAACTACCCCTTTTTAGTTGATCACCAGGGCCACGGGTCTGGGCCGGCCACCAGTGGCATCCCTACCACATCAGAGGGCCCAGAAACCCGAGTTCCCGTACTCTGGGCTAGTCAAGTTCATCTTAATTTATGCCATAAAAGTGGAATAAATTAAACCAGAAATTGTTCTCCCATACATTTCTCTTTTTCGCTGAAAGATGTGGCAAAGTTACCAAAGAGTGATTGAATTTGGCACATCCTGGGGGCGTACAAACACCAAGTGAGCGGTGCAACACAAAGGGAGACTAACAGGAAGAGTTATCCAAAGGCTCTGGTGATAAAAAGAAGGTGAAAGAGGTCGTCATCTGACACTCACCTGAACCATGCACTCCCTAACATCCCTATTCGAGTTCTTTCCCCTGTCGCCATTATGTGCCTTATGTCTCACTCGCTCTGAACTTGCTATGGCTAGTGAGAAGGCCGACAAGTTTACTAGACTCACCACTGCCAATAATAAAACACGGGGAAATGGAGAAAGACAGAGGGACACAAAAAGGATGAAATCCACAACTCCACAATTGCACTGAAGCACCAGAACTACAATAGTCATGACACCATGACTTCCAGATGCACGCTCCTTCCAAAGTGGTCAGAATAGAAAGAGATTATTTCACCCGCATCAGCTGACAAGACACATGACTCTTTATAATAGAGGGAGTGGTCACAAAATTGCACCTGAGATTAAAGCTACAAAGAACAGCCAGAGCGTAAAAAGTCTTTAACGACTGCAACACCAAAAAAAAGTATAGACATTTAAATGCAAGTTATAAACCTGGGATCCATAAGGTACTGTAACCTTCAGGTCACAGACTCATCAAATGTCACCCATGATGCATTTAAAACACCCATCTTAATGAATCAGGGCTTAAAGAAGACTTTTCATTGGATTTTTATTTAATTTAAACTGAGTATATCCTCCAATTGGTACTACTCCACTGATTTTGGAATGTTTTTTTTTTCCTTCTGCGCCCCTCGTTCCAAAGTTATGCCCCTCGGAAATAATAACTTAAATATGCCATTTAACCAACCGGGTGTATGATGCAGAACTTGTTATGTTTTGATTGGTCCGAGTCATAATAGAAATGCAAATGCCTACAAAGAAGAGCAAATGCCCAGAAAGCTGAAGAACAATTAAGCCTTTATTACAGGGGGGCAGAACTTTGGAACAGAGAGTCACAAATGAAAATTAAAATTTGTTCCAGAATCAGAGGAGCGGTGGCAATGGGAAGAGGTACGTAGATTAAGTTCAATAGTCCAGTGAAAGACTGAAAATCTAGAGATGTTCTAAATTCTTCCCATTCCTGATAATGAATTACATTTGTGGCGCCCCTCTGGCTAGGCTCCACAGGGAGGTATTGCACTCTGACAACAAATGTGGTATCTCTGTAAGTTGTCAGTTCATGTTTTAACCTATGGAGTCTGTTTTTACACACACTGTACTAGGCCACCTAGAATAAGGGAGAGACTGGTCATTTAGTAGGTCCCAAAAGGGGGTGGAGCCTAGGTTAGAGTAGTGAGAGTGAGTGACAGTTTACCTCAGACAGTGCTGGGAAGGCAGTCAGGAATTACAGGCCTGACTGTACTGCTGACCGGAGGGATCCTCATCTTTAAGTGGGGGCCCAGCGGCTTGCAGCGCCGGTACCTATATTGCCGGGATCCACAGGTGGCGTCACGTTCCCTTGTAAATATTACCTCCCCACCATCTAACTCAAATGATAACCAGGACATGGAACCGGGGACCCGACCACCTGTGATTCCCCTTCCAAGAAGCCATCAGTCCCGGTGTCCGAGTACCCTTAGCCTGGGCTCATCACATTTACCAAGAGTTAATTATTTGATTAGTGAGTATTTTCCATTACTTACTGAGGGATAAAGCAAAATGACATAAAAGTTAAAGTAACCCTGGTTTTGAGCCTCCGGCTGAACTGTTTACATCTCCATCTGTACAATTTGAGTGTTGCAGCCAATCACTGGCCTCAGCAGTACCGTACCACTGATGTCAGTGATTGGCTGCAGTGGTCACATTAGTAGTTGGGTGTGTCCTCATTATAGGATCAGTGATTGTATAGTAAGGCTGGGCATTCAAGAGGAACGTAATATGTTTTTCATTTTTTTATGTAATTTTTCCCTTTTGGCTCAATTTTTGAAACAGTCTAGAAAAACTTTTAAACATTTTTCCAAGACCCTAGTAATTAGCCCTCACATTAGATTGACGAGATTTATGAACTCTTTCTGTCTCATCTTTCCAGGCCGGGCTGAAGATCACTCACCATGCAGATCAATCTTTAAATAACTTCTGTCAATGGCAATCTGCTGTTATGGGAAAGAATGGAAAACGGCACGATCACGCCATCTTGTTGACAGGATTGGATATCTGTTCTTGGAAAAATGAGCCTTGTGATACTTTAGGTGAATAATATTCCTTAAATAATCCAGAATTCTAAAACATTGACTCCTACCTACTTTGTTCTGGTCTCCTGGGCATATTTGCACATTTTTATTTATTTATTTTATTATTGTCCCGAATAAACAATTTTATTTTTATATTTTTTTATCAGCATATATATTTATCTCCATGGTAACAGACTACTAACATACCCTGTGTAGTCTGATCCTGAGTACTGCTAGTTCGGTCTCCTATTACTTGTAACCTAACAAAAGTCTGTAGATAGAGGCTCATAGGATCTGACTACACAGGGTATGATTGTAGTCTGTTACCATGGAGACACAAATGAACACATGGAAGCTGGAGAAACAAAATGATAGGAAATTGTTAATCAACACATTAGGACAATTGCTTCATTTAAAATTTTAGATGGACAATGGATACGAAGGTGACATTTTCTTAGATCCTAGCACTACTCTGCAGATTTTATGACATGATCAAGTAATGATTTTGCAGAAATATTGATTGAGTTTATTTGTATTTATTTTATTAGGTTTTGCACCAATTAATGGTATGTGCAGCAAATATCGCAGTTGTACGATTAATGAAGATACGGGTCTAGGCCTGGCGTTTACTATTGCTCATGAGTCTGGTCACAAGTAGGTATATTACTGTGCATAACATACTGGACATATACATTTATATACAATTGAAAACAGACATTTCTATACATTATATAAAAAGACACATATGCATGTGTTTCTCACTGTTTGACATGAAATCAGAATGAACCTTTCCCGCTTTAGGTTGATTAGGATTATCAGGATTATCATAATTATTAATATTTTCCAAATGCCAGAATAATGAGAAAGAGAGAATGTTTTAAGGCATTTTTACAACTTTATGCAAAGTCACAAATTTACATACAGTAAGATTAAAATGCTTTTAAACAATTTGGGACAGCTCATATGGGGATGTCATGTGTTTGGAAGCCTTTGAGCTGCAGTGTACTGCACTGCCAAGATAGTACTAGGTTCCATGGTGACATCTCTTTGCTTCACCTAGGGGCCTGCCTCTGATAGTGCCAGAACACAATCGCTTACTGGATAGTATTGTTTGCACAATCTTGTTGCCTAGTTCCTCTTAACCCCTACATGGGATGGGCTGCAGGAAGCACCTGACTTACATTACAAATCCCATTCCTTATGCCACAGGTAACACCCGAACTTGTGGTTGGGTGGAGTGATTACAGAAGCCTGACATATTTGGAGGAGAAATAATAAAAAACAATAACTTTATTCAGCTCCCCACCAATTCACCTGAATTGCTGAATAAGGCTGGTGGGCAGCATTGGAAGGACAAGTTCAATATTAATGATACATATAACACACTTGTCCACATGCCAAAAATCTACACTCTTAACCCCTTCATGACCCAGCCTACTTTGACCCTAAAGACCTTGGCCTTTTTTGCAATTCTGACCAGTGTCCCTTTATGAGGTTATAACTCAGGAACGCTTCAACCGATCCTAGCGATTCTGAGATTGTTTTTTCGTGACATATTGGGCTTCATGCTAGTGTTAAATTTAAGTCGATAATTTTTGCGTTTATTTGTGAAAAAATCAAAAATATGGCAAAAATTTTGAAAATTTCACAATTTTCACATTTTTAATTTTTTTTTCTGATAAACAAGAGAGATATGTGACAGAAAAAAGTTATTAAATAATATTTCCCACATGTCTACTTCACATCAGCACAATTTTGGAAAAAAAAAAATTTTTTGTTAGGACGTTATAAGAGTTCAAAGTTCATGAGCAATTTTTCATTTTTCAACCAAAATTTACAAAACCATTTTTTTTAGTGACCACATCACATTTGAAGTCCTTTTGAGGGGTGTACATGACAGAAAACACCCAAAAGTGACACCATTCCAAAAACTGCACCCCTCAAGCTACTCAAAACTACATTCGAGAAGATTATTAACCCTTCAGGTACTTCACAGGAACTAAAGCAAAGTGGAAACAAAAAATTGATATTTTAATTTTTTTATCAAAAATGTTCTTTTAGCCTCAATTCTTTCATTTTCACATGGGCAACAGGATAAAATGGATCTTAAAATGTGTTGTGCAAATTCTCCCGAGTACATCGATACCTCATATGTGGTCATAAACCACTGTTTGGGCGCACGGCAGGGCTCAGAAGTGAAGGAGCGCAATTTGACTTTTGGAGCTAATTTTACATTCAAAAAGTGAAATTGCGCTCCTTCCCTTCTGACCCCTGCCGTGCGCCCAAACAGTGGTTTATGACCACATATGAGGTATCGGTGTACTCAGGAGAAATTGCCCAACAAATTTTAGGATGAATTTTATGCTGTTGCCATGTGAAAACGAAAAAATTTAGGCTAAAAGAAAATTTTTGTGAAAAAAAAAGTACTATTTCATTTTCACAGATCAATTTGTAAAGCACCTGGGGGTTCAATATGCTCACTACCCATCTAGATATGTTCCCTGGGGGGTCTAGTTTCCAAAATGGGGTCACTTGTGGGGGAGCTCCAATGTTTAGGCACGCAGGGGCTCTCCAAACGCGACATGGTGTCCGCTAACAATTTGAATAAAAATCAGCTCAAATTGTTAGCTGTAACCATGTTGTGTTTAGTGAGCCCCTGTGTGCCTAAACATTGGGGCTCCCCCACAAGTGACCCCATTTTGGAAACTAGACCCCCAAGGAACGTATCTAGATGCATAGTGAGCACTTTGAACCCCCAGGTGCTTCACAAATTCATCCATAAAAATGAAAAAGCACTTTTTTTTCCACAAAAAAATTATTTTTTCATTATTATGGATCAATTTGTGAAGCACCTGGGGTTGAAAGTGCTCACTATGCATCTAGATACGTTCCTTTGGGGGTCTAGTTTCCAAAATGGGGTCACTTGTGGGGGAGCTCCAATGTGGAGACGCACAGGGGCTCTCCAAACGCGACATGGTGTCCGCTAACAATTTGAATGCAAAATGAGCTCAAATTGTTAGCGGACACCATGTTGCGTTTGGAGAGCCCCTGTGCGTCTCCACATAGGAGCTCATCCACAAGTGACCCCATTTTGGAAACTAGACCCCCAAGGGAACGTATCTAGATGCATAGTGAGCACTTTGAACCCCCAGGTGCTTCACAAATTAATCTGTAAAAATGAAAAAGTACTTTTTTTCCGCAAAAATCTTTTTTTTTCAATAATTTGTGAAGCACCTGGGGTTCAATATGCTCACTACCCATCTAGATATGTTCCCTGGGGGGTCTAGTTTCCAAAATGGGGTCACTTGTGGGGGAGCTCCAATGTTTAGGCACACAGGGGCTCTCCAAAAGCGACATGGTGTCCGCTAACAATTTGAATAAAAATCAGCTCAAATTGTTAGCTGTCACCATGTTGCGTTTGGTGAGCCCCTGTGTGCCTAAACATTGGGGCTCCGCAACAAGTGACCCCATTTTGGAAACTAGACCCCCCAGGGAACGTATCTAGATGCATAGTGAGCACTTTGAACCCCCAGGTGCTTTATAAATTCATCCATAAAAATGAAAAAGCCCTTTTTTTTCCACAAAAATTTTTTTTTCATTATTACGGACCAATTTGTGAAGCACCTGGGGGTTCAAAGTGCTCACTATGCAGCTAGATATGTTCCCTGGGGGGTCTAGTTTCCAAAATGGGGTCACTTGTGGGGGAGCTCCAATGTGGAGACGCATAGGGGCTCTCCAAACACGACATGGTGTCCGCTAACAATTTGAATGCAAAATGAGCTCAAATTGTTAGCGGACACCATGTCGCGTTTGGTGAGCCCCTGTGTGCCTAAACATTGGAGCTACCCCACAAGTGACCCCATTTTGGAAACTAGACCCCCAGGGAACGTATCTAGATGCATAGTGAGCACTTTGAACCCCCAGGTGCTTCACAAATTGATCTGTAAAAATGAAAAAGTACTTGTTTTCCGCAAAAACAATTTTTTTCCATTAATTTGTGAAGCACCTGGGGGGTCAATATGCTCACTATCCATCTAGATAAGTTCCCTGGGGGGGGTCTAGTTTCCAAAATGGGGTCACTTGTGGGGGAGCTCCAATGTTTAGGCACACAGGGGCTCTCCAAAAGCGACATGGTGTCCGCTAACAATTTGAATAAAAATCAGCTCAAATTGTTAGCTGTCACCATGTTGCGTTTGGTGAGCCCCTGTGTGCCTAAACATTGGGGCTCCGCAACAAGTGACCCCATTTTGGAAACTAGACCCCCCAGGGAACGTATCTAGATGCATAGTGAGTACTTTGAACCCCCAGGTGCTTCACAAATTCATCCATAAAAATGAAAAAGCACTTTTTTTTCCACAAAAATTTCTTTTTTCATTATTACGGACCAATTTGTGAAGCACCTGGGGGTTCAAAGTGCTCACTATGCAGCTAGATATGTTCCCTGGGGGGTTTAGTTTCCAAAATGGGGTCACTTGTGGGGGAGCTCCAATGTTTAGGCACACAGGGGCTCTCCATATGCGACATGGTGTCCGCTAACAATTGGAATTGTTAGCGGACACCATGTCACGTTTGGTGAGCCCCTGTGTGCCTAAACATTGGGGCTCCCCCACAAGTGACCCCATTTTGTAAACTAGACACCCCAAGGAATGTATCTAGATGCATAGTGTGCACTTTGAACCTCCAGGTGCTTCACAAATTGATCTGTAAAAATGAAAAAATACTTTTTTTGTGGAAAAAAAGTACTTTTTTATTTTTATGGATCAATTTGTGAAGCACTTGGGGGTTCAAAGTGCTCACTATGCATCTAGGTACGTTCCTTGGGGGGTCTAGTTTCCAAAATGGGGTCACTTGTGGGGGAGCTCCAATGTGTAGGCACACAGGGGCTCTCCATACGCAACCTGGTGTTTGCCAACCATTGGAATTGTTAGCGGACACCAGGTCGCGTATGGAGAGCCCCTGTGTGCCTAAACATTGGAGCTCCCCCACAAGTGACCCCATTTTGGAAACTAGACCCCCCCAGGGAACATATCTAGATGCACAGTGAGCACTTTGAACCACCATGTGCTTCACAAATTGAGACGTATAAATGAATAAAGAAACTTTATGTGAAAATACATACTAGTCTAGTAGTTGCAATTCGCAGCATAGGGAACCCATGGGGCTCTGTCATATTTTTGGTCCAGCCAGGTACAACTTGGCAGCTACGGACTGCCACCAGCCCCCAGCTGCTTCGTCATACCTGGCTGGAACCAAAAATACAACGAAGCCTATTTTTTTTTTATTTCTAGAATTATTTCTAGAAAAAAAATGACATAGGGCTCCGCCATATTTTTGGTCCAGCCAGGTACAACTTGGCAGCTACGGACTGCCACCAGGCCCCAGCTGCCTCGTCATACCTGGCTGGAACCAAAAATACAGCGAAGCCTATTTTTTTTTTTATTTCTAGAAATATTTTTAGAAAAAAAATGACATAGGGCTCCGCCATATTTTTGGTCCAGCCAGGTACAACTTGGCAGCTACGGACTGCCACCAGGCCCAGCTGCCTCGTCATACCTGGCTGGAACCAAAAATACAGCGAAGCCTATTTTTTTTTTTATTTCTAGAAATATTTCTAGAAAAAAAATGACATAGGGCTCCGCCATATTTTTGGTCCAGCCAGGTACAACTTGGCAGCTACGGACTGCCACCAGCCCCCAGCTGCCTCGTCATACCTGGCTGGAACCAAAAATACAGCGAAGCCTATTTTTTTTTTATTTCTAGAAATATTTCTAGAAAAAAAATGACATAGGGCTCCGCCATATTTTTGGTCCAGCCAGGTACAACTTGGCAGCTACGGACTGCCACCAGCCCCCAGCTGCCTCGTCATACCTGGCTGGAACCAAAAATACAGCGAAGCCTATTTTTTTTTTATTTCTAGAAATATTTCTAGAAAAAAAATGACATAGGGCTCCGCCATATTTTTGGTCCAGCCAGGTACAACTTGGCAGCTACGGACTGCCACCAGCCCCCAGCTGCCTCGTCATACCTGGCTGGAACCAAAAATACAGCGAAGCCTATTTTTTTTTTTATTTCTAGAAATACTTCTAGAAAAAAAATGACATAGGGCTCCGCCATATTTTTGGTCCAGCCAGGTACAACTTGGCAGCTACGGACTGCCACCCACCCCCAGCTGCCTCGTCATACCTGGCTGGAACCAAAAATACAGCGAAGCCTATTTTTTTTTTATTTCTAGAAATATTTCTAGAAAAAAAAATTACGTGGGGCTCCGCCATATTTTTGGTCCAGCCAGGTACAACTAGGCAGCTGGGGGCTGGAATCCTCAGCATAGAGAGGCCCAAGCGTTCTGGGCCCCCCATGCTGCGAATTGCAGCCCGCAGCCGCCCCAGAAAATGGCGCATTCATTGAAGCGCCATTTTCTGGCGCTGTACCCACGCTCTTCCAGTTGCCCTGGTGCCGGTGGCTAACTGGGTAATAAAGGGGTTAATGCCAGCTTTTTATTGGCAGCTGGCACTAAGCCCGAGATTCATAATATAGGGCCAATGTTAGACCCGCCATTAGGAATCTCTAGTACAGTAAATAGTCAATAAATACACACAGAGAAAAATCTTTTTATTTGAAAAAAAAACAGACACAATTCGGACTCCATCTTTATTATAAAAAGATCCGACGTAGTCCACAACGAAGGTCCCACGACGCTCGATCGCTCCGACGTAGTCCATAACGAAGGTCCCACGACGTTTGTCTCCGACGTAGTCCACAACGAAGGTCCCACGACTCTCGATCACCTTTGCTTTCAGATCGCTACTCTGGAGCCCGATCCGCCAGCATGGTGATCGAGCTGCAGAAAGTGATCTGACACCCCGGGCGCAGTGACCCATTATGTGCATCACTGCGCCTGGGCTGCCAGATCACTTTCCGCAGCTCGATCCCCATGCATGGGGATCGAGCTGCGGAAAGCGATCTGGCAGCACAGGCGCATTGACCCACTATGTGCATCACTGCGTCCGGGCTGTCAGATTGCTTTCTGCAGCTCGATGCCCATGCAGGGAGATCGGGCTGCAGAGCAGCGATCTAAGAGCCTAGGCGCAGTGACCCACTATGTACATCACTGCGCCTGGGCTGCCAGATCGCTTTCCGCAGCTCGATCCCCATGCATGGGGATCGAGCTGCGGAAAGTGATCTGGCAGCACAGGCGCATTGACCCACTATGTGCATCACTGCGTCGGGCTGTCAGATTGCTTTCTGCAGTTCGATGCCCATGCAGGGAGATCGGGCTGCAGAGCAGCGATCTAAGAGCCTGGGCGCAGTGACCCACTATGTGCATCACTGCGCCTGGGCTGCCAGATCGCTTTCCGCAGCTCGATCCCCATGCATGGGGATCGAGCTGCGGAAAGCGATCTGGCAGCACAGGCGCATTGACCCACTATGTGCATCACTGCGTCCGGCTGTCAGATTGCTTTCTGCAGCTCGATGCCCATGCAGGGAGATCGGGCTGCAGAGCAGCAATCTAAGAGCCTGGGCGCAGTGACCCACTATGTGCATCACTGCGCCCGGGCTGTTAGATAGCTTTCTGCAGCTCGATCCCCATGCATGGGGATCGAGCTGCGGAAAGCGATCTGGCAGCCCAGGCGCAGTGATGCACATAGTGGGTCACTGCGCCCGGGGTGTCAGATCACTTTCTGCAGCTAGATCCTCAGAATCCAGCTGTAGGAAGTGATCTGACAGATCCAGTACAGTGATCCACAGTGATCACATAATGGTCACTGTGGATCACTGTGCTGGATCTGTCAGATCACTTCCTACAGCTGGATCCTCAGGATCCAGCTGTAGAAAGTGATCTGACAGATCCAGTACAGTGATCCACAGTGATCACATAATGGTCACTGTGGATCACTGTGCTGGATCTGTCAGATCACTTCCTACAGCTGGATCCTCAGGATCCAGCTGTAGAAAGTGATCTGACAGATCCAGTACAGTGATCCACAGTGATCACATAATGGTCACTGTGGATCACTGTGCTGGATCTGTCAGATCACTTCCTACAGCTGGATCCTCAGGATCTAGCTGTAGAAGTCATCTGACAGCTCCAGCACAGAGCTGTCAGATCGCGGAAGCGGCCGGGAGAAGAGGAGGAGGAGCGGGACGCAGCCGTGCACCGGGTGCAGGATGGAGCGCGATCGCCGGAGGGGTGAGTGGGAGAGGCGATCGCCGCTCCGGTGATCGGGGGGGGCAGGCAGGGGGAAGAGGGGGAGTGACAGGGGATGGGGGGGCACTCACAGGAAGCGGGGGCAGGCAGGAGCAGGCGGGCGGCAGGAAGAGGAAGCCCGCGGTAGGGACAGGAAGCGGGCGCAGGGACAGGAAGCGGGGGGGGGGGGGGGTAAGAAAGATGAAGAGGGGGCAGGATAGAGAGGTGGGGGACAGGGGGGCAGTTAGAGGATGCCAGGGTAGCAGATCGGAGGGTAGGGAGAGCAGGGGCAGGCAGGGAAGCATGACAGGCGCGGTGATTTTCACTTTCACTTTTGAGCGCCAATCACCGCGCCTGTAGCCGGGGGGGTGGGGGTGGGGGCAAATCGACCCCCCATGGGGTGTTGTACAACACCCCATGTACCTGCAGGCCGAATGACAGGTCAGTGAGACCCTCACTCGGCCTGCAGGAGCCCGATCAATCCATGGCCCACCCCCTGGGCCAAGGGTCGGGAACGAACTTGTTTCCATGGCCCAAACGGTGGGCCAAGGGTCGTGAAGGGGTTAAAGTAAAGAAGTAAGTGAAATAAAGTGATTTTACATTTTCAAGAAGAAATATCCATAGTATGGTGTTCCATCAGTGTGAATAGATGTATAAGAATATGTATGTGAAGCATATAATGGCCATATGCTAATTCTATAAGAATTGCTATCACATAAGTGTAGAAGAGATGGTCTTACATGCTGCTGACCCTCTGCAATAATAAAGGTTTGCTCTCCAAAAAAATTATTAAAAATAATAATAATGATTAAAAAAAAAACAAATATTAAAAAAATATATTAAGCCCTCTTAAACAGATGTTTTAAGGACATTGTAAGGTTCTTGGACTTCACAGCTGCTTGGACTGTTTCCAAAATTCATACCCTGCATGTGTCAAATACACCTGCAAACTCCGGGAAGCTTAATAAAAATACTTTAAAGCTCTAAAAAATTCTACAGGTTAAAAGAAAATGGTAGACCGGATGGCTGGGAACACTCCTAACCATATGGTTAAGTGTTGTTCCCAATCACCGAGTCTTCTGGCAAGCAGACAAACAATCAGGGAAAGTTTTAGGGCCATTTTAAATTTCAAACTTTTTTCCCAAACAAAGTTGCATTTGAGGATTTGTTGGTAAATTGCTTGGTTTTATGATCGCGAACAGAATCTGCAATGTTCGTGCCGAATTTAAAATTGGCGAACATGTTCATGGAAAGTTTGCTCATCTCTAGTCAAGTACAAGGTAATTTTTTATAGCATTAGAATTAATTGATGGAGGCCAAAAAAATGTTCTTCCACCAAAATGAGATTCCCCACCATATGGCTGTTATGAATGTAAACACTCTCAGACAAGGTTAACGGAAAAAAGGAAGATCTACTATATGGAGACGCCATCCCTGCACCCAACTAATCCCGGTACAGAATCGAAAGCAACATAATTCAAAACACCATTTAGGACCTAAAAGGCCATCGAGAGGTTTATCTAAGATCAAGAAGAACCTAGAGGGAAGCACAATGCTAAAAAGAGGATAGAAAAGTGTGCAAGAACATACAAAAACCAAGAGTGAGAAAGCTAAAGCACAATTCATATTAGGTAGAAAAGATAAGTTAAAGAGAGCTACAAATAAATGGATCATTTAAAACCTTTCAGAAACCTGAAAGAGGTCAAATTAAAAAGTACTGGGAATGAAAACAAAACAACTCACTGCAGGAACTAAACTGGTGTGTACTCAGTTAAGTGAACTGCTAAGCTGAAGGGCTTGAACTCTTATACACAAGTCCACCTCAAGTCATAGCCAGCAGGGAAGTGCAGTAAAAGGTGATCATATAAAACCCAATCCAGAATGTGATGTGGCAGACCACAATGTTAAAATGACAAAATCCTGGAGAGGAGCTGATCAAGAAGCGCGAACAAACACAATTGAAACCACTAGCATTAGGACAGAAAATTAAAAGGCAATATCCCAGCAGATAGAGGAACGAACCATATAAAAACAAGTCACTGGATCGGTTTCCCAAATTGAGCTATAACATTTTTTATTGGCTCTTATTTGCTCAACAGGTCAAAGTTCTGAATCCATCAAAAAATCCATGAACCTTAATGTTAAACAGGAGCTGTCACCACTCTTTACTTGCCAGATCAATAAAATTTGCATTAACTCGTCATTTGCCTCCTAGAAATGTTATATCATTTTATTTAATTTTGTTTAGCATTGAATGCTATGAAAGTTTACAAATCCCTTTATTAGAGGGTTTGTCTTCGTTCCTGTAGAAAAATGGCAAGTAACTGGTTTACAACCTCCTCAGTCCATTTGTTTGCTTTCAGTGGCATCGATTTAAAGTACAGATGATGGCAGTGATGCCACTAACTCTACGCCACTGCAGAAGATTGTTCTGATAAGGCTACTTTCACACCAGCAGTTTTTAAATCACCACAGATCGTTTCTTAGCTAGAGACTGGTAAGTATAATACTTTAATCATCCTTTATTTTTACACATGAACCATTCAGGGTCCATGCCTGAACACTAGGTCTTCGGTTCAGACCCAAATAGGACAATAATGGCAAATGGATCTGGCATAATATCGGTATGGTAACACCTGGCACCGTCTTGTTTAAGGGTAAAAGCCAGATTCTTTCTGGTGTTTTTTTTGCTTAAAAACTGGATCTGTGCCAGGTTTAAGAAGCTGCTGGTTTGAAAGTATCCTAAGTGGAACATTCAGATGAGGAGATAGGAGTGGACTCATCACTGCCATCATTTGTACCCCACGTGTTGAAGATAGGGAGATAGACTGGGGAAAAGTCGGGGTTTCAAATCCACTTAAGGTACCTTTACACGCCGCCACTGGGCCTAGCAACAGGTATCCACCGCACGTGCACGCGCACGTTTTTAACGGTGGATACCGATCGCCGATGCCGCATATACACGCTGCCATTGTGTTGTCAACTGAAGGTATCTTTGTTCCCCAGATGTTCCGACAGATCCTGCGGCTTACTTCCTGTAGAATACCTTCCCTGCTTTACACGCGTACATCTTTCGCGCTGCAAGTACATAGACCGTGACAGAGTTGTGTATTCCGTGACGCTAATACGCTGATTGGACAACGCAATAGCATCATGATTGGCCAGCCTGCGCAGGAAGGCTGGCTAATACATGACGCCATTGCAATTGTGTAGTGTGAATGGTCAGCTCTTTAAATATGGCGCCCTGTGAAGGGACAGCCAATGGTTACACAGTAGCACCCACCGATGATCGCTGATGGGGCGTGGTATCCATGACGCTGTGGCACGCCCCTGGGAGTTCACTAGGCAACGCAACATCCATGCCTGTGCCCCATTTAGACGCCACTACCATGGCAATTGTGCCTCTGTGTTGCCTTTGGTTTTTGAGCATGGCTCAGCGACAGGTATCTGAGTCAACTGCAGGACACCGGGAGGAATTTCCCTATTTACACGCCGCCAATTCGTAGCAATTTCATGGCAACAGGCACAAATATCCCCAATGCCAGGCAGTTGCTACCTTGCAGTGGTGGCGTGTAAAGGGGCCCTTACATGCATTTTTTTGCAATAATGAAGATAAATTCCCTAATAAAGTGAGTCTTTACTTTCCATGTTGTACTAAATTATTAAAGAAAATATTTAATAACGTGAAAGTTTAGTTACTATTTACTTAAGTCAGAGGTGTAACTAGGTATGTTGGCGACCGGGGCACAGATCTATCTTGGCGCCCCCGTCCCCCTTCCCCTCCCCAAGGTAGGTGAGGACCGTGGGGGGGGCTTGCTGTCAGCCTTCCTCGGTCACTGCTGTCTCCGCCCTCCTCCACCACCGACTCCCCGGTCACTCACCCCATCCCCTGCTGGGACCCGGTCCCCTGCTGTTGCATCTCTCCTCCGTCCTCCAGTCTGGACATATGAGGCGCCGCCGCCAGTGCCGCAGTTTCCGGGGTCTCCTGCTTTCACCCCGCACCGGACCCGCTGCCGCCAAGTCTCCCAGTGGCCCCCGCAGCCCCAGACAGGCGCGGAAGCGGAAGTGACGTCGGGCGCTTCCGCGCGGCTAAACTGTGAACATCAGTCCCTGTAATGTGTGGGCGGCCGCCGGGTATAGCAAGAGGGGGAGGAGGGGGAGGGGGGGTGCAGCCGGTGCCCCCCTAGATACGCCCCTGACTTAAGTAGACAAACTCTAATGCCACCAATAAAGGTAGCAAGTCATAATTGACTCTTTAACAAGCCTTTTAATATGACTCAGAATTTGTGCCAGATCAGAACCCCAAACTGTAAATGCTGTGTTTCAGGGTGATTGCCCCTCATTAGTGCAGTGTGTGGGAATTCTGATCTGGTTGTATGAGAGGCTAAGACGAGGTCTGGGGGAGTATCTATTCTCCTTGTGGAGAGTCTATATAAAAGAGCATATAAAAGACATGGATGGTACTTCTACAGGTGGGCCCGTGCACCACCTTCCCTCCCCCCAGCCTCACTGACACCCTCTGTCTATGGATGTCTTTTATGTACATATTCCACTAATAAAGAAGCTGTACAACCCGGTGAGTGCCTTCCCACTATTGCTTTCAAGTGCTGTATATCTATGCTGTGTCTTTGGGTGAGAGCACCGCCTTTCTCCGATCCCAGTAGAGCAATGTTGCCTGAATGCAGGATGGAACTGACCTCCCGAATGTAGTGCCCGGAACCATTCTTTCAGTTCCATCTACCTTTCTCATTTTCTTATGTTGTTTTCTATGCTTTTCCTAACTGAATGTTTGAAAGGGGAATTGTAATCTAGTCTTTTATATGATTAATTTAATAACTGTACAGTTAAATTTAACAATTTGTTTCTTTTCATTAGTTTTGGAATGGTTCATGACGGAGAAGGAAATCCTTGCAGAAAGGCTGAGGGTAACATCATGTCTCCCACGTTGTCTGGCAATAATGGCGTATTTTCCTGGTCAGCCTGCAGTAGACAGTACCTGAAGGAGTTCCTCAGGTGAGGATCACTGACAGTCTGGATATCATTTTCAATTAGTCTGTTGAGTTTCGGAATTTTGCATGTGATTATCAAGCTCCCAAGAATTCCGGTAGGATTTTAACTGGCAGCTTTATTAGTCCCTATATCTGTCACTTCTATAAAGTCGGTCCCCAGCCTGCATCGTGTTACTGCTGAAGAAGAGTAAACCAGATGTTCTTCTTGTTTTCTGAAAGTTGAACAACTCTGAAAAAAATGACCTTTTGTTTCGATCTCCAGGTGTTGCTTTTAACCAACACCTTCCATTTTCCTCCTGTTTTCTGTTAACGACTTAGCAGAATTTCTGAGCATGTTGGAACATCTTGGAAGGCAGGACACTTATGTACATATCGGGATGAATCTAAAAAAATTCCCGTGACCCATACAGCCATATGTTCTCCTTCCTTGTAAAGTTCCAGGTCAAGTTGTAACATAAGGCATCTGGTGTTAACTAAAAGTCAGCTCCAGTTGGATTATCAGCTTTTCAGTGCTAATTTTTTCTCTTTCTTATTGACCTCATTTTGTCATTTTTCCAATTTGGACTAACCCTTTTGGTTAAAGGGTCTTACAAGGATAAGTTAATCTCAAGGAGACCGGTTTCTGAAACCCAGAAGGATCAGGGTTAATAAATTCGGGAACCTTAAAGCAAGTGTTAACACTGCTACAGCGCCACCACAGGAGAAATTAAGCATTACACAGTTTAGTTGATGTGCTGGCTCTATAATGTATGGAGGCCTCAGGTTTAGACAAGGTTTTGAACAGGCAATATAGGTCAACTGGAATCTGATTGGTTCCTACTATTTATTCTTGTTTTAAAATTTTTAACGGTCTATGGGTATGAGGTTCATGTTATAGGGGGTTCAAAGGGAATCGGTCATATTAAAAATACCAATAGAGTCTGTGGAGCCACAGTTAGGAGTCTCAAACACAGGGCTAGCCAGATATCCCTCCAGGGAAGGACCCAGTAAGGGGTGGTTCCTTGCGGAGAACACAATAACCACCATATTAAGTGGCTCTTTTAGTCAATTTCCAGCTCTTTTACAAGCTTAGAGATATGACAAGGGAATACCAAGACCAGGTATCCATCCACAGACAGCTGTTTCTGGGTGTTGCCCTCATCAGTGTGGAGCAGGATTCTGGCTAGGTGGGAGCAAGGCCTAGTAGACCAACATCACATTCACTGTGTTGAGCACTTTAGCCAGCTGCCCGCAGTGTTTTCTTGGACTGATCTCTCTGAGATCAGTGGATGCTTTGTGATATTAAAAATAAAGACTACATGGTGTAGAGCAGGAGGAGCCGAGTAGATTTATGTATGATTTTGTAATAAAGGGTTCAATATAAGTCTTATTTCATTGATTGGAATCTCTGCACAGTCTAAACTTAGGAGTCCCATGGATAGTCCTAGGCATAATCTTGTAATCTTGGGAGTCCAGTGGGCGGTTTTGGAATACGCTTGGAAGACCAGTGGGTGGTCCTAGGCATAAATTTAGGAGTCCAGCGGGCATTCCTAGGAGTAAGCTTAGAACTCCAGTGAGAGGTCCTAGGCATAAACTTAGGGGTCCAGTCTGAGGTCCTGGGCAGAAGTTTAGCAGTTCAGTGGGCAGTGCTAGGTATTAGTTTAGGAGTCCAGTCAGCGATCCTAGGCAGAAGATTAGGAGTCCAGCATGAAGTCCTAAAACTCCCATTTATATTTCATATAAAAGTATTATTTTAGATTATTTAAGAGAACTTGAAGACCGTAAATGGAATCTGTCAGCTGTGTATTGCTATGTAATCGGACAGCAACATGATCCAGGGGTCTTAGCCCCTAATTCCACTGATTTATCACTTACTGGATTGTGTTTCACTGTTTCAATAAAATCAGTGTTTTATCATCTGGGGATTATCACTACAGGATTAGATATTTCCTGCCTCCTGGTCAACTTGTTCTTTATAACCACTTCCCCCTGTTGATCGGCAGCTTTCTATCAATATACAGTATACAAAAAAGCAGTGGTGGGGGCAGGGTTATGTGGCGCCACTGCGGTCTGATCACCACAAGGGGTACTGCCCCCACTCCACGGGTGTGATATCTCTGTTCTCGGGGAAAGGGGATGGTAAGTCTAATACACCTATCAAGCACTCAACACACCTGGTCCTGGGGTCGGTGGGCGGACCCATTTAAAGGGGCAGAGGCAGAATGAACCACCCATGCTCCCGAATCCAAGTTTGACCAGAGTCGGACGGAAGGGCTGGTTGAGATCCAAGACCGGCCCTGAGGTGGCGAGGAGACTCCATGCTCCAACTACAGAACCGGAGGCCACGAGATCTAGAGGAGCTGTGCCCGATACCCGACACATCCGTGGAGAAGGTAGTCAGACTAGGATCATGGGTCTTGGCACCGGTCGCCCGACAGGCTGCCGGATTGGGGCTCTGTGTGCGGAGGCGCGAGCAGGTGAGGCGGACAGTTAGTACTGGGAGAGCAACCTGAGAGAAAACTTAACATAAAGGGGGTGTCTTGGACGAACTATCCCAATTCCTGGGGAACTATCTGGACTGAGGCTTGGCAGAGAGCAGCATCCGGCGGCATTGCTGAAGTAACCGCTAAGTAAACTTGGTAGGGAACTCAAAAGCTGTGTGTGAGACTGTTTTCTTTCTGCGTCAAGCAGACAGGCAGGCCACAAAAGACCTGTCGCAGTATCACCCTCATTAGCCTCTCCAGCCAGAATACTCCAGCAGCCTACCACCACCATAGACTATAGCAGTTGCCCTGGGGAACCGCTCCACCTGTGGGGAGCGATATCATCTTAGCTGTGTTTCCATCATTTCCAGAGGCTTCGCACCACAGCGTCGGCCATCCATAGCCGAGCACCACGGGTGGTGTCGCAATCCTTACCCCAAAACCATAAAGCCCGAACTTTTATTTGATACCCAGGGTCACGGAGCCGGGTCTCAACCCCTGTCACTACCAAGAAGTATTAAAGCCCAGTTCCAAGCACCCTACGTCCCTGGGGGTGCATCAGTTATACATAGACCGCTGCTAATCAGTGATGGGGGCAGAGTTATACACAGAAAGCTGACAGTATGTGGTGTGGGTGGGGTTTTACCCAGAAAGCTGCCAATCAGTGCTTTGGGTAGGATTATACACAGCTCAACATTCCAAGCTCTGCTAAATCCGCAGCAGAGAAAACTGTGATTCTATAACAACTGCTGCACCCAGTAAACTAAGTGAGACATCCTTGGAATCAGGGTCTCTTCCCCTACATCATGCTGCTCTTAGATTGCATAGTAAAACTCCTGCTGATAGGTTCCTTTTAGTGGAGTTTTAAAATAAAAAATACTTTTTATTCATCCAGAGAATAAATAATAGCTGTATTAGACCACTGTGCTAAATGCTAAAACAGGGGTACCTCATTTCTTCCTAATGTTACAGCTATAATTTGGAGGACGTGTATGATGTGAAGGCTGGACATCTACAGTAATGGAAATATGGAGTGGCTGAGCATGCTCACTCTACATTTTTTGTACCTACCATAAATTGGTAGTTAGCACATATTTTTTCCCTTTAAAGAGGACTTGTTAGTGGATTTTTTTAAATTTATACTGAGTACTTCCTCCAATTGTCTCTGCTCCTCTGATTCCAGAACAGTTTCTGGGCGCAGAAGAAAATGAAAATTTCACAATTCCTCCACTCACTGTTTCTTGGATGCAATGAGTGACAGCTTGCTGCATAATGGAATCAGGGCCATTATCAGCCATCAGTTTGGTGAATGAAAGCTAAGTCATCCAATCTGGTGCTTGTACGTTTTGACCTGTCGGTGTGTTGATTGACAGCTAAGCTGTGCAATCTGAAGCTGGGAGGTGTTGGGTTTCTTCAGGTGCTCCCTGTTGTCTGTGATTGCCCAGCAAGTTAGCTGAGCAGTTAGACCAAGAATTGTCTACTGTAGACACCTTTTTTGATGCATTAGGGATGATCTATGATGAAATTGACAGGGTCCATGCGTCAGAGGCAAAGATCATGAACCTGATGCACCGCTGAGGACTACAATTCCAAGTTCTAGCAATGGTCCTCTGAAGTTCAGTGGAATGATGCAGACCTCAGGTGACAGTTCCATACAGGTCTTTTGCTTACTCTGGATGCTCTGGCTCTGCGTAGTCCACCTTGTTCTTTGAGAGAGGCCATGACTTTGGCCATTTGCATAAATCGAAGAATTTGGGAGAGACATGATGGTTGACAGGGGGTATTGGGCACTCTTTCTGATTATATCCACTTATCTGAGGTGAAACCTATTCAGGTAGGAGCAGCAAGCTCAATGGCCATTGAGAAATTACATCAATGTGATTTTGGACTCTGCCTAAATTTTGGTCGCACTGGATATTTCCAAATGGAATGCTTAGCTTGCCCTAAAGCAAGCAAGCTATTGGGAAACTCCTAAGTCTGGGTGATTGTCGAAGTGGTTACACAGACGTCTAGGTACCTTTTTACCTTTTTACTCTTCAGATAAAGTACTGTTGATTTACAGTGCCTTGTGAAAGTAATTAGCCCCCTTGAACTTTTCAACCTTTTGTCACATTTCAGGCTTCAAACATAAAGATATAAATTCAAAATTTTTGTGAAGAATCAACAAGTGGGACACAATCGTGAAGTGGAACGAAATTTATTGGATATTTGAAACTTTTTTAACAAATAAAAAAACTGAAAAGTGGGGCGTGCAATATTATTGGGCTCCCTTGAGTTAATACTTTGTAGCGCCACCTTTTGCTACGATTACAGCTGCAGTCTCTTGGGGTATGTCTCTATCAGTTTTGGACATCGAGAGACTGAAATTCTTGTCCATTCTTCCTTGCAAAACAGCTGGAGCTCAGTGAGGTTGGATGGAGAGCGTTTGTGAACAGCAGTTTTCAGCTCTTTCCACAGATTCTCGATTGGATTCAGGTCTGGACTATGACTTGGCCATTCTAACACCTGGATATGTTTATTTGTGAACCATTCCATTGTAGATTTTGCTTTAGGTTTGGGATCATTGTCTTATTGGAAGATAAATCTCCGTCCCAGTCTCAGGTTTTTTGCAGAGTCCAACAGGTTTTCTTCCAGAATGGTCCTGTATTTGGCTCCGTCCATCTTCCCATCAATTTTAACCATCTTCCCTGTCCCTGCTGAAGAAAAGCAGGCCCAAACCATGATGCTGCCACCACCATGTTTGACAGTGGGGATGGTGTTTTGAGGGTGCTGAGCTGTGTTGCTTTTACGCCAAACATATCATTTTGCATTGTGGCCAAAAAGTTTGATTTTGGTTTCATCTGACCAGAGCACCTTATTCCACATGTTTGGTGTCTCCCAGGTGGCTTGTGGCAAACATCAAACAAAACTTTTTATGGATATCTTTGAGAAATGGCTTTCTGCTTGCCACTCTTTCATAAAGGACAGATTTGTGCAGTGTACGACTGATTGTTGTCCTATGGACAGACTCTCCCACCTCAGCTGTAGATCTCTGCAGTTCATCCAGAGTGATCATGGCCTTTTGACTGCATCTCTGATCAGTATTCTCCTTGCTTGAGATGAAACTTTAGAGGGACACCCGGGTCTTGGTAGACTTGCAGTGGTCTGATACTCCTTCCATTTCAATATGATCTCTTGCACAGTGCTCCTGGAGATGTTTAAAACTTGAGAAATCTTTTTGTATCCAAATCCGGCTTTAAACTTCACCACAACAGTATCTCGGACCTGCCTGGTGTGTTCCTTGGTCTTTATGATGCTCTCTGCACTTGAAACAGAACCCTGAGACTATCACAGTGCAGGTGAATTTATATGGAGACTTGATTATACACAGGTGGATTCTATTTATCGTTACCAGTCATTTAGGACAACATTGGATCATTCAGAGATCTTCACTGAACTTCAGGAGTGAGTTTGCTGCACTGAAAGTAGAGGGGCCAATTAATATTGCACGCCCCACTTTTCAGTTTTTAATTTGTTAAAAACACTTCAAATATCCAATAAATTTCGTTCCACTTCACGATTGTGTCCCACTTGTTGTTGATGCTTTCCAAAAAAATTAGAATTTATATCTTTATGTTTATATGCAAATTTGCACTTCACTAAGGAAGTTGAGAAACTCCCGTGCCACATTTAAGCAGCTTCCTCAAAGTCATAATCACTTTCCTACAAGCTTTTAATATAACTAAGGGATTTGTGCCAGATCAGAACCCCAAACTACAGACGCTGCGTTTCGGGGTACCTGCCCCTCATCAGTGTAGTGTGTGGAATATTCTGATCTGGCAGAGTGAGTTGTCTAAGACAAGGTCTGGGAACTTGCTCTCAACCTTATGGAGAGAGCGAAGTAGGTGAGGCGATTGTAAGCCACTTCCCTCCTCTCAGATATATGCATATATGCAAATTTGCACTTCACTAAGGAAGTTGAGAAACTCCCGTGCCACATTTAAGCAGCTTCCTCAAAGTCATAATCGCTTTCCTACAAGCTTTTAATATAACTAAGGGATTTGTGCCAGATCAGAACCCCAAACTACAGACGCTGCGTTTCGGGTTACCTGCCCCTCATCAGTGTAGTGTATATCTCATATATATAGTCATATATCTGAGAGGAGGGAAGTGGCTTACAATCTCCTCACCTACTTCGCTCTCTCCATAAGGTTGAGAGCAAGTTCCCAGACCTTGTCTTAGCCCACTCACTCTGCCAGATCAGAATATCCCACACACTACACTGATGAGGGGCAGGTACCCCGAAACGCAGCGTCTGTAGTTTGGGGTTCTGATCTGGCACAAATCCCTTAGTTATATTAAAAGCTTGTAGGAAAGCGATTATGACTTTGAGGAAGCTGCTTAAATGTGGCACAGGAGTTTCTCAACTTCCTTAGTGAAGTATCTTTATGTTTGAAGCCTGAAATGTGGCAAAAGGTTGAAAAGTTCAAGGGGACCAAATACTTTCACAAGGCACTGTAGGAACTACTTTTCCAAAATCAGTCATTATCAGTATTTGCTTTCATTGATTGTGCACCCAACTTCATTGATTCAGGTCTGGTTTTAAGACTAGATTAATGGACAGTTAGGTTAAAAGGACCCATTCAGGCTGTCCCCATTGACAGGACCCCATTAGCCCAGAACATTTTACAATGGGTAATGGTGGAATTTACTCTCACAGTGGGAACACTGCACTCCGAGTCCATCACTGGATGACTTAGCTTTGAGGTTGGTGTTGGGAATACCATGGCTACATATTCAAAATCCTATCATTGATTGGTGTGAGAGGGTTATTATCAAGTGTATCCCCTGTTATCATAAGAAATATTTTAATTTTGTATAGGTTTTCTCTACTAGTCTAAAGAATCTGCCGGGGGAACTGAATGACTTTGGAGATGTGATCTCAGGAAACGAGGCAGACATTAGACCAAGATCACTACCAGTTGCAGCATTTGCTCATTGGTGCATGATGGCCTCACTTACTTGTACTCTGTATTTTGATCTATTGCCACCAGACCTTAGACCTACTCTGACCATCCATTTGCCTTGTCCCTTTGCTTTGATCAGCTATCCTCTTGGTATTCTGACCCCAGACTGTAACCTGACAACTATGTCATTGTGTGTCCCCTTAGTCCAAGGGTGGGGAACTCCAGTCCTCAAGGGCCACAAACAGTGCATGTTTTCAGGATTTCCTTAGGATTGCACAGGGCTTGGAATCATCACCAGTGCAGGTGATTATGTTATCACCTGTGCAATACTAAGGAAATCCTGAAAACATGACCTGTTGGCGGCCCTTGAGGACTGGAGTTCCCCTCCCCTGCCTTAGTCCATGAAATGCTTTCCTGGTATCTGACGCCAGAATGTTTTACTAGCCTGCATCATGGCTTCATGTCAAAGAAAAAATGTTCTAGAATCAGTGGAGCAGCGGCAATCAGAGCCGGAACAAAAATGTCCTCTTTAAACATCATCTCCTCAGTTGGACATACCGTTGAGATCACTAGACAGATCATTGAGTGTCATGATCATGATGATTAGACCCCAAACGACCCTATGATGACTAATAAATAGTGGTGACTGTAATAATTGTAATGGCTTAAGTCCATAATCTTTAGTTACAAGAACATATTTTCATTATTGAAAAAAATGTATGTGACATATCAAATTTTCTTTTTTTTTTACATTTTCTGTAGTTACAGTAAATAAATTCACATTCATTTAGATGTTAGAAGCAAAGTAAATTAAGTTAAAGCCTTAGTGATGCAGAATTTTTTATTGCAATCCCATCTGCTTGGGTTAAAATTGGATCAATTTCACTAAATTGTCATTTGATAAAGCATGATTCAGCTGAATGTAAACCGGTTACCCATGTCTACGAGGAAATCATTCACACTGAATTCCATCACAGCACAGCTCAATCCTCCTGTCTTGTTGACGAGCCAAAGCAATTAGGACATTTCCAGTATCCTGAGAAGCTGCCCGGACAGATCTACGATGCTGACACTCAATGTAAATGGCAATTTGGACCAAAAGCAAAGCAATGTAGCCTGAGTTTTGTTAAGGTACGTGAGCTCTTTATCATGTCTTTTCTATAGCTAAGGCTGTTCTACATTACTAATAGGATTTTCAGATAATTCAGTAAACACTGTTGTAATTCGTAAATGAACACAGTTTGGCATTATGTTATTTTACTTTGTTCATGTCAATGATTTGTATCCAAATTCATTAAGAAAGAGCTAAACATGACATATAATAAATGTCATCAATTTTATTTTTGGTTTTATGCTTCTGCTTCTGTCTTAGGAGCCAAGCACTTTGCATTCTACTTCTTCCATTGAGTGTTCCATTTGAATTCCGAAAAACATTCTTCAGACGGGATTCTGATGGAACCTCTGATGGTACCACCATAAGACAAGCTGAGAAATAGATTCCCATTACATCTTTTTCTGGCAGTGGCCATCTGTCCAGATGGGAACAAAAACTAGGGTTGGTGTGAATCCATTTGACCTGGTCCACTGGCCACAACAGTAACGTCCGGCTCTCCGTAAACTGGCATTCTTTTTATTAGCCTGCCTGGTGAATCACCATCGTTGTGGTATGAAGCACAACTTACCTTGCGCCTAGTCCTTACATAGATTACTGGCGTGGCTGATGGACTGGGACGTATGAAGTGAATGCCACCAACACTTACAGATGCCCTTTTGACTTCTTGCTGTACAGGGTCTGGAAAAAAATACAAGAGATATAGATGTAGCAGCTGCCAACTTCATGACTATGGCACTCCTTGGAAAAACCTTACACAATTATAGAGTTTTCAAAGCGGGATGCTGATACAAAGTGAACGAATTGGAGGCTGCTTCATGAAATTTATTACTCCACCTTAACTCTATCAAAACTATGTTGGTCATCAGCAAGCCTATTAGGATTAAAGAGCTTGTCCAGTGTTCTAAAAAGTTAATTAACAGTGGGAAAGTTATTAAAATAACAAATAAATAATAACCATGTATTCAATTCTCTATGACTCCAGTTCTAACACACCATTGCACCCCTTGGTTATCTCCCGAGTTCAATGTTGTACATGAAAAAGACCTCTGCAGCTAATTACTGAGGTCAGTGATTGACTGTGGCAGTTATGTGTATGTAAGTGATATTATCACTGTAAGGAAGTAAATAAAGACCACTTAGGACCACTGGGTAGTGTAATGCTAGCGTCACATTAGCATCAGCTTATTTGCTGACGGATCTGTAAAAAAACTTAGAATTCTGCAGGTTGAACGCAGCCTTAGGCTAGGGTAACACTTGAGTAGTGTCATCCACTTAAAGGATGCGTTTAAAGGATGGTTTTTATTCCCTGGCCTTCACATGACATGTGTGTACATTTTAATGCATGCATTAACACATGCGTTAATGCATGGTACATGAAAAAAAGCATCCTTTTGGTGAATGCTTAGCATTGGTGTGACCGTAGCATTAACGCAGCATTAATTTCTATAATGTTGTGCTAATGCTGGCCGCTTGACACAGAAGTCCCAGAGTTCCAAATCTCTCGCACTCTTTCTGAGCGCTCAGGAAAATGTGGTTTGCAGCGTTTTCCGGTGCGCTCAGAAATAGCATGAGATTTGGAACTTCGGGACTTCTGTGTCGAGCGGCAGCCTGCCACGTTTTCCTGTGCGCTCAGAAATAGCGTGAGATTTGGAACTTCGGGACTTCTGTGTCAAGCAGCAGCCTGTGCTGTAAGTCCAGCACCCATAGGATTCAATTGCCAGCATTACAGAAATTAATGCTGCGCTAAGGCTGCGTTCAACCTGCAGAATTCTAAGTTTTTTCACAGATCCGTCAGCAAAAAGGCTGACGCTAATGTAACCCTAGCCTAACGCTCACAAAGGTGAGCGTCCAGGAGTAGATCCTCTGGTCCTCAGCACCCAGCTGACTTGGAGGGGCTTCACTGTGGTTTCTGACCTGGTCTTCACCAGAGCCTCTGAAGAGGAGGGTGTTTCACAGCAGGCAGAAACCAAGTACCACTCGGAGGGCTGGGGCTGTGACAGCTGGCCCAAGAGGTATGGACGTGGACAGTCTTTGGTGTAGACAGGAACAGCCAAATGGCTAAGGCAAGCAGGTGCAGGTGTAATGTCACTGCAGGAGTGGACTGGAGCATGCTGATAATAGCTCGACAGGTGTGCATCAGAGCAGGCTGGTAATGACACAGCAGGTGCGGATTGTAGAAGTCCGGAAATGGCAAGGTAGATGCGGACCAGAGCAATATAATAATGGCGCAGCAGGTGCGAACTGGGGCAGGCTGGTACAGGCATTAGGACGAAACACAGGTTAGCGGGTGCAGACACAGGAATATGGGCACAGGGTACGGAAGCAGGTATGCAGGCACAGGAGCAGCAATACAGAAACAAAAGACCTAAGAACAAGCAATGAGCCACTAAGGGATAGAGGGCATTGTTCAGGCACCTCCCAATGGGGCGAGGTGCCTTAAATACACTGTGATTCTCAGCCATGGGCTGAGAAGGACTTCCAGGATTGGGCACACTGGCCCTATAAGAATCGAGAGGATGCGGTGCGTTCCATCTAAGTGTGCTCCCAGGAGACTTGAGCAGTGAGTGCGTGCCTTGGAGGCAGGAAGTCACTGACTGGGACCAAGCAGACGCTGTGGTCCTGCTGGCGGGGTGAGTGTACCGCTGTCGTTGGTGTCCTTGCTATGGAGACGCCAATACTGCAGCCTTAGGTATAACAGATAAGTCCATCAGAGTGTTGTCGCTGGAGCTGATAGTAATTGGTGTTAACTTGTAAGGATTAGTGTTTGCATATATATTCACTGACTCTCATGATACCTTAAAGAATGGAGCTGTGTATCACAGATATTTCTTTTTGTTTTAGGATATTTGTAAGTCTCTATGGTGTCACAAATCTGGACACAGGTGTGAGACAAAGTTCATGCCAGCAGCGGAGGGCACAGTCTGTGGTCTAAATATGGTAAGAATTTCTGTTATGGTAGAAAATGGCTTGCAAAAATGATGTTCTGTAATATTTTCCATAATCCTACTGAATGTTTTAACATTTTATGTGCAATAATAAAATAGTTCTTCATGCTTGATCCAACATAGTGGTGTCGAAGGGGACAGTGTGTGAGATTTGGAGACAATGGACCGAGACCAGTTAATGGAGGATGGTCAGACTGGTCAGACTGGTCACTGTGTTCCAGAGACTGTGGTGCTGGAGTGAAGTATCAGGAGAGGTTCTGCAATAACCCAATGTAAGACACTAAATTTCTCATGATCTGGTTGAATTGTTTGGCTATACACACCAATTTCTTGTGAAATAGTCTAATCACACAATGTTTTTTATTATTATAGACCTCAACATGGAGGGAAATACTGTCAGGGCTCGAGCCGTATTTATCAGATTTGTAACACACAGGCTTGTCCCCCTAACACTCCCGACTTCCGAGCGCAGCAGTGTGCTGAATACAACAGCAAGCCATTCCGAGGATGGTACTACAAGTGGAAGCCCTACACAAAAGTGGAAGGTGAGTATTGTAGAAGAAAAAAGTTCTATTGGTATTCTTATTAAATTGACATTAAAATATTGTATCAAATTTGAGTTTATGTAGTAACTTTCTCATTAAAGTCCTTAAAGCGTATCTGTCCTTTCACACAAAAATGTATGAAAGAATTGTCCTGCTGCCCTCGTCCCTCAGAATAAGTTATAACCGCATTTGGTGGAGGAACCATTCTAAAGGGTTTTAATTCTCATATTTTTGTAACTTACCATCAACTCTTTTTGATTAGGTGGCTTCTGCCACTACTATTTGAGCTGGAACGTCCTTTTCTTCACCTCCCAGCACACATTGCTCCTGCTATTGTCCAATGGCTTGCCTGCATGAACTCTTATTATACTTGTATAAAGTATGACAAACTGAACAGCAAAAGCAGAAACAGAAAACCACCCCCACTTCCTATAAGAAGACAAAGACTTGCCCTAGCTCCCTGTAGACAGAAAAAGACACAGCTCCTCTTCCTATACAGAGACAAAAACCTACCAAGTACCTGTAGATTAACAAAGTTATTTCCCCTCTTCTTGTAGAAAGAGACAAAGATCTGCCCCTTCTTCCTGTAGAGAAGAAAAGACCCATCCCCTTTTCCTGTAGAGAGCCAAAGACCTGCCTTTTCTGCCTGTACAGAGACAAAGACCAATTCCTATCCTGTAGAGAGACAAAGACCCACCCCTCTCCTGTAGAGACAAAGAGCCTCTCCTTTTTCTGTAGACAGACAAAGACCTGTCCCCTCTTCCTGTAGAGAGATAAAGACTTGGCCCCTCTTGTAGAGAGACAATGACTGACACCTTTTCCTGTAGAGGGACAAAGATCCACTCCTCCTCCTGTAGAAAGACAAAAATCCACCATATCTTCCTGTAGACAAAGACCTGCCCCCTCTTCCTGCCGAGAGACAAAGATCCACCCTGTGTTCCTATAGACAAAGACCCTCTCTTTCTTCCTGTAGAAAAACAAAGATCCACACCTCTTCCTGTAGAGAGACAATGACGTACCCTCTCTTCCTGAAGAGAGATAAAAACCTGCCCCCTATTTCTGTAGAGAGACAAAGGCTGATACCTTTTCCTGTAGCGGGACAAAGATCCACTCCTATTCCTATAGAGAGACAAAGGCCCGCTCCCTCATCCTGTAGAGACAAAGACCCATATTCTGTTCCTGGAGAGAAACAAAGATCTGCCCTTCTTCCTGTAGAGAAGAAAAGATCTGCCGCTTTTCCAGTAGAGAGACAAAGACCCACCCCTTTTCCTGTATAGTGACACAGACCCACCCTCTATTCTGATCGAGACAAAGACCTGCCCTGTCTTCATGTAGACTGGCAAAGATCCACCCCCTCTTCCTCTAGGAAATCAAGACTGACTGCTTCTTCATATTGAGGATAAGACCCTATGCGCATTCTCATTTTTATAGATATCTTCCTGTAGACTGGCAAATACCCACTCCCTCTTCCTGTAGAGAGACAAAGACATGCCTCCTCTTCCTGTAGACTGGCAAATACCCACTCCCTCTTCCTGTAGAGAGACAAAGACATGCCTCCTCTTCCTGTAGACTGGCAAATACCCACTCCCTCTTCCTGTAGCGAGACAAAGACCCACCTCCTGTTCCCGTGACAAAGACCCTTCCTTCTTCCTGTAGAGAGACAAAGACCCACTTCCTGTTCTGTAGAGAGATAAAGACCCACCGCCTCTTCCTGTAAGGAGATAAAGACTCACCGCCTCTTCCTGAAAGGAGATAAAGACCCCCCCACCTCTTCCTGTAATGAGATAAAGACCCACCCCTTCTTCCTGTAGAGAAACAAAGACCTGTCTCCTTTGTCTGTAGACAGACAACCCAGCCTTATTCCTGCAAAGAGGCAATGACCCTCCCCTCTCCTGTAGAAATACAAAGACCTACTTCTCCTGTGCAGAGACAAAGAACCACCATTCTTTAATGTTGAAATACAAAGAACTATTCCTGTAGAGAGAAAGAGCCCTGCTTCCACTTTCAATAATTTATCTCAATGTCTCTGCTGCTAGAAGCTGATTACACTTGACAACAGGCAGCAATTTATAGAGATATGAGACTAACCATGGCCAGCAGTTTGGAGTGTTATTTCAGTATTAAAATGATAACAAAACTTTTAAAACTTGTAAATAAAATGATTTGCAGATTTTTCATATTTCACATCATGATAAATGAGATCAAATTGTCAGAAAGTTCTGGGGTCATTTTTTTCCTTTTCTGGCCCGACGGATGCAATATTGCTAGATGCATTCATTGCAGCCTTCTAGTATCTCATCAACAGTCCAAAACTTTGAGTTTGTAAAAATTCCAAACCAAGTAATATTACATATCAGATAGCCAGAGCTGAATTTGGATGAGGTACTAAATGATTTTGAGGATCAATCAACTCTATTAAGGCATCTTGATTCATTTGCATAATAAAAGTTACCATTCTCTTGGAACGCGCAACGTATTAGAAATAATGTCCAATAAGTAATGGATTCTAGAGCATAGAATTGTATTACTCAGTGCACTTGACTTTCATCCCTCATGTAAAAGTATTGTGTGTTTTCTAGAGGAAAATATCTGCAAGTTATACTGTACGGCTGAAGACTTTGACTTTTTCTTTGCGTTGTCCAACAAGGTAAAGGATGGGACGCCGTGTTCTTCCAATGGGCTCGACATTTGCATTGACGGCAGTTGTGAGGTATACACTTTACGATTAAATTACCAATTTATTTCTTAATTTTACGCTATTTCACTTAGCAGTTGATTAGACTTTTTAGGGAACGTTTTCTTAAATTTGGTCATCTGATTTTAATGAAACCTTGAAAAAGTGATGATTCCCCAATAAAGTGAGCTTGACAGGAGATTCATGCTGCCCCGAACTGCTAGCAGAATAAATTGGACACTATTGGCTTTATTGCATGTGTATATGGTCTACTCCAAAACACTGCCGGCATTCAGATATAATATACTTTAAAAACCCGTCCAGGGACTATGCATTTTGGATGACTGGTCCCAAGACAAGTCCTTGTTGGCCTTTTTCTGCCTCCTTTCCCTTTTAGATTTTTTGGTCTTGCACATCAGGATAGACCAGTCAATCTAGGAGAGCGAGATTTATGCTTTAACTTATTCCTGGCCTTCAAAACATTTAAAGGGAACCAACCACCCCCAAATGACCCCCCCGGACTGTTAATATGTGTCCCTACACCCAGCACACACATTTGGGGCAATTTTTTTGCTAAAAAAACTGTTTAGTAGAAGCTAAGATATAGCAATATGAAGTTTAATAACTTGAGCCGAATGGGTGTTACCTAGCTTTGTCCACGTGCAGTGTTCCTGCTTGTCAGCTTCCTCTCCCCCTCCCCTCTCACTTTCTAAGAGCCTGGCCGCGTCATGAAAGGGGCGGGGCTAAATCGCGGCGAGCCCCGCCCCCTTTCATGACGCGGCCAGGCTCTTAGAAAGTGAGAGGGGAGGGGGAGAGGAAGCTGACAAGCAGGAACACTGCACGTGGACAAAGCTAGGTAACACCCATTCGGCTCAAGTTATTAAACTTCATATTGCTATATCTTAGCTTCTACTAAACTGTTTTTTTAGCAAAAACGATTGCCCCAAATGTGTGTGCTGGGTGTAGGGACACATATTAACAGTCCGGGGGGGTCATTTGGGGTGGTTGGTTCCCTTTAAGCACAATGTTTGCCAGTTGGCCGCCTTCTATAAAGTACAATTTTTGGGGAAATTGATAATTAATTTTAACAGTTACAAATCTTTGATGCCGTGTAATATTACATTTTATTTTCAGAGAAACGTCTGATCATAATTTTCTCTTTTAGTAATAGATGATCACAATAGATTTTTTTTTTAAAGTCTGATCCATTGAGAAAATTTGCTGTTTGACTTCAAAATTTCATCTCGATAAGACAACACTTTGGACTCACTGATAGCGATGGGCAAACCTTAACTGTTAGGTTCGGGTTCTGTACCAGACACCTATTGTCCATGCACAGACCCCAAACATGGACTTTTCAGGGAAGTCTGTGTTACCGTTTAGGCTGCCCGGATAAAGGGCTAGGGGGCGCAAAAGGAAGTAAAATAGGGATGACATCAGGACAAATATACTTATAGTATCCATGTGATTGTCTCACTGTTTCCGGGTCTGCCTATTAAACCTTATGAATATTCACTTGTTCCCCCTCCCACCCTCTTTGCTGGCATCTGTAATTGTTTACCCTCACACTAGCTGTCTGGGTCACCAAAGTGAAGTGTAAAAATCAATGATTGAAAAAAATGGCATGGGTTTCTCCATATTTTGACATACAGCCAAGATAAAGCAGATAGCTGCGGGCTGGTAATCTCAGGCTTGGGAGGCCCATGGTTATTGGCACGGAAACTCGATAAGTATAATTGTCCTGCTTTAATCCCCATTTTGGTTCCTTTTGCAGCCCTTTAACCCTTACTTCCACTAAGGTTCGGGTCTCCATAGACTTATATGGGGTTCTCGGTCCAGGTTTCAATGTCGGGTCAAGTCTAGTCCGAAACAGACTTTTTTTTCTTTAAGTCTGGTTCGACCCGGCAAATCCAAACATCTGTGGGTTTACCCATTTCTACTCACAGAAACTCTATTCTACCTGCAACTTATAATACATTTGGTCAATTTTAATTTGTTTCTATAATATCCAAGATATGGAAACCCTACGGCTGGATTTGAATACTTACTTATTTAATATCAGTTGCACAAAAATAAAATGTCAAAATAAATGATGTGTAATTCATATTAACCGCAGAACAACCTTTAACTAAGTACTTAATTAATTGGTTGCATTGAGATTTCTATTATCTGTTGTGGTGTAAAATATCATCTTACTAAATGTACTGTGCAGGAAAGTGAATGGATTTTAATTTCACTTTGGCTCGGTGACAGCATGAAGAAATGATCTCTCTACATCCTGTGATGTGATACGTTCCGATACTCACAGTCTCCTAACGCACATTTCATTTCTACATTCCGGTGCCAGCTTGTAGGGTGTGATTATGTCCTTGGATCAAAAGCAGCTTTGGATGCCTGTGGAGTTTGTAAAGGTGATAATTCTACGTGCAAGTTTTACAGAGGACAGTATCTGAACCATCACAAAACGAACGGTAAGTGATCTAGAAAGATAGCATCCATTCAATGGCTTGAACATCCCATATGAATCTCCAACCCTCTTCAATAACCCTTAAGGTACCGTCACACCTGGCGACGGGGCTGGGGATGTTGGTGGCGACTGGCGGGTGCGCGCACGTTTTTGGCGCCCCGCCAGCGTCACCTTTACCCATTTACATGGGACGACATCTCCAGCCCCGCGCCGGCCGGGTGTCTGAAAACCCCAGCGACGATGCTGGACAATGGGAGCCTATGGCTCCCATCGCCTGACAGGTCGCCGGCGGCCGGTTACATGGGGCGATGTGTGCACATTGCCCCAGATCGGTCGCCTGGTTTCAGAGCACTGCTTAGAGCACTGCTCTGAAACCAGGCGACCTCCCGGCGGCGCCGACATCACCCCTTTACATGAGGCGACGTAGGGGCGATGTCGCCGCTGATAGGCCACACCCCTACATTGCCTATGCAATCGGCGGCGATTTCGCCCCGTGTGATGGGCCCTTTATAGCTGTTTTTCTCTGACCAAAAGTCAGATTACGGAATCACCAGTGAGGTCCATATTGAGTTAGGCCTTCCACATAACGAGCGTTCGTACAAAGCTTGTCAAAATCAATTCTGCTTACTTTCCTGTGTATAGATTACTTATACCAATCACAACTAGATGTAACACTGCATGCAATGTTTCCATTGGAAATCAGAAATATGTTATGGCAACTTTTAAATATCATGTCTTTTGCTATTCATAATTATAGATGAGCGAACTTTCCCCAAACATGTTCACCAATTTCAAGTTCAGAATGAACATTGCAGATTCTGTTTGCGATCATAACCTGAGCAATTTACCAAAAAATCAGCAAACTTGCCTTTGTTCGGGAAAAATGTTAGAAATTTAAAACATCCCTAAAACTTTTCCTGATTGCTTGGGGCCAAAACGCTCGCCAGAAGACCTGCTGGCTGGGGGCAACACCTAACCTTACTGTTAGGAGTGTTCCAGGCCATCGGGTCTACCGATTTCTTTTAACCTGTACAATTTTTTTGAGCTTTAAAATAATTATTTTAAGCTTCCTGGAGTTTGTAGGTGTCTTTGACACCTCTAGGGTGTGAATTTTGGAAACAGTGCAAGATGTTGCAGCAGCTGTGAAGTCCAGGAACCTTACAATGTCATAAAACATCAATTTATGAGAGCTTGATATTTTATTTTTAATATTTTTTTTTTTTTGGAGAGCAAACCTTTATTATTTCAGAGGGTCAGCAGCACATGAAGCCATCTCTTCTATACATATGTGATAGCAATTCATATAAAAATAGCGTATGGCCATTATATTCTTCACATACATGTTCTTATACATCTGTTCACACTCATGAAACACCATACTATGGACATTGCTTCTTGAAAATGTGCAGTCACTTCATTTCATTTCATTCCATATGGTTACAATACAGATTTTTAGCATGTGCACAAGCATGTGATATGTATCATTAATATTGAACTTTTCGCTGCATTGCTGTCCACAAGCCTTCCAGATGAATTGGTGGTGAGCTGAATATACCTATTTGTTTTCATTATTTCTCCTCCAAATATGTCAAGCTTCAATAATTACTCCTAGGGATGAGCGAGTATTCTCGTTACTATTTGGTACTCACCGAATAGTACGGTACTCGGGCTATTCGTTACTCCGCGAGTTCCCTTGTGAATCCTCGTTAGGAGTAACGAGTCCAATGTAAGTCAATGGGAAATGTGAGTACTAACTCTGCTGGACCCTATAAAGAGGTCTGGGGGGCTGAGGAAAAGGCTGAAATGGGTGCATGATTGTTTAAGCCGCCGGCTTTTAAACAATCATTAAGCCCCCTACTCGCTTCCTCACAGCCTGCCAACCTGATCCTCCGCTCCCCCCGCTGCCTCCCATCCCGATCCTAAGTTAGGATCGGGCGGGGAGTGCAGTACCAGTGAACGGGGAGCAAAGGACCCGGGCGAGGAAGCTGGCAGTGAGAAGACTTCACCGACAGCTTTCCCGGTCTGTGCTGCGCTCCCCGATCCCTGATGCCCCCTCCCCGCTCCCTGGAGCTTCACTCCCTGCTCGGTCCTAACTTAGGAGGGGGCATGAGTTAGGGCCAGCTGATAATACAAAGCTGGCTCTAACCCCTTTATTACCCAGTGAGCCATTAACTTCTGGTATTATTCACTGCTCTGTTGGCGCTCAGCAATCTCCGCCGGCGTCGGCAGAGTTCGGGCTATTGCCTGCAGGGTTCACCCGCTGTCATAGCCCTAGCTATGACCTGGGGTAAACCCTGACTGTCAAAGTCAGTTGTCAGCCTGCTATCGCTCTGCATAGACGTGTGTGTGTATGCAGAACAATGTAGTAGTGCTGACATTGCGTTTCTGGACTTAGTTGGACGGAAGAGGAATTTTTTTAATAAAGATGGAGTCTCTAAGTGTATTTTTTGTTTTATGTCTAATAAAAAAATTTTTTCTATGTGTTGTGTTTTTTTTTAAACAATTCACTAGAAATTCATGGCGGTCATGTCTAATATTGGCGTGACCCCATTAATTTCGGGCTTAGGGCCAACTGATAAAACAAAGCTGGCCCTAACCCCTTTATTTCTCAGTGAGCCACTGCACCAGGGCCCTGGATGAGTTGGGCACAGTGCCAGAAGATGGCGCTTCTATGAACGCGCCATTTTCTGGGGTGGTTGTGGACTGCAATTCGTGGCCTGGGGCCCAGAAATTTTGGGCCTCCCTGCACTGCGGATTCCAGTCCCCAGCTGCTTAGTTGTACCTGGCTGGACACAAAAATAGTGCACAGCCCCATGCATTTTTTTTATTATTTCATGAAATTCATGAAATAATAAAAAAATACGGGCTTCCCTATGTTGTTGTGTCCGGCCAGGTACAAATAGGCAGCTGGGGGTTGCAGGTAGCCAGTTCCTGCATGCTGTACCTGGCTGGCATACAAAAATATGGCGAAGCCGACATCAAAATTTTTGTGAAAAAGTAATTAAAAAGTAAAAAAAAATATAATTTAGGGACTGCATCTTTATTAACCCCTCAAGTGGAGGGGTTAATAAAGGTGCAGTCCATAAATGTTTTGTGATACAGCAGGCAGGAATGGACTGCCCCCAGCCCCCAGCTGCCTATATGTACCTGGCTGGAAACAAAAATACAGGGAAGCCCTTTTTTTAAATTATTTCATGAATTTCATGAAATAATTAAAAAAAATTTGACGTGGGGCTTCGCGCTATTTTCTTGTCCAGCCAGGTACAACTAAGCAGCTGGGGGCTGGAATCCGCAGCGCAGGGAGGCCCAAGCTTTCTGGGCCCTTCCCCACTGCGAATTGCTGTCCGCAGCCACCCCAGAAAATGGCGCGTTCATTGAAGCGCCATTTTCTGGTGCTGTATCCAACTAATCCAGGGCCCTGGTGCGGTGGCTCACTGGGTAATAAAGGGGTTAGGGCCAGCTTTGTATTACCAGCTGGCCCTAAGCCCGAAATTCATGGGGTCACGCCAATATTAGACATGACTGCCATGAATGTCTAGTAAATTGTTTAAAAAAAAAAAAACACAACACAGAGAAAACATTTTTTATTAGAAATAAAACAAAAAATACACTTGGAGACTCCATCTTTATTAAAAAATTCCTCTTCCGTCCGACGTAGTCTAATGGAGTCTTCTTCTTTGGCTCAGCTACATCTCTGCATTGACTGCTTCATCTGCTACACTTTGCTACCATGTGCCTGCAGTGCACAGTGATATTAATGATGGATCCACCACAACATATGCCAGATCAGGATGATGTCATCTTTCTCACCACCCCAGGGGCAGAGGCTGTTTCAGCTCCAGAATCGGAGCAGCCCGGACAGGACACTTATGTCACCTGGAGCTCCACTGCACTGCCCGCATTGGGCCTCATATGCATTGAGGTCAGGATCCAGTGCTGGACTCAGATGACAGGGGAGGACCTGAGGAGCTCACAGTCAGGAGGTGAGCCATTCTCCATCAGGCACCCCACCAGTCTGTTCGCTGCAAAGAGGTACTACACTCAATAACCAGGTGTGGTAACTCAGTCCAAAAGAAAAATGGGATAGTGAACCTAGGCCCGCACCAAGCACACCCACACACCTTAGGACACAGGGGACCATGGGCTAACCCGGGGAGAGGGCCCAGGCACAAGGGGGCAAGGGACAAGGGAAGAACAGACAGAAGAGAGACCAAAGGTTGGAGAGGAACGCAAAGGGGTCCAGGGCAAGATATCCCAAATCCTTGCAGACAGACCCGACTGGACTTGGTAGAGAGAAGCACCCGGTGGCCAATTGCAAGTCAAGTGAGTAAACCGGGTACAAAATTCCAACACTGTGTGAGACTCAGTTATTCCCCGCCTTCGGAGTCGCCGACTGCCACAGTAAATGAAGTAAAGAGGCCCAACGTGAATCCAGCCTGACACAGCCAGTGCAATTAAACACATCTGCCGCAGGGCTCTTGCTCCAGCTACGGGGAGCAACGACATCAAGCTGCCGTACCAACAACCCCAGGGGTCTGACCAGCAGTGTCGTTCCATACTGACCGAAAACCGTAGGTGGTGTCATGAACAATTTCCCTATAAACCTTATTTCCATCTAATAATTCCCGAACCAGTCCTAACCCAGTACTCCAGCCAGAGCACTGACTCCCCCGGGGTCACGGAAGCCGGATCTCGAATCCCTGTGACTCCTCCGGCTAAATGCAAAGTCCAGTTCCGAGTACCCCACAGCCCCGGGAGGTGGGTGAGTCATCCATGCCAGCTGGAAGAAGCAGATGTCACACTCAGGATGATCTTGCAGTATGCTGGCGTTATTTCACCTGCAGCCAGTGCTGCAGCTGCTGGATCGGAAAATCCAGGACCAGATGCATGATCCAGAGGATGAGGAGGCCGAGGAGGATGAGGATAAGGTAGTAGAGGATTAAGGACCTGTTTTCCAGCCTTGTGTAGCACCCCCACCAGGTGCCTTCAATTGGGAAAATGTCATGTGGAGACCCCTACCCCCTCCAAGCAACTATCCGATACAGCATGAACCACCCAGTCCTATCTGCTCTCTTAAGGAGATTCAGTTTGTGGATGCCATTGTCTGAGAGTGGTTGCATAGGCCTAAGGCCAATTACTTTGATGACCAATGTACCTGAGGCAAAGTGGTTGCATTCATCCAGTAGAGGGAGTTTGGCTTCATAACCGAACAAGGTACTTGTCATCAGTGCTACCGTGTTTCCCCGAAAGTAAGGCCCCCCCGATTGTAAGGCCGCCTGTGGGTGAAGGGGGGCCTGCTAATGTAAGGCCTCCCCCGATTATAAGGCCTTACAACCGGGGGGCCTAATGTAAGGCCCCTAGCGGAGGGGGGGGGGGAGCGGGAGCGGGTCGCACGTCACGTGCGCCTGCTCATTACATATGCACTGCATCCCCCTGTCAATCAGCGACAGGTGGAGCAGTGCATTATACGGTATATATGGGCCCCCTCCTCCTGGCACACTACCCCCCTGTTCTGAGGCCCCCCCCTGCTGCTGCTGCTGCAGACATCTTACCCTCCAGGGTCTTCTTGCAGCAGCCAGCGCGTCCGTCCTCTGTCCTCGGCTGTCTCCCGGATCATGTGACCGGCCGGTCGCAGTCGCGATGACGTCATGCTCTGCGATGGGTCACATGATCCGGGAGACAGCCAAGGACAGAGGACGGACGCGCTGGCTGCTGCAAGAAGACCCTGGAGGGTAAGATGTCTGCAGCAGCAGCAGGGGGGGCCTCAGAACAGGGGGGTAGTGTGCCAGCAGGAGGGGGCCCATATATACCGTATAATGCACTGCTCCCCCTGTCGCTGATTGACAGGGGGATGCAGTGCATATGTAATGAGCGGGCGCACGTGACGTGCGACCCGCTCCCGCAGTGTCCCAGCAGGAGGGGGCCTGTAGGCCACACTGCTGGGGCACACAATATAAGACCCCCCCGAAAGTAAGACCGGGGGCCACTTTTGGCCCCCAAAAAAAAGGAAGACAGGGTCTTACTTTCGGGGAAACACGGTATGTCATCTGGTACACCCTGATGCATGACCATCTTACCAAAAGACTCTGCAGAATCTATGTTGGGGCTGAGATCACCTTCATGAAGGTGATGGGCAGAAAGAGGTGGTTCACAGTTGGTGTAAGTTGGGTTGCCACCGCTGACAAGTTTGAAAAGTGGCAGCAGGAGGCCAAACTGGAGAGGATGATGCATTGCATGAAAGCAAAGCCTCTCTTGGTTATCCAGCCAGCTGCACCCAAACCCAAAGGGTTCATCGATCCTGAAGGGCCTAGTGGTGTTGCCCATGTCGTTCTTGTCTCTTCTAGAGGGTATTATCGTCCCAGAATTCCTCCATCCTCTTCTCCAGCAGTGGCCATGATGGAGTCTGCTTATCCCTGTGGGACTTTCCTTATATATACTATGCATATTGATATATGTCTCTTTGAGACATTATAGTCTGTGCAACAGTAAATTTTTCTTTACTTCACTCATTGTGTGATGGACTGTTTCTGCAAAGTGGTGCTTTGACACTGTCCTACAGATACTGGTGAACAGGCTGCAGGCCTCTGACTGGATGGTCTGAGGTATGGAAATGCAAGACACTACACAAACTCCTGTAGAACAGGGCTGACCAAGTGCAGCGCACAAAGGGCGCAAACATTGCATGTTTTTTAGGATATACATAGCATTGCACAAGGTGCTGGAATCATCCCCTCTGCATGTGATGAAATTTGCACCTGTGCACTGCTAAGGAAATCCTGAAAACTTGTACTGTTTTCAGACCTTGAGGACTGTAGTTGGTCACCCCTGCCCTAGAAGTTTCTGTGGAGGTAGCCGAGGGGCAAGTGCGGCACAAGTGCGGCACTCCCTGGCCCCTCTTAGGCCTTGTGCTCATGGTGTGTTGTTTGAAGCTTTTTTATGCAAATTTTGAGTATCTGCATCAAAATCTGCATATCTATCCCGAGGCCAGCAAAGTCTATGAAGGGTCAGTGCGGTGCCCATGTTGCTTTTTTTTTCCTTCCACATGTGGTTCAGATTGATTTTTTCTGCCCCAAAATCTGCACAAAATTTGCAAGGAAAAAAACACATTGGCACAGCACTTCTGAACTCTCATAGACTTTGCTATCTTCATGATAGACATGCAGATTTTGATGCAGATTCTCAAAATTTGCTTCAAAAGAACATGAAACAATGTCCCGTGGGAAAGAGGCCTTACAACAATATGGTGGGGTCACGTTCACAGAAAGTATCCCCATATGCTGTGAGAGCAGGCACTGGTGATAGTATGACAAGCGGTGCCATCACAAACATTACTGAAGTTCAGTCTCGAGGGATCACACAGGGGCTATCCTGGAAACTTGAACTACGCTGCACTCCCTGATTTCACTGCTCCTCACATGCGCTGTCTCACGATACCGGTGAGATATATCCACTACATATCGCGCGATATTGCAGCTCTCACGAGACAGCTAGTGTTACGAATACTGACGCTACTGAGGTTATCTTAGGTCACACAGCGGGATTCCTTGCTATGTGATACACATGTGTTACCTGAGACAACCTCAGGGAAGTCATTAGGATATCGAGGTTCATTAGCGAGCCCGGAAGCATAGTGAGTGCGACAGCGGCGCTAAAACTTGATAAGTGTATGAATCTAATGTAATTGCCAAAACAGTGGGGTTCCACTGTAAAAAACAGTTTGAGCTGTCATTGACAGCTTTTGGGTCCCTTTGAAGGTGTTTTTTAGGCCCTTGATTTTGTTTCCCATTGATTTGAATGGGATTTAGAAGTATGGCGAACAGAATCGAACCCAAACTTCAAAAAGTTCGCTCATCTCTGTTCATAATGCAGTTTTTTTTAGAACATTGCATTTGAGAGAGGAAAACATTAGAACAAAATGAAACCTTGAACGTAAAACTATAAGACTGGTTAATACTAAGCAAAAATATTGAATAGAGAATAAATAAACATTAACCCTTCTATATCAACTCCAAGGATGTTTTAGTGTTACTATGGCTAGTAGGGTAGCAGCACACTGAGAATCGTCACTTGGCTCCTGGGTGAGGATTATATGGTAGACTGATAGGTAATAGAGTGGATTAGTGGAGATAAGTTGACCTGTGGAAGTTTAGGTTCTGGAGGTTCTACCGGACTTATATAAGGTTCTGTTTTGAACCTGAATTTTGAAGTTACTGATTGGGCAGTTCAGCTCTCCGCTCACATACAGCCAGCCATAAAAAGCACTTGCGGGGGAGGGGGATGGAGGTTTGTCTTTTTTTTGTAGACACTACATTTGATAACACTAATTTTACCAACAGTGCAGCCGATCAAACACTACCAAGCGGCTTGAACTGTGCCGAGCCCCGAGTGGTATACCCAAGCACTCCAGTGGTTTGCATACATAAGGCTCCCAAACTCCGAACTCAAACACTGAACATTTTTGTAATGCCTGTGTTTGGTATGAACGTTGATCTTTAATGTTCGGTTCGCTCATCCCTAGTGTTGAATCAACTAACCTCCAGGACTCTAGTCCAGTGGTCACATCGTGTTGTCCCTGGCTGCTGGATAGGAGCCCTTTAAACATCCTCCTACTTGTCAGAAGCCACTTTTTAATTGAAGGCCCAGCACAATATAATTGTTTTGGCATGATACACACATGATTTCTTACCAGGCTGGATAATAACAAGAGGAATCAGGGATTCCAGAAGATTGGGGATGGTTCACCAGGAGGCTACAGTTGAACCAGGATCCAACAAATTGATTAATTGATCTCAGAGAGTTATAAAATAGATAGATGGATGGACAGATAGACAGGTAGACAGAGAAAGAAAAATAAAAGCAGCATCTTTTATACAAAAATGATGCAAAGTCCCTATGTCTATGACAGGAACCTCTTGTATACATACAGTATCTCAAAAATGAGGGCAACACTCCAAAGTCAGATGGTAAGAAAACAAATCTTAAACCGCTTGTGCTACATTTTGGCTCAAAATAGAAGAACCTTTCTCAAGCCGGTGCGTGTGCTTCAGAAGGGCTCTGCTATTTGAAGCCAAAATATCACACAGGCTAATTAAGATTCATTTTATCACTATCTGGATTTGGAGCACTGCTCCCATTTTTTGGATTTTGATAGCTAGAAATACTATACTTGTGCATAGGTTGTGTCTGATATTGCTGTGCTGCTCCATTGACATGAATGTGAGAACCTGTGGAAACGTTTGGCGCTGGGTTTTCTTTGGAATAATGTATAAAGTAGACATATTTTCCAATTCCAGACAGTCTACTATAGAATTAATGAAACCTACTAAATAATCCAGTTCTGGTCACGATCACAATTGAAGAATCCTCTCCATTCTCTCTTCTTGTACAGATTACTACACTGTTGTCACTATTCCGGCGGGAGCAAGAAGTATCCATTTCCGCGAGCTCCAGTATTCCACTAGTTACATCGCTGTGAGAAACCTTAATAGAAAATACTATTTAACTGGAGAATGGACCATTGATTGGCCTGGAAAGTTCCCTTTTGCTGGGACCTCTTTTATTTATCAAAGATCAACACAACAACCGGAAAGTCTTTTCGCAGTCGGACCAACTAACGAAACTCTGGTTTTGGAGGTAAGGAGCTTTTTACTATAATTTACTGATTCCGTAATAGCCTAATCATTATTAGTAAAATTGTCCATTTGGAAAACTTAAATACCGTATATGGGTTGGGGGTTTAAGACCTGTCGAATTTTCACTCTCATTGCGTATCCCATATCATAGAATGATTTTTTAAAATCACAATTGCACAAAAATGTTGTGACTTGTTGAAATGTTGTGCCACCTTACCACTTTCACTAAAAGATGGTGAGGTTTATGGGGAGAGGATGTGGGCAACTGACAAGTTAAAGCTGAAATCCAAGCCATCTCATTCCCCACCTTGAACCAAATAAGTCTGAGAATGCTCACATTTCCATAGTTACCTATTATGCTGCCTTTGGGCTCGTGCACATAAACTTATTTTCGGGATAAGGGACAGGGATCTGAAAAAACATTGGCATTTTTATGGAAGATTTTCCTGAAAAATGCTCAATTTCCCCATTACTTTTCATTATTATTTCAAGTCACACCTATCCAGGCATCCAGCTGCTTATTTCTGGAAAAATGCTCGTGTCCCCCTTTGACTTCCATTATTCTCCAGTACTTGAGTCATGCCCAAATGGGCATCAACTGCTCATTTTGAGGACCGAACACCCAAGCATGGAAGTGCTCATTTATCTTAATTCTGACTAGTACTACAAAGTTAAAGAGTAACTAAAATGTTATATATATGTATATATATATATATATATATATATATATATATATATATACACAGTATATATTTTCAACAATTGTCAAACAGAGAAGGAAGCCGATTACACGCCACAGGGTCGTTGGATTGAATCCCGAGGCATGACATGTAGTTTTGTGAAGATTTACTGAATTTCATGTAAAATTACTGGGAAATGATAACTTATTCTTGGTAATACCTCTTTAAAGATACTGCGCTAGAGTTGTAAACCTTTGATCTAACTTATGTCACGTCTAGTTATGAGAATACACTTCATCCAAAATAAGTAAAAACCCAATTTTGAGCCAACTGTAGCAGCACATGTGCAGCCTAAAATATACAGAACAAGTGATCCCAACTATTAATTTGAGGTCAGTACTACATATATTTGGAGACTTTTTTCACGATGACCTGTGGATGCTGAAGATATGAGTCACAGATTTGGCTGTAAGGTAACTTAGTATCAGCCAGTTGAGGAAATGTGCATTTTTCTTGATATCTAAGCTCCAACTACGGCAGGTAAACTGATCTGACCTGATATAAAGAATCTCCCAAACAGCTCTCAGTAGACTTGTGTCATCTTATTGGAGGTAAGTTTGGTTGGAAAATATCCTTAGTCATGTTTTAAGGCTCATCAAAGGGTTGGACATTGATTTAAAGGGATATTCCCATCTCACAGATCACATCCCTATATGTAGTACGGTAGGTATAATAATATTATTATTATTATCTAACACCTTTAATTAGAAATATAGTACAGATCTCCTGATAAGCTTAGTCACTTACCTTATGTGCAGAGCATTACAGTATGGGTATCCAGGGTTACGGTCACTATGTCACTCCTGGCCACACATGCAGTTAGTAAGGAGATTTTATTACCTATGGCGGGTTGTCAGGAGGGCACATTTCTAGAGCCTACACGGTAGCTCCATGTCCAGCCATTTAACACTGACTGCAGAGCTGTCCTGTCTGGGAATTCCAGGGCTGACATCACCACCTGGCACACCTGGATGGGGGACATACAGTGTATATACCAGAATGAGGGACAGACATAACAGAATTGGGACATATATACTATAATCGGTGGGGGTAATGTACAAGGATGAGGGACATATATATACTGACAGACACTGCCATTATAAGATGGACCCCATTTAACGTTAAAAATTATTTTTTCCTTCACCAAATTTTGGGTGTGTCTTATAATCCGGTGCATCTTATAATGTAAAAAATATGGTATATATACTGTAAATGCAAAACATAACGTAGTCAGAGAGCGCAGTGCTGTCCCACACTTTACATATTAGTAATATAAGTAGGAGAGCATGCAGGATGCATTTTGTCAATTGCACTGGACCTCAGGCAGAGGTGGAAATCAATATTGGAGGCCCTTGTATAGGAAATAGATACAAATAATGTAAATAACCTACGGGAAAAGAAGACCAATGTTCCGTTGGCATGGTGGGTCTCCATAATGATGAGCTTTGCATGCATTTCCCGCTTTCCTTAGGAACTTTACAAAGGATGGCCCCACTGTTTAGTGCTGCAAGCGTGAAAAATTGTTTATACTTATGTAAATGAGAAAAGTTACAAAAATAAACCCACCATTAAAATATACAAGAAAAAAGTATTTTGTTATTTATCCAAAAAGATATTTTGCACAGACGGCAGACATTTAGAAACTATTAAAAATGACAACCAGCAGACAAATGTTACCATTGTGCCATTACCAAGAATTTACAAGGATTATTAAATATATAACAATTGTTAAATAGAAAAAATCTAAACAAGAATATAAATTATATCAAAACAAAGAATATAAATGATTTGTGAAGCTTGATACAGAAGTGGTAAATCACACATTTGCCAAATATATTCATATATATTAACTAAATGTCAGACCCAGAGATGAAGGAGGAAAAGCTTCTAGTGTGTTTCGCTGTTAAGCCGATTTTCAGGGGCGCCAATTCAGACTATTTTTTGGTGTATGTATTATTTTCTATATAATACAAACAGAGCAAATTATTTAAATTATTTACTGGAAGTAAATTCATATAAAAACACATGCATTTAAAGGGCAATTATCGCCGGATAGTGGATACCTTTCACATCGCTAGGGGTGCAGCCATTGTGCCTCCCAGGGATCTGAAAAACCTTAGCTGAATGGAGTGGGAGGTCGATCATTTGCACTACTGTTCGATTCATTCAAAAGTGAGCACCCAAGATCAGCCTAGTGCGGAGCTCACCAAATCCCAACATTCTCTTTCTGGTGTGTCCCATCCTGGTGAGAGCTCTGGGGGATCTGGGACTAGAAGGTCTCAAGGCCTTATTGATTGCAAGTCTACAACTTATATTGGAGTGAATACATTTTCTTTCAGTGTTAAAAGAGGTTAAAGACTCTTTCCTTTCTGGCTGTTATTTGTAGCCTTCCCTTTTGTGACCACTCCCCTCTGCTATAAGTAGTCAGATGTCTTACCATCTGGTGCATATTAAAGATTCTCTTTCTATGCTGATCACTTAGGAAGGAGCCTTCCTCTGGAAGAAGCTGAGAAGTCGTGACAATTGCACCTGTGAAGATTTTGTGGCATTTGAGGAGTTGGAGTTCTTTTCTTTTTTATGTCTATTTCCATCATTTGTTCTCCCTTACCTTGCATTTAATTATTGCAGTGGTGAGACTAGTGTACTCACCAGCCTACACTAAGCTGGTTGAGATCAGGGCAAGTGAGGACCTAGGCACAAGGCAGTGATGGGGGAAGGACCTATATAGGGACGTTAGGGAGCAAAGGGTACAGACTCGGGTGAGTGTCAGAAGTTAAACCCCCTCCTTCTCCCTATCACCAGGGCTTTTCTTTAACACCTTCCCCTTGTTACCCTTGTTTTGGGCCACATGCTTATCACCTACCCACTCCGTTGTGACAACTTCCTATTAAAATGCATAGTGCATGATCGACCACAGCTCTTTTCGCATGGTTCAAGGGACTGCTAGGGGTCTAACTGATGTTGTCCCCCATCGAAAACTTTTGTAAGCTCCTTAAGTAAAAAAATAAATTTTCCCTAAAAGTGGACAACCCCTTTAAACTCTTTCACCGTTTGGATGTGAACTCTCTGAGCCACCTAGTGGTCACACCGGGTACTACACTGATTGAAAAAAAAAAACGTAGAAAACTTTTGAATATCCAGTGCTCATACAATAACTATAACTCGGAAAGTAATCGAGTAAAATATCTAGACCTAGAGTAATTGTACGATAATGACTTTGTGTTGAGGACATACTGGGCCAAAGGTTTTTAATATATCATTAAGAAAGCATCTATCAGCATAATTTCTCCAGATCTCTCTCTGTGGAGTCTGTAAAGTAATTAACTAAAGTAAAGGGTGTGCCCCGACTAACAAAAAAGTGACTCAAAAGAAAACATATCTTATTTGGAGGCAGCTTGAATTGTGAACTACAAGCCATTAACTCCAATGTTATTGACCTTGACATAAACACCAAGTTAAAAAATGATGATTTTGCTAAGGAAGACTTTTTATTATTCATCTGGAACGTCTTTCACATTTTTGCATTCCCACTTGGGTTAATTAAAAAGTTGCATTCTGTATTCTTGATCATAAAAGAAGCGAGTGCTCCATTTTGGCCAGCGTGGAAGCCTCTAGGCTGTCTCAATGGCCACCAATGGGACTCGTATTACTTCCGAAGGAATGAAACTAAACAAAGACTCAGTCCAAGGGTTTGACACTAAATTTATGGCAACAACACAAATAAAAAAAAAATGCAAAAGATAATTCATATTTGGAGTTTGATGATTCATAGCTCTACGGAAAATGATGTTAATGTATAGGCCATCCCGTTATCATGGGAGACCCACAGTACATATATCTCCCAAAAACCTTTTCCATAATAACTTGCTGTGTTTACATATTTTTTTTCGCCTTGAATTTTTAGTTTTATATAGAATTATTTATGGGCTCAGTAGAGGATTAATAGTAGAATGATTTATAAGACTGTCGAGATCTATTTTACTATGTGAATCAAGAGTAAATAAATGTCTCTCTACCAAAAATCATTGTACATAAAAAAAAGTATGAATCCTGGAAGACATAATAAAAACGAATAAAGTCAGACAAGGTTATTGATGCCAAATTACAAAAACATAAACTCATACAGAAGATAATGAAACCTCATTTAGCATTTCTCACGAATCCTCAACATGTGAAATCATACAGTAAGACAAGAGGTTTCCAATAAACAACATTTTACATATCCATGGGGTATATAGTGAATGTATGATAATCATTTGGGGGCTGGATGATCAGACCTCCGCAGATCTAGAGAACTGGAGATCAAAAGTCCCCTATGTTAATGAATGGTAGCAACCTTTGTGACCACGACTCCTATAGACAGTGACTTGTCAAGCCCCGGGATTCAAACCGGCAAGCCTATTGTGTGGTTTGCTTCTTTCTCCTCTGAGCCATAGTGAGTTCTGTCTCTTTCCAGGTTATTATTATCTGTTATCCTTGTTTCTTGTCTCTTAGGATAACAGGTGTTAATGTAGTCTTTCCTATCACCTTTTTGGGTGCGGTTATTGAAACCTTCCCCTGGCTGATCTTTCCTGCTGGTGATATTTTTTGTGGATTCTGCTTGGAGTTACAGCCATCCTGACTTTGGATTTCTGTCAGTCAGATCGAGATAAGCTAGACTGTTTTTCTCTGCTGTTTCTTTTATCTGACCTTTCTTTAGATTACAGGTATTTCTCTCTAACAGTAGTGCTTCACTTTTTTCACTTTGTTTTTGTGGTTTTATGTTTTCTCACTCAGGGATCCTTTCTGTTCTTTGCACCCCTTTCTGACTTAGGGTTTTAGGAGGTAAGAGGAACACTCCATGACTCATTAGGAAGCCAGATCTGAGTTGAAATCTCCAAGTCCTGTGGTTACGGTTATTCCAGTCTGAGCAGAGGACATTAGGAACTGTGCAGATGGGAACCTTAGTCTGTACAGGAATCGGTTGGGTCAGATATGTTTGTTTTGAGAAAATCCCAAGTTTCCCATGTGAGTTACTACGGGCAGAACATGAATAAAGCAATGGTTGCACAAACTTATTCATAAATAGGATTTGGGACCTCAATTTCTAGGATTGATGGGGGTCCCAGCAGTCTGATTGGACTATTAATTCCCATTATTATAGAGGTTATATATGTTATTTATGGTACAACCCTTGGAAGGCTCCTAAATAGAGCAGGTATAAATTGTTTCCATCCGGGAACTCAGAGAATCATTTTCTACCTCCCAGTATTCGCGACTCTGCATTTGATTAGCTGACCTGGCATGATGTCATAGTGACACAGAAATGAAGTCACCCCCGGTTGGTTCATCAAAAGAAGATGTTATCAGGTAAGAAGCGGCTCTTGAGGCTTCAATCCAGCAACCAGATATTACCAATGTCCTCTCTAGACTGGGTCCTGAGATTCTATTTACATCAACTCTGCTCCGAGACAGTTTGGTGATTCTAGGCACATCCGAGTGATAACACAGGCAAATGGCCATGGAACCTCAACCATTAGGCTTCAGAAAGTCTGTTTGGGCAATAAATTATGGTAATTCCTTCCCTTTACAGTAATATTTTTTGGTATTATTATTGTTCTTGTGGTTGTCCCTTTCGTTCCATAAAAATATAAGAAGCCGTAATAGACTTTGGCCATGATAACTGTTGTGATATTTCATTTCACAAAGTCTAACTTTCAGCTCCTGCACAACTATTAAGCCTGCAACATTGTCCCCCACCTGTCAGGTGACAATTACGATACTAAACTGTTGTGAATTCATTAGAGCTCCCTCCGCTGGTTGTTGCTGGTTATGCAACTGACTGTGTGGGCTTCACAGGTGATGGTGATTGGTAATCGGGTTCTTGGAGCATATAATGGTTGGAAGTCGATCAATCCTTGGCAGTTGTCTTTTGTTCCTGGAGGAGTTCACATCTCTCTGGTTTCTTCTGCTCTGTGGAGATCTTTGCAAGATAAGTGAATGGTTTTTTGATATTTTGCGGCACATTTTTGTGTGCTTAAGATTCTGCTTATGTTTTGTTTTATTCTGAGCTGTGGGCTGCTATCTAGTCTGTATATTTGTTTATCTGTTCTCAGATAGGAAGTTTTCTTCCTAGGAATTTTACCATTCACTATTATCTATTATTTCCAGTTCTGCTGGCATTTGATTTATAGAAGCCTGCAGATATAGTTGTCGCCGGGTCTTACTGACTCAGGGTAATTTTTGTAATATCTGCTGTTAGTGGTTTTTGATAGTGTTTTATACTGACCGCAATAGTATCCTATCCTGTCTTTGCTATATAGCTAGTTTGGTCTCTTTTGCTAAACCTTATACTCTGCCTGTGTTTGTTTTCCTTCTCTTGTTTCCCAGTTAATATCTGTGGGGGGCTTGCTATTCTTTCGGGGTTCTGCTCTGAGGCAAGATGGCTTTTCCTACATCCATCTTTAGGAGCAGTTAGTTCTCCGGCTGTGCAGAGGTGTCTAGGTCTGGTTAGTTACATCCCACGGCTACTTCTAGTTGCGGTGTGTAGTCAGGGATTGTGGTCAGTACAGTTACCAACGACTTCTACTGAATCCAAATGTTACTCCTTAGTCATCGGTTCATAACACTAAACCAAACCAGTCGGCAGCATCAGTCTACCCATATCCTGTTCTCTGTCAGATCAACACAAGCGTCTACGGGACCTACATGTCTATGAAAACATAATTTGAAAAACAAAATGGACCTCAAGAAGTAAAGTCCATGGTGTCACCTTCTGGCATATTCTCACTTAAGTCTACTTGATTGACAGCTCTCTCCCTATTTGAGTATAGTAAAAACTAGCAATCAAGACTCACCTGTTGGGGAGAAGTCAGAGGGAGGCTCCCAACAGACTCCTTTCCCTGGGTTCTTTCTACTTTTTGTGAGGATTCTTGGAGTTACCCAATGACAACACATTGATCCTCAAGCAGTCAATGTAAAATCCTCAAAACAGTTTAAAAAGTGGCAGAGTATGAACTAAAAATGTATTTTTCAATACCATGTTCAAATAGGTGTTTTTCAATGTTCTTTTATTTTTATTCCAGGTTCTCCATCAAGGAAAGAATGGGGGCTTTGCCTGGGAATATACATTACCCTTCTCTGCCAATGAAGAAACACCCTCAAAGAAAACCCCTTTCTCTTGGGTTGCTATGTATACAGAATGCTCTGTGACATGTGGAGGGGGTAAGACACATTTTTCCCTCAGTTTTTATTACAGAATATTTTGACAAGGGGCAGCATAGCTATAAGGGGAGTAGAGGTAACAATCACACGTAACCGAAGATATTCTCATCCCATCAACGACTGCATCCCACCCCTGCTACATCTCATCCCCGGCTGCCTCTCGCCTCTGGCTGCTTCCTCCCCTGGCTGTATCCCACCCCCTCATCCCTGAACTGCATCTCCTCCCCAGACTAAACCTCATCACCTGGCCGCTACCCAGCCGCGGCCGACCACCCATCACCTGGAAATCACCCTTGCCACACCAGATCCCGGCTTCCTCTGCCCTCACCCACCTCTCCTCCCCTACTCACCCCACCATGTTCTCGCTTCTTCTCACCTTCACCCCCATCCTTCTCCACTTCCTACTACCCCCACCCATCCCCCCACTGAGCAAAGAAATCCTACTCTCATCCTCCATCCTTCCTACCCACCTCACACAATGCTCTGCACTATTTCCCCACTTTCAACCCGCCATCTCTAGACTTACACGCCCACCACGCAAGCTCCCCTGCTCCCACCTCCTAACCCTCTCCCTGCTCCTCCTACTCTCCTGTGACATTTCCCCTAATCCTGGCCCACCCCACCATACCATCTCACTCCCCTCCACCCCACTCCAACGACCCACCACCAACCCCCGTAACCCCCTTAACCTCCGTTCCATTCCCCCCACCTCTGCCTCCTCTGTCCCCTTACCCGGCGCACTCTGGAACACCCCCTCCGTCCGTAACAAACTCACACTCATCCACGACCTCTTCATCTCCAGAAAACTCTCCTTCCTCTGCCTCACACAGACCTGGCTTACCCTCTCTGACACAATCTCCCCGGCTGCCCTCTCCTATGGTGGATTCACGCTCTCCCATACTCCCCGCCCCACCAACACTCGCGGCGGAGGCGTTGGCCTACTTCTGGCCAATGACTGCTCCTTCTCCCCACTTACATTAACCCCCCTTCCCTCCTTCGAGGCACACGCTGTTCGCATCTACTCCCCCTGCAACCTCCAACTGGCCGTTGTCTACCGCCCCCCTGGATCTCCCTCTACCTTCTTTGACCACTTCACAACCTGGCTCCTCCACCTCCTCTCCTCCGACATCCCCACCATCGTCATGGGTGACTTCAATATCCCCATTGACACCCCCAAAGCCGCTGCCTCCAAACTCCTATCCTTCACCTCCTCCTTCGGCCTCTCCCAATGGATCTCCTCCGCCACACACACTGGCGGCCACACACTTGACCTAGTCTTCACCCGCCTCTGCTCCCTCACCGACCTCACACACTCAACCATCACCCACTCCGACCATAACCTACTGACATTCTCATCCCTCTCCCCCCCTACCACACTACCCCCTCTCCGGACACTCCCCCACCCCCGCAGAAACCTTAGGCTCATAGACTTCCATTTTCTCTCAGAATCCCTCCTCCCCCTCTCAGACCTGGCCTCTTCTCAAGACGCTGACTCTGCCGCCTCCCTCTACAACTCCACTCTCACCACAGCCCTCGACAAGGCTGCTCCCCTCACATTTAACACAACACGAGTACAATGACAACCCTGGCTTATGACCCTCACCAAAAAACTCAGATGGACGACTAGGGCAGCCGAGCGGAAATGGAAGAAATCCCACTCCGCAGAGCACTTCGCCCTATACAAGCGTTCCCTCAATACCTTCAAGACTGCCCTTGACTCCGCAAAACAAGCCTACTTCTCCTCCCTAATTACTGCTCTGTCTCACAACCCCAAACAGCTCTTCAAAACCGTCAACTCTTTACTTCGTCCCCCTGCACCCCCTCCCTCACCTCTCATCTCTGCCGACGACTTCGCCACCTTCAAAGACAAAATTGACAAACTCAGACAAAGCTTCGACCCACACTCCCCTTGCCCCATCCCACCTCCAGCCCACCCCCCCTCACCAAAACGCAGTTTCACCCCCGTGACAGAGGACCACCTCTTCTCCCTTCTAGCACGATCACACCTCACCACATGCGCCCTTGATCCCACCTCATCCCTAACCTCACCTCAGTCCTCATCCCTGCTCTAACACACCTCTTCAACATTTCACTCAAATTCGGCACATTCCCCTCATCCTTCAAACATGCCCTAATCATGCCCATCCTAAAAAAAAACATCCCTTGACCCCACAACAGTCTCCAACTATCGCCCCATATCTCTCCTCCCGTTTGCCTCTAAACTTCTTGAACAACACGTCTACTCCGAACTGTCCTCCCACCTCTCTTCCTGTACTCTCTTTGATCGCCTACAATCTGGCTTCCGACCTCACCACTCCACCGAAACAGCCCTAACCAAAGTCACAAACGACCTTCTGATCGCCAAGAGCAAACGACACTATTCCGTCCTCATCCTTCTCGACCTCTCTGCTGCCTTTGACACTGTTGACCACTCCCTCTTACTCCAAATTCTTGAGTCTCGTGGCATTACTGACCTCGCCCTCTCCGGGATCTCCTCCTACCTAACGGACAGGACCTTCAGAGTCACCCACTCTCACACCTCCTCCTCGCCCCACCCCCTCTCTGTAGGTGTTCCCCAAGGCTCGGTCCTGGGACCACTACTCTTCTCCATTTACACCCTTGGCCTAGGCAATCTCATCGAGTCACATGGACTCCAATACCACCTCTACGCTGACGATACCCAGCTCTATCTGTCTGGCCCTGATATCTCCACCCTTTTATCCAAAATCCATCCATGCCTATCTGCCTTTGCATCCTTCTTTTCTACCCGCTTCCTAAAACTCAACATGGACAAGACCGAATTTATCGTCTTTCCCCCGAACAACCCCGCCCCGCTTGCTGACCTATTTATCACCGTCAATGGCTGCACACTCTCACCCCTCCCCCACATCAAGTGCCTCGGGGTAATCCTCGACTCCTCCCTCTCCTTCAAGCCCCACATCCAAGCCCTCGCCACCTCCTGCCGACTCCAATTAAAAAACATTGCCCACATCCGCTCCTTCCTTGACCACAACACGGCCAAGACACTTGTCCATGCCCTCGTCATCTCCCGCCTGGACTACTGCAACCTCCTGTTCACCTGTCTCCCTGCCACCTCCCTCGCACCTCTCCGCACCATCCTCAACACTGCTGCCCGTCTCATCCACCTATCTCCCCGTTACTCCCCCGCCTCTCCTCTCTGCCGAGCCCTCCACTGGCTCCCCTTCCCCCAGCGATCTCGCTTCAAAACCCTAACCCTGACCTACAAGGCCATACACAACCTGTCCCCTCCCTACATCTCTGACCTAGTCTCCCGCTACCTCCCCTCACGCAACTTGAGCTTCTCTCAGGAACTCCTTCTATAAACCCACCGCATCTCCACCTCCCACAACCGCACACAAGACTTCTCTCGTACTTCCAGCAGACTCTGGAACTCCCTCCCCCACTACATCAGACACTGCCCTACCCTGGGAACCTTCAAGAAAAACCTGAAGACCCACCTCTTCCTACAAGCCTACAACACACACTGAGACCCTATCCACTGCACCATCGCACCTCTCCCCTCCTACTGTCTCCCTCCCCACCCCCTCTAGACTGTGAGCCCTCGCGGACAGGATCCCTGGCCCTATTGTACCCGTGCAATTTTTTTGTCGATTTGTCGTCATTTTTCAACCACTTGTCTTTGTCTACCCTCTATCTTGTACAGCGCCATGTATCCTAATAGTGCTAAATAAATACCTAATAATAATAATAATATTCATCGGAGTTGACAGGAGTAGGATTTTACAAGCTTCTGTTCAGTTTCTTCCCCTAAAAAACTCCTTGAAAAAATCCTTGTGCACATAGACTAAGAATACTTTGTATTAATTATCTTTTACGTATTTTTAAGGTCAAATGAATGTGAAATTTGTGTGTTTACAAGAACTTCGAACTCAAGTTAATTCCAGTATGTGCGGCTTGTTGAGCCAACCAGTCCTGGAGCCAAAATTGTGCAATACCCAACCATGTCCAGCCTTGTAAGTAACTTTCAATGATGGAGATATGGAAATGTGAATCTATCTATCTATCTATCTATCTATCTATCTATCTATCTATCTATCTATCTTATTTATACTGATTTTCTTTTTTTACAGTTGGTCGGCTGGTCAATGGGGTCCATGCAGTGCTTCTTGTGCTGGTGGCCAACAGACCAGGACAATTCAGTGTCTCCAAAAAAAGACTATGCAGGCTGAGGAGATGGTTGGACACTCCAACTGCCCAGTGAGTACCCCCATCCAGGTCCAACAATGCAATACACAGGACTGTCCGGCAGAATGGAGCACCGAACCATGGTCTCAGGTAGGATGAGAAAGTGATTACAATGAAAGATCCGCACTTAGGATTCCATTACAGCTGCCCATAAATAGTTCTAATTTTTTTTGCATTAGTTCTCACACTTTGAATTAAAGTGATGTTTGCAAAATATGAACCACCCAGAGATATGCTAAAGTAATATGTTGTCTGAAGTATTTTCAAGCAAAAAAAGGAGTACAAATAGTGTGGGACAAACCTCCAAGGAACATACATAGGGATGAGGGAGTAGTGAAATAATCAGACTCGCTATACTCGTAACGAGTAGGTCCCAATACTAGGGTACTCATTACGAGTAGCGAGTCCAATGTAAGTCAATGGGAAAAGCAAGTAAGCAGAGTAATGTCTCTGCTGGATCCTACAAAGTGGCCTGGGGGCTGAGGAAAAAGCTGAAATGGGTGCATGATTGTTCAAAAGCCAGCGGTAAACAATCACTCAGCATGATCCTCCGCTTCCCCGCAGCCTCCCATCCCGATCCTAAGTTAGGACCGGGCGGGGAGCGAGCACCAGGGAGATGGGAGCAAATGACCCGGTCGTGGAAGCCGGCGGCGAAAAGACTTTACCGCCGGCTTTCCCGTTTGGTGCTGTGCTCCCTGCTTCCTGATGTACGCTCCCCGCTCCCTGGTGCTTCGGGGGCATCAGGGAGTGGGGAACGTACATCAGGGAGCGGGGAGCGCAGCACCAAACGGAAAAGCTGGCGGTGAAGTCTTTTCACTGCCGGCTATCCCACCGGTTATTTCAAATAAACACCTGAAGTATCAACTTATGCTGATCAGCTGTTCATTTGAACTCTTGTGGAGGGGTTAATAAAGATGCAGTCCCTAAATGTGTATTTTTTAACATTTTTTAATTAATTTTTCACCAAAAATTTGACATGGGCTCCACCATATTTTTGTATTCCAGCCAAGTACAGCAGGCAGGAACGGGCTGCCCCCAACCCCCAGCTGCCTATTTGTACCTGGCTGGAAACAAAAATACAGGGAAGCCCTTTTTTTTAATTATTTCATTAATTTCATGAAATAATTGTGAAAAATCTGACGTGGGGCTTCGCCCTATTTTTGTGTCCAGCCAAGTACAACTAAGCAACTGGGGGCTGGAATTCACAGCGCAGGGAGGCCCAAACTTCCCCCCCCTGCTGCGAATTGCAGTCCGCAGCCACCCCAGAAAATGGTGCGTTCGTAGAGACGCCATTTTCTGGCACTGTACCCAACTCATCCAGGGCCCTGGTGCAGTGGCTCACTGAGTCATAAAGGGATTACGGCCAGCTTTGTATTATCAGCTGGCCCTAAGCTCGAAATTCATGGGGTCACACCAATATTAGACATGACTGCCATGAATTTCTAGTTAAGTGTTCAAAAATAAACACAACACAGAGAAAAATCTTTTATTACAAAAAAACAAACAAAACAACACTTATAGACTCTATCTTTATTAAAAAAATAATCTTCCGTCTGACATAGTCCAATGGAGTCTTCTTCTTTACCTCAGCTACATCTCTGGTAGAGAACCTCTACAAGAGATGTAGCTGAGCTGTGTGGCTGTAGAAAAGTTCATGTGAGTTCATGCTGTGAAGCATGAACTCACATGAACCCTCTGAGGGCACAGCGGCTAGTTCGAATGAACAGCTGATCAGCATAAGCTGATACCTCAGATGTTCATTTAAAATAATAGGCGGGAAAGCCGGCAGTGAAAAGATTTCACCCGCCGGCTTTCCCGTTCGGTGCTGCGCTCCCTGCTCCCTGATGTACGCTCCCCGGTGAAGTCTTTTCACCGCCGGCTTCCCGCACGGGTCCTTCACTCCCCGCTCTCTGGTGCTCGCTCCCCGTCCGGTCCTAACTTAGGATCAGGATGGGAGGCTGCGGGGGATCGGGCTGAGTGGTTGTTTAAAAGCCGGCGGTTTTTTACCGCCGGCTTTTAAACAATCATGTGGGGCATTTCAGCCTTTTCCTCAGCCCCCTGACCGCTGTACTGTATAGGGTCCATATGAGAATTTATTCGCATTTCCCATTGACTTACATTGTACTCATTACTCCTAGCGAGTAATTACAAGGAAACTCATGGAGTAACAAGTAGCCCGAACACTGTACTATTCGGCGAGTACCGAATAGTAACGAGTATACTCAGTCATCCCTAAACATACATTCATCTTGTGCATGGTTGTTAAATATTGTTTAGTAAATAAAGATCATGCAGAAAATGCTGTAGACCAACAAACAGTGAATGCGATTGTGTTTGATTCCTTTCTAAGTTTAGTGTTCCTTTAATAGTGGCGATATCATTTATTATTTACCGGCCTTCAGCTCAGTCTCAAACCATGGTGACTTGATGGATGAACACCCTGTAGGAAGATCAATCTTGTGTAGACTTAATAGGTCACTGGGGTCTTTTCCAAGCCTAGATAGGTCCACCAGGCTTTTCTCCAAGCCTAGACATGTCCATCAGGGTCTTCTTCAAACCTAGATAGGTCCACCAGAGTTTTCACTAAGTCTATATAGGTTCACCAGAGTCTTCTTTAAGCCTAGATAGGTCTACCAGGGTCTTCTCTGTCGATATCATGATTGTATCAAGCCATCAGGTTGCAAGTCTTCCTCTTCACCTTATTTCTTTTATTTTTTCGACCATGATGTCCTTCTCCAGTGATTGATCTCTTCGTATAATATGCAGACAAGTCGTAGCTTGGTGATCCTTGCTTCAGGTGACATGTCTGACTTGATTTGTTCCAGAATTGTTTTGTTTGTTCTCCTTGCCATCCATGGTATTGATAACATCCTTCTCCAGCTCCACATTTCAGAGGTGATTCTTCTTCTGTCTTTTTCATTTATCGTCCAGGTTTCACTTCCATATGTAACTACAGTAAAGACCAGACTATGCACAAGCTGGGTCTTGATCACCAGTGAAATGTTCCTTGATTTGAAGACCTTGTCCAGTGACTTCACAGTGGATTTTCTCATAGCTATTCTCCTATTGACGTCCGGTTTTGTTGGTGCATCTTGAGAATCATTGCTGAAGTCCTTTACAACTTCCAGTTCATCGCTGTCCATCTCAAATGTGTCTCGGTCATACCTGTCAGTAGTATCTTTGTCTTCTTTGTGTTGAGTAGCAGTCCATGTCCAAGCTTTCCATCTTGACTCTCCTTAATAAGTCCTTCATATTTGTCATATGGTTGATTAAAAACACAGAAGATACATCCTGGCCCAATAAAAGCACCAAATGAAAAAAATTCTTAGATAGTAAATGTATCTGAATTAGTATTGTTCCCTGGAGCCACACAAACATCTGTCTCCATGGTCTTGTAAGAAGCCAGATCTTCGAGCTGTCACTCGTTAAGTAGAGGCGCATTAGCCAAGCTGTCTGGTTTGATGACTGACACCTTCGATGTTTAGATATATTTGGGGAGTTATTAAGCTTAGAAAAATTTAGACTTGGCTTCACAGTGACCCTGAAGACCTAAGGTGTTCACCTCTGGTGTAGACCAATGTAAGTAAGCCCTGCTAATATCATGTTCATGTCATCTCTGTCCATGAGCTATGCATCGTAATGTCTGACAGCTCGCATTCCTCATCTATTCCAGTGCTCCCGATCTTGTGGAAAGGGAATTAAGAAACGAGACGTTTATTGCAAAAGTGTCAACTCAGAGAAATATAAAATACTTCCAGAAAACCTCTGCTCAGCCAGCTCAAAGCCGGAGTCCACCGAGAGCTGTATACAAGCACGCTGCCAGAAGAATGACAAATTGCAGTGGGTGATATCTGCATGGACCGAGGTAACCTGCGGAAAATCTATTAAGTACATTAGAAAATCTTGTTTTACTTTGATCTGTCTTGGTCAGAACGTTTGTCCCCATTACTGACATGTTGCATATAAGTTATCAGGATCAACCAATGAGAGTAGCAAAGTAATAACATATTTGCAAAATATCCGAACCGGCTAGTTGTCTTAAAAGTGAAATAAAGCACCTCGAAGAAAGTGGAAAAAAGGCAGTTTTGTCTTTGCCTTGGAGGGAAACTGTCATGTCCTTTTATGATATTAAACCACTAAACCACCCCAATGTTATTTAGATCATTAGCAACCTGTTTTTTATTTTTTATTTTTTTAATCATTCTGTTTATCCCCAAAAAGCTAGTATACAGATGTCATCGTTCATCATGGGCAGAAATTGTGGTTGGACTACATGGTAGCAGATTACTAGTCCTCTAATGATAATCTCTTGATGATAAAATAGTCATTTCATCAAAACTACAGGTAGCAGCCCAGTAAATGACACATTGCTGGAATCAAGGTCTCTGTCTCACCATTTTGTTTCTCTTCCATAAAGGGTAAAAACCTGGTGGCAGATACTTTTTAAAGAAAAAACCTCATTAACAAAATGACCCTACAATATATAGTTGATTCATGTGGGAAGGTTACATATAGTAGGTGTGACGCTAGTCGCTACCATAACAAGGTGACACAGAATGTGGAGAGTCATGACAAACAGACTAAGATTACACAGATACAACTTACTGGGATAGAGATGACACAGTGGTCAGGCAATCCAGGTTAAGCTCCAGAAGACACCGCAGTACATCAGGCGAATTCAGAGACGTGGTCAAAAAACAAGACAAGAGGGCGAAACTAGGATTTAGGGAATAAACAGAGGCTTAAACAGGTAATGGCCAAGGGGTCAAAAATCCAGCAAAGACAAACCAAGGTCAGTCTGGGTCAGATAACAGAGATCAGGATAAGCACATGTGGCCACATAACACATCTTGTAAGATGTACAATTGGCACAAAACTGGGGAAAGCAGCACACATAAGAAGCAGAGTAATCACTGGAAGGAGCAACACCTGAGTGAGCCAACCCTTCCCAGAACCAGCATGGAAAATAACTCAGAACATAACCAGACTGACATCTCTGCCACACCCAAATACTAGAAACAGCAACATACAAAAAAGTGAAAGCAGTACAGTGTGGAGATTGTGACAGTAGGATTCTGCTACAGAATAGAGATGAGCGAGCAGTACAATGCTCAAGTGTTTGGTACTCAGACTGCTTTCACATCACGATTATTGCACATCCGTGGTGATGCTTGAATTTCAAGGATCACACGGAGAGGCACGGATCTGTGCCAACAGATGCCACTGACACCCACGGATCAGTGTTTTCCACAGATCCGTCATCAGTTAGCAGAGTTAGGGCTGTACCTTGCTTCTGAGCATGTGCAGTACAGCAAATCGGATCTGTTTTTGATGAATCCTTTTTGATCCATCACCATAGAGCTCGTGTTATTTGAAACGGACAGCAGCGGATCTGTTCTTGTCCGTTTCTGTCCGATTTTTTTCAAGGCAGGCCAAAATCAGAGCAGGCTCAGATTTTGGGGACGGGAAAAAATCTGACACAAACGGATCCATCACAAAACTGACACAATCGGATCCCAATAAGGACCAATTTGTGCACATCTGTGCCCATGGAGATACATGTTGACCAAATCGGATCCGTGGCTATCGGTTTTACAACAGATAGCCATGGATGAACAAAAATTGTGATGTGAAAGCAGCCTTAGTAAGTGAATTGAGCAGGTCGGACACTTGGACAGGCGTGTCTCGAATACTGAGTATTTTGGAGTCATTGGGAAACTCCAGCATTTTTCAAGATGAGTTCCCGGATCAATGCTTTAGTCCACCATATATTGACTTCCATAATTCTCGGTACTTGAGGTGCGCCCATCCGAACATTCGAGTGCCTGTTTCGAGTACCAAGCACCAGACCATGGTAGAGCTCACTCATCACTATTACACAACTAAAATATTTGCCAACAATTTATAACATTTTTGGATACTGAAAGATTTCGACGTAAGCACTCATATGCTTTTTCTGAAAAAAAAGGGACACATACTATACTGATTTCGCAGACAGTTAAATAATACGGTATATAGTAATGACATTTTTCCATTAATTTTTGCCCAGTGTTCAGCCACATGTGGTCCCGGTGTAAAGAAACGTGAACTTAAGTGTGGAGAACAAGACAACCACGGTAAACTTGTCACCGTTCCTCAGAGGAGATGTCGTAGTATCAGGAAAGTGACCGTACCCCTGGAGCAGCCGTGCAATATCAAACCCTGCCCCGTGCACTCGCCCTACAATGCATTTTATGTGTGGAATACATATCCATGGCAGCCGGTAAATCTTTTTTCCATATTCTTGAAAAAAAACCTTTCTATGCCAAAATAGTACTTATTAAAAAGTAAAATATATAGAAATATACCAATAACATGAATGTAACCTGAACATATGTCCATTCTCATCAGTGTACAGTGACATGTGGGGGAGGAGTGCAAATCCGAATTGTCCAGTGCCTTCATCAAGGTAGACCGGCGGTGGGATGTTTGCCCCATCAGAAGCCATCAACGTCCCAAGCATGCAACATGAACTTCTGCCCAACTTCAGGAATCCAAGGTATCAAAGAGACGGTTAACAGCGCTAAAATCTATAAAATTTCATGGGGTTCTGTTGTAGTTGATCCAACAACATTCTACTGAATGGTGGGATTCACAGAAGTTAGATATGACCTATCCTGCGGCACATGATTGATGTATTTATGGGACAACTTCTATAGAGTCTTTTCTCACTTTAATTTTCTTCCCAGTCCAGCCCAGACTGTCATGAAGGTTTCTCCTATTAAGGGCTCGGACACACTCATCCGAGTTTGACAGACGAGACTCGGAAAGGGCTGGAGCAGTGACCCTGAACGGCTTCTCCCTATCTGGACGGGACTGTCGGCTGCTTGTGTTTTTGTGCAGCTTCACACTCCCTACCCAGAGAGGGAGAGGCCGTTCAGGGTCACTGCTCCAGCCCTTTCCGAGTCTCGTCTGTCAAACTCGGATGTAACTAGGAAAGCGTGTCCAAGCCCTAACTGAATTTCTTGCATTAATATTTTGGCCTCTTTTTTATTTCCTTTTGCCAACATTTACATTTGAGATCATGGCCATGTGTGTGCATTACTCAACCTCCCTGAATTCAACACTGAGTCCCCTCCATGGTCCCCCACTGGGTCCTCTCCCCTCCAGTCCCTGGTGTCTGTAACGGTCTGCAATGCTGACGTCTTGTAGACAGTTCACTGCGTTGAGTTGGTCGAACGCCAACTTGGTCAGAGCCACTTGGTGTAGTCGTTGGCGATTTGCTGCATCCTGTGGATGTGACAACGCTGCAGCCAACAATGACCGCCAGGATCAGCAGTGAAGTCTTAGCACTTGGACCTGGGGAGGGCTCAGTTTATTTTATTGTTACATTTTGTAAACAGAAACCCCCTTTAATTTTAATATAGCACTATTAATTCCATAGCACTTTACATACATATGCAATACTGCCCCCATTAGAGCTCACAATCGAAACATCCTATCAGTATGTCTTTGAAATGTGGGAGGAAACCAGAGTGCCCGGAGGAAACCCACACAAACACAGGGAGAACATACAAACTCCTTGCAGATGTTGTCTGTGGTGGGAATTGAACCCAGGACCTCAGTGCTGCAAGGCTGCAGTGCTAACCACTGAGCCACCGTGCTGCCCACTAATGAGACAGGCCACCGGGATACATTGATTGGTCACTTGCTACCTTTTCAATGTCGATAAGAAAAACTTGAAGATAATATAGCACTGGTAAAAGGAGATAAAAACTTTATTCCATTAGTTATTCATGGAAAATGGAAAAGCAAAAATCCATGGGAAATGTTTCCGTGTTTCAAGGCTAGATGCCCCTTAATTATAAAGTTATGATTAGTACAGGAAAGTAGCCTTAAATCGCATACGTTTTTCCCCCTTTAACGAGTGCTGGATTATCTTCAAATCTTTCTCTCCATTGGTGGAACCTCAATCCGATGCATCCAGGCGACTATTTTTTCTTTATGATGTCGATGGTTTATACCAGAATGGACAGACTGTGCGGTGACATTCTGGTTTGGCTTATATTGTCTGTGCATTGAAAGGAGCGGAACGTCAATTCGATGCACTTTATTGTCCTACTTTTGCCACAATAGCTGAAATGTGGAATTAATGCTGATATTATAGGTCTATGACTATTTTTTGCATATAGGTCTTCACTCGTATCAAGGTGTAATTACCGTATATACTCGTGTATAAGCCGACCCGTGTATAAGCCGACCCCCCTACTTTTGCCCCCAAAACCTGGGAAAACATATTGACTCGCGTATAAGCCGAGGGTGGACCCCAGCACAGGTATACAGCCCACAGCAGTGTGGTATACAGCAGGTCCCCAGCACAGTATACAGCCCCACGGTGTGGTATACAGCAGGTCCCCAGCACAGTATACAGCCCCAGCAGTGTGGTATACAGCAGGTCCCCACCACAGTATACAGCCCCAGCAGTGTGGTATACAGCAGGTCCCCAGCACAGTATACAGCCCCAGCAGTGTGGTATACAGCAGGTCCCCAGCACAGTATACAGCCCCAGCAGTGTGGTATACAGGTCCCCAGCACAGTATACAGCCCCAGCAGTGCCATTATACAGCCCCCCCTCACAGTATGGCTCCCCCTTCCATCACAGGATGGCCCCCGCATGCAGCGCTGCGCACATACATTACCTGGCTATCAGCTGTCACCCTCCGGTGGCGGATCGTTCTCCTGGCTCCGGGCTGCATCTTCATCTGTGTCTTCCTGCTTGTCACGTGACCGGCCAGGGTCGCGATGACGTCATCGCGATGAGCCCCGGCCACATGCAGGAAGACACAGAGGAAGATGCAGCCTGGAGCCAGGAGCAGCGAATCGCCAGCGGAGGGTGACAGCTGATAGCCAGGTAATGTATGTGCGCAGCACTGCATGCGGGGACCATCCTGTGAGGGGGGGCGCCATACTGTGAGGGGGGCCTGTATACTGATATGACTCGCGTATAAGCCGAGGGGGGGACTTTTCAGCCCAATTTTTGGACTGAAAAACTAGGCTTATACGCGAGTATATAAGGTAAGTTCAAATTAGTATACAGAATTATGAGATCTGCCCAACAAGTGAACCATGGCTCAGATAATTACAACTTCTTGGCCAAACTCTTGATAAATATGAATGACAGATTTTCTAAGTAACGAGAGACACAGAAGCTGAGATGCCATTAAATAACATTATTACTAATGAACTGGTAATTAAATAGAAACAGGCATTAACCTACAGGCTCACACTGGACTGTCAGACCGTGGACAGCGAACATTCATCAGAGGCTTCTGTGGCCTTAAAGTCACTTTTTCAAATTAAATTTGTCAAAACGTTTTTGTAAAATGAATTATGGCATTTGCTGTTTTTGGCTTTGACCACTAGATGTCGGCAGAAAACACTAGTAATAAAGAAAACATCTCACTTTACAGCCTGCTGGAAAACAAAATGTTTTTACACCATTATCACCATGCGGTCAGCTGTGAATGTAAAGTGATAGGTCTGCTCTACTGCCTGAGTCAGGAGGAGCGTCCATCACAATACGGGAGAATGTAGACCGTTGTCACACAGGAGGTTACGGGGCTTTTCTGGGAAAGGATGGCAATGCTACTGATTGATATCATATCATGATTTGCATATAAAAGCATTGAAATGTTATTATTTAAAGTGAACCTATCAGTTTGGAATTTCTAATGAATCTATAGGTGACAGTTTATACAGTAGTAATAACCAAGGGTTTGTGGGTCAAGATTTATTATAACTTCTATTTCAACTATTTAAAATGCTGCTAATTCTGGGCCTAATAGTCCAGTGGGCAGTGCTAAGCATTGATTGGCGACCTTCTGCTCTGTGCATACAAAGATTAATCAGTGGTTAGGACCACCCACTGGACTCCTAAGTGCAAAAGGAGAAGTTACACAGACTCTTCCCCCACAAACCTATATATACACACTAGCTATTCTCTGCCTGGCTGGCGAGAATTTTTATCGGTATATTTTTATTTGTATTGAAGCATTAATTGGAAACAAAGTTTATTTCCAGAAATATAAACCCCCCTGTGCATGGTCCCTCCCGCATGAGATGTTTTTACCATATCCACTGTCTCTCCCCCACATGTGCTGTCTCTCCCCGTGTGCGCTGCCTCTCCCCCATGTGCACTATCTCTCCCCCATGCGCTGTTGCTCCCGCCATGTGCACTGTCTCTATCCCCATGTGCACTGTCTCTGTCCTCATGTGCAATGCCTCTCCCTCTGGGCACTGTCTCTCCCCCATGCGCTGTTGCTCCCACCTTGTGTGCTATCCCTCCCCCGGTGGGCTGTTCCTGCCCCCGTGCACTGTCTCTCCTCCATGTGTGCTGTCCCTCCCTGGAGCACTGTCTCCCCCTGTGTGCTCTCCTCCATGTATCCTGTCCCTCCCTGTTCATGGTCTCATCCCCATGTGTTGTCACTCCCCCAAATACTCTGTCCCCCACATGTGCTGTCCCTCCACCATGCACTGTCTCTCCTCCCTAATGCTCTGTCTCAGCCTCTAGTGTGCTGTCTCCCCCCATGCACTGTCTCTCCCCTCTGTGCAGTGTATCTCCCCTCCATGCGATAACTCTGACCCATGTGCTGTCTCTCCTCTCTGTGCACTCTCTCTCCCCTCCGTGGGATGTCTCTCTCCTCTGTGTGATGTCTCTCCCCTCCATGCACTGTGTCTTCTCCTGCGCACTGTCTCTCTCCTTTGTGAACTGTTTCTTCCATCCATGCGTTGTGTCTTCCCCATGTACTCTGTCTCTGCCCCTCATGCACTGTTTCTTCCACCCGTGCACTTTCCCAACCCATGTGTGCTGTTTCCTCCCCATTCACTGTCTCTTCCCATGTGTGCTGTCTCTTCCTCCACATGCACTTTTGCCCCCATGCACTATTTTTTCCCCTTTTGTGCAGTCTTTCCCCCCACGTGCACTGTCTCCTCCTGATATGCATTGTCTTTCTCCGCCAACATGTACTCTCTCTCTTCCCATACTCGGTCTCTCCCCCCATGTGCTGTCTCTCCCCATGTGAGTTGTCTCTCCCCACATGTGCTGTCTCTCCCCATGCGCTGTCTCTCCTGCCATGTGCTGCCTATCCCCCCTGTGGGCTGTCTATTCCTCATGCGTTGTGTCTCTCTCCTTATGCTGTTTCTTCCCCAGTGTGCTGTTTCTCCCCTTGTGTTATCTCTCTCCCTGTGCGCTGTGTCTCTCCCCCTTGTGCTGCCTCTCTCCCACGTGTGCTGTTTCTCCCCTCACGTGTACTGTCTCTCCCCCCATGCATGGTCTCTTCTGTAGTGACAGCACTGTGTAAGCTGCGATGGGGGGGGCCTGTCAGCGCCGTGGTGGGGGGCAGTCAGTGTTCAGCTAAATGTGCACCTAGCACTGTGCATGCAATGGTCAGATTCCGGATTCGGACGGAATGATGCGTATAGCACGGTGGGCCATTTATATGGATACTCCTACATAAAACGGGAATGGTTGGTGATGCCAATTTCCTGTTTGTAGTATATTTGTATGCGGTAGGGGGAAACTAATGTGCCACAAGAAGGAAGTTGATGTCACCAACCGTTCCCATTTTATTTAGGTGCATCCACATAAATGGCCCACCCTGTATATATACATACACAGATAGATAGATAGATAGATAGATAGATAGATAGATAGATAGATAGATAGATAGAGAGTCTCAAATATCAAAGCTTAATATTTGGAAGTTGGAGTGTTTTTTTTTAGATTTGGCTATCTTAGGAGGATATCTGTTTGTGCAGGTAATTATTACTGTGCAGAATTATTAGGCAACTTAATAAAAACCTAATATATTCCCATCTCACTTGTTTATTTTCACCAGGTAAACTAATATAACTGCACAAAATTTAGAAATAAACATTTCCGATATGCAAAAACAAAACCCCCAAAAATTAGTGACCGATATAGCCACCTTTCTTTATGATGACACTCAACAGTCTTCCATCCATAGATTCTGTCAGTTGCTTGATCTGTTTACAATCAACATTGCGTGCAGCAGCCACCACAGCCTCCCAGACACTGTTTCCAGAGGTGTACTGTTTTCCCTCCCTATAGATCTCACATTTTAGGAGGGACCACAGGTTCTTTATGAGGTTCAGATCAGGTGAACAAGGGGGCCATGTCATTATTTTTTCGTCTTTTAGACCTTTCCTGGCCAGCCACGCTGTGGAGTAGTTGGATGCGTGTGATGGAGCATTGTCCTGCATGAAAATCATGTTTTTCTTGAACGATACCGACTTCTTACTGTACCACTGTTTGAAGAAGTTGTCTTCCAGAAACTGGCTGTAGGTCTGGGAGTTGAGCTTCACTCCATCCTCAACCCGAAAAGGTCCAACAAGTTCATCTTTGATGATACCAGCCCATACCAGTACCCCACCTCCACCTTGCTGGTGTCTGAGTCGGAGCGGTGCTCTCTGCCCTTTACTGATCCAGCCTCTGGCACATCCATCTGCTCATCAAGAATCACTCTCATCTCATCATTCCATAAAACCTTTGAAAAATCAGTCTTAAGATATTTCTTGGCCCAGTCTTGACATTTTATCTTATGTTTCTTGTTCAAAGGTGGTCATTTTTCCACCTTCCTTCTCTTGGCCATGTCCATGAGTATAGCACAGCTTGTGCTTTCTGATACTCCAGTAACGTTGCAGCTCTGAAATATGGCAAAACTGGTGGCAAATGGCATATTGGCAGCTTCACGCTTGATTTTCCTCAATTCATGGGCAGTTATTTTGCGCCTTTTTTCCCCAACACGCTTCTTGCGACCCTGTTGGCTATTTGCCATGAAACGCTTGATTGTTCGGTGATCACGCTTCAAAAGTTTGGCAATTACAAGATTGCTGCATCCCTCTGCAAGACATCTCACTATACAGCTTGGAGTAGGACAACATGTATAAAAAGTATCATGTGATCAAAATACTCATTTGCCTAATAGTTCTGCACACAGTGTATTATTCAGTCCAGTGGGCAGTCCTTATCAGCTTTCCCTTTCTAATTGAGCATTTAAAATGCTGACAATTACTGATTAGTCCCTCCCACTGGACTCCTAAGTTATGCGTGAATGACTATATTGAATCTTTCCCACAAACCCACATATCAGTCTGTGTGAGTACTTTATAGTAATTTGTGCCTCGTCATGGCACCTTTATCTGTACTTTTCATGTCGCTGCTATCCCCTTTATTATAAGTGCTTGGTTGTGCCCATAAGTTATCTGTGTGTCCATTTGCATGCATAATTTTCATTTTCTTGTTTCTGCTTTCTTCTGTTATCTGAGTCAACTTCTCCTATAGAGGAAGAAATAGTGTATATATTTCTGAAATGTTACCCTCCTCTTTAAACAAGACTTGTTACCAGGTAAAAAGGGGACCATTTTTTTTGCTTTAGTTGTCTTCCTGCTTCTCTGCTGAGTAATCCACTTTTTTCTTTTGTGAAACCTGCCATATGGTTCCAGAGATATGGGCCTTTTTACTCAGTGTTAACTTTTATAGTCCTTGGGGGTGTTGCTCACAGGATGCTCTGGGGTGTGTCTTTATGCTGCTCTATATAATTGCCCTGTGAGCCACACTCCTTTGTAAAGACCACAAGAATTAGCCTCTTTGGTGGACAAAATAAAAAAAGACCATCTCTCTGGAACCGTAAGGCAGCTTTTTTTTTTTTTTAAAGCAAAATAGTCAGCAGAACAGCAAGAATAAAATGCAAACAAAAGTTTGCCTGTGACACTCGCTACTTATAGCTAGAGTGAATGTGACGCTAGACACTACCAATATCTAGGGAGAGACACAGTCACTAATTGCAGGAGTATAATCAGCAGGAAGGTCAGGTAATCCAGGATCAGGTTACAAGAGAGTCTGTAGTTTGGGGAGTAGACAGAGACATAGTCATGAAATGGTCTACGGTCAGGTTTCCAGGAGAGCACAATGAGGATTCAGGGAGTCAATGGAGATGTATTCAGGCCACTATCTAGGGGTAAAAATACCAAGAGATCACAACAAGTACAGAGAGCAGACAAAATGAGATATCAAGCTACAGACTGGGGTCAGAAAACAAAGACCAGAACAAGATAGACACTGCAATGCAGGCCAAACAGCACCTCATAATGAATGTACAACTTGTAGAGTTCTGGGAGAGGCTGCTCAGTAAAGCAGAAAAGCAATCACAGGGAAGAGGAAACACCTGAGTAACCCAGCACATCCCAGAACCAGAATGGAAGCTTGCGCTGTCAATCAACTACTGACAATTTACCACATCATATTCCAAACACAGCAATAATTCTTATTGTGCCCAAGATGCACTGCACGGAGGAAATGTGACACAGCCACTTTTGCGTTGGTGACAGCTTCTCTTTAAAGTGGATCTCATCTTTCCTGATTTGACTGTTCTTTCACATACCTGTATTTCCCCAAAGGTAACAATTCTGCAGTCTATTTTCTTAAGCTCCAGGCTTAGTTTCTTTTTTTACATGGTTCCATTCCTCTGTTTTTATTCCTGGAAATGTAAAAATAAATAAACAATTGGTTATTATTACCCTCGTCAATGAAACATGTTCCTACACAGTCTGTTACTCAGTTCTAGCCATGTCAGACTATTTAGCAACACACTCAGTTTCATGTTCTTTTTAAAATTGTATATCTAAAATACTTTATCATATAATGTATAATGTTCTTGCTTTACAGATGATCCATCATGTGTGGACTACTTCAGCTGGTGTTCTCTTGTCCCTCAACATGGAGTCTGCAACCACAAGTTCTATGGGAAGCAATGTTGTAAGTCTTGTACAAGAAAGAAACACTACAGTGACACTGGATGACCTCCTGGTATCGGCCATTACTTGCCTTCTGAAGTAGAAATTCATGCAATCAAAAGTTAATCATCTCTGGAATAATGTTTAATCTTATGGCTGGAAACTCACATAGGTTCCAGACAATCAGATATATCTCTGATTAAAAGTTCCTGGGAGCATTGAAGCTGAACGCTCAACGATGAAAATCGATTCCAAGGAACCCGTGTTGGGCTCACCTCAAGAGAACCAAAATGGATGTGTCCCTGTTCAAGATGCCACAGCTTTCAACCGGATGTTTGACATCTACTAAATGGTGAAGTCCATGTTTGCAAACAGATATTCTGGTGGACAGTGTGAATATCTACAGATTGTTCTCTTCACGAGCCACACTCAACTTCAGGAAATGGTCCACAAACTGGACACAAATCCAACCCTACGAGAAGTCCTGTGATGGTTGGACTTGGAGATCTACATTGATGGACTTTGTATTTCAGATATTTCTGATATTTCATCTAATCTATCGGAGATTTCAGAGTAGATCTCATCCTCCGGTCTAAATCTGGGTTGAAGATGGTCCTTTTTGGTGCTTACATCTTGGTGCTATTACCGTTTTGGTCAGAGTAGCCTTTTTTTTCTTGAGCCTTCAGTGAACAATGGCCTTTGGAGAACAAGAAACCTCACTCTATGGTTGCAACATACCCTGATATTAATTTCAGCCTTACAGATTCTCCTCACCTTGATGCTGAAGAACTTCGGAGCTTATCGTGAGAACCTAGGTTCCAATGTAAAATGGGATATGGAGCGGAGATATGACTATACCAAGGAACACTTCAGCCCTCTGGGCAAGTCCTCAATCCACTTTGTTTTCAGGACTGAACCTTGAATGTCTACTATACCTTAAATTTAAATTGCAAACTTTGACTTCCCAATTAAAGTGAATGGGAGGAATCAATTCTTTAGGGCAGGGGTAGGGAACCTTTTTCTGTCGGGGGCCATTTGGAAATGTCTACAATCCTTTGGGGGCCGCACAAAATTATCAACTTGAAAATTACCCGCTATATTTGGTTGAACAATTATTTTACCCTACTGCAGTGGCTGGGGTTGTTTCTCTTTTTCGTGGCTGTGATGTTAGGTGATATTGATAATGGGCTTTTCAACTCCTTTCCCAAGTTTACTAGAGCCCTACACATCACATGATTGGCTGGGAGCATATACATCACTGGGGAGGCTGAGGCTGGAGCCTAGAGATCACTGGGAAGCTGGATTTAAAGGGCAGGAAGTTGGCAAAGGGTGTCTACCAACCCAAGCATAGCTGTCCCCAGGAATCTGCCCAGGGGCCGCATTAAAAGTCATTGAGGGCCGCATACGGCCCTGGGGCCTGAAGTTCCCCACCCCTGCTTTAGAGCCAAATCAGGATGAAAAAATTCTGTTTTCGAGACATTCACTTATATAGCAGTGTACACTGCAGCAGTTTCGAGGTACAGATTCTAGTCCTCAAATCCTTTGCAATCCATCAGAAAAGTGATAGTCCAATGCTCATAAGTGGGTCACAATAATGCCTCAAGGATGTAAAGGGTCATTTTTTTCCCCTAAAAAATAGCCACACATGAATACAAGTGAGCTGTAATACCATATGCAGCCATTAGCCTATAGGGGCACTGTTATTCTTTCTTGTCATTTTTGATAACTCCTTCTAGATCAGTTAATTTTTTTTAGTTTTTATTTCTCAGTCTGTGCCCCTTTAAAATCCAAATTCCTTTACGAGAAAGAAATAGACATAAGAGAATAAAACAGCCAACTCAATTGCCAAAACCAGAAGGTCTCAGCCATGGTTGTATCCTACTATAATTTTATGAGGAGTGGCAATAAAGAGTATATTTATGGCGTTCCGCTAAATACCACAAGTTACCGTTGATGAATGAAGTTTAGTTTCGCTCAAGCAGTAAATGTAACGTTTCATTTCTGTAATTTCTTTACCCAACACTAATTTTACATAGAGGTTTCTTTTTAGAAACATCTTGGAAGGCAAAAAAATCCTGCGAACAAACAAAAAAAAGATATATTTTCAAAGTTTTTCTCTCCTTTATTTTTGCTCCTATACACCAATATGGGGACTTGATGTAGATGTTAGTTGGCAATTTATTTTTGTTCTGTAAATTTAAATACAATGCAAAATGTTATAATTTATTACATAGAATCCTATATTGTAATTATACTTTTTTGTCGTATTTTTCCTCTATTTTTGGAGAATTTTACATAATGAACTACCTCTACATATATTGTACCCTGGGCCAGACCAAGGTTGGTAAGGGCACCTGGCAAAACCAGACCAAGGTCGGTAAGTGCACCTGGCAAAACCAGACCAAGGTCGGTAAGGGCACCTGGCAAAACCAGACCAAGGTCGGTAAGGGCACCTGGCAAAACCAGACCAAGGTCGGTAAGGGCACCTGGCAAAAATGTATTTAGGTGACCCCATCCTAAGTCAGATATTGTGCACGTTTTGTTTTCTCTTTTTGAGAGAGGTTCGTAAGGAGCCCTTGTCAACAAATATTTTCAGGTGACCAACTCTAAGGTCAAATAATTTACAAGTTTTATTATATTTTTATGTAATGGGCAAATAAGGTCGGTTTCAGACGTCTGACATAGTCATGGTTATGGTCATGGTCTTAGTACGGACCGAGAACTGTCTTATGTTCCAAATTCATCAGTTTCATGGGTGAGTACTTGGACCATGACTTGTAAAACCAACCTTACTTAAAGGGATACCGTATATAAAGGTATATTCAAAGGTTAAAAAAAAACAATCAAATTTGAGCAAAAATATTAGTCAATCATATTTTTTGTGCTTCATATTACAAGTAGTACACGTTGTAGATAGACTTTTGAAATTCCTTTTTGTTTGGGCAGAGCTAGAGGGAAATTAAAGGTGGAGCCCCCTATGTGCTTCAGGACCTATGACAGTTGCCCCATTTTAAAAGGACTCTTTCAGCAAGTTTTAACTATGTAATCTGACAGCAGCATGATGAAAGGGCAAAGACCTTGATTCCAGTGATGTGTTACTTAGTTTACTGGGTGCAGCAGTTGTGATACCATCACAGTTTTCTCTGGAGGTCTAGGAAAGCTCAGAATACTACACTGTGTATAACCCTGCCCACACCACTGATTGGTAGCTTTCTCTGTATAACCCCAACCACACCTTTTATTGGCAGCTTCCTGTGCATAACCTCGCCCACACCACTGATTGGTAGCTTTCTTTGTATAATCCCACCCACACCTCATATTGGTAGCTTCCTGTGTATAACCCCACCTACACCACTATTTGTTGCTTTCTCTGTATAACGCTGCCCACACCACTGACTATCAGCTTCCTGTGCATACACCGCCCACACCACTGATTGGTAGCTTTCTCTGTATAACCCCAACCACACCTATTATTGGCAGCTTCCTGTGCATAACCTCGCCCACACCACTGATTGGTGGCTTTCACTGTATAATCCAACCCACACCTCATATTGGTAGCTTCCTGTGTATAACCCCACCTACACCACTATTTGTTGCTTTCTCTGTATAACGCCGCCCACACCACTGACTATCAGCTTCCTGTGCATACACCGCCCACACCACTGATTGGTAGCTTTCTCTGTATAACCCCAACCACACCTATTATTGGTAGCTTCCTGCGTATAACCCCACCTACACCACTGACTGGTTTCTTTCTCTGTGTGACCCCACCTACACCATTGATTAGTTTCTTTCTCTCTATAACCCCGCCCACACCACTGACTCAACTTTCTGTGCATAACCCCGTCCACACCACTGATTGGTAGCTTTCTCTGTATAACCCCACCCACACCACTGATTGGCAGGTTTGTGTGTACACTATATAATGACAGAAACCTGCTAATCAGTGGTAGGTGTGGTTGGACCCGGAGGCATGAGACACATAGTCCTGTAGTGATAATCTCTTGCTGATAATACCGTACGCTGATTGTAGTGAAGCAGCAAACCTAATAAGTAACACATTGATGAATTCAGGATCTCAGCCCCTATATCATGTTGCTCTCAGATTAGACAGCAAAAACCTGCTGTCAGGTTTCCATTAATCCATCCTGAAACAATAACGAATATTTACAAGACCACCAGGGACCATAATAGATATTAAATAATAAAGATATTAAATACAATAATGATTAATTCTATTTATTTTACATAACATATTAAAATAATATTGTGCTAAAACACATTCCACATGATGATAAAATAGTCACAGTGAGATAATAATGATTAAAAAAAGTCATAGGTTAATCCGTTTTTAAAATTGGAGGACGTGTGAAAGAAAAAAAAACAAAATGTAAGTTTCTTCAATAATTAAAATGATTTTATGTAAGAGTGAATGTTTCAACTACTTTGGCACTAAAGGAATTTGGTTCTTTGTAGAGGAGTCAAAAAAATGTCAACCTTAAAGTATGATGTATAATAGCGAAAATGTTGTAATATTTATTTTATGTTTTATAATAAGAAATTTTTTATCAAGTTGTAAATTTCACAATAAAATATTGGAAATGCTTGAAAAGATTAATTGTTATTATTTTAAGGGAAACATACGGACTCAAGGTTCGTTTGTACATCGTTGTGTAGAAGAACTGACACATCTTGAAAATTGTTAAGCGAGTGACAGACGGTTTATATAATTGAAATTCAACAACTCCAACACTTCTTCCCACCAATATCAATGATCAGGAGAGAAGGAGACATCCCCATACACATGAGATGGTTGCTTGGTCCAGCGGAAAACACCTGCTTTGGCTAACTTTTCTCCAATGTGCAAGGGGTGTCACGAGTGTTTCCCACCCTAGGTTGACCATCGACAAGTCTAGGAATTGAAGGTTGTAACGCATTATTAATTGCAGGTATGTCACTTGTATTTAAATGTTTATACTTTCCTTTGGTGCTGTAGGGGTTAATGACAATATCCTTTCTGGTTGTTCTTATTAAGGCATGATATCAGGCACAGATTTTGGTGACCACTCCCCTCTGTTATAAAGTGTCTTGTATCTTATGTCGAGCCCCAGGCTTTGGAGTAGTCGGGTATCAGGCTCCAAGGGGTTAATGCTCCTGTTGTCACGGGGAGTAGTGGCCGCGCCTGATCCCGTGTCCTGGGGGACTTCTTTGAAAAAGGGTATATTTACAGGGGATTATATTTACAAGTTGACGTGATGCCACCTGTAGTTTCTGGTGAGGAGTCACCAGCGCCGACACAATCCGCCGGAGGAAGATGGTATGGCGGCTTAGTTGGTATAGTCCCCTACAGGTAGGACTGGACCTCAGGGGCAGCATTCCTGTGAAGGCAACAAGATCATGCCAAAGGAAACACAGGCAGACGCAAAGTCACTTTTCTCCCGGGTACTTTACTGTTGGCTGTAGCAGTTGCAGTTACAGTTCACAGTTCAGCACTTTAGATGTTACAAGAACAGGTAGCTAACGGGTGGCTGCAAGTGGATTCCAGGTGGTATGGTGGAACCCTTGGTGTTACTTTGTTAACTAACCCGTGTCTGTTCTCCCCCACTTTGGATCGATCTATAACCAGTAGCTCCGTGTAAGTAGTACCAGGAGTCCCCTCCCTCGTTGGTGAGGAAGCAGGTAGACCTCTCCGATGGCAGGGTGCTGCGGCTGATGAACAAGCCACAGCAGCCGTTTCCTACTGCAAGCTGGACTTTGCGTTCCTAGGGTTCGGCGTTCCCCTGGTTGGACTGGAGTATCCCTGGAGTATGGACACTCCACTCTGAGGATCTCCATTTCTTGCTAGGGCCCAGACTTCCCCGTCAGGCGCCCCCCTTTCAGGACCTCCTGAATGTCCCTTCTTCTCTCCTCCGATGCGGCTTGCAACCGACCTGGTGTGACCTTCCGCCTCATTCCACACTCTTTCTATCTTTCCTCCTTCTCCGACTGTTCCAAACCCTCTCTCCCTCTTGCCCAAAAAGAGGGAGACTATTCTTGCTCTTAGTTTGCCATTCTGCTGAAAAGACCTGCTTGTTCCCCCTAGAGGTGAATTTATTCACTCCCGGGTAACCTCCCTCCGCTCAGCTAATGTGGGAGTGCTGGGAATGGGTCCCACCCACCATCCTAGGGTCCACCTGCAGTTGGAGCATCTGCCCCTCTTTTACGGGTGCAGTACCCCTTTGTGACGCCGGCTTGGCGGGGCGCCACACTTACCATCTGATTCCAGTAATAGAATCCATTTCTATGCTGACCTCTTTGAAAGGAGCCTGTCTCTGGAAGAAGCTGGAGTTGTCATGAATAACTGTGGTCTTTTGCTGCAGTTGTGGAGTTATGAGTTTATTGTTTTTGTGTCTGTATTCCTTCTATCTGTCTCCCCTCCCTTGTGTTGTATTATTGCAGTGGTGAGAGAAGTGTCCCTGGCGGCCTACACATTAACTATGGTAAGTCCAGTGCAAGTGAGGGTCTAGCCATGTGACGGCGATGGCGGGTAGGACCTGTATAGGGACATTAGGGAGCTTAGGGTGCAGGCTCAGGTGAGTGTAAGAAGGTGACTCCTCTCCCTATTGCCAAGCCACTTGTTCTACTTTCTTCCACTTGTGGTGCTGTGTGGATTTCAGTATACAGCTAAATCCTCGTTCACATCAACAGTAAACAGACTGTAGGGGTTCAGTAGTCTTAATTTATTGGAGCGATGATATGAACATGGCCTGATAAAACTACAATACAAAGAGTCTGTATCAGTACTGGGCACATTACAGAAACTAGCACAGTGACAAACAACACAGAAATACAAATTAACATGAATTACTGTGACTAGGTTTACTGGAAAAAGCACTACTCTATACAGAGGTAACATCTATCGGTATGCAATGTAAGGGACATTAACACAAGATGGAGCATTACAAGGTACAACACACTCCTGTTACATGATACTTTTTGTAACAACAGCTGCATGCACCTATATACACCTATACAAGCAGATTCTAGCGCATGAATATACGGTAGTTTGTACTACAACTCTCACCGGATTCAGCTGGACAGGAGGAGCGGTTGTAGAGAATGGATCAGAGCCAGGGATGTGAGTCTTATCTCTCTGAAAGCCCAGGAAAATGTCTGCAAGTCTCTCCTTCCCAGGGGAGCAGGGCGCGGTCCCACAAAGACTACACTAATCTTAAAGAAAAAGACTCCTGTATCTGTAAGAACACTGCTAGATTTTGTGGAACACATTTAAACAACACAAAAAGGGTAACTCATGACCTCTATGGGTTGTAACAAGTATAACACCATGAAAACTTTCTTTACTGTGCATAAATGGGCAGAACAGCGCTCCTTCCATAATATCCCTGTTGTCACCTTTGTGTTGCACTGTACATTGGGAGTCTATACATCCCAGCATGACGTGGGATTCTTGACTCCTTTGTTGCCATCAGACAGTAGGACTCATGAATTTAGTACCCTTTAAAAGTTGTTTAATATTAGTTTTACCTGGATTCACAGAGTTGCAGATCAGGTTGGATGCAGAAACCCAGGTTGCTGGCACAGCAGGCTGGAAGGCACATGGAACAGCTTGTGGAAGAAGTAACTTATTGAAAAGAGTCTTTAATAATAGTTTGGATGCTCAAAGAAAACAAAGGGCTATTCTGCAGAGAGGTAGAAGAGGGTTAATCAGTAATGATGAGCGAGCACCGAGTACCGCCGAGATGCTTGGACTCTTCACTAATAATTATCGCTCTGACAAAAACACAGCTCCCTTCAGTGCACACAGTGAGCTGGCACCTCACCGAGAGCAGATTGATTGTTAAGGTCCCTCTGCGGGGCACAGCAAGGTGCTGTATGCTACGATGATTTGAAAAAGCACCCCTCCGCCCTTTCCCAGAAATACTTGTTTTATAGCCGGAAGTCTGTGGGCGGAGCCTGTCACTAATTGACTTACATTGGGCTCGGTGCTCAGTCGAGCACCCGAGCATCTCAAGATGCTCGACCCGAGCATCGAGCACCCGAGCATTTTAGTGCTCGCTCATATCTATTAATCAGCAGGTCGGAGGATTTGTAGAAATGACAGAAGTTTGCAAAAATAAATGCAGCATAATCACTCATCTCTAAATGTCAGTTCATGGTGCTTACTGCAAATGATGGGACAACCAGCTGTGCTTGAGCTACGGGCACTAGTTGTGGAAATGTCGTGCCCCAGGCCCTAGGGTACTCTGGTATCAGGCTCGGAGAGGTTGTTCACGGAGATCTCACGGGTGGCAGCACCTGAGCCCGTGGCCTGGGTGACACTTCAATAAGGGGTATTGTACAGGGGATAAGAGTTTGTTGCTGTCACGTGACACCACCTGTAGTACCTGTTGATGGGTCACCAGTGCCGCCACAGTCCTCCGGAGGGCGATGGTATTGCGGCAAGGATGGCAAAGCTCCCTACAGGTGGAGCTGGGCCTCCGGGGCAGCGTGGAGTAACGGGGCAGTTTGCAGTGGGACTTGTGGCCAGGGTAAGAAGCAGTAAGGCAGTCTATAGGGAGGCTGGGGACGGAGAGGAATAACGCACACACTCTGAAGAAGTCTCTTTTATCTTTTACTGGTGGTATGCACAGGTAAAGATGTCCAGGGCACTGTCGGGTGACCAGGTGCACAGTGGGTCTCCACAGCAAGTGGATATAAGGCCTGATCACGTTCCCTGCTGTCGCTGAAGCCCTGTCTGTATGCAACACGACTGGCCTCCTCACTTTCTCTGGTCTTTACTCTCTCTCCTCCTGCGCGGTCCACGGGTTACCCTCTCTGATCACTGCTGGTTATTCACACTACGGTGTCTGGCTCCCTCTTTCTGGGTATGCAGGGGGACCGGGTGACTAAAGTCTCCACGGTGTGACAGGGTTTTCTGCAGTCTGGGCGCAATCCTGCAGGTGCAGACCCCTGAAGTCCGGTACTTCTTGGGCGAACCTCCACCAGTTCCTTGCTCCCTCGGCTCTGCTCCTTGCCTTCTGTCCTCACTCCTAGACTTGGCTCGACAGCAGAAGGGCCACTCCGGGTCACTGGTTCGGGCCTAACCGCTGCAACGATCACCAGGACATCTTCGCAGCTCCCCTAGCGTCTGCACACTCTGACTAACTCCTCCCCCAGCAGCAGTATTTATAGGGGATCTCACCTAAAGTCAGTGAGTTTAGCTCCCTCTACTGTGCCGAGGTGGAAGGTGTTGCATGCAGCAGATACCTGCTGTGGAAACCCAGCTGTGCAGTAGGGAATGCTGTGGCTACATGCGTGAGCAGGGCGCCACAGAAACACCAAAATCTGGGGACATATTTGCAAAAGAAAAAGGTGGCTATTGACATAAACCTAGAGCGCCTGAATAAAGTACTGTCTTAACACTCAGACACAGGAATGCGACTAACTTGAACTTAAAAGGCTTAGGGAAATGATGTCAGTAAGATCCAATGGGGAACACAAGAAAAGATGGCGGCCAGACTCAGCCAAAACTGATTAAAAACATATCAAATAGAATAATACACTGCCAAAACATACAGTATATGTCCCTGACTCTCCTTCTTTTATTCTACCTGTTAGCTATAATTCTTTTTTTTACAAGTTGTGTGATGATCTCAGCTATGACCACATCTGAACCTTGCGCCTCCGCCGGGAGGGTACATGGCTGGGTATAGCTTACTTTTAATATTTTTGGTTTAGATAGTAACAATTAAGGGTTTATTCATTAGAGTTGATTTCCTGAGGCTGTTTTTAATAATTACAGAACATTCCTCACATTGCTGGCTCGATCTGATATCTCTTAATGGTCTTTTTGTTGTGTGTATTCCTTTGTGTGGTTGCAGATTACTGTTCACCTATGGGGTTTAATGGAAGAATCAAAGCTGTATGTTCTGAAAATAATATACACCAATATAGTTAAATCATGTAACTTTCATATCTTGCCTATTGAAGCCTATCTCTTTAAAGAGGACCTGTCACAAACTCAACAATTGCCAATTTTGTTTTCTGACCCTCTGAGTGTTCTGTTTCTAGTGTTTTTAAGCATTTTTTACTTTTCCTAAATTGTTTTTAAACCAGAGTCCAATGCTGCTACTAATCTAGTAATAGCAGAGGTGTGAAGCCCCTATGGGAAGGCGCCACAGGGAGGTACTGCACCCCAATCAGAAGGTGTAGTGCCTCCGTAGTCAGGAATATGGGATTTCTCACTGAGTCTGTCATAAGCGCCCATACAATGGGCCACCTTAGGACAGGGGACCGCATATTTAGTAGGTCCCAGGGCGTGGAGTCTAGAGTAGAGTGGGAGACTTAGGGTATGTGCACATCTGACGTTTCTGCATCTTTGCAGACCGACCGGGAACCGGTGGAGAATGGCAGATACTGAGTTTTCTGAACTCAGCAGTGTCCCTCGTTTTGTTAGCGTTTTGCTAACGATTTGCGATCGGGTTATTAGCGTTTGGACAGCGTGTTCTTGGCGATTTCCCCGGCGTTTTTCTTAGCGAGTTCCAGACTGGTCTTTGCTGCACTTGTTCAGCTGGAACCGCTGGAAAAACGCTGAAAAAGAGTCACTTGCTCTATCTTTGAAAACCGGTGGAAAACCGGTGAATAAACTGAAAATGACAATAAATAAACCGTTCTAATGTAGACAGCGTTGTCTAAACTCCATTGACTAGCATGTTAATCCAACCGGTGGATTAACATAAATTAACATAAAACTCAGCGGAAACCGCCGACGGAAAACGCTAAAAAACAGCCCACAAAACGACTGATGTGCAGATACCCTTAGAGTGACAGTTAGTGACAGTTATTCAGTCAGAAGAAGGACGGTATTGAGGAAGCAGCAAAGGAGGACATCAGGAGAGGGGTGACCCAGACACCGGAGGGGACAAACCAGGACCGGTTGGAGCCGGCTATGGAGTCCGGGGTCATCACCAGCATACTGGAGCCAGGGCAGTCAGTTCGTCTATCCCTGACTGCAAATCGACAAGCTGTGGGACCGACAAAAGGAAGCCATAGCACCACGGACTGAATCCCTACCTCTGTCCCAAATTGGGTCCAGGACACTTTAGGGAAAAGACCAAATTCTGGTGGCGGGAGGATTATCTTGCTGTCGCTCCCGTCCGTACCGGTAAGGAACCGCCTGTACCTAACAGTAACAGACCAGGGGACCGGCGAAAGGGCTCTTTAGTGTGGTTAATGAGAGTTAAAGAGGAGCATAGACCCAGAAAGCTATTGCAAAGATACCACCGACAAACTCTGCAGAGACTCCTCAAAATCTGTGGCTGCAACCCCGTAAAACCAGACTGTACCGTGTACCTGTTTTCATCTGGTGACAGTAAAGAACTTCTTGAGCTGATCTGGTGTCTGTCCTCCTTTACTCCACCGCCCGGAGGGCTACCACAGCATCACATTGGTGAGGACTACTACTCCCCTCTTCCACCCCACTGCCCTGAGGTAAAGCTCCACCTGTGGGGAACTGTACTACTCTGAGCTGCACCTCTATCACCTAAGCGGCCGGCCGCAGCGCTGGTATCCACGTTACCAGGTACCGCAGGTGGCGTCACGTTACCATTCCCCCATCCATCATCATCCCCCACCATCCCCGCCATTGAGGGTCCAGGGCACGAAACCGAGAACCGACCAGCCGTGATCCCCCATCAAAGTAACCATCTGCCCCACCCCACACCCTGTTGACCAACTCAGAGGAATCCCGGACCGACCGGGAGGATCTAGTCCCCCTGATGTAAAGAAAGCAAGACACTAAACCTGACCAAGCATAGGACCAGGGGCCCAAGAAGAGAATAGGGATCCCCACAGCAAGGTCCTCATTGTCGGTTGTGGAGTAGCATCCTGAGACGGAGAAGGAGAAAGAGCGGCAGGTTCAGTTACAGGCAGTACTTTACCCTAATTACCACACACACTAATAGATAAGGCCTCGCAACGCTCCAAGGTGGACGTCCCAAACTGCACCTATAACTTGGTTACCCTCCTTGACCGTTGCCTGTTACCGAACATCAGTAAAAAGGTACGGAAACAGAGATTATTGTGTGTGTGTGCCTGCTTCACCGCCGCCGCCTGCAGCGTTCACAACAGAACCGCTCCTACTACTCCCCTCATCCACCCTGTTGCCCTGAGGTAAAGCTCCACTACGAAAGCTGCATTTCCATCACCTCAGTGGCCGGCCGCAGCACTGGTAACCCTATTACTAGGTACCACAGGTGGCGTCACGTTACAAATCCCCTATCATCATCACCCCCACCCACCCACTGAGTGTCCAGGGCACGGAACTGGGAACTGACCAGCCGTGATCCACACTGAAGTAACCACCTGTACCGGTATCCGAGTACCACCTACCCTGTCGACCGACTCAAAAATATGGCACTATTAATGGGGGGGGAGTCATTTTGATTCAGATAGTAGCAGTTATAAAAATACCAACAGTTAAAAACATCTCCAAACCATCGGTCCATCCCCACCGTACTTCCATGACAGTTGTTCTAGGTCTCAGAAGGATGTGGTCAGAATATACTGCTTCTCATTATTTGTATTATTGTGCTGAAAGATTATAAAAAGCTGCGGTGGTAATAATCCTCAGAAATAAAACAGAAGGTCTTCTTTGATGGTGCGCACCTGGGCTTCTTGTGGCCACCATTGTATCTTGGAGGTTACTTCTCCTTTAGTTCTCACCAGACAATGCAGTAATTGTTTTACTTGTATGATTCTAGGAAGAACTATGGAAACTCGTCTGGAATGAGATTTGGTTTAATGTCTTAGTTGTCATGATGTCTTTGCTATGAATTTTTTTTATCTTGTAATATAAGCAAGAGTTCATATAATTGTGTCCTGCATCACATATATACACAATACACATTTCTATATTCTCCTGGATGCTCCTATTTACATTTCTTTATACATGTCCCTCAATTTAGTGAGTCCCAGGGAACACTTGACTTCACCCTTCTCCTATACGGAGATCTGGATTTATGCAGGGCCCTCTGCCCTGAGTTACTTCCATTGAGTGGCTGCTGGCCAGTGAAGAGAGCTGGCAGAAAGAAGGGTCATTAATCCAAGTCACTACCAGGAGGTCAAAGATGGGGACAAACTCGTTATGCTGTTGGATAAACAGAAAAATAAGATGAGGTCAGAAACTAAACACCAGGAATACAGGATACTAGGGATTGGGCAAGTTACAAACTATAACTGACAACTAGAGATAACTGCTAAGGGTTTGAATAAGGGAGCTGCCCCAAGGATCAATGCTAAGAGCTGACTACAATAGATAATCTGCACCCAGCAGTAAGACATACGCTCTCTGTCTGTGAGGCACAACATGTCAAAACTCGCCAAAAAATTGTCAGGTAAATACCCATTGCACCTAGCAGCAGGCTGCTCGCTCCTCTGAGAGGCAACACAGGTGTCTGTATACCGGTGCTCAGTCACCTACAACCCACAGATGGGGGGGTTGTAGCTCCAGCGTCCGGCCATGCTGTCAGGGAGGTGACTGGTGGCATCTATAGACACGAGGTTACCGTAGGGCTCTGCCACTCAGGTGCATGTGAAGCATAGTGTCAGAGCAGCCTATTGGTCATGCCCTGCTCCACACTGATTATATGCCTCACAAATGACAGACGCCCCCCAGCATGGTCGGACGCTGGTGCTACAACCGCCCCCATCTGTGGGTTGTAGGTGATTGAGCACCGGTATACAGACACCTGTGTTGCCTCTCAGAGGAGCGAGCAGCCTACTGCTAGGTGCAATCTGTATTTACCTGGCAATTTTTTGGTGAGTTTTTTTTGAGGCACAACATGTCCCAGCCAGAATAATATAAATCAGGACCACACTTACATCCTCCAAAGCCATCAGCAGTCCAAGCATGGTGCCACCTAGTGGCAGAGACAAAGGTTGTAGATGAGGAATCAGACACTGATGGAACAAATTATTTTGTATGATGCTGAGTCACTTCTCGAGGACAATCTGTGAGGCAGAGGTCAAAATCATAGTGCGTACATCAAAGGCAAAGGGATAAGACAAACGGAAAATCAGAGGCAAAGTCCAGGGTCAGGGAACTACAGTCAGACTGCATCAAGGCAAAAGAGGTAATCCAAGTGAGTAGTCAAAAGGTAAATCCAGGGTTAGGCAACAAAGATCAGAATACAGAACCCAGAGCAAATACACCACTGAGCAAAGCTACAACTGGCAGTGGTCTGACCTCTGCCAGCCAGCTAAATATCCAGCTAATCACTCTGAAGAGGTGACACCAGGAGGAAACCCCACATGCTCAGCCAGATAGGGTAGCTGGGCGGTCAATCCTCAAACAACAGCCCAGCATACCTCTGCCTCAGATTGGATGACTGGGCTTCCACTCACAATATTGACAGCCAGGGTCGTAACTACAACAAGTACAGGGGTTGCGATTGAACCTGGGCCCTGGAGCCTTGGGGGCCCCAAAAGTCCCTGCGGCCTATAGAAAAAGACTATTGCTATTACAGATTTGCAATAATTGGGGGCCGCATAGGAGCTTTCGCATCAGGGCCCATGAGCTTCAAGTTTCGCCAGCCTAGCATGCCCTAGATCCTATAGGGTGGCTGAGCTGTCGCTCAAAACATCCATGGGACACCGTGAGTGGTGGACATTTGTATATTTATACAAAAAGAAGAATACTCATTCCGTCAACTTATAGCATGTGTACACAGGGAGCTAAAATCCATCTTGATCAAACCAAGACATACTGTCAACTCACTGAAGGATCAGATTACAGCTGCCTTCTGAGTTCTATGGAGAGTTGAAACATCGAGGGTTCAGTGTGAGAGACAGAGGCAGAGACACACACTGACCATGCTGATCTAGTTAATGTTATAGCTGGATTCACAGCTACACAACTCAGTACTGCTGTACAATGTCCTCCATTCTGTTGCCCCCAATTGATGACATATGTACAATATGCTAGTAGTATTAGTGTATGTGTTTTATATTTTTTTTACATCACGTTAAACAGTATTGAACAATTTCTAGAAAAAGGGAAATCATATTGCATTCATCCGATTTATCCTCGGGCACACTCGCACTAGTGTATAAAAAAAACGGTCCAGCTTTCATCCAGAAAAGTATGACGATTTTCACTTGTCATCCGTGTGCAATCCGTTTTTTTTTCTCAACAGCTATTATTCTACAATGAATGCCAAGACCATTTAGTCCCTGTGCACACTTTGTGTTTTTATCCAGTTTTTTTTGTGTTTTTGAGTGCACATTTGTCACAACCCTGCATGCAAATCCTGATGCCATCAAAGTCAATGAGAATCTTCAAGTCTCCTGTACACATTCAGCATTTTTTCTTTGCAGATTTGGTGCAGAAAACAATCTACAGCATGTCAATTCATTCAGTGATTTTGCAGCGTTTTTTCACCCACTGACTTCAAGTTGAAAATGTAGATAAAAACTCTTGTAAAAATGCATGAAAAAGCTCCAAAAATGCATCTACATGCTTCCAAAAAGGCATAAAAAATGTGGCAAAAATGGATCAAAAACACATAAAAGATGCGTCAGACATGCATCAAACTGTGGTAAAAATACAGTAAAAATGCATAAAATTCATCAAAATGCACTGAAAATGCATTAAAAACACATAAAAATACCGCAAAAATGCAGCAAAAGTAGATAAATACATGATAAATTCAGCAAAATGCATTAACAACATGAAAAATGCTGCAAAAATGTGTTTTGCCGCTGCATTTTTCCTGCTGAAAATTACAGAAATAGTACAGAAATTTCGGCGGCCACATGTCCTTATGACTAACCCAGGGTATAGGGACTCAGGTATCTGGGCCCTCTGCTGCGGTAGGGATGTCACTGGTGGCTTGCCCAGACCCGTGGCCCTGGTGGTCAACTAAAAAGGGGTAGTTGAAATGGGAATAAAAGTTGATAAGTTTATCGAGACGCCACCTGCAGATTCTGGTGATGCAGCACCAGCGCTGCTTCAGACTTCCAGAAGGCGATGGTACAGCAGCCAAGATGGTACAGCTTCCTGCAGGTAGAGCTGGCCCTCCAGGGCAGGGATGCACTTGGAATGATGGAAGTGCTGATGATGGAGATGAACGATTTGCAGTGCAGCTGGAAAATAATTACGCGGAGACTCTGTCACTCTACCCGAGTACTTTACTGGAACAATGCTGATGGGGGTACAGTTCACAGAAGACAACAGTTGTTGGGAAGGATAGCCGGCCGGGTAGTCATAGTGGGCTTCAGAGTCTCTAGGCGTTTCCCATGGTATGCCTTCCCTGCCTAACCCGTGTCCCTTTGCAGCTGCCTGTCCTGGAACAGCACACTTAGTACCAGTCCCTATTGGGGTGCTTTCTGAGTGCCCCTGCTTCCCGCTCTCCTCTCTTCTGCACTGGAACTCGACTCTGGTGGGTTATCCTGGTGTGACTGGTTTCCTTGAGCAGGGTGTTGGGGCCGGTAGACGGACCCACAACGACCGGTGTTACGACTCAGGGGCTGAACTCCCTGTGCCGTGTCTTTGGAACCAGCATGTCAGTGTGTGTACCAGGGTTTTCTCCCGGAGTATGGACGCTCCTATTCGGGGGATCCACTCCTTCAGTCTGGGCTGCCTGTTCTCTCTCTCCAGGCCCTCTCTCTCTGAGTCCTCTTCTCTCTCTCAGGTCTCCCTAATTCCTTTGTCCCTCGAGGCAAACTAGAATTTCTTGTTTTTCTACCTCCCTCCTCCCCTAACTTCCCCCCAGGGTATGAGGCCCAAACCATCTGCCTAAGTGGGTGTGTGGGAGTGCTGGGATAAAATCCTCATACATGCCCTACAATCAACTGTAATAGGGGTAACCACACACTCATTTATGGGTGCAGTACCCCAACTATGACGCCTGACCAGTGGGGCACCACATTCCCCCTTGGTGGGATACACTCGTCCACGAGTGTGGTTAACTGGGGTACCGGTAAAGTGAAATTTTTAAACAATAATGAGTAACATATTTACATTTTTTAAGCATTCTTTTTCATCCCTTTATGGGAGACAACAAACTTAGAATGTTGCAGAATATATATAAAAAAAACATTATTTAACTGTTCATTAACTCCATCGGCCACATGGGGACCGATAACGGTACTTTCACATCAGCGGTTTTTGCCGTTCGCGGCAGATGCGGTGAAAAAAAACGCATCTGCCGCGATTACCGCATAACCGCTGCACTTGCGGCACAGTTGTGGCAAGCCCCATAGAATGTCTATGCGGGCTTGCGGCAAGTGCGGTATCGGCACTTGTGGCAGGTGCGGCCGCAAAAAAAACGCGTCTGACCGCGGTTTTTTTTCACGGCCGCACCTGCCACAAGTGCCGAAACCGCACTTGCCGCACCTGCCGCACACTTACCGCAAGCCCCATAGACATTGCATGGGGCTTGCCGCAACTGCGCAAGTGCAGCGGTTATGCGGTAATCGCGGCAGATGCGGTTTTTTTCACCGCATCTGCCGCGATCGGCAAAAACCGCTGATGTGAAAGCAGCCTAACTGCGCGGACCCAGCGGTAACTATTGTCCGGCACAGTCCAGTGTGTCTTATCACTGCTGGGCCGCTTGGATTAAACATTATATAACAGGGTCAGAGTTCTCACAAACGTTTATGAGGCTCAAAAAAGGGGCAAAAGGACAAAAAGGACACATTATTCAAGAAAACAAAAGGCAAGATAAATGAACTATTTACATTCCGGGTTTTTCTCTTTTAATAACTTTAGCAGCTACTTAGAGGCGGGTTACTCTTTTTTTCTCGCATTGCACTCGGCCGAGTTATATGCTAGTGTGAACGAACCCTAAACATCAGGTCCAGATTCCCTCATTTTACCTTTTATATCTGAAGAACTTTAGAACTTATATTGTCAAAGTTTTCAGCCGCACGCACTACATATGGAGAAAGTCACTTTTCTAATGTCTCCATTGTGACATCTAGTGGCCAAGATGTAAGCTACACATCAATCATCGGAAAGTACAAGATCCTACAATGGTGCACAATGGCGTCCTAGCAAGTACTCTTTATTGTGACAAAAAAACCTTTGTAGTGATTACATTCTGATTGCACAATTGTTTTAAGGCTCCTAACAAGAGTCTTACGTGCTAACATAGGATTTGGAAAGAGATTTTTTGAATCCAATCAAGATGAATCCTTAGTACAATAAATATTGACATTTCATGGGTAGAGTCATCAGAGATGAGCAAATTAATTAAATCAGCAGCTCAGCTTTCTGTGTGAAGTCCTACAAAACATCTCCACCTGCTGACTCCACTTTATATAGAGTTCTGACTAATACACAGAGTTTTGCACAAACTTCACCGACTGTCATGGCAGTGTTGGACTCTGTTCAAATTGAAGATTTTTACGCTCCGTGCAACGGTTTATCTGGTGTCTCGGACCGACACAGGCAGACTCAATTGTCAAACTGCTGTGTACTGATTCATAGCCAGGCTAGATAGTGTTAATCACTGTTGTCTGCTTCCTCCTCTGTTCACATGGTGTGGGGCAGCCTATCACAGCAGCTCCCCTCCTATTTATGCTGGTGGAATCCTTCTATCCGTGCCAGCTCTAGTTAGTCCTATGTTGGTCTGTGAGGTGTGGTGTCCCAGACTCAGGTGACAGTTGTGTTTTTTACTCTGTGGTTGTTGTAGTTCTTCCCTGTTGTTTTGTTGCTTCCTTCCTGCTCTTGTTTTTCCTCCTGCTATGCTTATAGTCTTTACCTTTGTGTATGTATGCTTTGACAGAGTTTTGGTTTTCCCCTGTCTGTCTTCATCTGTGGGTTTCATTACTCCCCTGTCCTGGAAGGCGGGAGGATCAGATGAAGATTGGTCCGGAGTAGGACCTGATCAGAGACTCAGGCCTCCTCACCATTAGGGGTACCCCTGATATAGGGATAGTTCGAGGATCCCTAGCTTGATGGACAGATCAGGCGCGCAGGTTCACCCTTAATCCCCTACAGTCATCATGACACTGACATGATGCACATAAAAGAGTCTGAGCTGTAGTGTATCATCTGTAATGACAGGCTACAATATATTCTGAAGCTCTGTTGATTTTTTTATTGAGCGCAATGGCAAAAATGTTTGGTCTTGCATAAATTAATAACACTATTTCTACGCCTTATGTCACTTGTATTCTGTATTTGCATCAGTTTCGCCTCAACAGAATTTAGATTTAATTTCCAGTTGTCTCTAAGATACAAACTGCTATGATGTATCATCTACACAACACAAAGACATGAGGGATTCCTGTCCTTTTGACTCTATTAGTACATGTTCAAAAGCAGCAGCATGGAGGACATTACATAGCAGTACTGAGCAGTGTAGCTGTGAAAACAGTACAGAGATCAAATAAATACTATAAAGCTTCAGCAGCATCCGTTTCCATCCGTCTTCTATACATGAACCTTAATAAGTAGCTGTATTCTTATCCCTTATGGCCACTTTACACGCGGCAACAGGTAGATAGAAAACGGCAGGTGTCAGAGACAATTGTACCTTTTACCTTCAAAACACCTTGAAGTGGCTGCGTGTAAATCAGGTATCTGCAAGGTGTTTTGAAGGTAAAAGGTACAATTGTCTCCGACACTGCCGTTTTCCATCTACCTGTTGCCGCGTGTAAAGTGGCCATTAGAGAATTAATGGTCTGACTTGTCTGGAGATTGATGTAATATAGCAGGTTTTTTTTTACAGTGACTGATGAGTTCAGGTGGCTGGAAGGTGGCAAGGCAAGGAGAAAGTGGTTGATAAGTGGAGAAAGAAGTATCTTTACTTAAGGTATGTCACAAAGTTTCCTTTATTTCATTGTATTATTGTTTTATACAGTAGCGATTTAAAGATTCACTGGTGGACACAGCTCGAAAAGGGCCCCTGTGCAAGAACCGTAGATGGGCCATTTAACATTTAAATTTCATTATGCTTAGGAGATAGAATGGGCCCCATTGCTTTTTGGGCCCCCAGGAGTAAAAATTTGCAACATAACTAGACCATGCCATTGACCCTTCTCAATACCCATGGTTTGGTCACATGGTATAGGCACTTTTAAGCAATATATCATCTTTAGTAAACCGTCTAAAAAATGAATGGGTGCTATTGATGAGTGAGCACTACCATGTTCGGGTGCTCGCTATTCGTAAGAAGCTGTTGGTTGCTCGGTTGGGTCCTAGTTATGAGTGAACTCTACCTTGCTCAGATGCTCGGTACTCGATATTAGCAGTTGGACGCTTGTAAGGGTGCTAGTATTGATCGAGCACTACCATGCTCGGGTGCTCGCTACTCATAACAAGCAGTTAATACTTGGATGAACGCTAGTTATGAGTAAGCACTAACATGCTCAGGTGCATGGTAATGGTAACAAGCTGTTGAATGCTCAGATGGGTACTAGTTATGAGTAAGCACTACCATGCTTAGGTACTTGGCACTTGATACGAGCAGTTGGATGCTAAGATGGCCACTAGTGATGAGTAAGCACTACCATGCTTGGGTGCTTGCTACTTGTTGCGAGCAGATGGATGGTCGAATGGGTGCTAGTGATGAGCAAGCAATACCATGCTTGGGTGTTCAGTACTTGTAAATAGCAGTTGTGCTGAGCAAGCACTAACATGCTCAGGTACTCAGTCCTCATAAAAACCAGTTGGATGCTCAGATGGGTACTAGTTATGGGTAAGCATTACCATGCTTGGGTACTAAGTACTCATTTACAGTAGTTGGATGCTCAGATGGGCACGAGTTATTAGCGAGCACTAACATGCTTGGGTGCTTGGTACTCGTAATGAGCAGTTGGATGCTTGGGTGGGCACTAGTGTTGAGGAAACACTACCATGTTCGAGCACTTAGTACTGGTAACTTCTAGTTGGACGCTCGGATGGGTGCTAATGATGGATGATCACTTCCATGCTCGAGTGCTCGTTACTCATAATGAACAGTTGGATACTTGGATGGGCACTAGTGATGAGTGAGCATTATCATGCTCAGGTGCTCGGGACTCGTAATAAGTAGTTGGACGTTTGGGTGGGCATGACTCATGTACCGAGTATAATGGAAGTCAATGGAAAGATCTGCTGGAAAAATGCTCAAGTTCCCCATTGACTTCCGTTGTACTCGGTATAAGAGATCGGTCCATCCAAGCATCTACTGCTCATTACGAGTACCGAGCACCCGAGCATGATAGGGGTCACTCATCACTAATTGTCACCAGAGGACACACATTATACATGGAACCACATGTGAAGTTGCCCATTAAGCTGAAGGCAAACTGTACGAGGGACTCGTGTGAGTGCAATGCGAGGGAAACTCGCATTGCACTCGGACCAGTGTCGCCCTATCAGGCAGGGCTGACTGGTGCGAGTCCCCCGCACTGAACTCACATTGCGAGTGCAGTCGCAGCATGCTGCGACTGCACACGATTCTCACGTGCGAGAGGGCAATGCAAGTCTATGGGGGCAAGAAAATCTCGCCCCCATACATCACACTGTGCAATATCGTTTCAAACTCACTGTCAAAGCTGGTGAGTTTGAATTTACCACTTTTCCAGTACAGTAATCAATGTTCCAGCGCTGTCACAGCAGTGCTGAAACATTATTGTTTAATAAACTCAGTTAGAAATCAAAATAATAAAGTTCTGTATGTTATTAATCATTTTAACCCCCTCTGCAGGCTCTGAGCTACATATCGGCACAGAGCCTGCAGATTAAATTGCTGTGGGTGTGCTGCCGTCATGTATACACAGAGTATATAGACTCTGTGTATACATGGTGACAGCACACCATGGCAGTGCAGGGGTTAAATCCTTTATTTTTCTGTTCCCGGCAATTGTCGGGTGATTATACAGTACTGTGAAGCTGCTATCCTTCTGCAGTGAGCTATCCCTAGTGCTGAAGCTCCAGCCTGATATTACAGTAATATCACACTGAAGCTTCAGGACCTCGGACAGCATTACACTCACAGCACACACGCACTCACACCTCACGCTCGCAGCACACTCACATGAATACAGGCAGGCACATTCACCACACACACCACACTCGCACCACACACACCCAAAAACATACTCAGTGTTTGATGCACGACAATGTGCCTTCAGCCTTAGGCACAGAGGACAACTTTAACCTGAAAATCAAAGCACCTTTGCTTTGGGTTTTGGAGATACCGGATGATGCCGGACTCACACAAACCTCTCTGCTTTTCGGTCAATTTCAGTGATGATCAGTAAACAGCGGAGAAATCAATGTAGGTGCAGAGACAATGAATTCCATACAAAGAGGGCACAAGGGGACTATACATGGATTAATATGTGATCCTAACCATTCTTGCCAGTGAAATGGACCTTAAAATCCAAGTAGTTTGGACCGTTAATATTTAAGTGACACGTATATTATCTCATTGTCCGGCTGCAGCGGAGCTGACTTCACATTATCACGAGGATTCATTCTAGCGGCATCGTTATCATTCTATTAATTGCTTATTGTTTTGGCAGGGTTTTGTTATAATGCAAAAGGCTTCTGCATATAATGAAACCTGGATTTATATTACGGTATCTCTAATATTCTTTTTTTCACATCCAAAAATTTACCAACACAATAATATTAAAAAAAAAAAATATATAAAAAATAGTTTTGTCAAAGGCACAAGTTAGATAAAATAATCAACAAAAAATTGCAACATTATGTGCTTTAAATCAAAGTGTTAAATAATTTAAGGGGAAACTGTCAGATCAACCCCTCCAAAGAGAATGCATGAGCATCCAGGTCTTTGAAATATAAATCCATTGACACCTTCATATTTTATATCTGTTGTTGCATTTCTGAGAAATTACAACTTGGTTCATAAGGAAATGAGACATTGAGTGCTCTAGAGCACTTAAGAAGTTATAACCTCTGGTGTACGGTGTTCATTTTAGGACATGGTCATTTGTCGAAGTCAAAGTCAAAAAAAGCTGTTCCTGATGCCTGATTTTGACTTTGACTTTGACAAATGACTTTCATAAATGACTTTGATTTTGATAAATGACTTTGACTATGATAAATGACTTTGACTATGACTTTGATAAATGACTATGACTTTGATAAATGACTATGACTTTGATAAATGACTTTGACTTTGATAAATGACTTTGACTATGATAAATGACTTTGACTATGATAAATGACTTTGTCTATGACTTTGATAAATGACTTTGACTATGATAAATGACTATGACTTTGATAAATGACTTTGACTTTGATAAATGACTTTGACTATGATAAATGACTTTGACTATGATAAATGACTTTTGACTATGACTTTGATAAATGACTTTGACTATGATAAATGACTATGACTTTGACTTTGACTTTGATAAATGACTTTGACTTTGATAAATGACCTTGATAAATGACTATGACTATGATAAATGACTATCACTTTGATAAATGACTTTAATTAGCATAATTTATTTTAAAAATTCTACAGTGGGTCCCACTATGGATTTGAACCGTGAATGCTGGCTTCCAAAGGCCAAAAGCTTATCCACTAGACCATCCAGAAGGCTACTGTAAAAGTTCCCTTTTGGTATACTAACATAGATAACATGCACACAGTCTGTGTGCAGAAATCTGATGACCCTGATGTCTGAGAGCTTCTGACTTGTCATGCTCACACTCATGGTTATGACAAGTCACACATCACATTTATTCCTCATGGAGGTTAGCAGTGTAATGAAAGTACAAATCCCCAAGCAGTGCCAATGTTTCCTAGCTTCTTTTTCTGAAGGTATTATAGTTATTAATATAATTATTATCCTCTTAAACAAAACTAATGTTAAAAAAATTTTTTTTTGAAACACTAATTTTGTATATATATATTATATATACTGTATTTACCAGTTTCTGTAAATTTCTATAATTGTTTAAAAAATTGTTTAACAGCATATAATAGTAATATATTTACCAGTGACTGTACATTTGTATCATTGTTTAGGAAATTGTTTAAGAAAATCTAATAATAATAATTAATATTAGTAATAAATACATAATAATCCACTACCTCGATTTCAACAACAAAAATGCAGAACTGCAAACATCTTAATTTATTACTATATCTTATATCTATTAACTAGCATAATTTATTATACAAAAAGTATTCTACAGCAGGTTCAGCATGGATTTGAACCATGAACGCTGGCTTCCAAAGGCAAAATGCTTCTCCACTAGACCACCAAACTAACTGTTATGAGATGGAGGTTTTGTTCTGCTAAGAAAATGAACATGCAGGCAGTCTGTTTGCAAAACCGTTCTGACCCTGATGGTTGACAAATCTCATTGTCATTTGTCGTGGTCAGAATCAGAATCAGACTCACGCACACTTCAAAGTGTCACAGAGACTTGCCTGTATGAAGTAGGTTCAAATCCCCAAGGAGTAGCAGGAGTTTATTTATTTATTTTGTTAAGGTATTATTGTTTTTATTATTATAATCATTATTATTATTATTATTATTACACTTTCCAACCAAAATAATGTACAATTAAAAAGTTTTGACTTTGTGCTTCATTCTCATTCCTGAGTATGATAAATCACTTTCACAGATGACACTCACACATAAAAATGAAAATATTATTTCCATACACAAAAGCTTTAACCCCTTTTTTCAGTGAGGCCGGACACAATGGACCTTGCTTTATTTAAACCCCACATTTCAACAATTTTTATACATTGTTTTTTTTTCAAATAACAACAATTACTTAATGATAAGCAAATTACATGTCCTGAACTGCGCATTTTAACCCCAAAGTCTCCAACACAAAGTCTATGCGCACCCACCACTAAACTATAGGCATTTAATAGAGGCACAGACATCTTTTCATTGCTGATATGCCTTTCAATGCAGACATGATTATGCTCATTTAAACTGTGTGACCTTATTGTATGATTTTCATAGCTCACAATGATATCTGACTGACACACATAAAGATCAGCAGATTTTTGCACGTTTGGTCTCTTTAGCAAACAAAATCACTGATGGTCTCATCTGATTGAGTGGCCTAATGGTTAAGGCTCCAGTCTCTGGAGTGTTAGAGCTCTGTTGCACCCTGGTTCAAACCCCCCCCCCCCATAGGATTATTGTTTTTTTTTTTCCTTGTAAATTATGGTGTTTAATACACAATTTACAGTAATGTTTAATTTGTGATTTCTTACATTATGGTAATCATCATAACATACTAATAATTGGTTTCAGCCATGTTGTCCATTTATAGGCTAAATGAATGGAAGGCAGTCATTTACTACTTATCTATTTCCAAGTGTCTGTACATTTCAACAATTTATTATCAAAGGTTCTAAACCAATTATTTATTATTTATTTGACACAAAATGTTGTTTGCCATCTACCCAAAACTCGCTGCATTTTAATGAGCAGTACCATAATGTAAGAAATCACAAATTAAACATTACTGTAAATTGTGTATTAAACACCATAACTTACAAGAAAAAAAAAAAAAAAAAAATTATCCTACTGGGGGGTTTTGAACCAGGGTGCAAAAGAGCTGCAAGCCTCCATGACACTTTGAAGTGTGCGTGAGTCTGATTCTGATTCTGACCACGACAAATGACAATGAGATTTGTCAACCATCAGGGTCAGAATAGTTTTGCAAACAGACTGCCTGCATGTTCATTTTCTTAGCAGAACAAAACCTCTAACTCCTAACAGTTAGTTTGGTGGTCTAGTGGAGAAGCATTTTGCCTTTGGAAGCCAGCGTTCATGGTTCAAATCCATGCTGAACCTGCTGTAGAATACTTTTTGTATAATAAATTATGCTAGTTAATAGATATAAGATATAGTAATAAATTAGGATGTTTGCAGTTCTGCATTTTTGTTGTTGAAATCGAGGTAGTGGATTATTATGTATTTATTACTAATATTAATTATTATTATTAGATTTTCTTAAACAATTTCCTAAACAATGATACAAATGTACAGTCACTGGTAAATATATTACTATTATATGCTGTTAAACAATTTTTTAAACAATTATAGAAATTTACAGAAACTGGTAAATACAGTATATATAATATATATATACAAAATTAGTGTTTCAAAAAAAATTTTTTTTAACATTAGTTTTGTTTAAGAGGATAATAATTATATTAATAACTATAATACCTTCAGAAAAAGAAGCTAGGAAACATTGGCACTGCTTGGGGATTTGTACTTTCATTACACTGCTAACCTCCATGAGAAATAAATGTGATGTGTGACTTGTCATAACCATGAGTGTGAGCATGACAAGTCAGAAGCTCTCAGACATCAGGGTCATCAGATTTCTGCACACAGACTGTGTGCATGTTATCTTTGTTAGTATACCAAAAGGGAACTTTTACAGTAGCTTTCTGGATGGTCTAGTGGATAAGCTTTTGGCCTTTGGAAGCCAGCATTCACGGTTCAAATCCATAGTGGACCCACTGTAGAATTTTTAAAATAAATTATGCTAATCTGTTAAAGTCATTTATCAAAGTGATAGTCATTTATCATAGTCTTAGTCATTTATCAAAGTCAAAGTCATTTATCAAAGTCATTTATCAAGGTCATTTATCATAGTCAAAGTCATTTATCAAAGTCAAAGTCATTTATCATAGTCAAAGTCATTTATCAAAGTCAAAGTCATTTATCAAAGTCAAAGTCATTTATCACAGTCATAGTCATTTATCAAAGTCATAGTCAAAGTCATTTATCATAGTCAAAGTCATTTATCAAAATCAAAGTCATTTATGAAAGTCATTTGTCAAAGTCAAAATCAGGCATCAGGAACAGCTTTTTTTGACTTTGACTTCGACAAATGACCATGTCCTAAAATGAACACCGTACTGGTGAGAGTTTCTCAGCCTGGTACCTGCATCTATGGCTTGATTTTTAGTTCACTGTCTGATTTCCTTACCGAGATATACAAAATGTTTGCAATTTGGTTTCATTAAAAGTTTTGTAAACATTTGGTCTTTACAGCCTCGTTATCTCCCTCCACATTGCTAGATTCAAAAGGAGCTTATTAAGAATCTCTCAGTTTTAGAAAGTTTGCTACTCTTTTATTTGTCTTTTTCTGAACTCCTCTGTGCTTTTTATGTGACCACAGACCATATCAAAGTTGAGCTGAACTTTGATGTGGTCATAAATCAGATGAGAGTTTAGAAAAAGATAAAAGAGTTGCAAACCATCTATCACCAATGTATCACTGGGAAAAAATGGTTCTCTGTCATGGGTGTGTCATGGTCTGATGCGACCTCTAGGTGATCTGAGATATATAGATAAATTCAACACAGGTTTTCGTTGCTGCCCCCTTGACTGTTATCAGGTATTGTAGTGGTTTTACTTTATTATAGTGCTGAATGAGTTAATGACTCTTTCACTTCTGGCTGAGAACTTGTAGTCTTTTTCTCTGCTCTAGCTCTTTGGGCCACACCCTTCTGCTATATATATATACACTCCTGGCTGCCATCCAGTGCTGGTTATATTCTTTATACTGACCACTGTGAAGGAGCCTGTCTCTGGAGATGCGTTGGAGTTTGTTGCTGTAGATACAGCAAGATTCTTAATGGAGCATCTGAAGATCGTTGGTTGTTGTGTATTTTCCAATCCGTCTGTCTTACCTTCCTTGTGTTGTTTAATTGTAGAAGTGAGTCTAGTGCCTTGCTGGACTGCACACAAGTCAGGGTGAGTCCAGGGCCAGTGAGGGTCTAGGCAAATAACAGTGATGGGGAGGAGGACCCATATTGGGATGATAGGGAGCCTCAGGTGAGTGTTAAGAGGTGACCCCTCGCCCCCTTTCCCTAGTGATAGAGCTTTCCTTTATCATCTTACCTGGTGTTTCCATCTGTGTTGTGCCACATAGTGAGGATTCCCTCACCTGGGTTTGACATTCTCATTTAAATTGATAGGGGCATAAATATTTGGACAGAGACAACATTTTCCTAATTTTTGTTCTGTATAAATTCAGATTTTCAGCTTTAATTCAGTGGGTTTGCATGGCAGTGATAAACGACTCCCAGCTTCGGAACCAGTAATCCGGCTGTAGATAGGCACGGGTGTATTTTGACCCGCGTGTGGTTGCCCAGGGTCCGGTTGTTGAGGCACCGGGGTAATGGCGCCTAACCTGTGGTGGTCGTGGCCTAGGGGCTGCACGGAACTGTGCAGGACTCCCTCTCCTACGTTCCTCCTGGCCACGTTCTGCTTCCTCCTTCTCCTACATTTTTGCAGACTCTCTCTGTTCTGTTTCTCTGCAGACTCTTGTGTTGCACACTAACTTCTCCACACTACACCTACACTCTGCCCACCAGGACCTTATTGGCCCTCTATTCTGATGTGCATGTAGGGTATGGAGCTCTGAGTTTTAACCATGTCATTGCTTAGTCAGAGAATATTACAGCTGCAGTCTGGGCTGCAATACACTCCTGTGACGCACTCGTTGCGGGGTGTCACACCTTCACCATACTTTTTTCTTTCCTTCATTCTGGTAGAAGTTGATCTTGATTCTATCTATACAAAGAATGTTCTTCAAGAACTGTGCAGTTTTTTAAAGATGTTTTAGTAAAGTGAAATCTAGCCTTCCTATTCTTGAGGCTTATGAGTGGCTTGCAACGTGCAGTGAACCCTCTGTACATATGGTAGATTTGAATATTGATACATCTACATCATGGAGAGTGTAGTCCACTTGTTTGGCTTTTGTGAAGGGGTTTGTTTTCACCAAGGTAAATTTTCTGTGCTTATCCACCACTGTTGTTTTCCATAGATGTTCAGTTCTTTTTACATTGCTGAGGTTACCAGTGCTTTATTTCTTTCTCAGGATGTACCACACTGTAGATTTTGCTCCTCTTAATATTGTAGCAATCACTGTCTATAGATGACATACGGGGTCATATTCAAAATCAGAATATGCAATCCCCATACCCAAACCTCCAGGAGTTCACTCATCTCTAATGATAAGCTACTGGTGCTAAAACATACCAGGTAAACAACAACACAGTGTGATAAGAGACACATGACTGAATTCTTTGTGTTAATCCTTACAGCTTCAGATTCCATAGCAAAAACCTGCTGGCAGATCCCCTTTAAGAGGCTGCATAAAATTATTAGCCACAGCACTCAATTAGCAGAGGCCGGTCTTCTAAAATTACAAAAATACTGACTGGCACACCTAATGTATGTGAACAAGGCAATGCAGAAAAAAAAACATATCTATAAAGGGTTATTCCACTGCACACTGGAAAACTAGGAATAAAGGTGACGCTCAGCAAATGTATTGTTCAAGGCAGATGAGCCTGATAAGCGCGCCAAGGTGCATCTCATTTATTGGGACCCTCACCTGAAATGGTCTTCTAGGTATGGAACAGCACATACAAGCTCTTAAAAGTAGAACTTGTAATTGTGGCGCCCCACTATGTAGGTGCCACAAAAGGGGTACTGCACCCAGAAAAGCGGTGTAGTACTCCTCTGCAATTGGGACTATGGTCACTAGATTGAACCCTAGAGCTGACACACACACACTAGAATAGTGGGTGGGAGGGAACCCTGGGAGGATATATAGTGGCCTCTAGGGGGAACTAGAGAGGAGTCTAGTCTAGCTCTCAGACAGTGAGGAGAGTCGGAGGAGGGAGTGTGGAAGGAGCCAGGCAGCCAGCCTGAAGGAACCAGAAGGGCCATCTCGGCTGAGAGGCCCAAAAGAGAAAGATCCCAAAGAAAAGAGAAAGACAGAGAGGAAAAGAACTCAGAAGCAGAGTTCACTCTAAGAAGGGGATTGAGTAACAGTAGAGTTTGCCCCGAAAGGAAGGAAACCGGGTACCGGAGCCCGCCCCTGTGGGTTCTCTAAGATTCACAGAAAATTAGTAAAACTTAGATTAACTTCGCTGGAAGTCTCTAGGGGGGTATAAAAGAGAAAAAGTCCCGGCGCAACTCTAAGTGCAGTAATTAAAATTCAACATAAAGATGTTATACTTTGGTATTGCTCACCTCTTAGGTGTCTTGGTTATATTGCATATAAGATCTCCTTTGGTGTGTAGCTCTCCCACTCCGGATGGATTAGATTTAGGAAACCTGGTTCGTCACATATAGTAATAAGTATACCGGTCTATTGGTACAGCGCTTCCACAGGAGACCCGGAATTCAAATAGATTTTCCTTTATTCTTAAAATGTATATTACAGTGGGCAGTACAACGCGTTTCGACCCTTTTAATGGGTCTTCCTCAGGTACAGTTATATAATTTATATAACTGTACCTGAGGAAGACCCATTAAAAGGTGTGCTGTTTCAATCCTGTTTTATAGTTTAAACTGTTATATTGATGCTTGTCTCTGCTGCCACCTGCTGGCCAGACCTTTCAATTCTTTCTGCCTTTCCTTGTCCAGCCTATGGGGGTGTGGCTCCTGCACGTGCTGTTTGTCTCTTCCTGTTTTGCCGAGTCATTAGGAGACATCTTTACTGCAGAGAGTTCTATCCTCATGGAGCTAGAGAAGCAAAGTTTTTGACCCACAAGTAGCGACTGCAGAGACAAGCTTCATACAAGACTTCAATGCCATGTTTTGGATCATTCATCTATGGAATAAACCAGCATTGTTTTCATCCTAACGTGTGTACACTTATCTGAGACGCTGCTCCGGGTCCTGTCTGCCCCTCTTATTGGAAGTACAAAGGTAAGAAAGAACTCTCACCCCATTATACAACCAGCATGCCTTTATCGCCTTTAAGTGGGAACAGAACAGTCAAAAACTCTGCTTGAAGGCTCCCAGTAGTCAAAAACTCTGCTTGAAGGCTCCCAGCAGTCAAAAACTCTGCTTGAAGGCTCCCAGCAGTCAAAAACTATGCTTGAAGGCTCCCAACAGTCAAAAACTCTGCTTGAAAGCCCCTATCAGTCAAAAACTTTGGTTGAAAGCTCCTAGCAGCTAAAAAACTGCCTTACAGCCCAGCATCCAGCTAAAGACCCCCATGTGCCCTGTTCCTCTGTGCATTAATCTGCCCAGCAACAAGCCTTGTGCACCAGTCTGCCTGCATCAGTGCACGTCTGGACAAGCCTAGAGGAAGCTCTCCCACCTGCACATCTTGTATCAGCTCTGCCTGTACTGTTATAAAGAACTGTTTTTATGCACCTGCGGTTTCCTTCTGGCCACATCGCCTCCATAAGCCTGCAGTACACTATACCTCATTACTGCACATCGGCGAACTGCGAACCCCAAGTTTCGTCAAAGCCACCTTGGGAATCCCATCCGGAGTTCCCGCAGAGCCGCACAGCGATTTTCGGACCCCTATTCAAAAGTTGAGTTTTTTAAAGAGACAGTACACCTTTATTCAAAATGGCCGAAAAGGACCTCGGACAGGCTCATACTACTGAAACAGAGCAAATACAACCTGATACTGTCCACGATGAAGCCCAGGAGGCAGACCCCACGTCTCAAGCAGACCAAGTTACCCGACCAAAACGTTCTTCCAAACCAACGGTAAAGGCAATTGAAAACTATCACGCTATGAAAGATGAGCTAAGTGAACGCCTGGAAGAACAGTGGGAACGCGTCGCCTCCTTCATGTCGAGACTCGAACCCTCGTCAGGCGATGCCGCAAGCTTACAATCTGTTATGGAACGGCTGAACGCCGCCCATGAAGGATACAAGAGACTGTCAACAAGGTACATTGCCCTTCTAAAAGACTTTAATTCTGATGAATCCCTTTCAGACCTCAGTAAGGCGCTAGAGACGGACAAAGGGAGAGATGCCAAGGTCCGACACGCCATAAACAAGGCCGAACACCGTATCTCTCACCTGCAAGAAACCAGATCACACCGATCGACCTCATCTAAACGTTCCTCTCGGGCATCCAGGTCATCATCCTCAAGAAGTTCAACCATGAGCGACAGGATACTAGAGGCCCGCATAATGGCAGAGGAATCCAGGGTGAGACGTTCTTTCACCGAGAGAGAAGCAGAAGAAAAAAGGACAGAAGCAAGGGCAGAGGCAAAAAGGGCAGAAGCAGAGGTGGAAGCAAAAAGGGCAGAAGCAGAAGCAGAGGCTCGAATACAGATCCTTCGGTCGCAGATGGAAGAGGAGGTTGCGCTAGCTAAAGTAAGACTACTTGAGCAGGCATTGATCCAAGGTCTTGATCCAGCTAACTCACCACCACTGGAAACGGATGATCCAGTCGATCGCACCAGAGACTATGTGCTAAACCGGGAACCTGTAGCGACCCCGGTCTACAGTACCATCCAAGTCAACGACACCACAACCCCCAACATACTTCTAAAGGTGCCAGTACCCTCGAAGGCGCCCGAGCTAATTAACGACAGTCGCCGAGAGATACCCTCTCAAACACAGTCACCACCACAAGATGGCAACCCAGCGTTTCCTGGCCCACCTTCACAGCTCAAGCGGTATTCGTCAGATTCTTCAAGGGCTAAACCACAGCTCAACCCTGCAGCAGCATCATTCTACCCGGAAACAGCTCATCCATTCACGCCAGGCGGCCCATACGCCCCAGGGGCATCACGAGTCGTCGTGGCAACAAGTGGTGAGAAGTCGGACATGTCCGAGTTTGCCAGGTTCATGGTGAGCAGAGAGCTAATCAGTACTAGTCTTGTGAATTTTGATGATCGTGCAGAGAACTACAGGGCCTGGAAAGCAACCTTCAAGGCAGCCATCGCCAATCTCAACCTAACCGAAGAACAGGAACTCGACCTCCTGATCAAGTGGTTGGGCCCAAGCTCTTCAAGCCGTATCAAGAGCCTCAGAACCGTCTATGTAGGACAAGCAGAAGCAGGTCTCGCCGCCGCATGGCAAAGGCTGGAACGCACCTTTGGCAGCGCGGAAGCAATAGAGAAAGCCCTATTCAAGAGACTGCAGGATTTCCCAAAGATCAACCTTAAAGAAGTCCACAAGCTCCAAGACCTAAGTGATCTGCTCATGGAGCTGGAGCTCGCCAAAAGAGACCCTCGTCTGTCCGGGCTGTGCTATCTGGATTCAGCCCATGGAGTAAACCCAATCGTGGTGAAGCTGCCATACAGTCTGCAGGAGAAATGGGCAACGTCAGTCTCAAGGTACAAAAGAGTGAACGACGTCACCTTTCCCCCATTTATCCACTTCTCCAAATTCATTGATGAGCAGGCCCAGATGAGGAATGACCCCAGCCTCGACTTCCTAGTATCCAACACTTCGGCAGCTGCAGCAACTCCAGCATCAAGGTATGAAAGTGCTACACAAAAACCCAGAGACACTAAGAGAGCTGTGAGTGTTAGAAAGACCGAACTACCATCACCCGCAATGCCCACAGACGAACAGAACACTGTCTCACCACGAGATAAGTCTTTCAATCGTGAATGTCCCATCCACAAAAAACCACACTCACTGACCAAGTGCAAGGGGTTTAGATCCAAAGCCTTACAGGAGCGCAAGAAGATCCTCACTGAGCTTGGGATTTGCTTCAAATGCTGCGCATCACTTGAGCACATTGCCAAGAACTGTAAATCCACAGTCAAGTGTGGGGAGTGCCACAGCGAAAAGCACATTTCAGCCATGCATCCTACTCGGCTAGCTAGAGACACACCGGCTACAGTCACCACCGCTCCCGCTCTAACTCATGGCGGGGAGCCACAGAATCAGACTGACACCGCCACAACTGTTTCCTGCTCATGCTCAGAGGTATGTGGAGAGGGCCGAATGGAGAAATGTTGTGCCCGAATATGCCTCATCAAGGTTTATCCCGAGGGAAGCCCAGAAAAGGCAGTGAAGGTGTATGCCATCATAGACGACCAAAGCAACCGGTCCCTGGCAGGAACCAAATTCTTTGAAGCCTTCGGAATTAGTGGACCATCAGAACCCTACACCTTGAACACCTGCTCAGGCCGCATAGAGACTAACGGCAGAAGAGCCCGGGGATTCATTGCTTCTCCTATCAACGGGAAGACTGAAATACCTCTACCAACGCTCGTTGAATGTGACCAAATACCCAGCCACAGGAGTGAAATTCCTACCCCAGAAGCTGCACTTCATCAACCACACCTGAAACACCTCGCGAGCGTTATCCCACCTATAGACAACAACGCGGAGATTCTACTCCTGCTCGGCAGAGACAACCTGAGGGTACACAAGGTGCGACAACAGTGCAACGGACCTGACTATGCACCATACGCCCAGAGACTGGACTTGGGATGGGTAGTCATAGGAAATGTGTGTGTTGATCGATCAGAAATCGACTCCTTCAGGACCTACGTGCATGGAGATGGGGCACAACCTGCCTAAGACCATGTCCTCATCACCATGAAGTGAAGAAGCCCCCAGACTCAATACAGCTACCCGACGTCGCTTCTTCCCTGCGTACCGACAACTTAGGAAGATCAGTCTTTCACGCAACCTATGGTCTCCGAAGAACCGCGTCAGAGGGAGAGTCCGAGTATGGCACAGACGCGAGAGACTTTGTTGAAAAAGACTTTTACTTAGATGACGGGCTCAAATCATTACCCACCGAGGAAGCAGCCATTGATTTGCTCAAAAGGACCCAAGGTCCAGAGTTCCTGCTGAGACAGTCGGAGGAAGGTGTCCAGGAAAACTTCAGCATCCTAGATCCAGATAATGATCCAGATGTCCGAACTGAAGTCAACACCCTGGCCACCAGTGCAGAGGAAGCTTCCAACCTCGGATGCCAACGTTTTGAACGTTTCTCCAGCTGGACAAGACTCGTCCAGACTGTCACCAGGTTAGTGCACATCGCCAGATGCTATCGTACAGACCTAAAAAACAGAGACTGTCATCGCTGGCATGTGTGCCACAAACCCCTTTCTGCTGAGGACATCTCCCATGGTGAGTCCCTCATAATACGCCACCTCCAACAGAGCGAATTCGCCACCGAATGGAACTGTTTACACAACAAACAGCAGATTCCACTAAGAAGCCCTCTCGCCAATCTAAACCCGATTATGGACAGTTTTGGCTTACTTAGAGTCGGCGGTCGTTTAAATCAGGCTCGTTTCGGAGTCGCAGAACAAAATCCTCTCATCATTCCCAACAAACACCACGTTACAGTCTTGCTGATCCGACATCACCATGAAAGGACTGAACACCAAGGCAGGCAGATCACAGAGGGCGCCGTACGGTCGGCAGGCCTTTGGATCATTGGAATGAAGAGACGTGTAGCACAAATACTCCATGATTGTGTGCATTGTCGCAAAACGAGAGGAAGGCAACTGTGCCAACAAATGGCTGATCTGCCTGCAGACAGACTTTCTACGGAACCACCTTTCACCTACGTGGGCCTAGACGTGTTCGGACCATGGATGGTATCCTCACGCAGAACGCGTAGCAGCCGAGCAGACAATAAGCGGTGGGCTGTGCTATTCACCTGCATGAGTGTTCGAGCCGTTCACATTGAGGTGTTAGAATCCATGGATACTTCCTGCCTGATCAATGCCTTAAGGAGGTTCTTTGCCATTAGAGGACCAGTAAAGCAGCTGAGGTCCGACCGTGGCAGCAACTTCGTCGGTGCATGTAGAGAGCTGAACATCGACACCAAGCCAATCCAAGACCAGCTAGCAGACAAGGGTTGCACCTGGATCTTCAATTCTCCTCACAGTTCTCACATGGGAGGCTCCTGGGAGAGGATGATCGGGATCTCACGCAACATCCTGAACTCCATGCTAAAGGACGTTAACTCCTCAAGACTCACGCACGAGACTCTAGTCACTCTTTTAGCCGAAGTCTCAGCCATCATCAATTCGAGACCCCTCGTGCCCGTGACAATGGATCCAGAGGTACCAACCATGCTGACTCCCACCATCCTTCTTACTCAAAAAATTGACAACGCGGTAATTCCCAGCGGAGACTTCACTCACGCCAACACCTACCAAAGACACTGGAAACGAGTCCAATATTTGGCCGACTACTTCTGGAATCGATGGAGAAAGGAATACCTCACCGTTCTTCAAGGAAGAAGGAAGTGGCGACATCCCAAGCCGAATATCAAGGAAGGAGACCTGGTCCTTATGAAAGATCAGACCACTGAAAGAACTGACTGGCCTCTGGGACTTGTTACTAAGACACTACCTAGCCAGGACGGCAATGTGCGGAAGGTGGATCTGAGCGTCTTCAGGAAAGGTGAGACGAAGACCTTTGCAAGGCCGATCCACGAACTCATTCTGCTGTTGCCCGTAGAGAGCGCCACTACGGGATGAACGCTTCCTGACCTGAACTTTAGCCATTTTCTTTTTTCCTCATTTTTGGATTTTAGAATTTTGAATTGTTGTATTTAACATGCCTTTCGTTTTAGGTATTGTTATGGACTAATAGTGGAATCCCCAAAGTGAATTCCAGACGGGGAGTGTGCTGTTTCAATCCTGTTTTATAGTTTAAACTGTTATATTGATGCTTGTCTCTGCTGCCACCTGCTGGCCAGACCTTTCAATTCTTTCTGCCTTTCCTTGTCCAGCCTATGGGGGTGTGGCTCCTGCACGTGCTGTTTGTCTCTTCCTGTTTTGCCGAGTCATTAGGAGACATCTTTACTGCAGAGAGTTCTATCCTCATGGAGCTAGAGAAGCAAAGTTTTTGACCCACAAGTAGCGACTGCAGAGACAAGCTTCATACAAGACTTCAATGCCATGTTTTGGATCATTCATCTATGGAATAAACCAGCATTGTTTTCATCCTAACGTGTGTACACTTATCTGAGACGCTGCTGCGGGTCCTGTCTGCCCCTCTTATTGGAAGTACAAAGGTAAGAAAGAACTCTCACCCCATTATACAACCAGCATGCCTTTATCGCCTTTAAGTGGGAACAGAACAAAAGGGTCGAAACGCGTTGTACTGCCCACTGTAATATACATTTTAAGAATAAAGGAAAATCTATTTGAACTCCGGGTCTCCTGTGGAAGCGCTGTACCAATAGACCGGTATACTTATTACTAGAAAATTAGTAAAACAGGGATATTGCAAATACGGTCCTGACTCCCAAAGATCCCACGAGAGGGAAGCCAGAACCGCAGGAGGTGACTGGCATTCAAAGAGAAGGTTGACCCGACGTGTACAAGGGAGGCGAAGAGAGTAGAAGCAGCAGGAGGCCAGGTCATGTACAAGAGATCAGGCTTCATAACACTGGGAACAGAAAAGAAGGAAAGGAACATAAAGGAGGGTTCCATCTCCAGCCAGAAATCCTAATTGCAGCCTGGAGCATTCGCCAGCTTACCATCTGCCTAACTGTTGAATTGTAAAGCTGACTGAAAGAGTTCAAGTAAAAGTTACCTGGTGAAGTGAAGTCCTGACTCTGCTGCATCTTTTCTGTATAAACCAAATATATAAAGAAAGGAGGCACTCACCCATATGTAAAGTTGGTCTCAGGCTTTTTTATTCAGCCTTCCGGCATCAAGCAGGGTGCAGGTTGCAGGGGAGGGGTTGGTGGAGGTGCAGACTGCACCTCCACCACCCCCTCCCCTGCAACCTGCACCCTGCTTCATGCCGGAAGGCTGAATAAAAAAGCCTGAGACCAACTTTACATATGGGTGAGTGCCTCCTTTCTTCATATATTTGGACTATTATCTAGTGCTGACAGAGGCGAGCACCCCCATTGAATGACTGTTTGCTGCTACATTGGTACAAGGTGTCTAGTGCCCCGATTCATTCTTTGTGAAGTTTTTTCTATATAAACTGTTGCCTTACAGCATTACTGCCCCAGTGGTCCAGTCCCGCCTGCGGGGACTATTCCATCCAAGCCGCAATTCCATCGGCCACTGGAGGACCGTGGCGGCCTGGTGAGCATCACCAGACTCAGCAGGTGGCGTCACGAAGACAAAGAATTGTAAATAATCCCCTGTAAATAATTCCCCCCATTTTTCAGTTGACCCCCAGGGCCACGGCTTCGGGATGGCCACCCGTGACTTCCCAGACTGAACCCTAGCCCGAGAGCTGAGTACCCGAGCCCTGGGTGCGTGTCAACTTCTGGTATCACGAACAGGATATCGTGCCCGGTACCTCCGGGTACTGTGTGCTTTGAATTGGACTTAAAATTGACTTTTTCTGACTTCGCACGGTGCCAAGATAGATTCCCGCCATTGCCGCGTGGGGACCCAAGATGGCGCCGACGCCATGAAGTAAGGACATGTGCAGGCCCAGGGGAGTGCCTCAGCCCCTAGAAGACGGAGGGCCTAGCCAGAGGCGCCAAAAAGTGTGGCCGCCCCGATTGCCATCAATCAATCAGGGGGGCGGCCCACAGGAAGTTCCAGGGGAATGCCCGCCCATCGCTCACAAACCGGAAGAGAAGGACAGACGCCATAAGACTTCTTCATACACGGCAGCATGGCAGCACCCTGATGGAGAGACGTCGTCCGCGAGCTGGAGGAGCAAACCCGCGCCGAGCGAGGCGATCCAGCAGCTGCGTCCCTGCTCATGCTAGAGGGGGATACAGACTACTGGCAGGAAGCGTTCACCCAGCTCCGGCAGGAGATGGAGCAGACGATGACGTGGGTGTGCCGGCGGTGGAATGCGGAGAGGACGTACGAGTTGTCAGCAAGAAGGACGGCCCGCGAGGTGCGGGAAGCAGAAGTCGCCTTCAGAGCCATGGAGAAGTACCAAGCCTCCCTTCCACCACCAGCAGAGACCCGGGACATGGGGATGCAGACTGAGCCCCCGACAACACCACCGTCCCAGGCCAGCAGCAGTCCCTGGCTGGAGACTGCACTTGTATCTGCACCAGACGTGGACATAGAGGAGCTCTACGAGGAGCCCGAGGAATGTAACGATTATGATGACGACTACGAGGAACCGGCTGGAGCCTCGGGCGGAAGCATCCCAGAAGCGGCCTAGAGTACTGCCTGGCAGCAGCACTGCCACGGACCCCCCGCTATAGCGAAAACGGCTGAGGTATGTGCAATCCCCAGACTCCAAAGGAGCAGCCCCTCACCACCCCCATACCAGCCCCCGCAAAGCACCTGGTCATCACAAGATGATAGGAGCCCGGTAGCCAGACACAGGGAAAGGGAGGACTGGTACCAGAGGGAGCGTACAACCAAGAGACTAAGGGATGAAGCCCGCGCTTACCCCCCCACTACCAATTGAACTGCGTAAAACTGGCACAGTAATATCAGTCTATCACAAGGACAGTTGGGGTTTCTTGAGGGAGCCCGGCTTACTAGACGATATTTTCTTCTCCCGGCGAGATGTTGAATCATTCTTAAGAAAAGGACACCCCCGGAGAGACTTATATCGAGGAAACAAGTAACATATAAACGCTATCCTGCCCCATTGGGATGGTTTGTCATTAGGATCTCTAAAACAGACTAATGATTATACAATTGACACCCGTTGAAAGACATTGTGTTCCCCTGTATATAGCCCCTTATTCTTGCTTGAGAACCGCTAAATTAAGAGTGTGTCCCTCGGGACCCTTGAGACCTTTTTTATTGAACATTTACCCCGTTATGTGTAATGATGAGTGAAGAAGAGCGGCCCAGCGGTGATAACGCACACTGGACTGTGTAGGACTAAAGATTACCGCTGGGCCTGCAAGCTGAAGTCGGTCCCGTTGGGCCAGAGTGAATAATGTGTTTTATATGCAACGTTATAAGATACTAGATGGTGGCCCAATTCTAACGCATCGGGTAGTCTAGAATATGTATGTAGTTTATTTATGAAGATTTAACAATAGTGCAAGGAGTACACGATATCTATCTATCACCTACCTATGTGTCTATTGTCTATGTATTTTTTGGATACTTCATCTTTATAAACTAAGGTTCTTGGTACACATATTGGCCAATACCTGTTTGCCCATCAACCAGCTTCAAGGTGATTTTAGATCTGATGGGTCCCTATCCTACCTAGTCACTCTTTCCTTGGGCTCAGCTAAGCCTCCATTTTTACTATTTCTCAGTGGGATGACTCAATTAAATCAAAGAAACAATGAGACATCATATACAGTGCTGACCACAGACCCACCATATACAGTGCTAACCACTGAGCCACCATACAATGCTAACCACTGAGCCATCATACAATGCTAACCACTGAGCCACCATACAATGCTAACCACTGAGCCACCTAAACACTGAGCCATCATATAAAGTGCTTACCACTGAGCCACCATATACAGTGCTAACCACTGAGCCACCTAAACAATGAGCCACCATATACAGTGCTAACCACTGAGCCACCATATACATTGCTATCCACTGAGCCACCTAAACAATGAGACATCACATACAGTGCTAACCATTCAAACCGCGTGCCGCTTCTCCCATTGGTCGCCACGTTCAGCGCCAACCAATCAGAATAGCGGTGTGCGCCATGCCGCCATATTTCAAATACACTGTACTCAGTGTATTTGAAATATGGCGCCATGGTGCGCGCCGCTATTCTGATTGGTCGGCGCTGAACGTGGCGACCAATGAGAGAAGCGGCATTCAAACCTCGCACTGCTTCTCTCATTGGTCACCGCGTTCAGTGCCGACCAGCGGCGACCAATGAGAGAAGCGACATTCAAACTGCGCGCCGATTCTCTGATTGGTCGCCGCGTTCAGCGCCGACCAATCAGAATAGCTGCGCGCGCCATGGCGCCATATTTCAAATTCATGGCTGGCGAGCTGCTAACCGGAACTCAGCTGCGGCTACCTGCAGCACGGATGTCAGCTGTTCGCCAGCCTGGCTCGCCGCAGACCTCCGTGCCGCAGGTAGCTGCGGCTGAGCTCCGGTTAGCGGCTCGCCGAACGGTGTATACCTGCGGAAGCCGGCCGGGAAATGACCGGCTAACGCCGGTCGTCTCCCGACTGACTCGCGCGCACTGCACCCACCATCTGCCGGATGGTGTATACCTGCAGAAGCGGCGCTCATGCGTCGCTTCCGCCATGCAGCACTGATGCGCCGCTCTCGTCGTGCTGCAGATTGGCGCGAAATTCGAACTTTGAATTCTCTTGCCTATTTGCATAGTCTGAGCTCATTGGTCGCCGCCTCCGGCGGCAACCAATGAGCTGCCTCTGTGTGGCGTGCGATTTCGGCGACAGACATATTCAAAAAACCTTTAGACAGTTAAATAATAGATGAGCCTCCCTGGACGGGGAAGAAAATCTAAATATTCGTGTATTGTATATAGTTACCCGTTGGTTTGCATAAATATAAAAATGTTTTTTCACTTCCCGAAGGGTGAATGTGATCTCTAGCTCCTCCCTCCCATGTCTGTCTCATTCTCTAGCTCCTCCCTCCTATGTATGTGTCCATCTCTAGCTCCTCCCTCCCATGTCTGTCTCTGCTCCTAGCTCCTTCCTCCTATGTCTGTCTCTACCTCTAGCTCCTCCCTCCTATGTCTGTCTTCACATCTAGCTCCTCCCTCCTATGTCTGTCTCCACCTCTAGCTCCTCCCTCCTATGTCTGTCTCCACCTCTAGCTCCTCCCTCCTATGTCTGTCCCCACATCTATCTCCTCCCTCCTATATCTGTGTCTGTCTCTAGCTCCTGTGTCTTTCTCCATTTCTACCTCCCCCCTCCTATGCCTGTCTTCATCTTTAGCTCCTCCCTCCTATGTATGTATCCATCTCTAGCTCCTCCCTCCTATGTATGTATCCATCTCTAGCTCCTCCCTCCCATGTCTGTCTCTGCTCCTAGCTCCTCCCTCCTATGTTTGTCTCTACCTCTAGCTCCCCCCTCCTATGTCTGTCTTCACATCTACCTCTTCTTTTCTATATCTGTCTTCACCTCTAGTTCCTTCCTCCTATGTCTATTTTCACGTCTAACTCCTCCCTCCTATGTCCTGTCTCCACCTCTAGCTCCTCCCTCCTTTGTCTGTCTCTGTCTCTAGCTCCTCCCTCCTATGTCTGTCTCAACCTCTAGTTCCTCCCTCCTATGTCTGTCTCCACCTCTAGCTCCTCACTCCTATGTCTGTCTCTACCTCTAGCTCCTCACTCCTATGTCTGTCTCTACATCTAGCTCCTCCTCCTTCCATAGAATTTTTAAAACACCAACTGTCACCTAATATCTCAGTAATAGGAAAATCTATTTTCACTGATTACAGAGTTTACCCCTGAATTAAGAGTGAATGATCAGTCCAGGAGGAGAAAGAAACAGACTTCTCAGGTACTAGTGATTTATGAAATTAAAATGTAAATGATGCTGACTCTAAAGTGAATCTACTACTGACATATAATGTACATTTATGACATATGCCGCTTCCCTGACATCATTCCCCCCTTACTAAAAAAAAGCCCATTGCAATTTGATACAAATTAAAAGTTTGTATAAGGAGAAGAAAACTCACATGACCCCACGTGCAGCTGTGAGGTTTTCTACACAATGCATGCATCACATGATACAACACACTCAAGCAAGAGGGACTGTATAAAAGCCAAGGTAATGATTGCAGCACCCTTTTTTGGGGTGGGTAAATCTTTATAGTGGGAATAATGAGAAAACGTCACAGGTTAGTGATAGAAAAAAGGAGAGAAAACTGTATAAGAGCCAAGGTAAGGAATGCAGCAGCCTTTTGTTAGGGTTAACCTCGATCATGAGAAAACGTTACAGCTTACTGTATAAACGTAGTACTTTATAGTGAAAAAAATATCACAGCTTAGCCATAGAGAAAGGGAGAAAAAGCCATACAAAAACTGAATAAACATTACAGAGAGTGTGTGTGCATTAAAGAACTTTAAAAGGGGTCAATACAGTTATAGAAGCTAAGGCAAAAAAATGCAGCAGCCTTCGTTGGAAGTGAACCTTGATAATGAGAAAATGTCACAGCTTAGCTTATAGACTGTATAAAAGCCAAGATAAGGAATGGTGCCTTTCTTTGTTGGGAGGTGAATCTTAATAATGAGAAAACCTCAAAGCTTAGCCATAGAGAAAGTGAAAGACTACAAAAGTCAAGGTAAGGAATGCAGCAGACATTTTTGGGGGTGAATCTTGATAGTGATAAAATGAAACAGCTTAGCAATAGAGAAAGGGAGAGAAAGACTGTATAAAAGCCAAGGAAAGTATTGCAGCAGTTTTTGTTTGTGAGAATTTTGATTGTGAGAAAACATCACAGCTTAACCATAGAGAAAGGGAGAGAAAGACTATACCAAACCAAGGTATGGAATGCAGTAGCCTTTTTTGGAGGGTGAATTTTGATTGTGAGAAAACGTGAAAGCTTAGCCATAGAGAAAGGGAGAGAAAGATTGTATAAAAGCTAAGATAAGGAATGCAGCAGCCTTTTCTTTTGGAGGGTGAATCTTGATAGTGAGAAAACTTTACAATTTAGCCATAGAGAAAGGGAGAGAAAGACTATATAAGAGTCAAGGTAAGGAATGCAGCCTTTATTTAGCCTTAGAGAAAGAGAGAGAAAGCTATACAAAACTGAATAAACATTACAGAGAGTGTGTGTGCAGGACAACAGTAAAAAGCAACCACCACCTGTTTATCCATAGCCACATATGTTGAGGTTGTGTTGACATTACTAAGGCTGGGTTTTCATTACAGAGCTTGAAGTGGGTTCAATCACGTCCTGGGGGACCTTAGAGTGTTAAGCACGTCTGGTCAGGACAATTGAAGGCTTTACAGTAAACCAGATTTTTGGGAAAAATTTGTCAATACTGGCAGATTCGAGTATCAAAAGATGCAATCATCTATAGAAGAAAAGAGCAAGTATTTGCAGCCGACACAACAGAACGGCTTATATACTTGTATAATCACATTTGTAACAAATAAAGAAAAATAATATTGTTTTCAGAACCCTCGGAGCTCGAGGACACATTTTCCTTAGGTACTCGGCAGATGTGGTATTTTGTTTCCTCCTTTCTGTGATATTTTAATTAAGGAAGGTTCACAGTTAAAATAATTGGTTTATCAGAACTGTGTAATGCTGCAATGCTTCACAATGGCCGCTGCTCAATAATTCACATGCAATTAATGGCCCTTGTCTGGGCTTTTTTCTGAAGTCCATTAGCCTGGGGGAATACACTGATGAGGGTCTCGGGAGAGTCCAGTTTTATGGGGCATTGAAATGATTTTTTTTTCCTTTTGCGCAGAGATAATGCAAAACTACATCGGTAAACACAACTTTATTTTGTTTAGCTTCACGCTCTGTTTCCTCCTATTTGTACAATTCTCTCCCGGTGAGATGAGATTTGTCTTCGCTCTTGATTGCAACAAAGAAATGATCAAGTGTCCGTCCCATATAGGTTCCTTCTGGCATCTTGTATTAGAAGGGGAACACAAGGAGATCGGAAAAAGAAGGGATCAGAAAAATCAAGCAATGAGTGAAGTATGAAAATGTAATGAAAATTAAATATTTAATCTGGCTATAAATTAAGCTCATCTTATTTCTGATGGGATCCAGTCAAGCTTTATTTATTCAGCGTTACCTTGTTGTCCGGGCTTTTTATATAATTTACATGTATATCTGGGCTGCAAAATGTTGACAGTTTGTAATATACGGTACATCCTGTCAACATTTTGCATAGTTACCCAGATATCACCTACTTGCATCTGCCATGATACGTCCAGGAGGCGTGTTTGTGCTGGAACCTTCATGGAAATGCAGAACTCGACGTTTCGCGCAGACTCCTCCAAACACTTCCTCTCCCCCAGTCTACAGTATGCGCAGCCTACCCCAGACTGCTACAGGCCCTCCCCAGCCCATAATGTCACCACCCTCCCCCATTGTACACAGCGGTCCCCTGCTCCACTGACACAATGTACTGAATCCGCATACTGATTTCATATATCACCTTTTATATGTTTTATTATTGAATTGTTCGGCTATTTTACTATTGAATTATTTTATTTATCTTGCATCCACTTATAATTTGTGTTTATTAAGGCATTTGGTTATATATAGTTATGCACTTTGTTAAAGGGATATTATTTTGATCACTAGCTTTATGTAGTAATGGGTGAACCCGAACTGTAAAGTTTGGGATCCGGACCGAACACCTACTGTTTGGGCACGGACCTGGATCACAGACTTCCCTTAAAAGTCTGTGTTACTGTGGTGCCCCTGCGGATCCAGTCACCACAAAGATACTGCACCCCTGTTAGGGTGTACTATCTCACTCTCTAGTAAAAGGGGCACAGAGCGGTGGCAGGACACCCAGACCACACACTAGGAACCAGGGTAGTGGGGATGGGTGAAGAGGAAGTAGTTAGAGGGAGCACCTGGTAGGAGTGTGTGGCACCCCAAGGGTTAAAGTGCCACAGAAATATCAACACAGGTTTAATCCCCACACAACACTACACTAGAAAGTAGGAGGAGCTTAGGTGGCACCTGCACTAGTGGGAGGAGCTAAAGTTGTTTACCACAGAGCAGGAGTGACAGATAGTTCAGTCCAGAGGAGAGTTGGAATTGAGTCTGGAGCAGGAGCAGAGCCAAGTGTCAGTGGAGGTCCTGAGAGGTCTGAGGAAAGGAGACAGAGGAACAGAGGAATATACCCGGGATAAAGAGTTACCCCAAAAACTTGACCCCAGGGAGGCGCTTAAGACGGATACCGGATCCGAGGCTGTGCCTGAGACAGACAGGACAGTAAACACCGGCATAGTGAAGGTCCACCATCTTCACCACACCATAGCAAAGCAACACGAAGGAGTTAGTGACACAGAGGACTCAAGTTGCCCAGCATATTGGTACACGTGAGCAGAGTCAGGGCCAGCAGTACAGCTACAAGCAGCAGCAGGGCCACACACAGCGCTTAAGTAGGAAGCCAAGGACCCGGTCAGGGTGGGAGCAACCTGGTACAGACTCCGTGGACACTATTGTGATATACCATCTGCAAGTAAAGACTTGGAAAACAACAGAAACCGTGAGTGTGTGTGATCCTTATACTGAAGCCCCACTTGCCCTCATATACTGCGATTACCTCTACTCTCATCATCTCTACTGCTACCCCTACTCTCCTGCAGCATCAATAACTATCCTCACAGACTTTAACTACTACTACCACTGCCCCGGGGAACCCAGTTCTGCCCACAGGAACTATTCTATCCAAGCTGCTATCCCATCATCCCCGGAGGTTCTGCAGCAGCGGCGGCCCCATTACTGGCCGCATATAGTGGGTGGCGTCACGAGTGACAAATCCCCTGTAAATAACCCCCATTTTATTGTGCGGGCCCGGGACACGGTCTGGACCAGGACCGCCATGACATCCCCCAGCAGTACCCCGGTCCGGCACCGAGTACCCCGGGCCCGCACAATATAATGGGGGGTTATTTACAGGGGATTTGTCACTCGTGACGCCACCCACTATATGCGGCCAGTAATGGGGCCGCCGCTGCTGCAGAACCTCCGGGGATGATGGGTTAGCAGCTTGGATGGAATAGTTCCTGTGGGCAGAACTGGGTTCCCCGGGGCAGTGGTAGAGGTAGTTAAAGTCTGTGAGGATGTTATTGATGCGCAGGAGAGTAGGGGTAGCAATAGAGATGATGAGAGTAGAGGTAATCGCAGTATATGAGGGCAAGTGGGGCTTCAGTATAAGGATCACACACACTCACACTCCACAAGTGAAGTTAGGAAGCACACATGTAGCAGACGTGGGACACGTGACAAAGGGTATAAATAGAGTTGGAAAGATCTAGAAAACAGGAGACGACAGTTGAACAGCAGAGAAGAGAGTTGATGCAGAGAGAGAAAAGTAGAGCAAAGCAACTAGAGTCGAGTTGGAGGGAAGCTAGGGGAAGAAAGCCTGTCACAGAAGAAAAAGAATTTGAGAGAAGTGTCCAGGGACTAGACTGAGGAGCTGAAAAGGAGAACCAGGTGTCTCCATGAGGAAGAGAGGGTCCCAGAGGCACAAACAGTGACCATTCCACCCGTGGAACACATATCCATTGTCAGACGCAGGCAGTGTAGGGACTAGGCCAAAGAAAGTGGCACTGGGACCGCAAGACTAGTGGAGAATTCAGACAAGGCACGCCTAGCAACCCGGAGACTATATGGCACTTCCATGGTGACACAGTTGACAACTGCACACATCTGCTGAAAAGGTGGCAACCATAGGGCTAAGGGGAGACACTGCAGGATTACCCCTAAGAAAAGCCCACAACTACTGTCTCAGAGCTCTGTGTGGCGAGGCGCAAGGCAGGATGGGAGATGCAAGCGCAGTGTGAGACGGCAGAGAAAGGACAGAGAAGGGGCACCGGTTGTGTATAATTCTATTACCTGGAAGTAGCTGGATTCCTGCCTCCAGGAACCCAGTGCGCAGCGGGTTGGTGTAAAGTAACTACGAGTAAAACATCTGTAGACTGCACCCTTTTGTGTCTGTGAACTTTCTGATTATTCACTGCACTGGCTCCAACAGCCAATCACAGATGTCCACTCTCTATGACAGTATCTGTGATTGGATTTCCACCTCTCACCCATTAAGGGTGGCAGGTTTGTTGGCAATTCTAAGACTTTTGGCCATGACTGTAGTACAGTGTAATTGTATTATATAGACATCTAGCGCCACTCTCTACAGCATCCAACAACGTTCTGCTCCTCTACTCAGCGACATCACTGTTCTTCAGTCTCTCCAGGTCATGTTGCGCTCTACCCATGATCTACTACACATGCAAGTACCATCTATGTGCTGTTTATGTGCTGTACATGTTCAGTATGTGTGCCTTCCATGTGCCATCTGTGTTGCCTCCATGTGCTAATCATATGCCATCTGGGTGACATTCATGTGTCATCCATGTGATATCTGTATGCCATCCATGTGTCATTTGCGTACCATCTGTGTGCCATCTATGTAGCATCTATGTGCCATCTGTGTGCCATTCATGTGCCATCTGTGTGCCATCTATGTGCCATTCATCTACCATCTTTGTCTTATTATAGTGAGGCTTATAGAGTGCTCTTAATCCTAGGGATCCATCCCTTCACAGGTTACTGTGGACATGGGGATGTGGATATTACAAGGATTCACAGACATTAATAAATATCAGACAAATAGTCGCTGCTGTAGCTCATGTACCGGAGTCTCCATTCCTTAGTACACCGCTAGATGTCAGCATTGCCCTATTTTCTTTCCATGAATGCCTCCTTACAGTAGATGTATTGGTCTCGGAATATTTCCACGTCTTCCTTTCGGGCATCTGTGCCAGTTAGACCACATTAAGGACTTGGCAATACTTTATTAAGGAGCAACAGCTGCACTTAATATAGGTGGTAATACCGTACACAATTCATATTAGCGCTTGATGATTTGTGAGCCGCCTCAGCAGCAGATTGCGGAATACAATGAATACCGCACAATAGCCGAACCATCTGCTCGGATTGTAAGGCCTCCGTTAGGTACGTCCAATGCAAACATTCAGAAACCCGAGGAGCAATTTGACCACTTAAGAGGATATTTGGAATTCTGGTAACATTTACATCTGATCTACTCATCAATCATTACCTGGCACCAGTATCAATAGTGTGAAAGTATCTGCCATAGTTTGCCCCCAGCTTCCACTATGTCTCAGGCTGTATCATGTCTATCTTCATAGAATAGTAGAGTTGGAAGGGACCTCCTGGGTCATCTTGCTGATCTTCGGGTAATACAAATGTGAGTACAGCTCATATCACTCTATGTTCTATGACTGCCATCCATTTGTGCTATATCGGGAAAAAAGAACAAAATTGGATGCTTTGTCCACTCCGAGTAAATATCAATATGACAACTTATGGTAAAAAGGTGAAAAGTAAAAATAACTCAACATAAACTGCCCCCTACTGTGACCTCAGGGGCATCTGAGATCAGAGGGTCACAGTATTTGACTGATCACAGAGCCTCTTTAGAGCCCACTCAGCGATTATCATGATTAAGGTGGATTTATTTCCTTTTAGTGCTGAAGAGGTTAAAAGTTCCTTGTGGTTTTAATTTTAGCTTATGACCACTCCCTTCCGCTATATTAATCATATTGTCAGGTTATTTTACAGCAAAATGAATGCAGTAAAAACTAAAAAATCCCCAAAACTATTGCAGTGAAAGATTTTTTCCAACATTTTTTAGTGATTTTTTTCTCATTGTTTAGTACTTTATATGGCAAAATTAATTGTATCATTCAACAGTACAGCTCATCAAGCAGAATACAAGCCCTCATATGGATCTATTGATGGAAAAATAACCAATAAAAGGTATGGCTAATAGCTATGTGTTGAAAAAGGTAAGTTTGGCAAAAAAAAAACAAACATATTAGTTGTGAGGAGCTGGCCATGGACTTTTCCAGCATGAAACGCATGTTGCATCATTTTTCTTGAGTTTTCCTTGCGTTGGATTGCCAGGAGGTGCCCCTGAATTGGTTCCTGTTCCTGCAGCCACATTGCAGACTCTGTTAGTGTTATATTCTCCCTGTAACAATTTGTTCTCTTGGACTCTAATAATCAGTATACAGTAGGATTCATTGTCCTGCATCTGGGGGTTGTGCATCTTTGTTCCTCTCTGCATGGGTCTTCCACAAAACACAACTTTTTCAGACTTTACCAGAGACTTTACCATCTTTGATGGTTAAGGGGAAAGGTGTTCTGAGAATCTTTGCCCAAAAAGGGGAAGAATCCCAAGAAGAAAATAGAAAAGGAAGACACATGTTTGGGGGTTTTAGTTAGTACTGTGATACGGAAGGATGAGGATCTGTTTTTGTGGCCATGTCCTGATTTTCATGGATGGACTCTAGACATTTGAGTTGGATACACATGCTACGGTCATGGTATCCTTCATCTGAGGAGCATAGACTGTCACCACAGAATATACAGGAGCTGTGGGCCAACCAAAGTTCGGAGACAGTAAGTATTGGCTGGTACGAGGGCAGTGGAACTACTGATCCCAGTGTGGGATCTTGTGGACTAGAGGCATCACATTGTGGCCATCTACTCAGAGTTACTGTAAGGCTAGGGTCACACTTGCATGCGTCTTTTAAGGTGGCTTTTTGCAGCCTGCGTTTTTGGGCTGCGTTTTGCTGTTAGGTGTGGAGCAGCCTTAAAAAACGCATGCAAAAATGCATGGTACCATTTAATGCCATGCGTTTTTGCATGCGTTTCCTATAGGGCCCCATGTTAAAAAAATGCATGCGTTTTTGAAAAAGCACCAAAAAATGCATCATGATGCATTTTTTGGTGCTGAGCCAAAAACACATCCAAAAACGCATGGCACTTTAGGCATGCGTTTTTGGCATTGGGGCATGTGTTTTTTGCATGGGGACCTATGGATGTGTTTTTGCATGCGTTTTTCACACAATCCAAGTGTGAAAAACGCATGGGAACCCGCATCCACCCTACAAGTGTGACCCTAGCCTAAGAAGAAAGCCTAGCCTGGAAGAAGAAATAAAAATTGATGCATCATTAACCTGCCTAGGTGATTAACACAACCCACAACCTCAGATCCTCACATTAGTTGTCTCTCCGGTGTTACACTGGACATCACACACATTTTTTCCACCATGACACACTCAGTCTTCCACTTGTGCCGCTCAAGAGGACTCATATACTCTTCTCTGTTCTTATATGCAGTGATGAGGCCTCATCTAGATGCCTCTATCAGATCTGCTTCTACAAAGCATTGTACCTGAGTCAAGTATTCTGGCTCCAATCTTCTTGATGAATTATTATGACATTCAGGCATGTGTAATACTTTGGACATCTCAGGACCACCCTGTACAGTCTGGAGCCAGGAAGCTGAGTGCCAACTAAACAAACCTGTCAATCATCCTATTTCTTCAAGAACAAAACACATACAGAATGTGCAAAATCACAATCACAATATATTAAGTGCAATCACCAGACAAAACACCACTATCGCGGAACTCCCAACTGCACCAGAACATCAATGGAGGCGACTCAGCACAACAAAATAGCAATTACTTTTAGAGAAGGTGCGAATCGATTTGCAAGACCCACTCTGTCTGCCGCACCACTTATCTGTGGCCACTAGACTGGAGCCCTGAGAAATGCTTCCTACCTCATAGCATCCCCAGGTCTATCTTTGATTGGGTGCAATGTCATCATTGTGGTGAGATGCCTATGTGATATTGCAGCATGCTGACTGATCAAAACTATTGTTGCGTATTCTGTCAGGTAGGAGTTAATTCTCATGGCTCCCATTCAGAATTATGTACAGAATGACATGAAATCCTCCTAATAATTGGAACTTCAGATAAGAGAACTAAGAGCTAGAAATGGACAAATGGCATGAATAATAGAGACTGAGCTACTGGTTGTCGAGCTTCAGACCTTTCCTGCTCATTTCGGGCCATAGTTTGAAGACCCCTTGGAGATTTTATGGAGAAAAGGGAAGTGTTGGGGATCCAAATGGCTAGGAAACTAAAACTTAAGAGACTATATTATTGTGTATCTGAAGTTGTACAATGAAGAAACTGGGATTAGGATATGTGCGCGCTGCCACACTTGTGAAGTCCGAAGTTTTGAACTAATTAAAACATTGAGAAAGAACTGTTTGCTTCCTTGTCTATCTTCACTGCAGATGGCATAGAAGATAAGAAAGCAGCGCAATATGAAGTTTCCTAGTGGTATATTACATAAATTCAGGGCCAATTGGTCACTCACCTACTAGGGTTGTGCACCCCTGCACAACAACCCAGTTGCAGCGTTAGTGGATTAGTGGGAGTCAATGCCGAGTTGCTCGCCATCACTGCCCTAACTCCTCTTCCGGGTTAGATCACGTGACCAATGGCCCCACAGAAACTCATCACTACAGGTCATCAAGCGTTGTGCCTGTTGCCGGGTAATGCCAGGTCCTTCCAGCCAAGATCTGTGTTATTGTGAAACCAACAGCTGCTCCTGCCGCAAACCCTCAGACAGGGGTAGAAATTGTAGACATCAGGACGCCAGAAGCAGAAGAGGAGGGCAGACCCAGCAGAAGAGGAGGCGACGGCAGACACATAGAAGGGGCGGAATACAGAAGGAGAAGGCAGGGAGGATTGTTCCAGCAGCCTGGACCTCTTAATAAGATCCCACCCAGGCAACCTCTTAACTGTAAGGTTTCTAAAGTATTTTTTAGAGCTTACAGGGGGACTAGAGACATGAGGGACTCCATCGAAGAAGGCAGCAGACATGTGTCGAGCCCACTGGGAGGGGGTACTCGGTACCGGACCGGGTCTACTGCTGGGGAAGTCACGGGTGGTCCTGGTCCAGACCATGTCCCGGGCCCTGGCAATAATAAGGGTGTATTTACAGGGGATAATGTCAGTCGTAACGCCACCACAGTGTGTGGCCAGTAATGGGGCCACCGCTGCCGCAGAACCTCCGGGGATGATGTAATGGTAGCAAGGATGGAATAGTTGTCCGTGGGCAGAACTGTGTTCCCCGGGTCAGTGTTGATTAAAGTCTATTGTGTAGTGTGCAGGCCTGGTGCTGAGTGTAGTACACTTACTCTCCAGATGCTGCAGGAATCCTCCTT